>CM043918.1:0-1200000 GCA_024047395.1 Fusarium circinatum | reverse complement strand
TATTTTATCGACGATCACATGCTTCTTCAAGTTGTTGATTCTGAATGCAGCCTCTTCAGACAATGAGACATTGAATACAGACAGCTGTCTCCTACTAATGACGTCCATCTCTGCGACTTACCTACGCAAGCGAAGAGGCGGAGAGACATGCAGAGCCGAAGAGTTCAAGGACCCACGGTTCGTCAAGACTGAACACCGAATGACTGGGCAAAACAGCCTGTTTCTGTTTGCCTTTGGTACTGAATGAAACACGAATGAGCTCAGAGTGATTGGCATTCGAAAACTATTTCAGCAATTGAGTTTTCGGGTTATAGACTATGTCAGTATCGTATAATATCGAGGGATGCACTTCAATGGGTCCAGAAAGGGTCTCCCTCGCCTGACGGCTTCAGCGGAACATACCCCGATCTCATCTGTGCCTCACTTATACAGATGACCTAAAACCAAGAGGTTGACCGCCGAATCCAATTTGTTCCACCGTATTTTACCGTCTTTGGCACCATTGATCCTATTCCTATGCCTCTGTCGTTCAATTTCCCCACTACATTCCCTATGTATCCGAATCCTCGTCTGATCGAGGTTACGACAACATGCGGTTTGATCCGTTCCCGTAATCGGAGTGTACCTTGCCTTGTTCTTTATGGAACTGGCAAAAATCTCAGTTGGGGTTTCAACGGCTGCAAGCGAAACCGTCGATTTTGAATTGGTAAAACTATAGGATTGCATTTGATGCTAACAGTCAATATGTGATTTCCAATGGCTATTGTATAAACGGAATAGACTCGGAGGCCTTCTGCGAACCACAATCCACAGTCACATGCTAAAAACGGCCCCTATTGTCCCCTTCTGATCGCTCCAAACGCTGCACTCACTGCATATTCTCCGCTTACCGTCCGCTATTCGGAAAACTCCACTGAATGTCACCGGGGAACAAAATCGCCTTATGTCATCCAACTCCAGTCTAAAGACAGAAGAACAGAGCTAGAGACGCCGTAGTCTCTGGCTTCTCCAGTCTCTCGTCATTCCGTTGTCTTGAGGCGCCTGGTCCTGTGCCGTTACCGTTTCTCCTCACTGCTACAGTACTATTACTACATTGCAGTTCTCTTCTGCCTTGCAAGATCCCCTGTTTCAGCGTCGTTCTCTGCCATCCTTCTCTCTCCTCCACTGTATCAGTATCGGCGCAAGTACAGTACAGTCAGTACAATACAGTACAGTTTCCAACAACCAGCTCCTCTATCTTATTAGTGCGCCCGTACGGTATCTTGGATCGCCGCTTAGGCCTTTCCCTTCTTCCCAACTTACTTTATCAAGCCTCCACTTCAACCACCTGCCTGCCAACTTGATGTCTTCCCTCGTCTCAGAGTTTCTCATCAACCCCGTCTTGCGTCAGGCTCGTCGATTTTCCGAAATCTCGCGATCTACCTTCACTGGCGATGGAGGCGACTCGACCGAACACACTGACGCAGTGAGCGATTCCGGTCATCCTGATAGTCCTGTCTCTGCGCCTGTACCTCTACCAGTACCTCAGCCGGCACCGGTGCCGATCATCGAGTCTCCCCTCACCAGACCCCTCAGCGTCTCGACCCAAGAAACAAGAGTTGAAGAACCCGAACCAGTTCTAATCATGTCCCAAGAAACTCCTCCTCGCGATCATATCGGGATTGCTCTGAGCCCGCTCAGCTCTCGTCGGATTCCGGAAGATGATGGTATGCGCGAGCTGCGATCCCGGATCCATTCGATCAACGCCCAAGACATACCCCAAAATGATAAAGCGCGGTTAATCCACGATATTCTGTTGGAAGGATATAAGTCGTCCAAGACAGTACCGCTTGTGAAGAAGATCCTCGAGAGTGGCGAAGGCTTGGATGTGCCTCTGTCGCAATCACCGTCGTCGCCACTATCGAGGCCGTTGAAGTTCTGGCAGAACCAACCGGATGAGGAAATATTCATCTTGAGCGAGGAAGACAAAGCACCGACGTATGTACCTGTGAAGCCGCCAAAACGACATGGAAGTGAGACTCCAGTGGAACCTTTGGAGGTAGTACCAGAAACGGAACAACCTCTTGGATGCCAGCACTATGAACGAAACGTCAAGCTCCAGTGCTTCACATGTAAGAAATGGTACACCTGTCGTTTCTGTCACGATGCGAACGAGGATCACAACCTCATCCGTACAGAGACCAGGAACATGCTCTGCATGCTTTGTGCAACACCACAGAAAGCCTCGGACATGTGCATCAACTGCGGCGAGTTGTCGGCATACTATTATTGCGATATTTGTCACTTATGGGAGAACCGCCAAAGTAAACCTATTTACCACTGTAACGACTGTGGCATTTGTCGTCGAGGCATGGGCCTCGGCAGGGACTTTTTTCACTGCAAGGTGAGAATAGTCATGCCTCTATGATAATGATTGCTGACTAGCTGTAGACCTGTCGGGCATGTATCTCAACCTCGATCGAGGGCTCTCACAAGTGTATCGAGAGGTCGACAGATTGCGACTGTCCCATCTGTGGCGAGTACCTCTTCACTTCCCCACGGCCTGTGGTCTTCATGGCTTGCGGTCATAGTATTCATAAGAAGTGCTACGAACAGCATATGAAAGTGTCATACAAATGCCCGATCTGCAATAAGAGTCTTACGAACATGGAGAGTCAGTTCCGAAATCTGGATGTTGCCATCCAGACTCAGCCCATGCCACCGGAGTTTCGCGACACTACTGCCGTTATTCTGTGCAACGATTGTTCCGGAAAGAGTACTGTACAATATCACTGGTTGGGCCTGAAATGTTCCATATGCCGGTCATACAATACGGTAGAACTAAATATTGTGGGAGGTGACCGCGCAGGAACTCAACCGCCTGCTGAAATGCAACCGATAGTGGAAACTGGACGGGATGCTTCTGGATCTGTGAGTGGAAACCGAGCACCTATTACAGTGGGAAACAGGCGCAGACATTCGTCTCACGGTGTTGAGGCTCAATACCGCGCTCCAGATAGAGTTGCACGATCAGTGTCCCCTGGCAATATGGGTTTCGACTCGATCATGGCACACCTGCCGCCAGACGAAGAGTCGGAGGACGATATCCTTGGAATTTGGAGAATCCGAAATCGTGGCAATAATGCATCAGAGCATGACGAAGACTCTGAACTAGATGACCTCAGCGACACACTTTCGGACGCTGAAGAGGAAGACGACGATGATGATGAAGAAGACGAAAACGAAATTGTTCTTATTGGACATCGATGAGCGATCACAAAACAGCATGATATAAAAATTCAAAGGGTTGGCTAGGTTGTTTTTACTGCAAGGCGTTTGGGGGGACTGCATTAACTCGGTGGGGGAATACCAGTTGGAGGCTACTGACTGACTACATATATGTGTACGAAGGGATGTGACTAGGTTGGTGGTTTGCATCTTGGGCGCTTATTATTCTGCGTTGATCTTGGGTTTTTGAATAAGATTCAACGGACACAAAGTAAGGTAGCATGATTGTATGAGTATGTACCTAGGGCATGAGTACAACAAAATCTCTATTCTGGCAGAGTCTTATTGCGCCGGTTGAGTGAAAGCATTTCCCTAAAAACGCCTACCAAAATAACATTCCCATAATCTCAAATTCAATCCGTGTCAAATCTCTGTATAGAGTTCATTCCGCTCACTTTAACGTCGTCTTGCCGCGGCTGCAGGTTGCTGGGCCTCTTGTCTGAGCTCCTTGATAACTTGCTGCACGGAAACACATATTAGAACCTCTTTTGATTCGTAAGCAAGTCAATTTTTATTACATACCGCTAAAGCCTCTGGGTTCACTCCACGCTCAATCATAGAGATGCAGATGGATAGAGTCCGGCGGTCGAGGTGACAGTTCTGTGGTCGCAAGTCAGTGGTCAGGTCTTGACGCGCCTTGTTTTATGGATGAGCTATCGTACTAGGATAGTAGAGATCTCATGGAGGATATCTACGGCTTGTTGCGCAGCGGCGTGCTTATCTGGTTCAGGCATGATGGCGGTTGGTGGGCTTTTGATATGGTGTATGAAGAGAGGGAAGTGGAGGTGCAGGTTAATTGATCGTGGCGGGGAGACGCGGGTCGTGGTTTGGTTTGGGCTGGTATAAGTCATGACACCCAATAAACAGCAGAAATATTATGAGCAATAGTATGGTTACCAGTGCTTTTAGAAGGAGATTTTAACATGGTGATCTAGTCTAACTTTCGATTTTCAACACGATCTTGTTCGTAGACATAATTAGTAACTTAGTATCTAGGATGCCACTTGAGCACACAGTTCCCAAGATATCTCAGAGACAAACTCAATTGTTAAGTCAAACAAAAACAATCATTCAAGGTATAATTATCGTTATCAAAACAGTATTATCGCACATAAACGGTCGTCGCAGCATAATCCGTTAATCAAATCTTCAGGTCTTCATAGCCTCGACAAACAACTCTCTCATGCCCTTTAGCAGAACAACCAGTTCCCTCGACTCATTCAGCTTATCCAGCACCCTCTCAACCTTCTCCCGCTCAACCTTGGGTCTACAGTGCTTAACATCGTAATCGCGCGAGCTTGTAACAAGTTCAAACCAAGCCTCGCGCTCCCAATCCTTCTCGTCGATATGTGTGTACACAAACTTGAGACGATCGTCGTGGCCAGCGCCTTCAATCTTGAGACAGAGGTTGGTGATCCAGAAGTCCAACTCGGGGACGTTGAAACGAGACTGCGCTTGTTGCTGTTGAGCGTATTCGCGCTGCGCGGCAAGTCGGGCTTCGATCTCGGCTTGTGTCTGGGCAATCTCAGCCTTGAGACTGTTGCGGGTTGCGAGGTGGTTATCGCGCTGGGCAGCGAGGGAGTTAATAGCGCTCTCCATTTCGCGCGTTTCCGCCTCTTCCTTCTCGATTGTTTGTTGGTGCGTCGAGGTCTTGACTTGAATGATTTCGATGTCTCGCTTCTTCATACGTTGATCCTCTGATGTAGTGGTTAGTAGATAGCTTATGCGCCAGCGACTTTAGAGCATACCTTGAAGTTCAGCGACGTTCATGCGGAACTGGTTGCGTTCTTCGAGGACGCGCTTACGGCCCTCTTCAATGAATGCATCGAATCGGGCTGTGAACTTTGCCATGCGATCGCGCAGGTCATCAAAGCCAAAGTTGATGTTGGGCAGCTGGTTTGCGACAGAGGGGCCGACGGGGGCCATGCTCTGTCGCATGCTGGCCGATAGGGAGGACTGAAAGTCGGTAGTCATTGCGTATGACTCAGGATCGTGAAGTGGTTTGGCTGGTGTTGTTTTCGGCTTCGGATTCTTGTTCCGTAGGGTAAATGGGGTTGATCATGTAGACATAAATTGGGCATTGTTCTCATGCATGTATTGATTGCATTGTATGTAGGTAGTATTTACACCGCGAAATTGCGTTGCTCGGTCGACTGATAAATGTGGCGCATCTCGCTTGCGCCGCCACGTGGGGCTGTCGAAAGCTTCACTTCTCATCTCATGCGCCGAGCATCTCTTACTTTAACGTCTACTTATACCTTACTCACCGATACTTCTCTTCTATAGATACATTTCTGCTTGCGCGGCCAAATTCTTCATCGCATGATCCCATATGACATAGGATGCCTTTTTAGTGCTTCAAATACTATTGACTCCCGCTCGAGACTCTCTTGCGCCTGTACTAGCCCATCTCGCGATGAAGAAAGGAAAATCGGCCAAAATTTCAGCACATTGGAAATCAAGACTTGGGCCAAATGGCTGAGACCAGGCGACTTACGGACCTGATCCACGGTCACGTAGGAAGTCTTACTTATATACCACCTGAGAATGCGACAGCGCAACCTGGGACTCTTCACTCCAGTCGCGTAACTGCTGAAGGTGAGTTTCTATACAATCGCTAGGCGTGCATCGCAATATTGACAAAGATGTCTAGCGCCTTACTTCAAAGTTGTTGGATCTTCAGCAGAGTTATACCCGCCTTCAAAAAGTCCTGCTCCAGAGATCTCGTCCAACCTGTGGCAGGAAAGAAGAGTTCAAAAGCGATGGCTTCTTCAGGCTCACCCTGAAGCCTTTATGGGCAATGCAGTACTATCGGAACTGTTACAGGAGAATATGAATCGCTACTCCAAGGTCGAGGGAGAAGTTAGCGATCAACCATTGCTTGCTATCGGTCAAATGACGAATGTATCGAATCACTCAAAAGTCACTGGGTCATCCATGCTTGCGGCTGCTACGGGAGAGTCAGGAGAGCTTCTTAGACTGGCTCGGATCGATCAATCGAAATGGAAATGGGGAAACGACAAGCGCACGACTCTTCAGCCCTCTGTGATAGAACCTGATGACCCCGAGGAAGAGGCCATTTGGGCCAGCGATGGTCTGCCAATCTCTCAAGTTAAATTTGCAACCAGTCTCACACGATATGATGCTATTCGCTGGCTCATCGTTCAAAAGCAAACATCGACCACAATTCTCCATCCAGAGTACCACAAGGTTCCGGTGGCTCAATCGTCCACTTCAGACTCCAACATTCATCAACCACAGCTGTCGCGAATCGATCCTAACCCGATCTTGACCATCTCCCATAAGTCAACTGGCGGTAACGCGCAGGTAGATGTCGCTTTCAATCCAAATTCCAAGGGCCTGCCACCACAGATCGCCATCATCGATGAATGCGGATATTGGTCAATATGGGACATCTTAGGGGGAAACAAGCTGAAAACACGACTTCTACCCTACTCATGTGGACATATCTCGGATGGGTTGTTGAATGAATTGCCCTCTACGACAGAGCATCCCGCTGAAAAGCACGGGGTTCTATTTGTCGGCACAGCCAAAGTGGACAGTTTCTGGGAAGATGGTTCACAAAGTGCTGATGACTCTAGAGGAGTCGCACAACGATCGAGTCATCTACTGATCTGGAACAGGGAGAAGTATGAAGTCATTGATCTTGTGTCGCACATAGCTCTGCCTCGACTCTCGTTGTTGGCTCGTCCAAAGTCCAAGCCTGATGCAATTCTTGACATCATAGTCAGTCCGGCCGACCAGAATCACATATTCGTCTTAACCATGCGTACTATTTACTGGATTGACTTATTTGCGAAAAGCACGCTGGAGGAGGAGGTAGGTCCAAAACCGACTATTCTGATATCTTGCCCTCGTTTGTTCGACAGAGAAGGATTACGAATGACAACATGCCTTACTTCAGAAGGTGGACAAGAGGCTGCTATGGTATTCGTCTTTTCTCCGACTCATAGACAACTTCAAACCTACTGGTTCGGACAGTCAAAGACAAGCGGTCTCCCTTATTGGCATCGTGACACGCTTACTCTTCCTCAAAATGGCGAATCGACCAGTGACGATATTCAATCACTCGAAATTCACCCGGTCAAGCTCACGCGGGATGGGGACGCTTCGTCTGGCCTTGGAGCCGATTATTACCGCGCAGGAGTTCAATTCTACCAAGGTAGCATCCTGAGCAAGAATTTGGGCGTGCAATACTGCATCTGTGTCTCAGTCAAAGATCGCAATATGCAGATTACGTTACCTAGTGGGCGGGTTGGTCGTAACAAGTCCGACGAAGCGCAGCGCTGGAAGAAGAAACGGAAACAGTTCATTAGACATATGGGCAGCACGTTTGTGCTCCCTGAAGGCATGGCTGATGACAACATCAAACATGTGGTAAAACTTAACAATCGATCCAACGACCTCGACAAGTTGAAGAGCAGAGCATCGACAGTTTTCGATCCTATAGGCTTGAACCTGGATGGCTTTTGCCGTTCTCTTAAACAGACCTTGCTGGCTATTTCAGACAGTTCTCATGATATACCGCCCGCTTTACTCTCAGCTATTCAAGAGAATATCACAGAGGGGGCGGCTCAAGGGAGACTGCCCCTGAAGACTTGGAAAGAAATCGGCGACGAGGTTGGTCCGATGGACTTACGAAATGGTTTTCACGAAACACAGCCCGATATGCTTGATTTGTTTGCAGGCAATGATGGACAAACAGTCGTGACGCAACTCGGAAGACAGACTTCCCAGGAGTGGATTCGAGAGCTCGTCAGCTTATCGCATCTCAACCAAACATACGTTGATCTGTGGCTTGATCCGCTAGAAGGAAGAATACCCCAGCAAGAGGAGGAAATAATAAGGGGATGGATCGCAGATTTAGCTAAGGATATGTTTCTGGCAACAGCCGGAGTTATGGTTCAAGATATCCCTCTTCTAGGACCTGCAAGCCAGGAGGAAGATGGACGAACTCAGCCAACTCAGTCGAGTGTAGTTCGAATCAAGTCATCGCAGTCATCAGAAGGTGGAATCCCTTCATCGCCTCTCAGTGCGACACCAAACAGCGCCAATGATGCAGCGATCAGGCGACTACAGCTCCTCGCACCATCATTGAGGTTGGACAAGATGGAAAATGCCAAACCGTCCAAAGTGCTGTCATACTGGCCCACTGAGCGTGGTGTTAGTACAGATGACTACATATCTAGTGTTGCTATTGCTAGCGACAGAAAGTTTGATGACGCAAGATCACGACTGCAAAGGATCGAAAACAAGCGAAAGGCCCAGAACGACAAGTATAAACTGCCGCCGTTTATGAGAGAGGGAAGAGACCCCAAGACCATAAAGACTTCTGTGCGAACTACAGCGGGCAATCCCATGTCTTCGCCGATGCGTCCTCGGAGAGAAGAGCCCATGGCACTACCACCGATATCTGTTGCTCCCACGCCTCAGACCATGTCGAGCCAGCAGGGCATACCTTCATCATCACAGAGTCAGGGACTCTTTGGGCCATCGTTTGCTATGAGCCAGCCTGTATCGGGCATATTCGGAGATAGGAAGAAAGCGAAGAAGAATAAGAGGAAGAGTGGATTTAGATGAAGCAAGCGAAGCAAATTGCAGGCGTATTGGCTATACATTCAGGGCTATTGATGATATATATGACATATATAATTGCTATTATTTAATTGCTAGTCAGGAAATCATGAAGATTGGTTGTTTCCAACTGTTGTTTGGATTGTGTGACCTTGAGTCCGTCATAAATGTTCATGATGCCCAGGCTTGGGCGCTTATGTAGAGGACCCAGTGCTAAAACGTCATCCTCAATTGTTAATGGTTCACTTGACTTACAACCAACATCAACTCAACCATCACCACGAGCTTGACTCATAATTCACGAAACCAACTGCCCTTACAATTAATTACTCACTGTAGGGCTATTCAGATCGATCTGACACTATGTCTCACTGCCATGATGAACATTCTGGCCATGGCCACGACCACGATCACGAGCATGATCACTCCGACGACATCACACCTGCAGTGCAGTTCTCGCTCTACAGTCAAGTCAACTTTGATCACATTGTCACTCTGAATGAAGCCCAACGAGATGTTGGCCAGAAAATCGTCAAGAAGACGTGGCAAGAGAGGCTCAGCGTTGAGCCTGAGCTGGAGAGTGACGTTGATGAGCAGCTTCTCATGACAGTGCCGTAAGTGAAACCCCGTCTTATATACAAATATTTTACTAAACTATATCAGCTTCACGGCCCAAATCAAGCTTCACTCCATCCTCATCCGCACATCCCCCTCAGCCTCAGCCCCCAAAACCCTCCATCTCTTCATCAACCGAGATGATCTCGACTTTGCAGCCGCCGAGGAGTCAGACCCTATTCAAACTCTCGAGCTCTCCCAGACAAGTGATCTGCAAGAGATCCCCGTGAAGAGAGCTCTGTTTGGAAAGGTGCAGCGGCTGGTGCTCTTCTTTGCGGACAACTTTGGTGACGGTGACGAGGATGTGACCCGTATCTCGTACATTGGTTTCAAGGGTGAATGGACTCAGCTTGGACGAGCACCTGCGAATATCATCTACGAGGCTGCTGCGAACCCGGGAGATCATAAACTCAAGGGTACGAGTGTGAATCAGATGGGGAGCGGTATTGGAGGGAGGGGTCCTGGGATTTAGAGGTGATGAAGGCCGACGAGAGTGGTCACCAACAACAAAAAAAGAATAAATAGAGAGACCAAATGATAAAGTCTCATAAAATATCAAATACGAACGCAGTTTAAACCGGTTCATAAAATCATTTCAGAGCATCTTTACTCCCAGACTGTCGTGCCATTTCACCACCTACAGCCAATACTAGCCGGGAATTCTCCGGGTGCTGCAAAAGCTCTCCAGTATCTCAACCTCGCCCAAAATCTTTCACCACTATCAACCGATCAGACCCATCGCCCTCAATATCCAACCCACGGCGGCCTAATTGCTCTCCTCGACAGCGTCACCGCCGCCGTCGACACGCCGCCTTTCAAAACAATGCCTCCCCGTCTGCCAATTCGCCTGGCCCTCCCACGGCCCTGCGCCGTCGCCGCCCGGCCTCTCCTCCTCCCGCTCACAGCTACCCGCGGTGTCAAGTATGGATGGACCACGGCTCCTCCTCGCAGCAAGCACAATCGATTCAATCAGCCTTCTTCCGGTCTCCCTGCGCTCACGAGTGGTCCCGCTGCTGCGCTGAAGCGTCGGGAGAATACTACGCCTCTGCGCTCGGGTGTCCTTGCTACCAAGAAGGGCATGACTAGTGTGTTTGTTGGAAAGACCCGTGTGCCTTGCACCGTGCTGCAACTCGATCAGGTCCAGGTCGTCGCCAACAAGACTAGGCAGAAGAACGGTTACTGGGCTGTGCAGATTGGTGCGGGCTCCCGTGATGGTCGAAACGTCACAAGCCCACAGCTGGGTTACTACGAGGCCAAGGGTATCGCGCCCAAGGCTGAGCTCGCAGAATTCAAGGTCCGAAGCGAGTCTGGTCTCCTGCCCGTTGGTGTTCAGATTCTTCCCGATTGGTTCAAGAAGGGCCAGTACGTCGACGTCAAGGGCCGATCGCGGGGTATGGGTTTTGCTGGTGGTATGAAGCGTCACGGCTTCTCCGGTCAGGAAGCTTCGCACGGTAACTCCAAGAACCATCGAACAATCGGTACAACGGGTCCTTCGCAGGGCAGTGGTAGTCGAGTCATGCCCGGCAAGAAGATGCCTGGTCGTATGGGTAACGAATTCGTCACAGTGCAGAACCTCAAGGTCATGATGGTGGACAACGACCTGGGTATTGTACTAGTCGGTGGGCCTATCGCCGGTCCCAAGGGTCGCGTTGTTCGTCTTCAAGACGCAAAGAAGCGAAAAGCTCCCCCTCAACCTCATCGTGAGGCTGCTTTGGCTACTCTATTGGAGCGCAATCCCGATCATGAGGCTAAGCTCCAAGAAGCCCGCGAGAGGCATCTTCAGCTGAAGAATGAGAGAGAAATGGCGCAGCTTCAAGACTAATGACGTTTACCATGGATTGTAAGAGGGGCTTTGTACTACGTATGATAAAATGGGAGAGATCATAAGCGGGCTTTTTTGTATTATACACACACACCATCTACTGTACAGATTCGACTACAACCGGAGTACCCAGGGTTATCAAATTCATTTTAACAACAATGCTCGCCTCCCATGTTCCCTTTGAGTGGCCCATCATACCTCACTTGTATTCGACCTGCTTTCGGAATCCTCTTGTAGGAGCGTCTTCCTCCACAACAGGAAGATCCTCACCACCTCCAGTGAGCGCCTTGAAAGGATCGCCATTATCCAAGAGATCCAGCCTCGTGCCATCGCTCATAGTAAGACTCCACTCTGTAGTTGAGAAGAAACCCTTGCTGGTAGGTCTGTTGCTAGCAAAGCGCATGACACCCTCGCCCTTTGTGCCTCGTACCGAGAACCAGATATCGATACGGCCGTGAAGCTGGTTCATCTCGCCGTGAATCCAGGGAATTTGGTGTTTGAAGTAGATCTCATCGCCGAGGAGATCGCGAGCATCTTGGTTGGTTCGTAGAGCGTAGAGCGTCGAGGAGACGACGGGTGAGGACATCTTTTGGTAGTTGAAGATAGCGACTGATGAAGCGGCCACGATGAGGAGGAAGATGGGGAAAGTTCGGCGCCAGCGGAATGTCACGTCAGCTACGTCTACACAATATTCAACGTCAGTATAATCCAATGGCTTATCAAATCTCAATTATCCGTACCTGGGAGCTCTCGGTCCGCCCTCCTCGACATCATGGGCCCATCTCCAGGCTTCGGCGCAGGAGTCATCCATCTTCTCTGCGTTGGTCTCAATGTGACAGTCCTCGACTTGAGAACAGCCGCCAAGCGTCTTCGGACGATCCGAGGTAGCACTAGTTGTTGCGACATGGTGATTTTGCGCTGAATTTATGGCGATCAACTGAACGGGAGTTGATCAGCTGAGGCTCAATTCAATTGCTCGATATCGGCGAAATTTTGCTGCCGGACGCCGATCCGATGTTGCTTCCTGGAGGTGGGGCAAGGGCTGGTGTGGCGTCATAAGGCTGAGCCTCACTTCAACCTCGTGGACAGTTTTACCATGTGACTGACGAAAGACAGGCTCTTGCATCACAACCTGGCCTCAACTGTTTCATATTCTTAATCCTCTATATTTTCTCTTCATATCCAGTCTTTGGCCGGGTCTTAGCGACCTCATCATGCCTGCTTATCAGGGAACCACAGCCCGTTTGAGGCGCACATTTCACTATCCAGAGGAAGACTCTACGGACTCACAGCCTGAAGCCTTGGATGAACAAGGTATATCATAGCAGTCTTAACAAAATACCTGAAGCACACATCTAACACTGCTCTTAGAACAAGAAGACTACATCAATCAGCTTGCAGCGGAAAACGCCGCTCGAGATATTCAATTTCGCCGCTTCCTCCTCGCCATACCCCTTCTGGCGACCATCCCTTATCTTCCCGCTCTCATAAACCCTCCTACAGCACTTCTCGCCCTCCTAAGCCTAACTTCTCTCTTCTCCACGGCCTATCTACTTCATCAACAACCACCAGCATCGTCAGGAATTCCATTCCTTGATAGCTGGGCAAAGCCCAAAACTCCGCGACCCACTCGCCCACCATCATTATCAACAAGAGAATCTTCGGGCGTGTTTGACGATGATGATGAGGACGAGGTAGACGATGTGCCGTACGTCCCTCGTGGGAGGCCACGGCAACGCAGGAGTTCGTTCAGTTACGTCGAAAGAAGGTCGCCGCTCGAAACTTATCTGCCCTATCTAAATTTTGGCCTCGGTCTAGTTTTGATTTTGATGGCCTGGGCAATAGGTAGAACAAAAAGTGAAGCCGTGTGGCCCGGAATGGGATACTTGCCCTTGGTGGTCTATGGTATTATTCTGGTGTCAAAGATGGTCATGGGCAGTGTTGACCCCGAGAAGGAGTTATCGTCCCTCAAGTATGACTACAAAGGTGCCTAATCATAATAATCAAGCGTTTAGTTAAGTTGGTATAGCAGGTGCAAATATGCAGTGATAAATAGTTCTATCCGATCAACGCATGTCTCCAAATCCCTCTTTTTCTATCCGTCCCGGCCATTTCAGTCGTTAATCAGGCATTTCTCATTACAGCCACCTACATGTCTATTGAATCATTGAAACGCAAAATACCATGGCTTTTCAGAACTCCATCGACACCCTTGGGTGGTCGAGGGAAAGGATCAGTCATAGGGCTCGCATCCGGTGAGTCCGATGACTTGTCTGTCACCAAAGCCAGCCCATGAGACTTGATAGCATCCACCAGTGCAGGTACCATGTCCTATCGGCAGTCAGCAAATAATTTATCAATTACAGAGAAGAGTAGTTTCAACATACCAGTAGTCGAGAATAGCATATTAATCCCATGAAGTTATTGCTTTGGGCAATTCTCACCACCTCCTTGATAGAGGTACTGCGCCTTCCGCTGGGCCCTGAGGTCTCCTCTCGCCCTAAGTCGTTGCACAAGAAAACAGGGAAATTGGGCTGCTTCCAATTCAAGGCTGTACATAGTCGAGGGCTGAAGCTGCTGAATACAATCGATCGGACCACATCAGGAGCCTGTGCACGTTGTGTTCGTGCATGCTCGAATACAATGTTGAGAATCGAATCAACAAATACATTGACGTCCAAAGCAGGCCCAAGTGAGAAGGCCTTTTCTTCCTCGGGAGTCGGGTACAGTACTTGGAGGTTAACATGTATTCCAGGGTTGAGTAAAGCAAGTGCTTCCTGAAGTGTCACGCCGGCCGTCGCAAGGATGTGATAGACCTCAGCCATGCTTTCAGCTGACTTGATTTTCAAGTTGGGGAGTTCTGCACGGCTGTTGCTCCTGATAGTCATAGAAGTGAATTGCTCCAGAGTCAATCGACAGACAGGAATATCAAGACCACCGCATGCTATTGTCCATCTAGGCCAGAGCACAGGGACACCGTCACTGGTATACTGGACAAAGAGTCGTACATAATCGCCAGAGAGGCTCGATCCAGTGACTATAGCGCTCGTTGGTTGGTTGAATTGGCTTGTTGCTTTCCAGTAGGTTTCAAAGTCGGTAATCTCCAGAGGTTGCCCTTGGAATGGCTTGATGACCTGCACAGTGAAGCTGATCTGGCCAATGGCGCGAAGTCGGGGATCAAACAATGGCAAGCAACATGCTGAAGAGCCTTGAAGTCCCTTGAAGATGCTTGATAGGGCGACCGTCTTGGCAATAACCTTTGCGCCATATGTGGGGAACACGTCGATATCGAGGCTGAAAGTATCCAAGTTATCAACCTGGAAGGATACGATACGAGTATCTTCTTGGAAAGGCAAAATAATATTCTTCGGTATAAGATCCGAAACTTTTGAAGAAATCGTCAGGCGAGCGGCAGGGTATTTTCCGTCCTGGAAGAAGACAAGGGGCTGTTCCTCGAAATCCCCGAAGGAGATTTGAACAACTGTCTTTGTGTCGAGAAAGTTGTGTCCGTATCGGCGCAGAGGAATAATTGGAGGAGGAAGCTCGAGTTCGGGGATCGCATCGGGGTCAAGAGACATAGGTAGAGGTGCAGTACTTGAATCCATAGGACCCAAGGGGGGCTGCACCATGAAGGGGCTGGCTCGTGGGCGTGTGTTGAACGGAGTTAGCAATTTCATACATGCAAGGTGTCCCTCCCAAGCAGCATAATACATGGCTGGAAGGTCCTTCTCATCCACGATGTTTGCATCGACCCCAACCTTGAGTAGTGCTTGAAGACAATCAACATTGCCTTCGCTTGCAGAATGTACCAGTGGTGTCCATCCATAAAGTTTATCAATTTGGTCAAGATCAGCACCATATTGCTTGAGGAGTAGGAGCAGTTCTGAGGTTTGGCCAGCTCTCGCTACGAGATGCTGAGGATAAAGGCCTTCAGCATCAGGCAAGATCTTGGCCCCATGCTTCAACAACATCTCAACCACAGCCACCGAGCCATGTTCGCAAGCGAGGTTCAAGGGGACATGATCCGAATCAGAGAACGGATCAATGCGTGCAGATCTGGCAAGGAGTAGTTCGATGCAGTCGAGATGTCCGTGGATGATAGAGTGAATCAAGGGGGTGAAGTTGTCGTGGTCTATGAGGTCGATGGTTTTTTGATTTGCTACACAGTAGTCAGCCCACTAAATCAACACGCAAATATTATTCAGCAACTTACCATCCAAGAGGACCTTGAGCATTTCCAATCTTCCGTGAAGGCTGGCATAATGCAGAGGAACCCGGCCGTAGACATCCGTTCTATCCACAACAACATTGACTGACAAGCCCCACTCCAGGACGTACTGCTTGCCATAGATGGCAGCTTGGTGCAGGCAATTTCTCTCATTGATATCATCATAAGAGTGGAGATCAACGAGACCTGTGTCGAGTAGAACTCGCAAGGACTCTTGTGGAGCTTCTGAGATGGCTGCCAAGAAGGTCCGCGTGAGCCTTTCCATCAACGAGCTGTCTCCATCTCCGGTGTCGTTTGCGGAGCGCATCCTCTGAAGAAGATCCTTCAAGGACTCAAGGTTTCCTGTGATAACAGTATCAAGTAGCAGTGTGTCTGCGTCCCCTTCATCAGTGCCGACGAAATGCTGCGAGGTCACCACGTGCCCCGACTGAAAGTTGACTTGGATTCCATCCGACCAAGCACCAAGCTCTTGTAGACTTGTGGTGGCCTGATCAGAAAGTTCGCTTATCACCGTAGCATTGAAGAATGGCTGGACTTCAACGGCTCTTGAGAGGTAGAGCTCCTTTGTCTTGGACTTTGATGTCTTGTCCCACTTTTTGAGAATCTTTGAGAAAGCAGTACCATTGATCTCGACAAACTGTTGGAGTTTGTTAAGATCGGTGGCAAACTGCTGGAAGCCTTCCTCGAGGGTAGTGAACTTGGCTGAGCGCCGAGAGACACCATGACGAGATTGTATCACCTTCTTCTTGTCGAGTAACGTCTTGAGGCGAATTTTCAGCTTTGGTATGTTAGCTTCATGTGTCATTATAATGTTCCGGACGCAATACGAACCTCGGCTTCCTTCTGCAGGTAGAAGGCGTTGACCTTGTCGAGTTCCCGTTCCTGTTCCTCATTTAGCAACCATGTCGGGATGTTCATGACGAAGACGTAACACCAGAGTGAACTTACCAGTTGGAAGAAGAAGGTTGCTTTATTGGCCTGGAGAGCGGCCTGGGAATCCACGGGGGTGGCTGAGCGGAGAACGTTGTTCTGTGATGTTAGGGTAGGGGTTGCAGACAGCTTCTTGATGAGCTACATGGCAGCGTGTCAGTGGAAGAAGTTCCAAGAGTTGGTCGAAATGCAATCCGGTGGCGATGAAGGAACGTGGATGTGTAGGGGGGACGAATGGGAAATCAAGAGATTGCTTTTGGCCAGCCACTGTCACACTGCGCAATACTTCATACCCCAAGTTGATGGGGTCTGCGAATGAAGCAGGGTATATACTCGGAGAACGATAGCCCAGAACGGCAGTGGGAACAGCAAGGGCAAGGGCAGGGTCACGAATAGGAAACTGAGAAGCCAGTTGGCAACCAGAGCTGAGAAATGCAGACCGAGCAACTGGCAGAGGAAGGATTGTAAGGGCCTTGGAAAAAGTGATAGTGGACCGAGCACTGCAGCGTGGGAGATGACAGCGGAGTCGGTAGATGGACGGACGCCGGGGGCTCTCGGTGGCAGGAACGGAAAGGTTAACAGGGGAGGGAATGACATGGACGTACCTTTTTCAGGGCCTTATAGTTGACAAAGCTGGCAGCATATTCGGGCACCTCAAGCTGACGCTTCTGGATCTGCTTGCCAAACTTCCTATAGTAGAATGTGAGTAAGCTACGTGCTAATAGTACAGACCATGGCGGCAGAGTTGTCTAGTTTGTGAAGAGCTTCCAGCTCAGAGTGGGTTCTTGAAGGGTCCCTGAACCACTGCGAGCTGGACAACTCTCGACGTAGGAACAAGAAGCAAGGAAGTACGGATATATCTTACATGTTGCGGCGTGAGCGCCCGCGGGAGCTCTTGGTGACTTAGAGAGCAGACGAGGGAGTGGATAGGTGAGAAGGAATGGATGACTTGGTGATCGCTGCTTGGAGGGAGAAGTGAGCGAGGATGTGTGGCTGGAAATATGCGAGTTTCGGTGTCAGTTACAGCGTCCGTGTGGTATATTGCGTGTGTTTTGTGTGTATGTGCAACGGTGCAGTGTTGAGGGGAGGGTAGGTAGGTAACGAAATAGAGAACAGCAAACGGCAGAGACATGACCAAGTCAAGCAAGACAGAGACCAGAGCAAGGAACGGGGTCTTTGAGAAGCTCCATAAAGATGCACATGGAAGATGAGCCAGGCATTAAAGGTGCATGTCAAAGTCAGACCAAGATCAGCTCAGCCCAGCCCAGCCCAGGCATAGTTATTGAAGAGCCCCCGGTGGAGTGTGAGTTGAGACCCTGTGGATGCGTCCCGTTTCTTCACAGCAACGCAAGCAACCGCTTGTTTTCCAAGTAATCCCACTTCTCTTTTCCTCTCTTGCACAAGCTTGTCATGCGTAGAGTGACACACACACGATAAACGCCTGGTTTCTTCAGGGTCTTTGCTTGGGCCTTGACCCATCACCCGACAGCCCGGTTATCCTTAGACGACGTCCGAGATCGACTCCTGTAGGGCACGTGGGGGGGTACCTGGACCAAAGTCTATGCCATCACTTTGGCTGGGCCAGCGGCGTGAGAAAGGGCGTGAAGTGCTGACGAAAAAAACGCTCGCGAATAGCGTGGCCTCCAAGCGTGTGTATGGAACGAGATGCAGTTTATGGGTAAGGGTTCGATAGAATTATGAGAGTGAAGGGTGAGGCAGGGTTGAATCGGATTGGATTGGATACGATATTGGAGATCCTCACTCACCAAAAGCCGAGGCACTTGCTCTCAGAGACTCAGTCGGTAAAGCACAGACCGATAGTCGAATCAATGGTATTCCTTGATTGTTCCAGGCCTGTCAAAGGGCCTCGTTCGTTGTGTGTCGAGCCTTGAAGGGAGCAGAGTTCACTGAGACGAGGCTGGACTGGACTGGCTAAGGTTGTTGAGTAAGGTACCGTAAGTTGACTCAAGTCGACGTGACGTGGATCCGAGGCGTGTTCAAAAACGGCAAGTGATTTTAACAACAACAATTTCCTCTTTCCAATAGTGAGACCTCCAATTGTATTTGGTAAGAAAGGAGCTCAGAGTATAATCAACGTCGCGGTGATGGTGTTTTTTTATTATGTTAGAAGACGAACTTGATGGGATCCAAAAAACTGCCCCTCTATGGATGCTCTACTAAGGCAAAGGAAAGCACAAGCTCAGCCCAGCCCATTGAGTGGCTCTTGCAACGAGACGGTCTACCAAAATGGCAACCATTCACCAAAAAAGAAAGAAGCGGGGACGTGAAATGACATAGACTGACTGTTTATAGCGTCTCAACTCCCTAGGTCTAAGCAGTAAATGACCTCGTGCCTTGAATAGTTCCCTTTTTACTTGCTCGTTCTCCTCTTTCTCGACTCGATCACGACTCTCATGGTCCCACGACGTTACCAGCATGGCGGGGCAATTCAAAAGTTCAAGTCGGTGACTTGTTCCGCCCAGCTAGTCCCCTAACAAACGACCACCACTCCACGCCTATTCGGAAGATACACTACCATCAAGCATAAGGTCCCGAACAAGCATCCGCTAATCTCAAGCTGTCCGTTGAACGATCCGCACATCCAATGACCGTCCCGTATCCGACCCCGTGCTCGAGCGACAGGCGCTCCGGCTCACAGCTCCGGGCCATATCTCCATCTTTAGCTGTGCGATGCAATGCAATGCACGAGCCTGTCTCCTGTGCATCGCAACGGGACCTGTCGGGTGTTTCTCCGCGCGTACTTCTTCCACTTACGTTACAATAATGATTTCAATGACCTGCCTTGTTTCCATTGGTAAAGCCGAGACGGAACGTCATGAAGCAAGGGTTCTCGAGAGGCTCCAGACTCAAGAGCGAGTGACTGTTCCCCTAGGAAAATTCTTATGTCATTTTCCCCATCTCGGCTCCATCACCAAAAGGACTTGCACGACTCGAGGCACGTCTCCGTTTCCTAGTTCATGAGTAAGGAATGTATAATCCTTCAGGCTTGCTCTATGCCTGTCACTGTTGACATTGGTTGGGCGAACACAAACATCCACTGTGTGAGACCTCTATAGTCGTATGTCCTTCCGAACTGGATATCCTATGCAAGCCAAGGAACGAACACCGAGTCCGCACCGACGCCTCATGATATCGTCACTTGAGAAGGGGTCACGGGTCATGATACGCAATGTGGAAGGACAGCAGAGTATGCAAAACCAGGAAAAGAAAGGCTACTATATGCTACCTACTGAACCGTCGTGAAATACGATACGGAGCTATAACCAGAAACAGACCACCCATGTTTGCTATGGCAGCGAGAGGGGCACCAGACTCGTCGACTATGCTGCTCTCATGACTCCCGGCTACGTCTTCATGACTTCCATCATCTTCCAAAACCAGACTGTACGACTGGTCTCCGCCAATCTGCTACCACCTAGTTCTTCTTTGCCTCCGTCTCTTTAGACTCGCTCAGGCTATCAGCCATTGCCTCAGCAGTGGCCTTCTTCAAGCGCTCGCTGTCATCAGTCTTATCGTCCTTGGACTTCTGATGTGTTTCCCTCTCATCCTCACTATCCCCAAGACTAAAAGGGTCGTTTTCTGCGATAGGGCTTGGCTCAACCGCCGACATGGGCTGCCACTTGCTTCCCCTTGTGCCACTCGCGGGAGCTGCATCCTTGGGTGGCACTCTAGGTGAAGAGTCGTACATGTTAATTTCTTCAGTCTCCTCCTTGAAACCAACTCGTCGGCCGTTGCTAGGCTTGGGTGAAGTCGATGGGGGAGGGGGCTTGTACATGCCAGTATTGGCCATGGGTCGGTTCATGGGAGCTGCAAGTTGTTAATATTTGCTTCAACACAATCCAGACATCAGTACTCACTTCCGTCAGAAGAAAACTTCATGCCAGCGAAATCATCGCTGAGAACTTGAGGGTCCGCATCATATCGGTCATAATCACCGCTTCGCCTGCTGGACTCTCCGGGACGACGGAAGGGCTCTCCTTGTCGCTGCGTCTGCTCTTCACTCTCATCAAAGTTCTCCTCGATCTTCTTCTTGATGTTTGTAATCCATCCATTGACCTTTTCCTGTGTCTCGAAGAATCCCTTGCGTAGATTTTCGCGAATCACGGGGAGGTCGTCGTCAATGAAGCTATGCTCACGGTCGTCACCCCATTCATCCTGGCCTTGCTGACCTTGCTGACCCTGTCTTTGACCTCGGTTGGCAGTGCGCGACTCGTAGGCACCAACGTTATCGTAGTGTTCTGCAAGCTGGCGTGCATATAGCTCGTCTGCCTCCAATTGCGACATCTGAGTTCGGTTCTGAGGCCTAGGGGGTTGAGGCGGGGGGGCTTCGTCGACGGGTTCGTTTTGCGCAGCATCAGGATCGGTCATCTCTATACGTATATCAGTTTATTATGCCCTCTAGTAAGAGTCTGTGTAAGCGTACCCAGCAAAGCATGGAACGCAGGCTCGACGCGACCACCGCTAGCTCTCAACACAGCCTTGATGACGCTCAGCTCTACAGTAGGGAAAGCTTCCTTGAGTATAGTCTCATTCTTTTGTGCTTCAGAAACAGGTCGGGGGGGCTTAGGAGGCGCTGTCTCATTCGTGGGCGATGGTGCCTGAGCCTGAGCCTGGGTGGTAGTGGTGTTGGTCGCAGTAGCGGGTGTAGTGTTGCTATCGAGAACGCCTGATTCCTGAACATCGTCGTCGTCGAGGTCAAGGGGTCGCGCAGTAGTAGGCGACTCAGGTCCACTCTCAGCGGTGGCCTTGTTCTTGTAGAAGAATTCATGTTAGCAGAAATCCTCCCACATCAGCCATCTAAGACAGCTCTCGAAAGGAGTAGTAGTATACCGTTTCTCCAGGGGCTGACATCCTGATCGCACTTCTCGTTGGTATGATTTAGTTTCAGTTTGAAGCTATCACGAGTTTAGAGTCGAGATTTGATTAGAAGTCGGTTGAAAGATGGGCAATATCCAGGGAAATTGGGGATTTCGCTTCAGCCTGGCCTTGCTTGTGATATTAAAGTTGAGGCGCGAGGGGTCAATCAGCCTACACGAAGCTGATGACGTTGACCCACTCGCCACAATGCATTCTTAATGGGGAAGTTGCTCTGATTGGTCGTAGCTCTGACATCAGTATCAAGTCTAGGGTAACTTTTCATGCGTCTCATGAAGCTTGACTTTGACTATAATGCTTCATGCAAAATGAATTGTGTTCAAACAAGCTGAGTTTTGTGCGCACGTAGAGAGGAAAACACTCGGATGCTACGAGAGACTTTGCGCTGCTCTTAAAAAGGGTCCTAAATCTATTGAATTTGTTTGACCCAGTCCAAGATGGCAGACCTGGATTTAGATGCAGCTTTTATCCCAGCTCTTCATAAGCCGGCAGCTCTGCTCCCAATTGCAAAGCATCGCAAGAGCCTTCTCTATGTGATTGAAAAACACACAGTCACTATTGTCATAGGCCAAACTGGTTCTGGAAAAACAACACAAATACCCCAATTTCTAGAACGAGCAGGATGGTGTTCAGATGGAAAGATCATTGGCGTCACTCAGGTAAGTAAACACAAAGGCATGTCACCACACAAACTGACATTTCCCAGCCTCGTCGTGTGGCAGCAACCACAGTTGCGGTGCGAGTGGCCGAAGAAGTTGGCTGTGAGCTTGGAAAAGAAGTCGGATACTCAATTCGATTCGAGGATGTGACCTCGGCATCAACAAAGATAAAGTTTCTCACAGATGGCCTCCTCATCAGAGAAGCTCTCGTCGACCCATTGCTGACGCGTTACTCGGTTATTATGGTTGACGAGGCGCATGAGAGGTCTATCAGCACTGATGTCTTATTGGGGTTACTGAAGAAGATTCGCCGAAAGCGACCCGAGTTGCGTATCATCATCAGCAGTGCTACTCTCCAAGCTAAGGAGTTCTTGGACTTCTTCACAAGGAGCAGTGATGACCAGCCAAACAAAAATGACAAAAAGGATGAAACCGGGACCATCGTCAGTCTCGAAGGGAGAACTTATCCAATAGACATACTCTACTTGGAGTCACCGGCAGAGAACTATGTTGAGAAAGCAATTGACGTGGTCTTTGATATTCATACCCAAGAAGGCGAAGGGGATATCCTGGTTTTCCTGACTGGTCGGGAAGAAATCGACAATGCGATACAAGCAGTCAGCGAGCGCATGCTCGATCTTGGCTCAAAACACGGTCCCTTGATGCCATTACCATTATATGCTGGCTTGTCTACCGAACAGCAAATGTACGTCTTTGACAAGCCGCCCGAAGGCACTCGAAAAGTTGTCTTTTCTACGAACATCGCCGAAGCATCAATCACAATCGATGGAATTGTATTCGTGGTGGATAGTGGATTCGTGAAACTGAGAGCATATGACCCAAGGACTGGCATAGAATCACTCACTGCTACAGCAGTATCGAAAGCGGCGGCGTCCCAACGAGCTGGACGAGCTGGCCGCACAAAACCTGGAAAATGCTTCCGACTTTATACTGAGCAGAGCTATCAGTCGCTGCCGGATGCCAATGTTCCCGAGCTTCAGAGGTCGAACCTAGCACCCGTCGTTCTGCAACTCAAGGCTTTGGGAATAGACAATATTGTGCGGTTCGACTTTCTATCTCCACCACCGTCTGAACTCATGGCCAAGGCTCTGGAGTTGCTCTATGCTCTAGGAGCTTTGGATGAGTATGCCAAGCTCACTCGACCTATGGGGTCAAGGATGGCTGAGTTGGCCGTTGAGCCTATGATGGCGAAAACTCTACTAGCGGCTCCGTCCTTTGGTTGCCTCAGCGAAATGCTTACAATCGCGGCAATGACCAGTCTCGGAGGCAGTGTATGGTTTTCTCACGAAGGTGAGAAAAAGAAGATGGAGACTTCACGCAGGAAGTTCGCCGTGGATGAAGGCGACCACCTGACTCTCCTCAACGCCTATCAAGCCTTTGTTACAAAGGGACGAAAAGAAGCAAAGTTCTGTCATGAGAACAACCTCAACTTCAAGTCTATGAGTCGAGCAGTCAGCATCAGAGCTCAACTAAAGCGGTATCTTGAGCGATTCAGCATTAATATAGATGAGACACTCGCTGGACAAGCATCACCGGAGGCGAACGTCAAAAAAGCAGAACAGATCCGCCGTTGTCTTACATCGGGTTACTTTGCCCACGCAGCAAGGATGCAACCAGACGGAACGTTTCGCAACGTCGAGGGCAACATGGTTCTTCACGCACATCCAAGTTCACTAATGTTCAACCGCAAAGCAGACTGGGTCATCTTTCATGAAGCAATGGAGACGGGTAGCAAGATATTCATCCGGGATGTCACCAAGATCGAGAAAGGATGGCTCATGGAATACGCGCCAGAGTTTTACCAAACCACGACAGATCGGAGAGGATGAGGGGTTCGATATGAAGGGAGATGGGGCCATCGATATGTGAAACTGCCAGGCCGGGGATAACTGGGATGGCATATGAATGGCGGTTTCAAAGCATCGGGATCAAGGATAGCAATCTTGGTTAAGGTGTGAGGTATTTCCCCACAGTGAAAATATCATTTGCTTGATTTATAAAAGTGAGATGACATTACTTGAGGAGGCCTTGGCTGGTCAAGGGAGTCCTTGATTCCGACATGAACTGCTATGGATATCCATGGATGTTAAGCTGTTAGCTTGCCTGTCAAACACTGACCGCCATTGGATCAGACTACACAGTAAACCCAATATTAATGTTTTTGTATGGTAATAGCGAGGATGACGGTGAACGAGCCGAAGCGAGGCAAAACAGAGTTCAGAACAATTCGCAGTATTCGTAACATGTGAGGGCAACAGTGGTGATAGCCTCGTCTCTCCGATGTAAGGGAGATTGATCGTCCTGACTAATAATGGTGAACGGCTCAACTACCTAATAATAAATCATCCGGCTTCCCCGGCGGATCTATGTGATATGCCGTGAGATGGCTCGCGGCGGAAGTCACCGAATCAAAATTACAAGCTCCATATTGACGTAGGCGAGCGATTGGTAATTCCTGCAAATTGAGCCATTTCAAGAATTTTCTCTCTTTATGTTTGTGCGTGCGTACGTAGGCAAGCTGAATACTAATAATAAGCCAGCAGGATATGGGAGACGGAAATGAAGGCAATATGCATATCTCAGCACTAGACAGCGCAAAGTGGGTGAGGGTTAAAATTATGACCCACGATAAGCCAAGATTATAATGCAAGAATTCTGATGTGGGAACGATTCAGCTTTTGTGACATCGGCGATATGCATCTTGATATGAGGGAGTTGGCGATCTCGAGCAGCCACTTGGGGCTAGTTCGATAGCCAGGGGTTGAAACCTGGAAACAGACGGTGTGATTGATATCAAGTTTGACTGTGTTTGCGAGTGTTTTTCGCTTTCATTTTCATTTCAGGTGGCTTGTCTTGCCTTGCCATGTCTTGTCTTGGCTAGGATGACAGTCTCATCTAGTTGGCGGGTAACGGGAGAGGACAATACGCTCTCGGGTTGTTACTGACACTGTCTTGAATGGCTCCGTCCAAGACCATCGAGACCGTCCTCGATAGATAGATAGAGCACCATATCTATTGAACTCTCTCAACCGCGTACCTGCAGCAGCCACTTCATGGACATGATATAGCCCCTGACGCCACTGCGGATAGGCGGGGAGGCTTTCTCCCCCTTTATTTACTCTCCTCTTCGGGGCTTGGTCTTGTCAGAGCAGAGCTGTTCCATGACGTCCGTTGGCTGGTCTTGGTCCCGGGCCTCCACATGCTTGCTGGGGCTAGCCTGGCTGCCGCTCGCGTGCCTTGCATGAAGCGCTCATAACTTAATGCATTCTTTGTGATTTTACTGGTCAGGGGTCGATTGTGCATCTGGGTTATGCGAGATTGTACCTGGTTGTGCATCCACAGGCGCTTGCTGATGCTTCCTTTTTGGCTCTCATGCTCGATGTGACTGGTGGTTTTTTATGCGGGCGCTAACGGAGTGGCGAGGCAAAAAGAGACTTTTTGGAAATTAAACGGTTGATAACTGAGTTTTGTTAATTGATTGATTTTCGGATTGCTCTGCTTGAGCCTTGAGAGAGTTTGGTTGTTGTTGATTGTTGTCTGTGGGAATGCGGTCAATGCCTCCGCTCACCAGAAGCAACCGAACGACCTAGTAATAACGAGCTTGTGCACTGAAGTACAGGGCTTCCATGACGAGATTCTTTTTTTCTCCTCTGACCAAGGCCTCGTTGCAAACCCTTTCCATGGGATCCAGTAGGATGTCCACCGTAATCTCTCTTGGAAGGGGTCTGGAAGTGAACAAGGGTTTGACCACCAATCCAATGGTTCAACCTGGTGTCACTCCATCTCGCTCCGTGTGAATCCCCTGATTGGGATGTCGTTTAAGAGCCATGCTAACTAAAGCAAGGCTCATTCATTGTCTGGGATGGACGGGACCTGACCTGACCTGATCCATGAGTGGTCATTACCCCCGCCCCTGGCCTGGCTGTCTGGGCCTGTGTTGGACTTGGACCGCCCCTCAGGCATTAGTCCGCTGGGAGAATAGCGAGTCTTGTCGCTGTAGCAGGACATCTCGGGCCCTAGAATGACACTCCAGGTACCGGCTTTCGAGGCTGTCCTTGGTGGAGGTTCCAATCAGTCCCAGTTCCTTTACTCCTGTGCCTCTCCCGTCGTGCTCCACTCCACCTCCACTCACTCGCTAACCTCCTCCTCCTCTTTACCTACTCTCCTTCTCTCGTCCATTCGTCGTTTCTTTCTTTCGTTCTCCAACTGTTCATCGGTCGACGACGACAGCATCATATCGTTCTGCTTTTCTGCCAAAGCTGCCTGCCAGCGGGCTCGTCACTCTTTTATAGAAAACTGCTGCTTAATCTAGAGTCTTGTTTACACCAGACTCGAGTCATTCGTTTCGTTACGGTCTATTGTTTTAATGACCTAGTCCCTCTTTACACAACAACAACAAACATCACAGCCGCTCGCTTACTCGCTTTTGCTCGCTGGCTTTTGGCTTTGTCCAGTCTTGTTCTTCTCGATATTACGGTGCCCAACATCTGCTTTGACGCTTCTCGCGAACCTTGGACGAAAACGATTTCAGATTCACTCGAATACCGCATCAGATTGGAGACGATAATACTCGACGCGTGCCAGCTGTCTACCGACATTGACAATCGCATTGCAACTTAATGGTTATGAAAGTTGTGCTTGGAGTTTAATATTTGAAAATTCTTAATATTCACACGCCCATTTCACTTTTTCGCGGAGGAAACCACACTTGACGATCAACATCTCTTTGTTTGTTTGGAAGCTTTGAGTATATGCGCTAGCATACAACGCCAACATGGGGATCGCTCATTACGAAGGTGCTCGCCTTCGACCTCGCACCAACATTGAAGATGTCTCTTCAGCTTCCAAAAATGGAGTTGCATCTTCTTCCTCGATCTTTCGCCGACTCGTCACCCGAGAGAATTGCGCAGCAACGGACAGTTGTGCAGCAGCCAGCGCCAACACGAACTTGGTAGTTCCCATCGTTGTCGCTATTGTGTATGCTACCAACCACGCCTTTGTTTTTTCGATTTCGGATGGTCAACTGGATCGCGATATGCTGACCATGTTATGTGTAGGGTTCCCATCGTTCTGATCGCAATCTTCTTGTACTACCTCCACCGTAAGAACATGAAGAGGCAGATGCTTGAGGATGCCAATGATCCTCACAAGAGCCTGGATTTTGGACTCGACGGGGCCGGCGGAAAGAAGTCTACCCGTCAAAGTATCTTTATGGGAGGGGGTGAGAAGGGCCTCAACCATAAACCCAGTCAGCTCTCGATGGACATGAACCTCTCTTCGCCCTACCTGCTGCCACCCGGTCTGCAGGAGTCGCGAGAGTCGCTCAACTCGTTGGCTAAGTCTTTGGGAAATGATAATCAGGACCCTTACCAGTATGTTGCGACCATCACGCAAAGCGAGACCAGCTCATTGCGGTCCTTTAATCCCAAGGATTCCCTCTCGCACAATACTAAATTCAGTAGTCCTCGTAACTCTGGCAAGCCTGGTAGCATGAAACCCCCATCTCGCATGAACTCCCTGCCTGAGACTCCTGTCTCTGCCACCGACTCCAAGGTCGATCCTTTCGGCACTCCCAAGGCGCCTGCGCCAACCCACCAGCCGAACTCTCACTTCGACGAGAAGGATGGATTCCAGCCTGCCCCAATCATCCCTGAGATTGGAGTGGTTTCCGATTTTGATGAGAAGCGTGACGGCGCCTCCGTACAGCCACCTCCCGCAGTGAGGAGCAAAACTCCCGACTTTGAGTTGCCCAACTTCTCCTCGGAGCCCGCCAACGATTTCCCTCTGCCTCCTGCCAGGGAGCATGAGGCCACCGGTCTGGGTTTGAACTTCTCTCTTCCTCAGCCTAAATCCCCAACTGTGACCTCCCCTGATGCTCCCAAGTCCGCTCCTCTTCCCCACGATCGCCAGAGCGATGGTTCCAACTACCAGTCCTACACCCCCGCGGCTGACATTTCAAGTTACTACGAAGACCATGAGGACGATTCCCGTGGTCGCCCCATGCAACGCACCTCATTCGTGGAGGATACACCTCAGTACCAAGGCCTTGGAGTTCCCCAGCAGGATAACAAGAGACTCTCAGTCGGATTCCGTCCCCTTCCTCCGGATGAGATCACAGAGTCCGAGGACCCCGAATACCGTGCCAACCGTATCCGTTCTTTCTATAAGGAGTACTTCGAGGATACCAAGGAGGCACCACCGCCAATGCCTCCCATGCCCCCAATGGCTCAGGGCAGACCCGGCCCTAAGTATTACGAGGATGTTGACCAAGGCTACATGATGGGCGGTGATGGAGCTTACTTTGATCCTGAGACAAATGCCTTTGTCATGCCCTACGCCCAGCCTGTCACTCGCCGTGCCATGACACCTCCCCCAGCTGGCCGACGCCCTGGACCTGGTCGTCCCGGACCTCGTCCTCGTGGTCCCAACGGTTCTATCGGCGGTATGAGCTACCAGAGCGGACCTGGAGGACGTTCACGCGCTGGTTCTGCTCTTGGCCCTCGACCTGATTCATCAGCCTCAGCTCGCATCCGACAGCCCCCCAGGAAGAGACTTCCACCACCCGCACCCTTGACCACTCTCCCAACCCCCTCCAAGCTCAAGGATGACAACATCGCCCTCATCAACGCTGCTGACTTTGCTCCTCCCAACACCATCCGCGACACTGCAGCTGGTCGCTCTCAAAGTCCTTTCGGCGAGCGACGACCCTACTCGCCCTCTGTTCCTGCTGCCCAGACTCTTGTCTCGCCTTTCGAGGAGTTGACGGCTCTCCCCAGCCCGTAAGTTTTGCGCCACTACGCAATCAGATAAACTTTAGCTAACGTACAACAGCCATCTTCTCCGCAAATCCAGCACATTCACTGGACTTGACTTCGCACCTCCCAAGAGATTCAAGGATTCCGACAACATGAGCGACGCTGGAAGCATCAGGAGTAACCGCAGCGGCATGTCCCAGGCTCAGCTTGGTGCCATCCGCAACGGCGCTGGACGTGTAAGTCGCCTGCCTGGCGACCAAGTGTTCACCCAACAAGCGCTGCAAGATACATTGAAGCCTTCATGGGGAATCCGACCTTGATAGAAGGTAGCGCATCAACACATTCAGTGGATCGGTCTATGCATGGGCTGCCACTGACATGTCGAAAAACTTTCTTAGCGTTGTCTTTTTGACATTGCATTACACACAGCGTGCGCCGGTCTTGGTCAACTTTATACATTTCTTCACTTCAAGGGCGTATTTTAGGGTCATGATGTCTTGCGATATTTTCTTTCACACTGGGAACCTGCAGGCTTGCATATTATAGAAGGTCTTTGGAAACCACACGACAAACTAGATGACGACTGCCGGCTCGGACAACGTAGGTTCGGCCGTTGTATATAGGTCAATTGGATCTGGCGTTGATCACTTCAACATGGCCATCTTGTTTCTACCATGCTACTGCTTATTCGGAACTGGATGCGGAACTAATTACTGTGAGATGCGTGAATATGTCCATGTATACGGAGTAGTTCATGACGATCTGAGACTACGTTGGTAAGCAGGTGATTCGTGAGAGTCCCAAAAGGGCAGCTCGAACGATTTCCGTCTCCTGTTGGATCATCAGACGCGACAGCATCGCAACACCACCGATCCTCCCGTATTGAAGTTATGATGTTATGAATATCACTCAAGCAAGGCATAACACCATTGGCAGATCTAAAAGAAGAGTTTGATATCGTGGATACTGCACCCAAGATCAGCGGCGTCTGTCGAATCAAGGCGTTGTTCCTGGGGCGATACGATGACACGTGATCAAGTTACTATTTTTGGTCAATGCTGTGCTCTTAGTTGCTGTGGAGGCCAACGCCACCGGGGCAGAGCGAACCAAGAACTAAATATGAAAGTTGCGATGAGAGGATACTGGAGCTCACAGTAGGTAGTAATTGGTAGATATTATTATCGGATTTGATGATTTGTTTGTATGTGAAATGACCGATCAAGTTGACGTTCGATTGCTGAGTCGACTTATCTAGGTCATGGAAGAATGAGGATTCCTGTTAGAGGTTGGCCACTAAGAGAGTTGAGCTTACGTAGTGTCTTAAACCAAATCCCCTCGATCCCTTCCAGCACCAGAATTGAGAAACGTGAATGTCTCAGATTTGAGATTCCAATTTGAAGAGAAGCTTTTCGATTCAAAGTGCAATTCGATCTCATAAGCCTTTCCTTCATGTGAGTGTTGATGTTGATAGGTTGGCTAACACTTAACAGCCAGCGTCGCAGCGGATCGACCTTTCAGGACATGGCTCCGAGATTACAACCAGAGCTGAGTGCATAACCCGTCTGTTAAGACTTGAGGCACGTGAGGACGCAAGATATCGCTTTTGAGACCTTCAGCCGAGGAGATTGGATCAGATCAGATAGGAAAGCAGAGTCTAGACTGTGCCCGATGATTGCAGACGTACAGGACATTAGAATGACATTCCATTGCTGCACGTTGAGATTAAAGGGTTCGCGGCACGCTATAAGAATACTTGAATGCCAACCAACAACATGTGATCTCACTCACCCACGATGAACCCCCTCGAATTTCCTCACAAGAGAAGAGTAATGGCTGCGAGGTATTTAATAATGGCTATCGAGATGCCTCTTGGAATTCGTCAGTGGAACTAGAGTTGAAGGGTTTAATTACTTGGCTTCATCATCATGACGTCTTGAGCCATGTGGTGAAACGACAATCAATCTTGGGGATCCTCAAGGGCCTTTTCAACAGACAGGTTCATATAATTCTTCTTGGATTATGAGTCCACAGCTGTTGGTGTTCGTGGTGGTGGTCGACGTCTTGTGGTTGGAGTCTTTGTATTTGGATGCGCTGCAGGGGAAATTAAAGCCCCTCGAGCCGATGCAAGGGAGACGGAAAGTTAATTAGTTATGTATGCCTAGAAATTAAATAAATATCAACAAATAATCATGTATATCACAGTACTGTACTGTACAGGTAAATCTGAATACTTGTAAATAATCCTTACCTCTGACGTTTTCAGGACTTGTCGCTCCATTGATCGTCCCGAAGCCAACAGTCACTGCCTCGCTGGGTGGCTCGTAGGCTCGTATATCGTCTTGGGGGTGTCTCCACGCCAAGAGACCCCGGCTAAAAGACAAGATCGAGAGAAATGGCGATGCCTAATTAGCTGCGGGTGACTGTGGCTGAGGAATATAATCGTCTTCCAGTATTAGACTTTTGGGTAGAAAATGGCTGTGTCAAAGGCCCGATGCTGATTCAAAGACTATCGTGTGGCGCACTCTTTTCAACTTGTGATGTCTATTCCTTTTGTCTTTGCTGTCTCTCTCTCTCTCTCTCTCTCTCTCTCTTTCATTACACATGTACAATAGGTTTCGTCTTGTCGTTTGTTGATCTTGACTTTTCTTGTCCCAAAGCGAGTGGACCTGGCCGGATAGCGTATACGCCTCCCGAAAGCAAACCGGCACCCGTTTTCCCTTTATTTTTAGTCGCCGTTCTCAAGAGTGAGAAATATAATTTTTTAGGCTAAACCAACGGTTGATGAAAAGTTGAAGTTGGGTTGAGTTGCAACTTAATTAAGCTTGTGTATAGCAGGCACAAAGTACGTACATACCTACGTTGCTCTTGTTACGTTACGTCAAATCCAATCCCAAGCCCGTTCGTTCGTTCGTTCACGGTTCAACAAGAGCCTTGGCTTGGAAGAAGGCGAAAAAAGAACTGGATCTTTTGCTCAGGCCCAGCCCTGGAAGTTTAGGTTCATGGCCCCCCCAGGTTCAGGTCCCGGTCAGTGGTCGACCCAGTAAAAGCCTCCACCCCGAACTGACCTCCAGCGGCCGCTAGTACGCTTCAGTTGAGCTCTTTGCTGTCCGTGTCGTCTGTGTTTTCTGTCTCAAGTCTCACCCCCCGACCTTCCAAATCCAATCACTCACCCAGCCCAGCTCAGCCCAGTTCTAGTTAGCCAACCTCATTCTCGCTCACTCGCTCTCATTCTCGTCTTTCATCTTATTCTTCGCTTCTCCTCTATTTCACTTCTTCTCATACATCACCAGGTCAATTCCGAAATATCGCTTAATCACTCTCGACGCGTCCTTGTTAGCGAATAACTTCGTTACTCCTTAATTCTCAAACGGATCGACGGTCGGTCAACAGTTCCAAAGGTACGCCGTGTCACGATACATTGCATCCAATCCAATGCAATTGTCCCTGCTCACTCGCTATTCACTATCAATCTTTCAATCCAATTCTCCCTCGACGATCCCCATACAAGTCAATTTGAGGTCCCAGTTTGGATGAAACTTGTCGCCAATATTGTCTCCCATCATTCCGACCTCGTCACGTCTAATCCATCAACGACCCCCTTGTGTTGATTGACTTGATTCGTTGCTGCACCATCTCCCTTGTTACATGTCTTCACTATTCTCGACCACACTCTGAATACCCTCAATCCTCAATGCGAGTCTTGCCTGGTCGCTAACATGATTCTCGACCATAGACAACTCCCCGTCGTGAGCACGCTAGACTTAGCCATGTCCACGCCGGGTCAGGGCACTCAGCCCACAGAGGCGTCAGCCCCTAACCCATCCTCTGTCGACAACAACAGCAACGCCAACCAAGCTTCGTCTCCTGCTGAGAACTCATCACCAGCACAACCCGCAACCTCGAACCCAGCTTCAAACAACAGTCCTTCAGCCACGCAGCCGAGCCCATCCGCCGCCGAAACACAACCAGCGACTAATGATGCGAGCCAAGCATCCGACAACGCCAGTGCCTCTGAAACAGCTGCACCTGCGCCAACATCTGATAATGCCTCGCCTTCTTCCAACGACCCTGCGCCCTCACCGACGAGCTCCAGCAAGTCTACTCAAGCGAAACCAACTACAGAGGCCGCAGACCCATCCTCAACCGATGACAGCAATGATCGACAGAGCACTACGGAAGAAAGCCAGGCGTCTGCCACTGAAATTACTACATCTGAGGTTTTGTCGACTATTGTCACCGTAACGGGTAGCCAGGGACCTGAAACGAGCGTTGTTTTGGTTACCGCGATTCGTACACAAAGAGTTACCGCTACCGAGGCCTCCGCTTCCGCCACCAGTACCGACGATGCTGATGCCATCGGTGGTAGTGGCAGCGGAAATGGAGGTGGTGGTCTGAGCCAGAAGAGCAAAGTTGCTATCGGCGTTGCTGTGCCAATTGCTGCGATTGCCATCCTCGCGCTCCTCGGTTTATTCTGGTGGAAGAAGCGCAAAACTCGACGACAAGCCGAAGAGGAGCGACGCAAGGAAGTTGAGGATTATGCCTACAACCCCAATGCCGACCCTACGATCCCTGCAGTTGGAATGGCAGATGGTGGCTATGAGATGAGGGAAGATGGCTCTTCCGGTTACCGTGGCTGGGGCAACACTACTCTTGGCTCTACTGGTCGCAAGGCTTCTACTACTCTATCTGGTGGTGTCACTGGAGCCTACTCAGATATCACTTCGCCTACTCGTGGCAACATGTCAGACGGTCGTTCTGGCGAGCCTCTTATGGATGGTTCACACTCGCCAGAGGGCGAAATTCTTGGAGCAATGGGCCCTTCTGCTTCCAACAACCGAGGCGCAGATGTACATCGTGGGCCATCCAACGCGTCCTCCTCTTACAGTGCTGCTGGCCGATCCGACGCTTCGGATCCCATGGGAGCACCATATGGGACTGGTAACGGGTACTACGACCAATACTCACAGAACCCTTATAGCGACAACGGGCCACAACAGGCAGTCATTCGCGATAACCCGGCACGACGAAACACACGCATTGAGAACCCGTCTCACTACCCACAGCAGAGCGCGGGCATTTCACAAAACTTTTAAACTCCCACTTGATCCTCCGTGCTACCTAATTCGGTCACCACGACTTTTCCTATGTCTCTAGAAAGATACCCACGCCTTTCGATAACTCTCGCTAGGAGGTGGAATATGCACTCGAATGGCGTTTCACACTTCCGGCATCTCCTTTACTTCATCAGTCACCTATGTTGAATAGGTTGCAACTTAATCACTCACTTTTTTTTGGATTCCCTGAGTTCCATCAGGGGATCCTTTTCCTTTTTGGCTACTACATCTTCAAAACGGAGCATTTCTGGTTCTTTTTCTTTCTTCTTATCTCGCTTGAAAGGGTACCAACGACAGGGTGGCACCCTTTGGAATATGTTTACATCATGAGGTGGAATCTGTACATATGAGGAATGATGGAGTTATCTTGCCCTCTGTATGGGATGATTGAAAGGGCAATTATTATTCGCCTGTAATATTTGGGTTTAAGAGGAAGTGTAAAAAAGTCATGTCAAAGTTGAATAGTGGCGGGGATGGTGTGTCAGATGAGTTGTGTAAGGGGGGGGGACTTGGTGTGGTGTTCTAGAAGTCACCGGTTGAACAATGTTGAAACGTGGATTTATAGAGGTATATAGCAAGCGAATTGATGAAATGTTATGTAACAGTTGCACAGCCAATTGTTCACAGCGTGATGCAAGTGACACCAGTTCTAAGCCTTGGCCTGCCTACCTATCATCTATATCACAATACCCTTTGTCTTCTTGTTTGAGTACCTTAGTAGTGTATGACTATAGAACTGTACGTGCTTGGCGTGAGCGTCGCAGAGAAGTAACTTGAGGCTTTATTGGGACATTCGAGAGAAAAGCAAGGCTTGTTCCTGAGATGAAAGTGAGCTTCCCTAGTGCCAATGCCAGTCGACAAATACCTCAAGTGGCCGGTCACTTGTACGGACTCTAACATCCATTAGACCAATACTCATCAGTCTATACGGCACTATTTGGAGGAGGGACACGAAAAGACACGCTAAACAATTCTGTGATTTTATTATCTGATGATAGTCTCTGAAACTAAGTTTTGTAGCAGCACACAGGGGCACAATCTCTGGCTGCGTGAATGTTCCCTGGTATGCCAATGTCCTTCAAAACCAACGGACAAACGCCTAAAGATAGAAACCTTCGAAGCAACAATATCGCAATAACAAAAACGCACATAACCAGTGCTATAACTCCAAGCCTTCCAAACTCCAGGCTTAACGCACATAAATTAGGGAGAATGAATTGCCTCTACTCCACGAGAAAAGGCTTTTGCGAAATGTGAGACCAAGCACTTGCCTGTCTTCGAAACAATCAGTGTCCCTTCAGGGACTCCAGTATGGCCAACTCCTTACGTCGTTTCTTCTCTGCCCATTCCCGGCTCGCAATTCTAGAGCGCTCCGCAGCCTGCTCGCGAGCAAGGCGCGTTGCTTCTTCACGTTCGCGCCTCTCACGCTCTCTGTCTCGAGTAAAGCCTGTGTTGTCTCGCTGAAAAATCTCTTTCCCACGAAGCCTCAGTTGATAAGCCTCTTCTGCAGTGAGTGTAGTTCGTTTTCCACTGCTGCTTCCTGTAGAAGTCGAGGTCGCCCGGCTAAGATCTTCTCGTGATGTAGCAGTGGAAAGGCGACCTCGACTCTGGGCAACCGGAGCCTCTGACATGGTCGGTGGTCTTGGGCTCTGCATTGACATCCGCTTTGTTTTAGTTGAGGTTGATGTCTTAGTTGCCTCGTCTTGCGGGAGCTTGCCTTGTCGAGCAAGACTAGTAATCGTTTCTCGCGGAATGCTACCCGGCATTAAACTATGACGCATAGGCCTCGCTTTGAACTCCCGCTTCTTTTGTTCCTCTTCTTCTTGTGCCTTGAGCCGGGCTTCACGCTCCTCACGCTTACGGCGAGAGATCGCCTCCCCTGGAAGCTCGAAGTTCGGCTTGGTAAGTGGTTTACTAGACTTTGGTCTCGGAGGAGGCGCGTAAGCTTTCTGAGCCTCAGCCTGTTGGGCTCGACGAGCCTCTCGCTGTTCCTTCAGGCGTCGAGAGACAGCCTCACCAGGAAGCTCAAACTTGGGGACAGTAGGAGGTTTCGTGGACTTGACAGGCGCCTTCAATGGTGCGGAGTGAGAGTTGGTCAGCTTTCCGCGTGCAGTCTGTGGTTTCAAATCTGTGATGTTGTTGGATTCGTCCTGCTTCTTGTCTCTGAATACCAGAGAGGTCGATCGGCGAAGAGGAAGCTGTGGTCTCTCAGTCGGTTTGATGCGGACTGTGGAAGACATGCCGATAACTGATGCCCTCTTCGAAACGGTCGGCTTCTTGACCGTGGAGGGTGGCTCGAGATGTTTATTACTGGGCGCAGTATTCTCAGGCACGGGAATGCGTTGTGGTTGGGTGAAGGCCTTGATAGCCTCGAGCTCATCCTCAAGTTTATCAAGTTCCTCGAAGGAGTCCTCGATTCGAGGCACCGAGAAGGATCCAGTCCTAGAGGACCCTGCGTAACTACTGCCTCTCTCACTAATCAAAGTAAGAGAAGGTGAAACAGGCTCTACCGTCTCGATGACCTCGGGAATCTTAAGTGGGACATTCTGATGAAGCTCATATGCTGGAGGTGGAGGCAATACCATCTTAACTTGAGAAGGATCAAATCCCAACGCCAGATACTCCTCAGCTTTCAATGGTGTGGCTAGAAGGTTGAAGACGTCAGCTTTGGAATTGCCGGCGGGGCCCGGACGTCGTGACAGCAAAGTGCAGCCATGAACCGCGATCTCGACGTCGTGGCTATCGTTCTCACTGTCGTCGGAAGAGCCGTGGTCCTTGGCAGTACTCGCTGGCACTGGAAACGCCACAAGCCATTCAAACTGACCTGCTAGATGGCTCTCTAAGTTGTGTCCAATTTGAGGCTCTGCATCCAACAACGGGTGTGAATTGACAGTGGTTCCTTCGCAGGCTGGGTTAGCAGATTGTACAAAGATGGCGGAGGAAGTGGACAAGCTGTGACTCGGAGTTATGATGAAAGACGCAATAAACGAACCTGGAGAGTGTAGCTTGTGTGAAGCTAAAGCTGAAGGCCCACTGGGCGCAGTATCAGAGTCGCTGGATTCAATTGATTCTTCAGGAACCGCATCGAGGAGTTCGAAGCTGTCAGAATCTATGAGTGAGCGCCGTGGCCCTCGAGGTGGGTTCGTTTTTGTCGGCAGCTTGATAGGGCCAGTCTTCAAGTATAATTGCTGATTCTGATGCTGGTTCTGGTTGTTCTCCCTTCGAGACGAGTTCCAAGCAAGACTCTTGTTATGAACTTGATCGGCTGAAAGCTCTTGAAGAATCCTTCGAGATGACGGAGAGGGAGAGGGGATCGAAGAGGGACGTGTATCAGAATTGGGCTCGATGAAATGAACATCCTGGCTGGCCTCAGGCCTTGGAGAGGCCAGGGTCTCGTTAGTGGCACGGTGGACTTGGGGTTGATGACCCATGATAAAAGCCATGGATGCGGATATGAACATGGAAGGCCTCTGAACAACGAGCCTCTTGGACGGAGTTCTCGATGGAGCCGAGGGAGACCCCTAGGCTAACAGCGAGGCTAGAAAGCCAGGGCTGGACTGTGAGAGGCTCTTGAGAGACAATGATTAGAGATTGTAGCGCCACCAGGCGTGTCGTAGTTCAAATTCCAGGGAATATTAGCCAGTGACCTGAGCGCAATTTCATGAGTAGCAGGGATAATAGTATCAAAGCGACGGCCAACAGCGGGGCCTTGTCTGAGTGTGATAAACTGCAGAGACCAATGTGATGTGACGGATGTGATCAAAATTGACGAAACCGAAAACGACCAAAATATCTAGCAATGGTGAATGGGGAGAGATGAGAGATGCTGCTGCTGCTGATGTTGATGATGATGGGGAGGGGAAGGGAAGGGAAGAAAGCTTGTAAGTTAGGCAACGTCAATAAAAACAACAACAATAAGAGCCACGGCAACCGCAAACCTGCATATTGCCATCCTTCTACAATCTTTCGCAGTTACAGGCCGTGCTTTCTGTTCATTACCTTTCATCAGGCATTTCGAATGCCTTGAATAAGGTATTTTCGCTCTTGCAAATTCAGTAGCCAAACGCCATCTGAACTCTATCTATCCATAACTGTACCCTTCATAAATCAATTGTCGAGTCATGTCTATTTCACAATTTCAACGGCTTTACCTAGTCTCCACGAACTCAAGGTCGCGTCTCATTGGTCGACTTATAAGATGACTGCCCCAGAGCGGGAGTCCCACTGTGCAGCTCATACGTACATAAGTTCCAGGTGGGTTATAGTAATCACTTCAGCTCCAGATGTGTCTAAATAGAATCATCATCTCGGTACTGCGTCTAGCCTATTACACAGTTAAATATAGGTAGGTTAACCCGCTGATTATGACAGTCAACATCTAAACTTTATCAAGTCCTTGGAATCTTGGAGTCCATACCAAGCCTGCCGCGTTCTGGACCATCGGCCACTCTCTGTATTCTTGGGCTTTATCTTGTTGGCTAGGGTTGAGTTAATGAGATCCACTTCTGCTGCGTATGCAGTTCCAAATCACAATTACAGGTAAATATCCACAGGCATACTCCGTACTATATCATGATAATTGCTGTGAAAGTTTTATTTGAGGGCTCAAATCAAGCCAGTAAACTCGCAATGGATGTTGTAATTGTTCTGTGTCTTGACTTGATAGCCCAGAGAAGGTGTGGAGAATTAGCTTGGAAGACGATATGAAGTATATAGCCACCCATATCGTTGCTCCATACCAATAAGAACTCTATCAAATACTGTAGCTACTAAGCCTCTAGGACCTGGTGAGGGATTATAACTAAACAAACTCAAATTCCTCGCCCAGCATGCGATAGCTCCATCATATGTTCCTCGAATCGAAGTTCTATTGCCTCTTTTCAGCCAGATGGAATCAGTGAACCAGCGCTGACAGGTGAATGCATGTCCCCTCTTGAAGGACCACCCCAGGTTCCCCAAACATCCTGACACTTTTGGGTTGGGAACTTATCACCAGAGACGGGAAATCTAGGCGTCTTCTGAGAACAAGGCTGATTTCCGTGTTAATCCATTCCTCGTGCTGAGCAATCATTCATCCGGAAGCACCCTCCCAGACACGATTTCAGCCGTTATATAGATCCTGGGCGGCAGTCGAGGCATCATCGGAGCGTGACGGCAGAATACTGTGCTGAGGATAGTTAGGCACTGCAAGTGATTGCTGCAGCCTGGCTCAAGGATGCCAATATCCAAAATCAACCTCGTGGAGGTGACAAGGAGCTTGCGGTGTCTATCACATAGATGCTGCCTATAGCACATCCCCATAGAAGCATCTATGAATCGCAAAGCACCCTATAGACTGCCGGAAGACATGTCGGCTTTCGTAATTTTTGACCATGACTAAGTCTGTTCACGACTCTTCTTCCTCGGCTGCGGCTTCTGCAGCTTCTGCCTGAGCTTGCAGGGCTGGCGCATGCTCTGTCGGAATTCGGACTAGAGTTTGAGGCAGAGGCCCTGTTGAATCTTCCGAGACGTTTGTAGGATCGGCTGCCGTCTTGGCTAATTTAGCTATTAGAAAGTTAGACAAGATCAATAGTCATAAAATTTTGAGAACCTACAAGAAGCCATGTTGATAGCACGTAGCACATTATGCCAGTTTCCAACAACGGCTGCAATTGCTACTGAGAGTCAGTCCAAGTACTGAACAGCTTCACATAGGATCTCTACCCTCTGTCCCATCAGAAAGAGTCGACAGTTTCTGTTCCAAAGTTTCCATTTGTGTTGCGACCGCTGCGCTGAGCTCTCGAAGCTCTTTGAGGTTTTCGAGTTCGGCCTTTTTCTCCTCGATTCGCGCTAATAATGCTGGTGACTGTCCACTCGATGATGCAGACGCGCTCGGGGCGCGCATATGCGAGGAAATCGGTCGCGTTGGATATGACATGGCCGTATCTATGGCGTGTCACCAAACTTGGAATAATTGGCGACGTCTTTAGCAGTCAAGTCGAATACTGCGTTTCCGTCCAACAATGGTGGGGTTCAACGTGGGGAGTTCCGTCACTGGGGCAACCGGTAACCAAGCGCTATGACAAAAACAGTTACGACAGTAAATAGATGCAACCAAAAATTCCCTTTTTCAGACCGACACCCAACAACACTCTGCCTGTGACTTGTGCGAGAGCATATCAGCAACGTCCCTACTAACTCCACAGGAAGCCTCTGCTCACATTGTCACGATCCATCGCATTATGAGCTATGGCTAGACTGAACGAACCCCCCGTGTCTACGGACAGCCTCGAAACGCGTATGTTGCAACATTTAGAACTCCTATGAGTAACATGACGCGAGCTGACCATTTCTTGTAATCTAGTTCGAAAGAAACTCCTACGCCAGAATCGTGATCTTGCAAAATCAAACAACATACGTGCCCTCCGCATCCGAGAACTCGAGAACGACTGCGCCTGTATGCTATCAGAGAACCTGGAGCTCAGAGGTCGTATCATAGAGCTAGAGAAAGAGCTTGAAGATAACGACACTCGACGAATTGCTGACCACGCACTTGCTATCAAGGCAAAACTTGAATCTCAACTCACAGAATGGGGAACCCTTCTTGCTGGTCTTGGTCTTGAGCCGCCTATGAAGCGACACTCTCCACGACCAAGAAAGTCAACAAAGCCCAGGGTGAGCTTCAGCTCAGCTCGACCCAGTCCTTCACAGCGACGGCTTAGAGATATGGCCCGTGAAATTGAGGAACTGGGACATATTTCAGAAACCAAGTCCTACCCGAGACAGTCCATGAAGTGAGTCATTCCGTCAACATAGACAGAAGTTCTCTCTAACAAGATGCAGCCAAGAACAAATTCTAGCACTTCGGTCAGAGGCCGACAACGATGACATGGCCGACACATCTCAGTCACCAGACATTGGACCTCCTCCTGTCTCCCATTTCATCGAGGAGGAAGAGGAGCCGGTCAAGGTTGACTCGCCCACACGCTCACGCCCTTCACCAACATCTACACCAACATCCGTACAAGAAAGTCCCACAAGGAAACTCGCGCCACCCGAAAAACTCTCATCACCTCAGACCACCAAGACCTTACCGAGATCACCTTCGCCCGAAAAGAAGCAACATCCGAATGTCACCAAAGCTAAGGAAACGGAGCCAGTCAAAGCAAAGCCCTTAGCAACCAAATCAATCGAGACAAAGGTACAACAAATCATTGAGGAAATCCCGATACTTCAACCCCAGCCAGTAAAGGTTGGATCAAAGCGAAAGCTCGCCGCTCGAGATGATATGGTTACGAGCAGATCTCAGAGGGTAAACAACGAGAACGAGCCCCCACGAAACACTATGGACAAGCCCTCAATCCGTGAGAAAGCTGGAGGCCGAACATTGAAAGAACTCAGCAATATGAGAAAGGACGCTCGTGAAAAGGCGAGTGCGACAGGCGCAAGGAAACCTCTTGCAGCCAAGAGCACCAACGACGATTTGACCTCGCCAAAGAAGATTTCCAAACCAGTTGTGACTGATGAAGTCGCCGCAGCCAAAGCGGATCTCATGAGATCGAAGGCTTCCCAAGAGCGGCCTAAGTCCAGATCCAAGACCTTGGCTCCTATCACCATCGAAACGGCACTCGAGCCTCCTACAGCCCCTGAAGTTGTGGAGGTTACATGCGGACTCACAACGCCTTTCACAGACCCAGCACTTCTTTCTCCCAACTCACCAGATACTGCCGCATCTCAGGAACCCGGACGAGGAGGAACACCTCCACCTGGTGACGTAAATGCGAGCAGAGAACCAGCGAGGCCGAGCAGACGAAATAGGACCGCAGTCAGCTATGCAGAGCCTAACCTCAGAGACAAGATGCGGCGACCCACCAAGGAGATGCTCGACGCTGTTGCTGGAGAAGGCAAATATGCTCGGAGGTCTAGTGTAGCTGAGCAAGCCCCAGATACAACCCGGACGAAGCGTGAGAGCAGTGCTGAAGAGTCATGGAAGAATCTGCCCAATGCCAACGCCACCAACACAGAGAACGAGCCTGGGAGCATTCCCGCTAGTCCTCTGGCTGGCAAAGGATCATCCCCTGAGGTCCCTAAACCTATAACTATGCGTGGGGAAAGACGCACATCTATGATGATTCAAGACATTGTTGCCAGCAGCGAAACCTCACACGAAGATGGAGAAATCAAGGAGGAGACGGCTTCTGACACTACTGGTGTCAGTGAAGTTGATGTTTATGAATTCACACCCTCGTCACCACAAAATGATGAAGAAGCTTCTGCCGATATTAAGAAGAAGGTCACTACCCGTCGACCATCGCGGCGTGTCTCTTCAGCAGTTCATGCCGAGGATGGCGCTGGAGCTAGGGAGCGAGCCTCATCTAGGCGAAGGAGTATGATGCTGTAATGATGCATATTGCAATAGCGGGAGTTTGGTAGAGCATTTGGGCGTTCTTGTCATTTGTTGTTCTTGTTTATTCAAAAGGAGTATGTTGCTTGTCGGCGCTGATACTGCTTCGCTGGATCATAAAGACTGGTCACATGCCCAAGATACCTCTACAAAGCGATGGATAACGGTGTTTATTTTTGTTTATATCTGTATTTACAGTTTTAATGTCTTTATTGGACAAACACAAGACCCAATTGGTCAACATTCGGCAGCTCCCATTGCCAATTGATGCTTTGTTGGATATGAAAGTCCCATCTCGTGGTCTTCCAGAGTGTGACTGGGTATAAATTCTGCTGCTGATCTTGAATACGTCGCTGAATGTAAACTCCCCCTATCTATATGAATTTCATGATGATCCTCCCGCTGAAGGTTCAACTGGTTTTGTGTATGTAACCTTCTCAACCGCCACGTTCTCGTTGCCCTTGTCGTCCTTTCGTAATTGGTAGACGTATAGGGTGAGGGAAATGCCTTGGACCTAGGGTAGTCAGTAAACAAACTTAGATACAGACACACAGTTTGTAAAGCACATACATCCATCAAACAGAAGCTTGGTGTTGGCTCTTCGCTTTCCAGTCCCGATCCTTCTATAAATGCGCCAGTCGCACTTCCGGGATTTACAAAGAACTTGTCCATGTACTCGAAGGCATCAAAGCGGTGAGTGCCGCCCCAGCAGAGAACATCCACATCCAATTTGTTCGCCTCAGCCAGAAGAAGGTCAGGCTCGTTAGAGACAAGTGTGAAGCCCTCTAGGAACCCAATTCGAAGGCTTCCATGGGTGACAACCTGCGTCAATGGCAGGGAAGTGGCCTCGACGTCATAGCGGCCTTTAACGATCTTCAGATCGGGGGAGACGGATCGCAAGTACTCGTACGTGTGCTTATCAGTCAAGTTTCCGAGGCAAAGCGTCTGACTGATCTTTCCGGGAGAGAGGAGCTTCTTGAACTACAGATACAGAGACGCTGTTAGCGATGCGCGAGACTTTGGAAGCACCGCGCGTACCTTGGCGGGAATGTCGAGCGCCCGATCCGGGATATGGAGGTCTCCTATGACAAGAATGAGGAAAGCCATGATGTTTCTCTAAAGATGGAAGAGAAATCGAGGCTATAGACGTATTTGCGATTGAGTAACGAGAGGCGCGAGCTTCTGATACCGTACCCAAGGTCAGCTCCGAGGGGCACAGCTACAGCCTACAGCCCAGTACGTAGGCGCTCGGATACAGCGGTAAGCTGACGCCACATTTTCATAACGGGGAGGATGACAGACGTGGCTTAGCTCCTTCCACTGAGAAAGTCCACATCAAATCCTTATCGGTTCAGCGGGGTGCGATAAGCAAGTAAAATTTTGGGAATTTTTGGCTGGGGTCTCTTTTCACCGAACGATTAATCCAGTTGGTGGTTGCGCATTGAATTGCTCAGAATCAAGATGGCGACCCCTTCTCTGGCTGAAAAGCTAGACAAGATCAAGTCCCCTGGACTTCAGAGTCAGAAGAGGGTATGTTCTACTTTACTTTGTCACCTCCAGCGTCTTCAATCTCGAGTCGCACACTAACAACTTTTGCTCGTAGACTGTCGTTGTACTTCAGGCCGTCGAGTCGACTCTCAAGGAACAGAACACGGCCCCTACGCCAACAGGATACTTTGCTGCTCTTCTCGCCCTTCTTCAGCAGGCGAACAGCAATGACACCGTGAACCCAGAATTGGCGACTCCCGTCGTCTACCTTCTCGACGTCGTTACGCCTTATGCCCCACAACCTCTTCTCCGATCCAAGTTCACACAGATTCTTACCCTTCTCGCCCCCGTACTTTTGTTGCAGGATGCCGAAGCCCCGTTGTTGCGATCGTCCATAGGATGTCTCGAATCTCTTCTTCTGGCCCAGGATGCTGCTTCTTGGGAGCTATCTGTCTCCCAAATCGGTCCTCGACGAGCTGTTGCTGGACTCTTGAACATGTCTGTTGACCACCGACCAAAGGTGCGAAAGAGGTCGCAAGATGCTCTGAAGACGGTTCTTCGCAACCCACCCCCGAGCCCCTCCCTGGATCACCCTGCTGCCGACATGTGCGCCCAGACTGCCACCAAGAATCTCGAGGATCTCGCCGCCAAGATTGCGCAGGCGCGCAAGGGACAGAAAGCCGATGTTAGCCATGACCCTGCTATGATCCACGCTCTCCAGCTGGTCAAGACTGTTGCGGCTGCCAGTGGTGGCTGGCCTAGCAAGAAGATCGAGTCTCTGTGCGAACTCCTCTTGGGCATCGCAAAGAGCGGAAATGAGTACATGACCATGGCGTCTTTCGAAATCTTTGAGATGATCTTCGAGGGGATGACAGATGAGGTCTCATCAGCCAAGCTCCCGCGACTTATGGAAATCATCTCCGAATTGCGACCAGCTGCCAACGACACCCAGCTTGTCCCCCCGTGGCTCGCCATTCTGTCACGAGGATACGACGTTTCCGCCCAGGTCGAGCCTGAGGAGACTTTCCAGAACCTTCCCCAGCTGTTCGATATGGTTGCCCAGTTCCTCGAGGCGCCTTCCGAGAATATTCGAATTTCCGCTTCAGAATGTCTAGTGTCTTTCATGGCCAACTGTATCCCTCAGAATGTTATCCTTGAGCCTTCAATTTTCGACGAGAAGGTTCTCGAGAAGCTGGCCAAGTCAGCAGAGTCTCTTTTGACCGTTCAGTTCCAGGCTGCCTGGCTCCAGACTTTCAATGTTCTGGGAGCGATGTTCGATACTTTGAGATGGAGGTCTTATCCTATTATGATGAACGTCACGAAGACTATCGGCGAAATTCGAGAGAACGGTTCTTTCCGCAACAAGAAGGAGGCTGATGAGGTTATTGGAAAGGCTATCCGAGCCATGGGTCCTGAAGCTGTTCTCTCAATTCTTCCTCTCAACCTCGCAAAGCCAGCAAAGGGCCAGCCAGGCCGTGCTTGGATGTTCCCTATTCTAAGAGATTACACTAGCAACACAAACCTAGCTCACTTCAAAAGTGAGATGGTTCCTCTCAGTGAGGCTATGTTTCAAAGAGTTCTTGACCATGGACAGGCTGAGAAGACAATGGAGGTCAAGATTTACGAAACAGTCGTCCAACAGATCTGGTCTACTCTTCCCGGCTACTGCGATCTTCCTCTGGATCTCACCGAAGCTTTCGACCAAGGCTTCGCCGAGATTCTGGCCAACCTCTTGTACAAGCAAGTTGAACTGCGACTGGATGTTTGCAGGGCACTAAAGACTCTGATCGAGTCCAACCAAGCTATTGCCAATATCGAGGACCAGGAGGAGAATCTTGTTCTTCAGAGCCGAGTCAGCCGCGCTGATGCCAAGAAGAACCTCGAGTACCTTTCAAACTTTGCAGGCAACATGCTCGCAGTCCTCTTCAACGTTTACACCCAAACTCTTCCTCAAAGCCGAGGTCCTATTCTTCAGACCATCAACACCTTCCTTAGCATCACACCCAACGCCGAGTTGATGGAGACTTTCGACCGAGTCAGCACCATGCTCGCCACTGAGTTAGAGAAGGAGAAGCCAGTGGACAAGAAGAAAGAGAACCAGAAGTCCAAGGATCATATGCCTTCAACAGCCCAGACATTGATGGATCTTGTCATCACAATGTCCGTTTATCTTCCCAGGGAAAGCTTCGCCGCTCTTTTCAAGATTGCCGAAGTCATCATCAACAAGGAGGAGGAGCCTCAACTTCAGAAGAAGGCTTACAAGCTCATCCCTCGTCTAGCGGATTCTGAGATCGGAAAGGCTGCTCTTCAGGAGAGAAGTGCTGAGCTCCAGCAACTTATCATCTCTAGTACCGAGAAGGTCTCAGCCCCTGCTCGACGAGAGCGCCTGGCTGCCATTATTGCCCTCCTACCTTTCATTCCCGATACCTCCCTTCACTTCATTCCTGCTGTGCTCAGCGAAGTTGTCATCTCTTGCAAGGAAAACAATGAGCGTGCCCGTGAGACAGCATATGAGCTCCTGGTTCGCATGGGACACCGTATGGTCCAGGCTAATGGAACACCCATCGACAACAGCAAGGTTCCCCACATGCCTGACGATGCCCCTGCTGGAACCGCTAATATCGAGGAGTTCTTCACTATGGTCAGTGCTGGTTTGGCTGGCAGCACACCTCACATGATTTCAGCTTCTATTACGGCCATCAGCCGACTTCTATATGAGTTCCGAAGCGAACTGAGCGACGGTACTCTATCTGACTTGGTTCAGACCATGGATCTCTTCCTTACTTCCAACAACCGAGAAATTGTCAAGAGCTGCTTGGGTTTCGTCAAGGTCTGCGTCATTGGCCTCCCTGTCGAGCTCATGCTCCCTCGTCTCTCAACTCTCGTGCCCAACCTCATTGTCTGGAGTCATGAGCACAAGGGTCACTTCAAGGCCAAGGTCAAGCATATTCTGGAGCGCATGGTCCGTCGCTTTGGTTACGAAAATATTCACAAGAACACACCGGATGACGATAAGAAATTGATCGTCAACATCCGCAAGACCAAGGAGCGTTCCAAGAAGAAGAAGGATGCTGCCAAGGGAGAGAATGACGGCGACGATAGTGACGACGACGAGGCTCAGCCCAAGCGCCAGTTCGAGAACGAATACGACCAGGCCCTTTACAGCAGCGACTCTGATGACGATGATGGCGAATCCGACGATGAGGCTCCTAGGCAAAGGAAGAAGGCTCAAAAGGGTGGCAAGACATACATTGTTGAAGACGACGACGAACCTCTCGATCTGCTCGACAAGAAGGCCTTGGCCAACATCTCTTCTACTAAGCCTGTTAAGATGCGCAAGCCTACACGCACCAAGGCCAAGGTCGACCTCGACGGCAAACTCATCTTCGGCAAGGACAGCGACGACGAGGGTGCCATGGATGTCGACGAGCCCAACCCTGAGGCTTCAGGCGTTGGTGCCTACGTCGCCGCCCTCAAGGGCAAGGATGTCGCCAAGCGCGGTCGCGGAGGCAAGCTCAAGTTCTCCAACCGTCGCACCAAGGACGACGATGACGAGGACTTCGAAATGGATGACAACGACGTTGCGGCAGTCAAGAGCAGGATCAGCCCTGGACGGGATAGGGGCAGCCGTGGAAGCTTCCGCGGTAGAGGGGCCGGTCGTGGTGGAAAGAGTGGAAGAGGAGGCATCGCTGCAGGACGAAAGGGACTTGGTGTCGAGAAGAGACACGGAGTGTCTGGCGTGGGAAAGCCTAGGAGAGGACGCAACTAGATGCCATAGTTATACCCATTCGATGCGTCATGAGGTTTCGGCATTCGTTTTATTTTTCAAGTTCGAGTTTAGATCATGGGTTGTTTTAGGGTAAATAAAAGTCAAGCAATCATAAAGTCCATTCGTACACGGTTCATCATTGCATTACAAGTAGTGAAAGGCGTGCCTCTCTCAAACGTCTAATAATTGAAATACTAATCAAGTCTTTCCTCCGAGTCGGGGTATCATCAGGTCATGCCATCGTCCAAAGTTCATTCCATCACCATCGCTTTTGCCGGACCGCAATGCCAATAATGTAACCTCCAACGCCTGTTTCCATGCTCAACGCGCTCAAATACTTTACGCACATGCATTGTCATGAGCAAAACAAACAGTATCCGCAATTCTCCAAATCATCCTGCAGCATTACTCAAGCACAATTACATCCTCCATTCGACGCGGGTGTAGAGGCCGAGGTTGTCCGTCTCCTCCAACAACGGGCTCTTCTCGGTAGTAACGATGCACTGGCTCCCGATGTTGAAAGGGTTCGAGCACTCGTTCTTCGTAACGACTGCATCGTGTTAGTGTCTTTCTGATTTGACGAGCCACGCTCTGCTTACACCTCGCGGTACGGTTCGTAGCCTGGTGCCAATGGCTCATTCATGACCTGACGAGGCTCTGGGCCTGGTGGGTTATAACGGATGGGACGAGAGTCTCGCTCAAAGTAACTTCTAATATCACCTCGAGCTCCTGAAGACACATGGATATGAGCTGGTCCGACCCGGTTGTCCGTTACAATAGGGCGATGCCGATCTTCCAGAGGCACGCGATTGATGGGGATCATATCGGTGCCTGCGTTGGTTCGGTTGCCTGGTACAAGCCCGGGGTTTTCCTGCCAAGGGCCCGCCTGTTGCTCCCTTGTAACTCTATATGGCTCCGCAGCAAGCCTGAAGCCAGGCCCTGCTTCATCACGGGATGATGGCAAGTCTCCAGTTGAATGAGCTGGGACTCGTTCATAGAACCCACCACGATCTTCCATGACAACTGGGGTATCACGAACTCCTGGTCTTTGTGGCTCGTCATATGGCCGACGACTTACTAAAATCCTCGCTGGGTTGTTCTGTGTTCCACGCGATCTTGTATCATAACGATGTGAAGGATCCAAAGGAGCCGGAGGAGCAGGTATTCCATGAGATCTGGTATCATAGTGATGCGCTGGGGCATTGAATATGTGACCACGGGGTGGCGATGGATGGCCAAAGATTTGGTGAGGCCTATCTCCATGGACCAACGTTTCACCCATTACAGGTCGTGATATTTCCATGGGCTCGCCTCTTGTAGGAGGGCCTCGCAATGGGGAGGATATGATAACTGGATGCTGCATACTGGTGGTCATAGGCGGTTCATTTCTGAAGCCTTGTCCCCGAGGGGGCACTGCACGCACGAAGGATGGTTTCATAGTATCAGGAGACGCTGGCTCAATGGATTGCACCAACATATCCTGTAGTCGATCGGCCACTCTCGACACAGGCGGATGAGTGCTAGGTGGCGCGTCATAGAATGGTGACTTTACCTTGCGGGCAACTTGTGGCCCTGAACTTATAAAATGGCCATTCGCGGGATACTGAGGTTTCCCAACATAACCGTTCTTATAAGGTGCAGGTCCCGCACCTCCAGAAACAATTCTGAGCTGGGATGGAGCGGGCAAGTCATCGCCCTGGGGAACCAGAGCCGTAGGCGGCGGCGGACCACGGGTATACTGTGGGGAGGGTCCTTGGGGAGATTGGGGAGCTGGCTCTTGCACATTGCGGCTTCTGTCAATGGCGTCTTGCCAAGCAGCTTGATACCGTTTGAATCCGCGCTGTCCTTTCTTCTCGGCGGATGTCTTACGCTTTGTTTTTTTCACCTTTCCTTTTGGCTTTGGCGTGGCGGGTGTTCGTGGGCCCTGGTCAAGTCTGGGAGATTGGTGGTGACCGGGACCAGGCTGGCCAGAAATATTCTGTACAGGCCTGCTGGGAACGGGATTCGTAGAATGATACACAACCTCTTCGATTGATGAGTCGGACTCGTTGCCAGATTCCTCACCTTCTGAATCGGAAATCACAACGACTTCCCTCAATATCTCATCCAGCTGGTCCCGGCCGCTCTCCTCATCTCCTCGCCACTTGACGAGGGTGTCTAAACAAAGGGCCTCGACAACTTTGCGAGCATTCTGCCATGTGGTCTCCCTTAGCAGAGTGTCATACCTTGTGTGAGTATGACGAATGTGAGCGAGGACTGCAAGTTGAACCCTTCGGGCGAGTGTTATATCATCCGAAAGGCCTACTTTTTCCTTGTTGTTTTTGTTCGTTGGATCCTATAAGAATAAATACCTTGTCTGTATGAAGGTGTTAGGGAGGAGAACAAACCCGTCTGAAAGCATGTTCGATGATCATCCGTCGATCGGTGTTTGGGATTCTGGGAAATAGATCGCGCAAGGCAGCGTCAACTTGTGCATCGTACTCCTCTTGAGATTCGGGGATGGGCTCGGGAATACCGCAAGCGGCTGGAAGCATGTTCTCCATGACATGTCCTAGACCCGCTCTGGCTTCCTCGACGATTGTTTCTCTAACATGATGTCCAATGCGATGGACTTGGTGAGCCAAAATGTTTGAGCCGGATGCTTCTTTTGCGTTCTTCATGTGGCGAGGTTAGTAACAGAAGGCTGAGACGAATACATCTGTGCTTTGCATACCGATACTATAAATATCATGGCATCTTTTTCTCGGGATAGTTCTTTGCATGCTTGAGTTAGTTCAGGGTTGCCGGCAGGGACAAACTCGAAACCAGGAGGGGGTGTTTTCTTTGTAGTAATCTATACATGTTGGTGAGTGCTATGATGACCTCGTTGCGTAACAGTCGCATTATACCTGGAATTCAAGCTTCTTTTTCTTGTCCTTGTTTTCAACAAACTCGAAGTACGAGTGATGTTTCGTTGTCTTTGGAAGAGCTGGTTTGGCAACAAAGCCAGGGGGAACAGGTGCTGTATGATCATACTGAGATCTTTGTGCACGTCTATGCCTCTCCTTTGGGCCACCTGCCACAGCCGCGGGCAGGTTTCGTTTTTCTCTCCCCATTTTGTACGGCTATGGTCAGCTTACCATAGTGGCGAGTGATAGATTTCCAGTTGATATGTTCCGAGGAGGGAACTGAAATAGCAACTTGATAGGACCTTCTGAGGCCTAGTAGAACGCGATATGTTTGCAGAGGACGATGCTCTTTGCAGTACCTGTTTGCAAGTGCAAGCTTGGATGGCTAACCGTATCTTCAAAGTTGGAGAACACGAGCAAAAAAGAACAGGCTGTCGCGATGCGATGCTGCGCAATACTCTGCTAGGTATGCTATGCAATGCGATGCAACAACGAAATGTGACGGCCGAAACTGTTTCAATCTTTCACGAGTCGCAACAAGGCACAGATAGATAGACAGACACGGTATATACAAACCGATAAGCGCGTTCCAGTTGACACTTTGGCCGGGCGAGGAATATGTCAGACACGGCTGTTCAGGCGCGAGTGCAGTTGGGCGCGCACGGTTGTAGGACGTAAGGCTCCGACGACGTTCTCCAAATGCATGCAGATGCAGGCGAATGGGGCCCTTGATGGATGGCCTCAAGAGGCTGAAACTAGAGGCAGGCTGTCTCACGGAGCCAATCACGTGCCAGCTTAATTCATGAGCACGTGATCATCAGCACGTGACTTCTCATGTGACCTTGAACTGTTTCGATCTCGAGTCCATCGAGGCGCAAGCAACATCCACGAGCATGGATCTATTTTTATTACAGCAAGGGCAGTTTTCAAGCCTCATTGCTTCTTACTTTTGCCTTATCACGGCCTTGGCAGAGGCTATGAGCTTGCGGTTTGGAACTGGAGTCGCTAACGATCTAGCTTCTGGAAAAGTTCCGAACTTCAGGCGACGCCGAGGCCAGCATACCAAAAGTGGCTAATTTGCATGGGCTGTGCTCTTTAAACCATGCGAAATTCTATCAATGCTAAAATTTTCTTTGGCCAGGATCGTCAAGATTAAGCTCTTATCACCGCCGGCAGTTGTATTAGATCTGAGTAAAGCGAAAGCGAGGTCTTGGCACAAGGTTGAATCAAGAACTTCAGATCGGAAATTGTACGGAGTAGGTAGATAGATGGCTGAGAATCCAAAGAACAACCCCCAAAGGGGTAAATTCTCGAGCCGTAATGTGAACCAGATGTTTCAAGAATGGTACCGATAATCAGTCGATCGACCATAATTCGAGACTCCCGCCACGGCAGAACCCCCTAGCCAAAGCTTGTTCGAGGCTTCCGGTAAGTGGGATGAAGTGACGGAACCACTGTCGACGAAAGAAGAACCGTCGTTTTGTGAAACAAGTCTCGGTTGATGCATAGCAAAGCGTTTTGGATGAAACTCATAATAACGGCAAACGCCGTATCCTCTTGTGTCATTATCCATCATCGTCAGGGGCAGTGGAGAAGATAATCAGGGCGGCAGTTGAGCCAGCGCCAGGGCGACCACAAACTGGGAAGTTCTATTTTTGTCGAGACTGTCGATCGGTTTGTCTTGTCACGGGAATTCAACACTCATTGGTTGGGGAGTGGCGAAAAAAACAAACCGGGTTTGAGGCTTGGATGTCAACACAGATCCGTTCCGTACGGATACTAGCAGCGCTGTAAACGCCGAAGATTACTCGGTGCCTCCAACATCTAGAGCCCGGCGACGGCATAACGGCGTTATTAACACCCGATGTCATTCTTTGTGGCACGACGGTGACCACCAGAGAAGATGAGTGGTTCAAACCATCTCAACGACGATCATTGAGCTTACTAGGGAGCCAAGAGTCCAACTCTGATGACACAGCCTCATGGGTGCCCGCTGATGTTACTGTGTGGGTTTACACGATTATAGCAGCGTGGCACAGTAGAAGACAGTGGGCAAACAGGAATAAAGAGCGAGCAGAGAGAGATGGAGCAGCCAGCAGCGTAGAACAGAAGAGGAAAAGTGAACGGTGGGATGGACTCGGGGACTCTTCAGCTTCTGAAATGGACTGTGCTCGTGGTGGTGGGATTTTGGATATGAAGGCGGTGGCAGTGCAATCGATAGATGATATTGATGGTGATGGTGATCCCCGCAATGTCTTTGCGGTAAGGCAAGACCTTGTCTGTTCATTTCTTATTGAAATGAGCAAAGAATCGAGGGAAATGAATCATATCAGCGATTCCTCCCTGATGATGATATGATCTGAGTTGGCAACGCATCGCTTGAGGAAAAGTAGCTGCATCTATACTTGAGCATCGTAATAGTGGACTCTGGAAGCAGGAGACAAGCTTTGGAGAGCATACCAGCCAGTGTAAGGGCACAATTCTATTGTTTTGTACAGCCACGCTCGGGTCGCACGGAAGACAAGTTTCAGTACCCGCCAACGCTGATCAGTGAATTGGCTGGTATTTGTTGTTTATTTTGCACTCCAGTCTGTAGAGTTCACACTTCAATGGTCAGAGGCTTCTTGTAGCAAGTCGCTGACGAGCATTCCAGCCATGATAGTTAACCGATAGCGATGGGCTGCCGCTTTGCCGTCCCGGTTGGAGCAGCCGCCGGATTTAACGGTAACGATGAGATTGATCTTCCCTTATCACATTGAACCATACCAAAACTATTGGGCGGAGGAATTAATTAGCCGTGCTTCTGTCTACATCAAGCTTGATAACCTCAAACAGGAGGGGACGTTGGTATTCAGACGCAGGCAGAAGAATAATCAGCCTGAGGCTTGACCAGATTAAGCCCAGGCCACGAAGCCTCAGAGGATGAGAGACGTAAGCTCGTAGGTGTATCTACAGGTGAAGTCGGCGATGGACCAGAAATGCATACGAAAAAGCGCAGCCAAAGACGAGCCATGAGACTCTAAGGGACCAAAAAGACCAGCGCCGTGCCTCCATCATGGGCTTTTGGTACCTAGCCTGTCCCAAAGGGGCAGTTGAGCGTCGTCATCCTCAGGCCGCAGACGTCTCTTGTCGTTCGTTTCGCTCTCTTGTTGGAGCTAGACTCTCGCACCTTGCTCGCTCCGCACCCCTCGGAGGGCGAAACAGGGATACGCTCGCTGCTGTCTCTGAGAGGCTCGGTCGTCAGAGACTCATCTTGATTGGCCTCTAGAGTTACGGCGCTGCCTCAATGAGTTATCCACCTCCTTGGCCCTTGGCTTCCACCCTTGGCTTGCACAACCCAAGAAAAGAGCTGACGCGTCCTCACTCCTCTCCCTCACTAGTCGGATTCCCGGCCGCCGATCCATCCCTGCTCCCTGGTCAGCCCTGACAACGGCCGGCGTTACCTGACAGAGAGACCTGGATCTAGCGGTTCATAGCGCTCGAATGGAATCAATTCAGGGGCCGAGTCCCTGAAGTTGGGGGCCTTGAGCATGTTTATAGTGGATTACCTAAGTGGGCTTCAGTGGCTTTCACCAGTCTCTTCCTCCCTGACACACCGGGGATCTTGTTGTCGGACCCGGCGGGTACGTACCGCCGACCAAGGCACCCACCCCATTCATAGAACACGGTCCCCCCCCAGTTCCGGATTTTCTGCTTGGTTCCATCTTTCCCCTTCTCAACTCCCAAACAATCGCTTCTGTTACAGAACTTCCATCTCTCAACAACTACTACTCACTACTTTTCAACGAACATTCTAAACAACATAACACAACGGACCAAATCTATTGCGACAATTTCTCGAGTCCACCACTGACTATCACTTGGGCGACGAATTCAATCTCTCACTCATCACCAACACTACATCCTCCGGTATCGCCGAACTGATACAACAAAATGTCGGGTCCTGGCCAGAATACCGTCGATATCGACGCTCTCCTCGATCTTACCGAGTACGATAACTTCCAACCTCCTGCTACTTCAGTATCACCATCAGGAACATCAAAGGCTATCTTCGCGAGCCCTATCTCAGCTGCTGTTGCTGCTCCCGCCACCACAACTGCCCAGAGCCTGAGCGGTCCCAGTCACAACTATGACATGTACAGACAACAGACTGGCTTTGTGCCCGGTGCCATCGCCAACACAATGGCTGTTAACCAGACAAACAACACTGGCTACCAAGACTTCCGCAACATCGACTACCTAACCACCTTCAGTCCCGAGGCCGATCTGTTTGATTTCAACACATCTCCTTCGCAGGCTACCTTGGGTGCTTCGGATATGGATATGGACTTCGAGTCGCAGACCGAGACTCAACAGTTTTTCACTGTCGACCCTAGCAGCATTGAGCAAGAGAACGCTGGCCTTCCTTCACCACCCGTTTTGCCTACACAGAACAATGGCCGCCTTTGGCCTGGTGCTCACTCCCAAGCCGCTCTTGCCAAGGCTCAGCAACAACAGCGACAGCAGCAGCAGATCATTCAGCAACAACAACAGGCTCAGCGCCATGCATCGCAGCCCAAGTCTCGCGGCAAGGCCCCTCAGCCTACCGACCCCATTGTTGAGCAGAAGATTACTCAGCTCCTGAACTCTATGCGAGCCAAGCCCTCAATGCCTGAGAGCCAGGCTACCAGCCCCATGACCAACCTTCCCCGATCCAAAAAGGATGAAGAGGAGATGGATGAGGATGAGCGCCTCCTGGCTAGTGAGGAGGGCAAGAAGCTCAGCAGCAAGGAGCGACGACAGCTTCGCAACAAGGTCTCCGCTCGTGCTTTCCGTTCCCGCAGAAAGGGTAAGTTTGCTACGTCACGAATAATTGAAACAGTTTGCTAACAATGTCTCAGAATACATCACTCAACTTGAGACTGAGATCGCTAACAAGGTCAGCGAGAACGGTGACCTCCGCGCTCAGAACCGTGCTCTTGTGGACGAGAACAAGCGTCTGACTGACCTCACCCGCATGCTTCTCTCTTCGCCCTCTTTCTCCAACTTCTTGGACAATCTCAGCAGCAACCCTACCGCTGTTCAGCAGACTCCTCAGCTCAAGGTTGAGCCTCAACCCGAGCAGCGACAGGTGCCCAAGGACATCAGCCCCTACAACGCTCAGCAGTCTTCGCAGCACCAGATTGGCATGGCCATGATCCCTGAGCAGAATATGGACTTCTCCATGCTCACTCTTGATGGCTCTTTCAACTTCCAGCCTCAAGTTTTTGTTGTTGACACCCCCGAGCTTCCTGATGCTATTGACGCTTCTGTTCTCTCTGGCAAGACTTCTAACTTTGCTGAGCCCATTTTCGACTCTGAGGAGGAGAAGCTTGAGGTGCCCGCCATTGAGCGCCCTGTTGAGAAGCCCGAGGTTTCTGAGCCCGTTGACGCCGCCCCTATTGATCTTGAGTTTGAGTCTGACCCTGAATTCGCCCTTTTCCACACTGAAACCGCTCCCACCACCACTGAGCAACCCGAGGAGTTTGATTCTGAGGGTCTATCGCATATTGACATCTTTGGCGGTGTTGAGTCCGAAAAGGTCCTTGCCCGTCTTGAACTTGTCGATGCCGGTGAGGAAGAGTGTATCGCTGCTTTGGCTATGGCTCGCGTGCAACGCATCAGCGCCAGCTGTGACGCTGTCACATCAAGGTTAGAACTTCTTACCATGGACCTGTAGAGAGTGGTTTAATGGACTGTGGGGAATGGGAAAAGGACATGCACTAAGCGCTTCATTACTTTCTTATTTGTAACTATGGGATTCCCAGCGGATTGGGGTGGGACTAGGCGTTTTTGGCACAAAGGATGAACCGCCCATGCGAGGTGTTGTCGCATTATTTATTTTGTTTTATCTCCTACTTGGAACGATTGATGACACAGGAAAGTTGTGCATAGTTAGATAGAAAGGCCTACCGCCGCTCGATATCACAAATTAAACATTGAAGGCCACGATCTGTCCTATTACTATGTGATGTGCTCCGTACTATGCCTTGCATACCCTCTTGCATCTCTAACGTGACATTAGCGCTGACCTACTGCTGTTTGTAAAGACCGCCTGCATGGATCTCCGCAAAAGAACCATGATGAGTGGCTGTGTTGCATGTTAGTAACCGTTCGTTGGTTCTGTTAAGTACCGTATCATTCCGTTTCTGGTTCAGTGATAATTGCAATGTCCCTTAAGTCTACATCTCCAGTTCGACTAATGAGTCGACGTGCTTTTCGAAAAAGAGCTCATGCTAGTGATTTGACGATATACAAAGAAACTAATTCCACGCCGTCGATTGAGGTTTCGCGAAAGCAATCTAAAAGAACTGGGCCTTCAAGTTTCGGTCTGCATAGCATTTCTCACCATCAACGTTCAACATCTCATTCTAGGACTCTTCTCAAAATCAAGTCTCATTGCTCGACTGTGTCTCTGATTTCATCCATGGCCGATGTTGTCCAGCCGTCAGAAACGACAGCTCCAGAGACATACGCCTATACACCATTCACAAATAGCTTTACAATCCGCATTCTGACTCTTGAGCCTGGTACGGGCAATGACCCATTAGTCGGTCATCTCGGCTTTGAGAACCTTGATCTCAATCCGCAATATGAAGCCATCTCATATTGCTGGGGTTCGGGTGGTCGATCCTCTGAGATTATATGCGATGGAAAGCCGCTACCATTGACGGAGAGCATTGAGGGTGCCCTACGTCGTATGAGACATGCAAACACCCAGCGACGCTTATGGGCGGATCAAGTCTGCATCAATCAGGATGATATTGCCGAACGAAGTCAGCAAGTCAGTCTGATGAATGCTATTTACAAGGGGGCGAAGCATGTGTTGGTATGGCTCGGGGAAGACAAGGTAGGACACGGGAAGGCGGCTATGGAGATGATTCACTACCTTAATGGAGTGTTTAATGATGAAGAACTGCATAACGAGTTCAAGAGAGCTCATTCAGAAGATTTGCTGAGCCAGGATAGAAAACCTTGGGTGCCGTTCTCAAATCTATCGAGGCTGCCATGGGTGAGTTTTATGAGAGACCCTGAAGAGCCTTGTACTGATGAGAATAGTTTAATCGTATATGGATTGTTCAAGAAATAGGAACAGCGGCACCAGCGACTCTTTACTGGGGCGATGCAGAAATCGACTGGGAGATTCTGTCGTCAGTTGCAGGCATCTTGAATACGACTTATCACTTCCTACGCTCAAGATTCGCCGTCTTTACACCGAACATCCGATATTTATATCAACGCTTCGTTGAGCCAGAGGAGGCATATGATGTCAACCATAACCGCGCAGCCTTCATATACGAACTTCACCGTGCAAGACATCTCTTATCTAAAGACCCTCGAGACCATGTCTATGCTTTTCTTGGCCACTTCTCCATCCACACTGGAAGTTCGAGCCTAGCAGAGTTGGTGGCGGATTACAGCAGATCGATAGAAGATATCTATTATGACGTTGCCGTCAGGGAACTCTCTGGGTGCAAATCACTTCTGCTGCTGTCTGCTTGTCATGCTATACCAATTACTTACAAGAAACGGATTATGGAGAGGGGAGATTTACCAACTTGGGTTCCAGACTGGCGTGTTGTGCCGTTACATCTCATGGGTACACCCGTGACTCCTCATAGAGCATCGGGGGAGTATCGGCCTCAATTATGCATCGACGAAGAAACAAGAGCTCTCCACATATACGGTGTTCGCTTAGATCGTATCCGTCGACCATCGTGGATCTTCTGGAACAACGCTTTCCACTTCCGTCGCAACAACCCCTTTCGTCTCCCTATCGAAGCCCTATGGCGAGATATCTGTGGTAGAAACCAACCCTTCAACCTACGACAACGCTATCGAAACGGCGACTCAGCGTTCTTTGCCCTTGTGCAAACACTTACAAACGCATGTATCGGAGCAGATCGCTCACGGCCATACGAGAGTGTTCCCAAGGAAGAGTGGCTGGCGAACGGCGCAGCGTATCTTGTCCGCGCGCTGGATAAACCTGGTGCTGTTTCACCAGAGATACAAGAGCTTGCGCAGACGGGAGACGGGTTCAAGTGGAGCCATGAAGCAACACTTGTTACGCGGTATCGAGGCTTTGCGATAACTTTTGGGGGATGGTTTGTTGTTGGGCCGGATATTATGGAAGCTGGAGATGTGGTTGTTGTGTTGTACGGAGGTAAAACCCCGTTCTTGCTAAGAAGAAAGGACGACGGGACGTGGATACTTGTCGGGGAGTGTTATGTACATGGGATGATGAATGGGGAGGCTTTTGACCTTGATGGGGTTGAAAAGGAGGAGTTTGTTATTGTGTGAGGCGTGTGGGATATAGATACCCCTTGGATAATATCCATACTGTCATTTTATTAAACCAAGATGCCTAGAGATGATTACTCCAACAAAAATAGTGATGTTTTCTTAATATCCAACCATTCAATCATCATGCAATGTCCAAACTTTGTCTGTGTTCAATTGATAGTCTCAGTTCAGTCAATTTGAACTACCTGCTATATAGCAACGGTCCTTTCAGTTTATGCCACATATGGCCAATGATAAGCATCTCCAAACGAGTGTATATGCAAATTCGCCGATACCAACGCCTATAAAATCCATCCCAGTAGGTATCAATAGCTCGAACGATTGTAAGAATCAAAGGGTATAACCGTGCATGCAAAGTTCCTCGTCCAGTTCCAAGTTCCTCATATAGTCTCCCTAATCACTCAAACACACCTAACTACTCAAACACTCTCGCGAGCCTTCACTGGTGCCGCATTCATAACGCTGATGTCATCGTCGCTGTCATCCAAGGATCGTCTCTGGGGAGGAGACCCCATGTCCTTGGTCACGATCCCAGAAGTCTGGGGAGGTATTTCGTTTGGACTTCGGAGTTCCCAACTACCGACGCGCTCATGGTGAATGCCCTGCTTTGTCACCACGACATCCGCATCTCCATCTTTCTTTTCTGGGCCCTTGAAGCCTCCTGCGGTACCTCCTACAGCAGCGGCACCGTGTGTTGACTCCTCGGGACTCTTGCGACGCAACCGAAGACCGCCACAGACACACAGGCAGATGAGTAGAACACCCAGAACAGCGATCGCGATAATTGCCCCAATAACCCCTGCGATGACTGGCCCAATCGAAGAGTCATCTCCCCATTTGGAGCTATCCGAGTCGACGATGATGCACCAAGGAGCAGGCGTCGGACTACAAACGTCGCACCACTGGTTAGGTGATATTCCAAGGTTGTTCATAGTCTGCATGAAACTCGAGTATGCGATGCCATCAGGACCAGACTTGAAGATGGGCTGGTTCTGAAAAGACTCGTCCGCATCTGCTGAAGCACGGTAGGACATTCTCACACGAAGACTATCCGTGGATGGTTGTTTATCAGGATCATCTGGGTCTTGGCCAAAAAGCTCAAAGACCAATGCTGCGCCAGGCTTGGGAAGTGTTGACCAAGGCGCTTGAAACATGTTGTCTTGTGTGACAAGACCTGAGAGTTGAATAAAGCTCACGATGGGATCGAGAGAGCCAAACATGAGTGTGAGTTTGTTGTAGCTGCTTCCCCAGCGAATGTTGCTCTTGAACTGCGATGCGACTTTGTACGCCATGGTTCGGCCGGCGACAGAGTAGAGAGCACCAAGTTCGCCGCCGTCGTCTGAACCGCGGTAGCTGTTTTGTGCGCGCTCCATGGACAAGGCATAAGTGTTCAGAAAAGACAGCGTTGAGTTTGCGTTTTTGAGCCCCTCGTGGACTGTCTCATTGTGTCGATACTGATAATCGACGAATTCCCAGAGCTGGTAGGCATTCCAGAGATTGGCGTAGTCAATGTCAATTGTGCCATCAAATGGAGCAGTAGAGAAGAGGTTTTGGTAGAAGGGCAGAGTTGAGTCATAGAGCTCGTCGAGGCCGGTTTCCTGAGTTAGGTTTGTGGCGATCTCTGTCTGCCATGCCGAACATCTATAAGTGCCTTGTAATCTGTATTGTATTAGTCAAGTATAGGTAGGGGGTGGATGTCAATGAGCATACGAAGTTGACTCTGGATCGTAGTAGCCAGGAGCTCGAATACTGGGGTATTGATATCCGTCTAGAGGATATTCAGTCTTGTTATCGCTAGAGGCCAAGTTCACGGCAATTTCTTCGCCTCCGGTGCTGTTATCAAAGGCATTTGGTGTTGGTGGGTAGAAGCCCTGCATAAAGGCCAAAGCACCAGTCGATACCCATTCATCTGACTGAGTGATGATGTCGAGGTCGTCATTGTCAATCACATCAGGTTTGAGATTCTGGAGATAAGCGATTTGAATGCTCTGATAGTCGGAGTTGTTCACGCCGTCTGGGATATATCGAGCACGGAATGCAGTGCCTTGTCGCAGCATCTGCTGAGCTCCCTCGGGTGTCAAAACGGTACGAAGATTGGCTATTCCGGGTGTTCTTTCGCCATGGTCGATGAATGCGACGGCAGCCCAGACCTTTTCTCCAGTGCCGGCGGATTGTGCAATAACGCCATGGGCGAGAGGTAAAGCTGCGAAGAGCTTGAACATGATCATATTGAGGGCGGTGTCTTATACGACAATACAGTGGGGAGTCAAAGTCAACTACAAGTAGGTAATCAAATCAAAGCTCTTCCTTCACCACGAAGAGGTGAGAGGCAATTGAAAGAGAAGAGAAGCAAAGGCCCAGCTCAGCTCAAAAGAGGTGAGGGCCATAGATAGGTAGGCAGGTAGGTAGCTTATGCTGCAGCTACATCTGCAACTGACCGTCATCCATCCACCCAACGCCTGATGCAGCTCTAACACGACCGAGGTTCATGTACAAGTAGCCAACGCCTAGTCACAGCGGCACAGAAACTCCTCGCGACATTCCATTGGGACTGCTCCAACAAGGCTGGCATTGGCGGCGGGCGGGGGAACACGATAAAGCCATGGAGGGCCGGCAAGTGACGAGATAGGTCAGCTCACCATGATGCCATCCAATGGCTGAGCTAAAGGATGCAGCCCAACTTCTTTGATGCTGTAAGTTTAAAAAGGGCCAAGATAGTGCTGAGTGCGGGGTGACATGACCGGACAGAGGTGGCTGGGAAGACGATAAGCTCAGTGCCAACTGCAATGGTCAAGATCTCGATGGAAGAAATATTGAGTCAGTGATTTTAAACAGCCAAGGAACTGATCCATTCGTGATAACAAGTACCGAGACTCAAGGTTCACTTTGGCTTGGCTTTGACCGCTGACTGCGCAGATCTATCCGTAAAGAGAATGCTTATTACGGCGGGGTTTGCAGGTCGCGCAATTGAAGAACATCCTCGTGACATGGAGTAAGACAGGGAGGGCTACCATAACATAAGGCTAATAAATCTAATTCTTTGATACGAAGAATATCTTTTTGTAGAACAAGATATTGACGTCAGTTGTCTTGAAGCCAGCTCGGAGCTAGTTGCGCCCACTGACGGCACTTGTAAGTGGCTGCACGGAGTAACTTAACATGGGGCTCAACACCAATTCCTTGATATCCGGTTGGTGTTTGAGAAGTATTTTGACTTCATGCAGTGGCTTAACTGTATCACCGAGCACAGATTTATAATAGCCACTCTATGAATAAGAGCCTTTAAGTGTCTCACTATGTCCATAGACTATCGCGATTTAGAGGTACGGCGACTCTCACCCCTGGTTGGTGGCTTAGTGCAACTGCGAACTTGGTTGGCATTGGATACACAAGCATGACCATAAGTCCCTTTCTTTATATTGGTGGCCCGAGATGGGTTTAGAGAATACATATAGGAGGTTTGACAAGATAAAAATTGCATACCTGGGATACGGCGTTTCGTCACAAGGTACCGGATGTCGAGCTTCCACACAATCAGTCTGCAACGCCGGAATGGTTAATCCAAGTACTTTTTGACAGTCTGTCGCATTTTATATAACGTCTGCAGTGGAACTAATATGTCGGCTAGATGCCGGCCCATTCGGATCCAGTCTAATCCTCTAGTCCAGGGAGTGTTGTGTTTCCTTCATCTGTGAAGCCACGTTTTCACGAGCGATATCTAGAGCTCCTGTCTCAGACAAGATGTAGGGAAGATAAATACCATTCCCCCAGCATATCATGTGAATCAGTCTCAAAGTCTACTTAGGATTGGTCGAGCAGTGACTTCAGCAAATGAAGACAATACACAAAATAACGAGTTGGCAAGGGTTAACACTTTGAACATGTGATCACCTGGCTAGTCAAGGACCAACAAGGATGGGCGGTTTAGACCCTTCAAATAACGATGTAATACACATGTGCTGTGTGACTTACTGACTTGACTGTATCACGATGAGGACTTCGTCTGCGTTGACTACACCCTCCAGGTCCTTAGCTTGCGATCACATCATGCACGATAAGGCACGGAAGTGGACTCTTTCACTTTTAGTCATCAGCCCCATCGTCTCAACAAAGGAAACTAATGCTGAGCTTCATGGACAGCCAGTAACGGCTAATTCACATTTGCGCAACTGGCATAGTGATAACGTTAGGTGAGTTACCAACCGAGTTCTCAGCTGGCAAACCTCATCAGCAGTTTACTATGACGAAAGGATCGGGGCTTGAGAAGATCGCTAGTGGTTGACTGTGAACAACGGCATGAGCACTTCCGCGAACTCTCGAGAGTAATGAACATGAATCTCCATATCTATCTACAAGTAGCGGCTCTACAAGGAGTTTGTAAGGGAAATCAAATGAAAAAGCTTCGAGAGATAGGTCTCCTCCGATGGCCCTGTCGCCGGCGTGTCGGTCAGACATTCATGGAAACAGCATCAACACTACACAAGGGAGCCAGCAAGTTGAGATAGAACGTGCTGTAGAAATGTAATAGAACAATGGGTCAAGTTGAGTTTGTCATACAATAGTCTTGACGTCGGGATGGAAGTATTTGTTCAAGTGACAACCCTCAATGTTCAACTCGAGCGAATCATGATAGCTTACATGTAAGGGTGCATATGCAAGACATGGACACTCGAGCCGTTCGATTGGGACAATACAAACAATACAGTGAGTTAAAGATGAAGAACAAAGCGGAGCTATGGCGACAGCAACTAACAACCAGTCAACCCGGCCCTGAAGCAGGGACCATAGATGGGGGTGAGGTGCTCGTGAGCTAATGTCGCCTACGTAAGGTGGGACAAAGCCAGCCGGGCCAGGATAATCGGTAGTGGACGATGTCCCCAGCTTTTGGGTCCTAGGTTTCAGATGCCAATCTTATCAATCCGATCAATCTGCATCAGATGAAGATCTTTAAACAATGCACAACAAAGCCTATGTTGTGTTGTGTGCGTCTAGAAAACAGAACAAGTCACAGCATTTTCAATGACAAACAAAAGACCATCATCCTTTGTGATATTTGATAGTTCGATAATCGCTAATCGATAATCGATAGTCAATTAGATTTCGCCCTGCTTATGCTTAACACCGCAAAAAAGTTGATTCGTTTGTAAAAAGGGGGCAAGTTTGCGATGATGATGGAAACCTCCGAAATCGAATGATGCGTGTTTAGCGGGTCCTTTTGGGGGGTACCTCCCTAGGGGAGAAAAGAAAACTGAGGATCTTGGCCGTGGATGATAAAACTAATGAGATAAGTTAGCCTAAGCCTAGCATACACTTTGCTGGTTTTATTTTAGCACCTGTCATTGAAGTCTGATGTTTTCTTACTCACTAAGGCCCCCTGCCCTGTTTCTTCCGTTTGCATTTAGGCCAAGTTGAAATCTTAGCACAGTACGAGGCCTACAGGTATCGCCTCCCGAGGATAAGCCCAGAAGATACTTCCAAGCGAGCCTTTTCATTCGCCCGCTAACAATTCTATCCGCATCACCTGCCCTTCTGACCACCAACTTCAGTAAACTGTACCTACCCTGCCACTCCGACTCAGGTTCTCACCCACTGTACCACTTTCCAAGTTCTGCGCTCACGCCCTTTTCGTCCGTCCTACTCAACACTTCCAGCGCAAACGTATCTTGACAGAGTAATTAATTCTTTTCACCGCATCGATATTTTCAACCGTCTGTACTACGCCGCAGCGAGAAACGGACCCGAAATTTAGAATTCCTCCCTCAATGGCAGCATCGCTGATTGCGACGTGATCGCCCACCATGTCGGAGTCGACGTCCACGTCGATCGACGCTGGCATTGCTGTCGCTGCTACACCAAATTCTCAAGATACGGTCGTTGCGACTGCGCCTGTCGATACCAACACCAAAAACCCCACGACCGCTCAACCTGGCGCTACATTTTTGCATTCGCCTCCCGATAGCAACAACACGGCGAAGTCTGATGGCTCAGATTCTGAGTTGAGCGATCTTGAAGATGAACCCATCTTGAGCGATCCACCGCAGCCTGTTACTTCTAGCGACAATGTCAACAGCGACGATAAGAAGGAAGATGCTGACGAAGACGTTGACATTGGAGAGGTCCTGCCAGATTCCTGGTCTGGTGCTGTTCCTATCTTTAAACCCACCATGCACCAGTTCAAGGACTTCAAGCGCTTCGTACGTCAACTACAAGTTCCCTCGTTCCGTCGCTAACATATCCTGCAGATGGAAGCCGTAGATAGCTATGGAATGAAATCCGGCATCATTAAAGTTATCCCCCCGCAAGAATGGAAAGACGCCCTTCCCAAACTCGACGACCTTGTGAAGCAGGTTAAAGTTCGAGAGCCGATCAAGCAAGATATTATGGGATCCAATGGAACCTATCGCCAAGTCAACATCCTTCACGGACGATCTTATAATCTGCCCCAGTGGCGCCAGCTATGCGACCAGAGCGAACATCAGCCCCCGGCTAGACGTGGTGAGCGACGCGCCAATGCTGAGAAACCTAAAGCACGAACTCGAGCTGCGACCGCGGCGGTGGCTAAACCTTCCGATCCTTCGACCCCTAAGAAGAGAGGTAGGGGACGACCTGCGAAGCGAGGAGGCAGAGGGAAGCGGCTCAAGCAAGAACAGGCGGATGATAATGAAGACCGGCCTATGACTCCGGTCTCACCCAAGCCGGAGGTTGCTGAGACTGAGGAGAAACCTGTCGAGTCAGTAGAGAAGGACCCTGGTGAAGAAGTTGAGGAGGATTATGAACCTACTGTTGGTCGCATGAGTGGCCTCCGACAGGCAAGAACCAAGACACAAACAGTCTCGGCCCGTCGCAAATACAGTCGCCGAGAGGGATCCGCTATGATCGACGAAGCTGCCTTTAAAGACTGGGATTACAAGATGGATATATCCGAGTATACCCCCGAGCGCTGTGAGGAACTTGAGAGGGCTTACTGGAAGACCCTTACCTACGCACCTCCCCTCTACGGCGCTGATTTGATGGGTACGCTTTTTGATGAATCGACAGAACAGTGGAATTTGAACAAGCTGCCTAATCTTTTGGATGTCTTGGGTGAAAAGGTTCCAGGAGTCAACACAGCTTATCTCTACCTTGGCATGTGGAAAGCAACTTTTGCTTGGCATCTTGAAGATGTTGATCTTTACAGTATTAACTATCTTCACTTTGGTGCTCCCAAGCAGTGGTACAGTATCTCCCAAGCCGATGCCAGGCGGTTCGAGGCGGCGATGAAAAACATCTGGCCTACAGATGCTAAGGCCTGTGACCAGTTTCTCCGTCACAAAGGATTCCTCATCTCGCCTCAGCATTTGAAATCGCACTACAACATCACTGTCAACAAATGCGTATCTTATCCTGGAGAGTTCGTCGTGACCTATCCATATGGATACCATTCTGGTTACAATCTGGGCTACAACTGTGCTGAAGCTGTCAATTTCGCACTCGACTCTTGGCTAGACATAGGCAAAATCGCCAAAAAGTGCGAGTGTGCCGAAGCGCAAGACAGTGTCTGGATTAATGTCTACGACATCGAACGCAAATTACGCGGGGAAGAAACAGAATATGAAGAAACTGAGGACGAAGAGGAAGATGACGAAGATGAACAAGGTGGCATGCCAACACCGCCCTCTGGCTCTGGTGTCAAGTTCAGACTGGCTGGCCGTAAGCGAAAGCGTGTACCTGGCGAGAAGGGAGGCAAGGTCAAGAAGATCAGACTTCGTCTCAAATCGAAAGCCGAACCACCCTGCTGCCTCTGTCCTAACGATACTCCATCGGCCGATCTATTGCCCACCGATGATGGTCGAAAAGCTCATCGACTTTGCGCGCACTATCTACCAGAGACATATACCGAAACTATCGATGGACAGGAGACAGTCGTCAACGTGTCTAGAATCCATAAAGATCGATTCGAACTCAAGTGTCTCTATTGCCGCTCCAAACAGGGCGCTTGCTTCCAATGTTCACAAAAGAGATGCGCCCGGGCATATCATGCGACATGCGCGGCCGCAGCTGGTGTGTTCGTTGAAGAAGAAGAAATCCCAGTCTTCAGCGAAGATGGCACAGAATACAAGGAGCAAGCCTTTGAGTTCAGTTGTCGGTACCATCGGACGAAGCGAGATAAGAAGCTTGATGGAAATGTGTTGGAGACTGACTCACGAGTTCGGACGGCAGCTTCAAACCTTCAGCCTGGCGAGACCTGCCAGTTGCAATACTTCAAGGGAGACATCTTTGCTGGTGTTGTGGTTGAAAACCGACACGATGAGCAAACGTTGCTTATTGACATCTTGCCAAACGGGTATGCTAGAGTCCATCCGAAACTCAATCGCGTCAAATCCAAACTAACCGCTTGTAGTGACCGCCTCGAAGTCGAATGGAAATGGCTACTGGTACCCGATCCAGCCGATTATCGCCTACCAAAGGCATCGGCAAAGGCCATTCCGATGCCCGCGTCCCAGAAGGCCAAGGAGAAGCTCAAAACAAAACGACTTCATGACAGCAATCCCCAAAAGGACGATCCGTTCGTTGAAGGCTATACTTGGGCCGAATTCAACAGCCACCCTGTTGCAAACAAAGAACAAGTCAAGATCGATTTCTGTAAACCAGACCAAATTTGGTATTACTTGCCTAAGAAATCGACAGAAGCCCGCGCCCAGTTCACCGAAGATCCTCGCATCCCACGTCATAATCACAGGGGTAATTTCCTATCGACAGTTCCCAAACCCGTCAAACCACCAAGGCCGGTTCCAGGATATCCTCCCCGACAAGCCTACCAGCCCGCCGTCCCTTATCCTGCAGCTCGACTTGATAAGCCATACATGTACAAGCCACGAACCCCTGCTCCTAACAACTACCCTGCGATGGGCAACTTCACCACTCAAAGATTTACACCAGCTGCTCCTTCGCCCGTTCCAGTTCAGCAACAGCCCGGGAACTATCGTTATCCGTACGCACGTCCTATACCTGCAGGACAACAAGCCACTCCCGCCTACTCTGCGCAAAGGTTTGAGGTTAGGCAATCGCCCGCCTATACAGCTCCCGGAAACACACCCGGGGTACAGAGTCCTGTGAACACATTGCCACATTATCAGCAGAACCAGTGGCAAGGAAGATATACCCCTGCCCTTCCTGCACCCACCCCTAGTCATCCTCAAGTAGCCCATCCCTATCCGCAACCGCATCAGGTTTCGGCACCTGTAAACCACCACCAGGCATCGCAGGCAGATGTATCTATATTCCAAAAGTATCCCTTTTTCCAGGTCAACCACAACAGGTACGTAGTATCGACCCATAACATCGATCCTTTGCTAACCTCTATAGGGACTCGACTAAGTACCGGACACCATATTCTCCTTGGGGGGGCTTCACCAACGGATACGAGGGCAACTTCAGGGCTCACATCATGGCCAACAAGGATGCATATCTCAAGGGTACAATTAAGGATAATAGATTCCAGAGTAATCAGAACTTCGGCGCCTACCAGCCTCTGCACCACCATGCTCCGGGGCATGGCTACCGTGCGTCTCCTGGGAGCCAGCCTCGGATCAGTCAACAACCGAACTTGAAGCAAGTGCCCACGCCTTCTCCAGGAACCGGCATCCCTAGCTTCAGCCAGTTTCCTCGGCCTGCCATAAAACAACAGTATTTGCCCCCTATGCCTATGCAAACGCATGCACCTACACAAGCACAAGTACAGGCACCAATACAGGCACCAATACAGGCACCAATACAGCCCCAGGTGCAGCCCCAAGCGCAGCCGCAAAAGTCGACCCCAAAGCCCCAACAGAGGCCTCCACAGAAGCCTCCGCAATACGCTGAAGAAAAGCCTCAGCAGAGGCCCCCACAGACCACTCAGTCCCCTAACCAGAGTAGTAAACCTAAGATTGGGACGATTTTTAAGGAATACAAGGTAAGTACCTGGAAGTCTCGATAGGAATGAAGGGTCGGCTGAACAGCCCATCCAGATACCCCCGAAAGAGTCGCCAGTACCGTTGCCAGCAAACTTTCTGGCTTCGATGGCGCCTACGTCCAAGATCCCTGCTCTCGTTGCCACCGGGACGCCAATCTTGCAACAAGCCGAGAGCAAAGTCTCACCTTCTACGCCCAAAGTTGCAAAATCGATTCGGGCACCTCAGCAGACATTATCGAATGGGCAGCCTATGAACAGTCAAAAACTTGGGACCAAGGTTTCCAAGACCCCCGTTCCAATTCCGCGATTGCCGGGCGTTGCTCAGATCTCTGCGCAAGGTTCAGCCTCAGCCTCAGCTCCAACACAACAGCACGGTGCTTCACCTCTCCAGGATAGCAAGATGACATCTACGGATTCAGACGTGGTACACGCAACCGATACAACTGCGCCAGCGACGGGCACCTCTTCTGGACAACAAGATTTTGCAGACGTTCCTGGAGGTGAATCCATGGAATTCATGGACCGACTTATGGCGAGCATCCGTACAATAGCCCGCCGCGACGGCGCAGTCTGAGCTGCCACCGACACAAGCAGCTGTAGACTATGTATCCGAATACCCTCTTCAATTTTAGCAACTGCCTTTGGAACCATGGGATGGCGTTTATGGATTTCAGTGTTTATGGTACGCATCAGGCAAATGGGAGTTGAGGGGCATGGAGTGATACGGATATGATGATCATATTAAGACGCATGACGAAGGGAAGTGTGTTTATGTAGTATAAGATGCACGACCGGCGCCCTCAAAGACGCCAGAAAGTCAACGGAGTTTGCATGATTCGGAAGTCAAAACGCCCATGTAGTAATACGCGAAGTAAAGCAAAAGGCGTCAGTGATATAACGAAATAAAGCATTTATATCCAACACCACGCAATGTGAGGCATCATAGACTACGCCAAATCAAACCACGATAACCTTAATATCAAGTCTCAACTGACAACCCCAGGGTATACAAAGACTTCTGATATTAAATTAAGGTACTGAAAATACTTAGTCTAGGATCCTCTGAATCTATATCAAGTTATACTAAGTTATACTAAGTTCACCTTACCTAAGTTTGCCTGAGGCTTTTTGATGATCGGGATAGAGGTCCTAAGTTTTATTGTATCCCCTTGATAATACCACTGCTACTTTGAAGCTCAACATACAACCATGAGGAGTCTTCTTGCACCCCGGGGCTACCCATACCGCACACCTCTGGACCATTTTCACTGGATAAGAGCATCAAGTCTCAGACAATGTGTCCCGCTTAAATTCTAGATGAATTCGCTATTGCATCCCCAAAGATACATGCTATAATTCCCTGCTCTCATGTCTTTCGCTCATGTTTCATTCTCTCATCATCTGAAGAATCGAAAGAACCTTGGATCCCTGAATCGCGCCACAAGACCATCCTCCAGCCGTGCCAGCTAAGCAAGCCACAATCGAATACCATCCCTGATGAACCTGAAATACCCGCCTCTGAAAGCAACCGCGAGGGCCAGGTTTGGCAAAAAAACGGCTTCCCCGACAATCCTCATGGCCGAGAGATCTTCACTGTCCGGACGGACAACTAAATGTAAGGTTAGACTGAATGGAGTACAGGCACAGTGGTACTTACACTTGTGGTAGAACAACACTATCATGACTGAGTTGATAGCATGGCGTACAAAGTTTATAACCTCGATAGCATCCATTGTTGGCAGTTTTGACGAATTATTGATATTTGTGTTGATAAAAGATTGAATGGATGTAAGAGTTGCGTTGTGACTAGATGCCCGGGTGAGGGGGGTCTGTAATCACCACTGACCCAATGGAACGCAAGGCAAGAGCAACCACCTTATATTGATGACCTAAGGTAAGGTAGGCAAGATCTATAGACTGCAACATCCTTATATTGCTTCTATAATTTGTTTAGAAAAACTAAGCGTGCTGGACCGATGACCACAGTCCCCCGTCCGTAGGTAGGCATTTATAACCCTCGAGGAGCAAGAAGACATCCGACATTGGCGGGGGTATAAAAAGAAACTTGACAAAAGGCATGCTAAACTCATACTAACTTACCTAAACCTTTTCAATGCTTAGGATCGAGGACAAGGTAGGTACGTATGAGGTTGCAAAAGTGCAAAAGGGCGAGGGAACTCTTTCCCAGAAGCAGTGCCCGAATGAGACCTTCTTGGCTCGTTAGATTACATACCAAGGTAGGTATATCTAGGTTACTAAGGTACCTTAGGTAAGGGAAGGTAGTTCGGGACAGAGAGGGCTTCTTCGGGAGACAAGTCGTAATCATAGGGGCTGTCTTGTTGTTCCGTTACTTCTGACGTTGAATTGAGGTGCTGAGAATACTTAGTCTAAGATCTTCTAAATATATCTATACTAAGTTATGCTAAGTTTACCTCAGGCTTTTTGTCACTTAGGATAGAGGTCCTAAGTTTATTGCATTCCGTTGGGTAATCAGTCTCTTAAGATATTGCTCTGCAGCAAGACCTAGGTAGGGTATCTTAGATTTCTGGCACTGATACGTATCGCCTGAACATGCGTCGAGACTCAATCATACAGTTCAAATATCAAGTAAAGTTACTTACTTCATGTTCCAGTGGAAGTTCTCAAGACATAGACAAGATCTATTGGTTGTTCTTGCAGTGTCAGGCAATGAACAGTTGACACTGTCCTTTCAATTCTGTGACGCACAACCACTGGCAGCGGTTACACTACATTGCGATCCGAGAATTCATACATTACTTTCTTCGACATGGCCTTGCCAGCATGTTTCCCTTTCCTTTCTTCACCATCACCTTCTAACCTTGACAACACTCAAAACTATCAAGACTCGTGTGAAATACAACAATATCATTCACCATGAGCATCACCGCTTGGACCGATGAGGATGTTCGAGCAGCCCTCATCCCCCAGGACGAGTTCCCTACTTGCTCCTATCGTCGAGGAACTCGAATAGGTCGAGGTGCATGTGCTAGCGTTTACAAGGTACTCAACGTCAAAACCGGAGGCCTATTCGCCGGCAAGGTCGCTCCTCAGTATGCCGATCACCTACGAGAGGAAGCCAGAAACTTGACTAGACTGAACCATGTGAGTCTTTACACACTGCACTGTTGAATATCATGACTGACCATATCTATATAGCCCCATATTGTCAAGTTCATCGAATACTGTGAGGACAAGCACAACCCAGACGCTAACGTCCTCGTTATGGAGCTTTGTGCTGGGGGTAGCCTTCAAGACAAAATTCATGACAACTCCAGCGGCCTCAAGGGTGAAGAGACCTTGCAGGTCATGCTCCAGGTCGGACGGGCCGTGGAGTATCTCCATGGCAAGGGACTCTTTCACACGGATATCAAGCCGCGGAATATTTTAATCCGATCCTGGTCCCCAATTGGTGTTGTCCTCGGTGACTGTGCTGAAGTCATGAAGGTCGAGCAGATTGACCCCCGCCAACGACCATACGGAACGCGCTCATACTGGTCGCCCTATATGGAAAAGTATGGCAGAAACCATGGCAAGAGCGACGATATCTGGGCGCTCGGGATTTCACTTCTCGGGACGATGGCCCAGTGGCCTCGTTGCCTTGTCAAGCAGGAAAAATTGTACCCGAGAAAGTGCTTTGATCATGCACGGGAGCTGCGCAAGCTCAATCCTGATGATGATCGTCTCAAAATCCCACTGCGCCTACTGGAGTGGGAACACCACAGGCGGATCACCGCTTCCCAGCTGGTGAAGCTCATAAGTGAGCGTCTTGAGGCTCGCCCCAATTTTGTCGAGGAGCTGAAGTCTCCTGAGGGCTTCCAGCCTTTGGTGTTTTGGTAGAGAAAGCTATCTTGTCTTTTGGGGGTTTATCTACCGCCGGGTTGAATCAAGCGTTCATTGATGGGAAATGTTGGAGCGAGATGACAGAGATTGAGTAAGGACAGACAACAGCGAATGTAGCTACGGAGTAGTGCGTGATAAGACTTGTATAGCAGTGTGTTTGCGCACTTGGTGATATCTCAACTCAATAAAGTCATTGGTACTAAAGCAACTGATTTGCGTGTAGTGTTTGTGACAGCGACGAATTGGTGGCTGAAGATGTTTCAGTTTCTCATGAAGTATTATCAGCATCAGAACTATGAACCGTATGTAAGTCCACCTTTGTCGCGGATATCTCGATGGAGTCCCTTGTTGTACAGTACTTTTCCGACTGATAATAGAACGCTCCGGTCTCGCTTCTGAAAGAGTATCAGAGCAGACAGCGAGGAATAGAAGAGCTTATCGTCGGAACAAAGCCAGTGCCTCCTACGGCATCAAGTGCCGGACCCAACCCTTGCATCGAGTTATCGAGCCAATCCCAATAAACCAATTTCAGTGCTCATCATTGGAGCTAATGACGCGATTCGTAGGAGAATTCAACCCCCGCAAAAATCATTAGTCATCACTTATCGCTCCCGGTTACGGCGATGTCGCAACCGTTGAGAAGACAAGCTACTTGTGGAAAGAAAGACTGCTATTGATCCAATTGTCAAGGTGGGATTCCTATCAGTGGGAGAATTATACGTAAGGATTTCTGCTACAGTTGTCGAAGGATCTGACTAATACTGGAAAAGGACCCTTTCGTCGCTGTTGATGTTGCGCTCCATATTAAGCCCGAGCTGCCCCTCCTCCCCCGTGCTCCGGACTTCACTCGGAAGCATTATCCCTCTTCACTCATCAAGATCATTCTCAAGCAGTGTCAGCGTCATGAGTAGCCAGACTCAAAAGCTCAAGCCCGCGGCTCGAGTCCAAGGCCAGAAGAAGGATGTTTGGTAGGTTTCCTACATGTCCTGCCTGCTAGAAGCAACGATAACTAACTCGGCCGAAATAGGTCCATGATCAACGAGGCCGCTGCGTCTTCACCAATCCAGCCTATTGTGAATTTGGGTCAGGGTTTCTTTGGTTACAACCCCCCCGACTTCATCCTCAACGCTGCCAAGGAGGCTTTGGATCGTGTTGAGTGCAATCAGTATGCGCCTGCTAAGGGACGACCGCGGTTGAGGAAGGCCCTTGCGGATGCGTATTCACCATTGTGGAGTCGTCAGTTGGACCCTGAGACTGATATCATCGTCACCACTGGTGCCAATGAGGGTATGCTGAGTGCGTTCATGGGTTTTATCGAGCCTGGTGATGAGGTTATTGTGTTTGAGCCATTCTTTGATCAGTGAGTGTCCTTACTCTGTGTATTAAACACTGAGCTAACATTGGTGTAGATACATTAGCAACATTCAAATGCCCGGCGGCAAGGTCGTCTATGTTCCCCTTCATCCTCCTGAAACAGGAGCTACAAAGAACTCTTCTGCCGCACACTGGACAATTGACTTTGACGAGCTCGAGAAGGCCTTCACACCCCGCACCAAGATGATTGTCATCAACACTCCCCGTGGGTATCTTGAGCTTCCCGCTTATATCAGCACGCTGACCTCCTGTAGACAACCCTGTAGGCAAGGTATTCCACAAGGACGAATTGCAAAAGATTGCCGATCTGGCTGTCAAGCACCAGGTTATTATTCTCTCAGATGAGGTTTATGACCGTCTTTTCTACGTGCCGTTTACGCGAATTGCCAACCTTTCTCCTGAGGTGGAGAAGCTCACTCTTACGGTTGGGTCTGCTGGAAAGAACTTTTATGCCACTGGCTGGCGTGTTGGTATGTTCAGAATTTGTGACAGACCATGGCATTTTACTGATATTCTTCAGGCTGGTTGATTGGCCCCCCAGAGCTGATCCAGCACGTCACTGCCGCTCACACCCGTATCTGCTTCTCAACACCCGCCCCCTTTCAGGAAGCCGCCGCCATTGGTTTCGAGCAAGCCGACAAGAATGGCTTCTGGGATGAGACCATCAAGGAGATGAAGGCCAAGGTCGACCGCCTCAACGAGGTATTCGAGGAACTCAACCTACCCGTAACATACCCCGAGGGCGGTTACTTCCTGCTCGTCAACATGGCCAAGGTCAAGCTACCGGAGGATTACCCCTTTCCTCCTCACGTCGCAAGCCGGCCTCGAGATTTCAAGCTGGCGTGGTTCCTCATCCAGGAGATCGGTGTTGCGGCTATTCCTCCTACAGAGTTTTATACTCCGAACAATGCGCACTTGGCGGAGGATTACATCCGATTTGCTGTATGTAAGAATGATGATGTCTTGGAGCAAGCCAAGGAGAGGCTAAGGGGGTTGAAGAAGTACATTCAAGAGTAAGGTAGAGCGGGTTAGAAGGAAAGAAAGAAAGAAAGAAAGTTAAAGAGTCGGAGCTTGGCTAGATTAGACGGGTTTTGTAGATCTCATGATTGCTCTGTAAGTCTTGAGTTGAAGGTGGTTCGCATGTCAGTGCTCCATTGTATGTGCATGAGTTGGTGATAGTCAGTCAACCAGGGTGTGAGTTGTCCTCCGGTTAACCAAGCACTTGTATCTTATCTAGGTAAGGTAGCCAGCTATCTACTAATTTACTATGTCTTTGAGTCCGAGAAAAGACTACAAAACTACAGTATTTCTATAGATTTATTCTACAGCTGCCATACACACAGTTCACCGCTATACACAGAATATCTACAGTCTTGTCTCTGAACTCCGATGTCAAAGTGGAGGATCCCGATCATGGAACTGGCCTATCGTGGCCGCGGAGCCGGCCGTTAGCGAGCTACATCGTGGGGTAGAGGCTCTCTTCCCCGCACAAGCAACAGAGGGAACAAGCACTGAGTAGCTGCTGTAGCTGTGAGCGGGGGTGCAAATCTTGGGCTTATCAGTGGCGATGAGTTAACCTTGACACGTCCTAAACAGAAACAATCCGTCCTCTCATTCGTTCTCTGTTTGGCTATCACAGGTATCTCGTTAGGAAGGGGAAGGTGCGGTTGCACAAGATCCAATTGTTTTTGCCAATATGACGCAGGGAACATTCTCAACTTAAACCCGCTATCTAACCGTTGCCGGCCACGCCTCGTGAACCTGAACCCTCTACCTAGTACTATTCCTTCTACAGCAACTGTACAACGCCTCGGTTCGTTTGTTGATAAGAGCCACAAAGGCCCCGTTGTCTTTTCTATTCTTTCCCTTTCGACTCTTGGACTCTTCTTCTCTTCCCAACAACCATTCGAGATACCCATTCCTTATATTCATCGCTATCATGGCGCCTAGCGCTGTATCTCCCATAAGGGAGTCCAACCCTGAGCCCTTGGCAACCCTGACCTCTAAATTCGATGATACCCTTCGATTCTATCTTAACGGAACCAAAGTCGTTCTGGACGACATAGATCCAGAGGTCACAGTTTTGGAATATCTACGAGGAATCGGTCTCACAGGGACAAAACTGTAAGCACTTGGCAGCCCCCAAACCCGTCTGCCGTGGTTCTGACGATGATAGTGGCTGTGGCGAAGGTGGTTGTGGAGCTTGCACAATCGTGGTCAGCCAGTATAACCCAACAACCAACAAGATCTACCATGCCAGCGTCAACGCATGTCTAGCTCCTCTCGTCAGTTTAGACGGTAAACATGTCGTTACCGTTGAAGGTATCGGCAGCTCCCAGAAGCCCCACCCAACTCAGGAGCGCATTGCCAAGTCTAATGGCAGTCAATGTGGTTTCTGCACTCCTGGTATTGTGATGAGCTTGTATGCTTTGCTACGAAATAACGACTCGCCGTCCAAAGATGATGTTGAAGAGGCGTTTGATGGCAACTTGTGTCGATGTACTGGCTACCGTTCTATTCTAGATGCGGCTCAAACCTTCAGCGTTGATAAGCCGGGTATGAAGTTCAAGAAAGCCGGGGCCACTGGATGTTGCATGGAGAACGGTAACGGTCCACCCAGTGGAGGTTGCTGTATGGACAAAGCAAACCTCGACGATGCACCAATCAAAAGGTTCACGCCCCCAGGTTTCATTGAGTACAACCCAGACACAGAGCTTATCTTCCCCCCTGCTCTCAAGAGACACGAGTTACGGCCTCTGGCATTCGGAAATAAGAGACGGAGATGGTATCGCCCTGTCACTGTTGAACAACTCCTGCAGATCAAGAGCGCTCATCCTCAAGCCAAGATTATCGGCGGAAGCACAGAAACACAGATCGAAACAAAGTTCAAGGCTTTGGAGTACCCTGTGTCAGTTTATGTTGGCGATATTGCCGAGTTACGGCAGTACACTTTCAAGGAGGACCATCTTGAGATCGGTGGCAATGTTGTCCTGACTGACCTTGAGAGCATCTGCGAGCATGCCATCCCTCATTATGGACGGGAACGCGCACAGGTATTTGAGGCGATGCTCAAGCAGCTCAAGTTCTTCGCTGGTCGACAAATTCGAAACGTTGGTACTCCTGCGGGTAACCTGGTCACAGCATCACCAATCTCAGATCTTAACCCCGTCTTCTGGGCTGCGAATGCTGTGTTAGTAGCCAAGTCATCCACTAAGGAGACAGAGATCCCTGTTTCGCAATTCTTCACAGGTTATCGAAAGACAGCACTCGCCCAGGATGCTATCATTGCGTCGATACGAATTCCAGTCACTCAAAGCAAGGGCGAATTCTTCAGGGCGTACAAGCAAGCCAAGAGGAAGGATGACGATATCGCTATTGTCACTGGAGCTCTGCGAGTTCGCTTGAATGATGAAGGCATCGTTCAAGAAGCAGCCCTCATTTATGGTGGCATGGCTGCCATGACGGCTGCTGCCAAAACAGCAATGGAATACCTTGTTGGAAGACGATTTGCCGACTTGGAGACTTTGGAGGGAACCATGAACGCTCTTGGCCGCGACTTTGACTTGCAATTCAGTGTTCCGGGTGGCATGGCGTCCTACCGAAAGTCTTTGGCCTTTGGATTCTTCTACCGATTTTACCATGACGTTCTGACAATCCTCGATGGTAGTTCGGAGCAGGTCGACAAGGAGGCTATTGATGAGATTGAGCGAGACCTGTCTAGTGGAGCAGTCGATGAAGATGCTGCTGTGGCTTACAAGAAGGAAGTGACCGGCAAATCTAACCCCCATTTGGCTGCCCTCAAGCAAACAACAGGCGAGGCGCAGTATACCGACGATATTCCTGCCATGAAGAACGAGCTTCACGCCTGTTATGTCCTTTCGAAACGAGCACACGCCAAGATCATCTCGATCGACTACTCGGCTGCTTTGGATATCCCGGGAGTAGTTGATGTTGTTGATAAGGATGATATGCCAAACCCTGATGCCAACAAGTTCGGTGCTCCTCACTTTGATGAGGTCTTTTTCGCTGAGGGCGAGGTTCTGACCGTCGGTCAGCCGATTGCCTTGGTCCTGGCGACTTCTCCTCTGCGAGCTCAGGAGGCTGCTCGAGCAGTCAAGATTGAATACGAAGATTTGCCATCTGTGCTCTCGATTGAGGATGCTATTGCAGCCGATAGCTACCATAACTTTTACAGAGAAATCAAGAAGGGAGCTACGGAGAAGGCTTTCAAGGAGTGTGACCACGTATTCACTGGAACAGTAAGAATGGGTGGCCAAGAACATTTCTACCTTGAGACCAATGCTTGCTTGGTTGTCCCCAAGCCTGAGGATGGAGAGATGGAGATCTTTGCCAGTACTCAGAACGCCAACGAAACGTAAGTCTTGTTCTTGTTCTTTCTGTTATGCCCATATTAGATACTAACTCTTGTTTCAGACAAGTATTCGCTTCGCGGGTTTGCGATGTGCAGTCGAACAAGGTTGTAGTTCGTGTCAAACGACTGGGTGGCGGTTTCGGAGGAAAAGAGTCACGATCAGTGATTCTCAGCTCCATCTTGGCGCTCGCGGCAAAGAAGACCAAGAGACCAGTCCGATACATGCTGTCGCGAGAGGAAGACATGGTTACAAGCGGACAGCGTCATCCTTTCCTTGGCAGATACAAGGTCGGAGTAAACAAGGACGGTAAGATCCAAGCTTTGGATTGTGATGTCTTCAACAACGCAGGTTGGACATTCGACCTCAGCGCAGCCGTGTGCGAGCGAGCAATGACCCATATCGATGGCTGCTACGATATTCCTAACGTGTACATTCGAGGACGCTTGTGCAAGACGAACACCATGTCCAACACTGCTTTCCGAGGATTTGGTGGACCTCAGGGCATGTTCATCGCAGAGTCGTACATGGAGGAGGTGGCTGACCGATTGGGAATGCCCGTCGAAACGCTGCGCCAGATCAACCTGTACGAAAAGGATGGCCAGACTCATTTTGGTCAAAGTCTTGGAGATTGGCATGTTCCCCTGATGTACAAGCAGGTGCAGGAAGAGGCGATGTACGAAGCACGCCGACATGCCATTACCGATTTCAATCAAACAAACAAGTGGCGGAAGAGAGGTCTGGCATTGATTCCGACCAAGTTTGGTATTTCGTTCACCGCTCTATTTCTGAATCAGGCTGGCGCTTTGGTGCACATCTATCACGATGGCTCTGTGTTGGTGGCCCACGGTGGTACTGAGATGGGACAAGGCTTGTATACCAAGCTCACCCAGATTGCAGCACAAGCACTGGGTGTTCCATTGGACAATGTCTTCATCTCTGAGACTTCCACCAATACGGTGGCCAATGCCTCTGCAACAGCTGCTTCAGCCTCGTCAGATCTGAACGGATACGCCATTTTCAACGCATGCGAACAGCTGAACGAGCGACTGGCACCTTACCGCAAGAAGCTGGGCCCTGAGGCGACCATGAAGGATCTTGCCCATGCTGCTTACTTCGACCGTGTCAATCTTTCTGCCCAAGGCTTCTACAAGACGCCCGAAATTGGATACGACTGGAATACCAACAAGGGCAAGATGTTCTTCTACTTCACTCAGGGAGTTGCCGCAGCTGAAGTTGAGCTTGATCTACTGACTGGAACATGGACCTGCATACGCGCAGACATCAAAATGGATGTTGGGCAGTCTATCAACCCAGCGATCGACTATGGTCAAATTCAGGGTGCGTTCATGCAAGGTCTTGGTCTCTTCACGATGGAAGAGTCTTTGTGGCTACGCAACGGTCCCATGGCCGGACATCTCTTCACCCGAGGTCCTGGCGCCTACAAGATTCCTGGGTTCCGGGATATTCCTCAGACTTTCAACGTGTCACTTCTCAAAGACGTGGAATGGAAAGAGCTACGTACCATTCAACGCAGCCGTGGTGTGGGTGAACCGCCATTCTTCATGGGAAGCTCGGTCTTCTTCGCTATTCGAGATGCACTCAAGGCAGCGCGCGTACAATCCGGAGTAAAGGCTACGATCGGCGATGACTCTTGTGAGGGGCTTCTGCGGCTCGAGAGTCCAGCAACACCTGAGAGGATCCGATTGGCGTGTGAGGATGAGATTATGCGCAAGGCAAGAGTTTTGCCCAAGGAGGGAGAGAGGAGTTTCTTTGTTGCGATCTAGTCTGATATAACCTTTGAAGGGGGCAACTATGAGGTCTAGTAAGGATTTTGGTGCTTGGATACTTGATACTACTGGAGTTAAGGTTAACATGGTCAGGCACACTTTACGAGTAATATGAAATATCATGTTGTATATACGGAGTACCTATGGTAGAATTTTTGACCTTGGTGATGTACGTGCGTCGTCTTGAGTCTTGGCCCAAGTAAAAACGAAGTTACCAACAGAATATGGATCAAATCCTATTGGTCGAAATCCTCTTTAACCTTCCAAAGTCGTCGACCACCGAACTGAAGCTAGCCGTGAATCGCCGACATTCGGAACGAGGGCAACGAACTACCTGAATACTTTTAACGGCGAGATCACAATATGACATCAGCGATATAGATAAACGAGGAAAGGATGCTATGCGGCAATTAATATAGTGCAAAATGAGAAGTGACATTAACATCACAGAGTTGCAGTGAAGGAATAATAACGCGTAGAGACGCCCAGACGAGCTATTACTCGGTTTGGACAAGTGTTTCAGCCTGCTGTGAGTTTATTTAGCGCCATTCTCTCTCTCACCGAAGGTCAAGGCCAGCAGTGGATGGATGCCATGGCGTATCGTACCAGTTCCTTTTCTAGAAGATCACGTCAGAAAAGGCTCATGGCCCCTGATTTGTGCACGGTCTACTTTTAGTGATTTGAAGGGAGTGAAATAGTCTGATTGTTCGAAAGATCAGGATTGTACTTAAAACTGAAATTGGGGGCTGGGGTCAGCAGATTTGAGGATATTGGAGCTGAATTGGAGGCCTGTCTGTCTTGTTTACATATGGACGTATATCTCCCATCTTGGCAGTTGTATGCCTTGTATATAGTGGCCTAGGTTCAGAACCATGCACCCCAGAAAGTGAGGGAAATGCATAAAGGACAGTTTCCGTCTTGTCTTGCAATACTGTATAGCGTAAGGACATTAACTCTGGACAAGGCCTTTCGGCTGACTGCTGTTGCCTCGGTTGCCGGCAGTTGGAAGTTTTCAAATTGGAAGCCAGGTAGTTCGACATTACGGAGTAGAAGCTCATGAATCGAGCAGTATGATTAATGTACTAACTTGTGTATGTCTACTATTATGTCTGCAGGTTTGAGGCTTTTGGGAATAGTAGTTCTGGACTGTGCTCCGGCGGTATGGAGACTCGCCCGGACCCGCCCCGGCCGCTCGTTCACCGAGACCGGGTGGACCACTGGCACCTTCCCTAAGCCCCGCTATTCCAAGAGGTAGGTAGGTCCAGCCCCCAGCAAGCAAGTCCTTCCTAGGTACTGCCTGGGTCAATGGGCGAGGGAGGTGCAGTTGACTATTAGCTCTGGCCTGTTTTCTTCAGTCTCTAAAATGAGGAGAAATCCCATTCTCTCATCTACAATTCTTGACCAACAGTAATCAAACCCATGTCAAATACGGATCACTCTTAATAATTATTGATCCTCTCTCACGCTCTTGACGACGATTTTCAACGTAAACTGGCTGATCCAAGGCCCACTTCGCTCGTGAGCTGTGCGCTGCTTCTGCTTCTAGGCGCCCCCACAATCCTCAGTCAAGTCACTGGGTGGTCAACCAAGCAAGCCCAGCCTATTTCGGCCCCAGGTCTAAGCCTAAGCCTGAGCCTACCTACGCCTACGCCTGGCTCAAACTTCACCGTCCAGGTCCTCGTAAGTCTTTTCGTCTTCTCTTTCGACTTGGACGGCTACAAGCTTCTGGTGTCCATTGTTTTACCTCTCCTGGGCCAGCCTCGGCTGCTGAGCTATCAATTCATCTCTTGCATCTCGTTGCACTCACTTGTGCCCTTCAAAATCTCATCCTTTCGACCGTTTCGGCTCACACCACTTGCGCAGCCACTTTCCTCCTCCCCTTCCCCTCCACGGGACCAGTTCACGCGCGCACGACTCTCTCAGACAAAAGCTACAAGTCGACAAACCTACACCCGCGCACAGGACCTGCAGAAATAGCAATCGCAATCGCAACAACTAGCCGCCGACAACGTGCGAATGGATCGTGTCGCTTCGGCTGAGCTGTAGACCCATACAAGTTTGCTGCAGCGAGCCGCAAATGATCTACGAACCTGACGCCGCCTTGCGTAACCAAGAGATCCAATGGGAGCATAAGACACAATGACCGACCGGAATGCCGCTACCATGGGCAAGAGCGCTAAGCAGGAGCCTGCCAAAGGCGACGATAGCAAGGCTGTGAATCGCGACAAGAGCTCGAATGCCACTGCTTCTGGCAATCATAAGGCCCCTACAAAAAAGAGACGCAAAGTCAACCACGGTACGCTTTTCTAAGTAACGACGCTATTTCCCCTTGCACAGGTTCTAGATGTGGTGTTGCGCATGTGCTCATGGGGGGTTCGCGCTGGGGTTGTGAGTCAAGGTCATGATACTGGATAGCTGCAATCAAAAGAATCTTGAATCATGACCAATCAACTAGCCAAGCCATCGACTTGTCAACTCCAATTCCAGGGGCGAGGTTCAACATGGCGCATGAATTCATCCATCTATCATAACCAAGAAGAACATTGGGCTGACATCGCTGCGGCGTTTCATTATAGCTTGTGTATATTGCCGACGATCTGTAAGTCAACCCCAAGTTCAACGACGCGCGTTCGCATTGGTTCTGTCTGGACCTCGAGCAGCTTTAGGCGTTCTAAGCAGCCAGTTCATTTGTTGAGCTGAAGTGTTGTGCGACGGACATGGCGTCCATGAGACAAATCTCGTCTAGTTTACCCATCACTTTGCATATGTGAGCTTTGATAGAACTGCAGCTGACAATCTGTTTCTACCTGTGTCCAGCATATGACTTGCGATCTTGTAAGTACGATCCTAGATGACCCCTGCTTCTTACCTTGATAACATGCTGGGACACCTGAGCTGTAGCTGCTGTGTTCAGCTATTCAGGGGAGGGGCTTGCTTTCTACACTGTCAAAACCAAGTCACTGACGCCATGAATAGGAGAGACCATGTACCAGATGCATTAAACGGAATATTGGACATCTCTGTCACGATGAGCCTCGCGATGCCGATTCCAAGAAAGCAAAGAGTGTTCAGAGCACCCAGAGCATACAGGCGCCCTCTGTAGTTGATGAATCAGACGCACAGTCCGATATGGCTCGTAGCTCGATTTCTAGTACCATGGGCCCACCTCCCCCAGCGTTTGACACGACAAGGCAGCGAGGTTCCAAATCCTTTGGGGGAGTGCTGGGTCAAGGAAGCCCACTGTCCATTGTGCAACCCAGCCAGGTCTCGGGCCTGCAGGGCAATGCGTTGAACAACGGCAACAGTAACGCGAATCAATGTACGTTTTGTGTCCCTTTGTCCTGCACTGAGAGGGGCATGTCCCTTGTTTCGATTTTTAATCACGAGCGGAGACGGGTGGGCTGAGGTTGGGGCTGCCCAGAAATCTGTTCCTGATCTGAGATCGCTGACACGCCACTAGTTGCGGGTTTCCAAGATGCGTGGATGACAGCTCAGAACCATTTTCATGATATGCACAGCTATCACCCCAACTACATGATTGCCTCAGAAGTCACTCACGAGTTCAATCTTCTCAACGACTTCCTCCATACGAGTCTACTCGATGACGGTAGTGTGCCGCCAGAGGAACAACAGAGCCCGGCATTCAAGCGGTCGAGCCAGAGCCAGTCGGAGATGCTACCCAGGTTTGGAAATAACACCAACACCTCTATGGGAGCCGGTGGTTCAAACACCATGTCAAACATGACAGAGGGATCAATGCTGCCACCCCCTCCGAATGTTGAGGGCAAGAACATTCCACGACCGGGAAGCGTTGTGCCCGCCGACAAGGCTCGCGAATACTATCTACAAGCTGCCGACCCATCAGGCAACGACACGCCAGAGGAGCGAATGGCGCGTGTGCTCAAGGCCAAGTACGACGCTGGACTTTTAAAGCCGTTCAATTACATCAATGGTTATTCTCGCTTGGGTGCATATCTCAATTCGCACATCACAACAGCGTCAAGGGAAAAGATTCTGAGGACCATCGCCCGCTTCCGGCCCGCTTTTCGAGAAAAGGCACATGCTCTGACGGATATAGAACTTGTGTACGTTGAGATGTGGTTTGAGAAACAGCTCATGGACTACGACCGGGTGTTTGCAAGCATGGCAGTGCCCGCGTGCTGCTGGCGAAGAACCGGCGAAATCTTCAGGGGCAACAAAGAGATGGCAGAGTTGATTGGCGTGTCAGTAGCTCAGCTTAGAGATGTAAGTCTTGCTTTGCTTCGCCTACACCTCCTCGTGACAGTAGTTTGGTGCCAACCAAAGCACAGGGGGTTTAGCAAATGGATTGCTAATGTTCGCTTACTCTAGGGCAAAATCGCGTTGCACGAAATCCTCACAGAAGAATCAATGGTGCGATACTGGGAAGAGTTTGGCACGATTGCCTTCGACCCAGCGCATGAGACCCTCTTGACGGCCTGCTCCCTGAAGAATCCAACCCCTGGGTCAACGCATCCAGTTGTGAAATGTTGTTTCTCGTTCATGATCAGAAGAGATGAGCACAAACTGTACGTATTAGTCACTCGGGCTCCATCTGCCTTGCTATACTGACTAATTCGAATAGGCCAGCTCTGATTGTTGGTAATTTCTTGCCGCATGACCCACCAGCACAATAACCATGGATGTATTGATACATGTATATGCTGTAAATATATGATGCTTCGTGAGAAGAAGCACAGCATGAGTTGCCACACTTGCAAAAGAGTGCTATAAGGCCTCAAGCACTAGTAAGAAAAAGAAAATAGTCGGAATTGGGAACGGCGCCTGGATACAAGGATTCGGAGCGTATGTATTCAATTGCATTACGTTAGACAGGAGATGACAGTTTGAATATTATCTTGCTTTTGAGAAGTCCCTTGGTGGTGATTTTCTTCCGGGCTCTGGGGTCCTTGACCTTTTGAGCCTGGTTTTCGGCTTGGGGCAGTTGGTTGGGCATTTGGAAGGAGCACGTTCATTGCTCCTGCTCTCAACCGTTCCGCAACAGACTCACATGACTCGGTTCCAAATGCAGGAGGATCTTACCTATGGGTCGAGGTATTCCTTACCTCGTTCTTTCAAATACCTGATAGTCACGTTATTCTCCAAATATACGGCTTCTACTACAAGGCGGTCGCTTTCCCCCTTTTCAAGCCTGTCATGGCGTCAGCTGAAGTATCTACTATTAACCACACCAAAAGGCTCGAGCAAATCATAGGCAAGGATTGAACAGCGAATGGATGTGGCAGACCTTACTGACTCGCAGCATCGGGACAGAATTCGCGTCAGATCTCTATTCCAAGTTGCCCACCTCATGTGACTCGAGCTCAACCGATGTTCTCCTTTCCGACCTGAACCATCACATAACCACAGCCAATCTTCTTGCGGAGAGCCGCATTGCTCCTCCGTTAGAAGTTTCCAGGAATCTAAAGGACATCGGAAGAAAGCTATGGAACGAATGTATCAAAGAAAGGAGAAAGAGGGACAGCCTCCTGCAGTCCGCTTCTAGGGCTCAACTGCTGGTTCGTACTCGGGTTCTAGCTTTCCTCGCCCACGCTCTCGCACGGGAACATCGACGTGGTAAAAGGAGGGATAATCTGGAAGAAATAATATACATGATGGGCTTGTCACTCACGTTGGCGCGAGTTTGTGTCGAATCATCGGACTTGGACGGGGCACTTCTGAGTATGGCCAAAGCTGCGGACTACATCGACCGACTGAAGAAGATCGACAATTTGACCACTGAAGATAGGGCGCAGGTACAAAAGATTGAGGCTGAATATTTGACCATGCGATGTGCTTTGGTGAGTCGAGGAATAGCATCTCTGCAGACTTGCTGACCGGTTAAGTCGTGGAAACAGGGCCGTCTCGACGTTGCGGAGCACATGTACGCCAAAGCAGATGACCTCTTACACAATCTCGATCCAACTTCTGCTGAACATTTGGCTGACACGTTTCACGGAATTGGGGGCGACCTCTTGTCGAGAGGCGATAATGAAATGGCTTTGAAGTGGCTCCGGCGAGCACTTGACCTCATAAATGACCAAGCGCTAGAGAGACTTTCAACAGAAGGGCTGGAACTTCGAATATCCATCCACCACGAACTCATACAGGCACTGCTCGCCACAGGGTCGCAAGACGGACTGCAGGAGGCTGAGAACATCGTGTCGCATGTTGAATCAGAGATCGGGGACAAGCCCGTAGTTTTACATTGGAGGCTCGAGATTCTTCAACGATCTCCAAGCGAAGTCTTCAACGCCGATGCATGCGCGAGTATCTTGCGCCGTATGATACGGTCGCTCGATCTGTCGGACGCTGGGCTCAGCTTTCTTCTACACGGTATCAGTGAACTTCGGATGAGAGGTCCACGTTTGGCCATAGGTCTCATGGATGAGTTATTGCTCAGAAAACTCATGCCTTCCCGTAACATTGGCTGGATAGGCAAAGCCATTGTCCGGCGAGTTTGGATGGGCACGATGGAAGCAGATGCGTCTGTGAGCGTAGCAGATTTAACCCAGACCCTGGATCAGCTCGTTCAAGAAGCTGGTCAGTGTGATCTTGAGGCCTCGACTGCTGCACTTTCTGTCAGTTTAACTACTTCAACACTCTTTCATGCACGTAACTGACAAGAGAAGCTCATTTGGAAGAAACTTGATACTAGTTATTCCAAAAAGCAGTACAAGGAATCCCAGCTTTGGTGCCAGGCTGCGCTCCACTCTATCTTTGCGAATAGTGGCGAGGCGTATCAGGGCAAGTTCAGCAGAAGGCTGGTGCTGTGCGCTACTTCTTGTAGTGATGCAGAGGCTGCACTTTCTGCATTTCACTCGATGCCTAGAAGCATACAGGATGAGCCACTCACCAGATACCTCATGTTCCGGGTTTCTCTTCTGAACTGGGACCATGACTTGGGTCGTCAATGTGTCGAATTCCTAGGCAAATTCGCTGAGAAATCTCAGTGTCGAGATATATTATACGCATGTATAAGAGATGCACAGCATGTCGGCGATAAGTTGATGACCTTGGAAGTTTTGAAGGCGGTTGCCGAAACCTTTGATGCTGAAGGCTCTTTGACTATCAATCTGCCATCGATTCTAAGGTGTACGATCAGGCTTATACACTCGCTTGAGTCGCAAGAGGGTAGCGAAGGAGGCCCAAGTCCTGAACTTGCAGAAGAGACTTGCCGAATTTTCGAAAGGGGTAAGCTCTCTGTCGAAAGGTTGATTGTATTCTAACACGCACAGCTGGTGAGCACGCCAAACTGGAACCAAGGGATGAGCAGGGTTGCAAAGTCTTCACAGTATCGGAACTGCACTGGTTTCGAAAGAACGCATACAACATCGGTGTGACAAAGTGTCATGTCTAGGGGCTGTGGCATCTAATCCGCATTTTCCGTGCGTGTCTCGCATTTGTGGATTGTTACCCATCTGATCTACCTTCGGAGGATGATACTGATCTACGACTTATGTCCGTCCGTTGTCACTTTGTCGTCGCCGCGGCACTTATCTCCCAGGCTCGTACTGGGGACAAGGTAGATGAACAGCTGCAGCAGTACCTTGAAACAAGACGGCACATTTCAGAATTCGACACCCTTTTTGATGCTCAATTCCGAAACGATCCGAAGTCTCAGATATATCCCGACCTCCTGGCCAAGCTGTCAACGCTTTTTGTCTTTGACTTTGAAAGTGCCGTGTGCTTAAAGAGTTGGGACGATCTTGGTCAGATCATTAGGAAGGCTCGAATATGCAAAGATGAGATGATGTATAAGGCAATGGGGGACTGCCTGTTACGAAGTGAAGCTTCAGGAAGCGGTATGTGTTAAATGGTTTCTGGCAGCGCACACGGAAAACTAATTCCAGTAGTTGTATACGGAACCATGCGGCTTATAATCAATGAGATATTCTCACTAGAGCAATTTGACAATCAGCAACTCGCGAAGTACATGCGATGCATGTTCCAAGCTATCCTACCCCTGGACGACAACCTTGCTTTCCAGGTTGTGGAACAAGCAGTCCAAATAGCACGCGAAGGAAACCAAGTAAGTGGTTCTCATCACTATAGATTCTTGGTGGGGTTCATTTTCAGGGAGGGCTAACATTTATCCCAGATGCGGAAGCCTTTCCCTGCAGAGGACCTGGACTGGATCATCGCAACAACATTTAATCATGCGATTGATATCTTGGCGAGAGGTGACGAGGATCTATGTCAGCAATGGGCTATGAAGGCCCTTGACCTGACTGAGTATATGGATGATAATGGCGATATACGGGATGTGCTGCGTGAGAGAGTTGTAAAACTGGGCTTGAGTAAAGGGGCACCTAGCTGAGTTCCGACATCGGCATATTCTTGATTCACACCGATGTTGACGCACTTTTCTCTTCAAATTGGTACCGGAATATAAATGAAACGGTCTTGATGGGATATCCAAGCTGAAACTTGTCTCGCACATCTTGTGCTACCACACAAACGGTAAATTTGTGTATCCATTATAACCGTTGCAGAAAGTATACAGCTCTATGGGTCATGTCCCAACAACGCCGGGTGCGCCTCTGTGCTATGCAAAATCCTATACTCATCTCATGCAGCGCGTGGTATCTTCGTACAGATTCTCCCCAAGCAGTGCGTACTATACTATACTACCTGGAAGCAGCTATACGCAAAAAAAAATATCAGGACGCCATGTCAAAACAGAATGCACCAAAACGCTGTTTATATGCGCCTTGTTCTTTCAACTTTTGCAGGTGAGCTAGCTTCCAGCACTAGACAAGGAAGATAAGGCTCATAAAATAAACATTAAAATCGCTTTCATAATTCCCCGCCAAACTCTTTATATAATATTGGCGATACTCAACCGCTCTTTGCTCGTAGTTGCGGCAGTTGCGCTTCCACTCGGTGTCCTGCTGCCCCCTGCCACGGGGCTCACCGCTGGGCCTCCCTCGCCCAACTTGGGTATCTCAGACCCGAAACGCGATACATCGCCGAGCCTTGGGAGTTCCACCGCTGGGCCAGGCGTCTCGCTCTTGATGGGCGGAGGTAGTGTCCAAGTTGCACTCGAGGGGGTCGGAGTCGTGGCTGGCACACCATCCAGTCCACGAATGGCCGTCTCGAGCCTTGCCCATCCACCCCAATCTTTGTTGTCGACTTCGTCCAATCCCGTACGAGCCTCAGGGCTGAATAACTCGTTTCTGGTGGCCGATTTGGGATGCTGAAACGGCGACGGGGACTGGTGCAAATGGACTTCTCGCTCTAGGCCTGCCCAAAGCCACGAGGCATCAGTTGATGCCTGAAGATCAGCAGAAACGTATACAATCAAATCCTCGTCCCGTGACAGCATCTGTAGAAGAGCTGCTTGGTCTATCGATGGCCTTGAAGAACCAAAGTGTGGCGGGGCACTCCTTGCTAGGTAGTTTGTACACTCAACTCTCTTGGCTGCCAAGGCGGATACAAAAAACGACAGGTAACGACCGCATGCGATTGTTATATCCCTTTGTCGATCGATGGAAGCCAGTGCTCTCACGGCCGTCACTGCAGGGTCTATGTAGCCTGTAAGGAGAAGAAACAGGGCACAACGAAATATGTGAGTGGTCAACAAGGTGGTTGCACTGTCGGCCAAGAGGCTTCCGTTTAATCGATGGAGCAGAGATACAGTTTCGAGAGCAATGTGAGTACAGCTTTCGAGAGAAGCCATCCGAGCCTCGAGGGGGTACATAGGATCGAGATGATGCCGATGCAGGAGAAGACGAGCGTGAAATAGATATGCCAACGGAGCAAGAAAGCCAGGTGCAAGGGGCACGCTGCTCGAAGGGTCGCATGCTGGCGGAAAGGTGTTCAGGCATTTCTTCAGATGGGTGTCTAGGGTTGAAAGATGAACTGATGACATCGACTGGGGTGTCAGCGCTGTAAGAAGCGACGAATACGACCGTACAACATGGATAACGGCGAGTAGAGAGTGAGTCAAAGGTTCTGCTCCAGTAGGCACCAACATGCCTCCTTCGTGGATAAACTGATCGTCAACCCCGGCTGGCAACGACACGTCGCAGTCATCATCGTCGATCATAACGGGTCGGCTCAGCTCAGTAGCCAAGGTCCTGTCCAGTATATATATCATCCACCAGGTCCTGCGTCGCATCTCTCCTTCAATCACTGGCCATGGTCCCGATTCAACGTGCATGCCGAGATCTTGAGAAACACGGACAGCCCTACCCAACCATCCCCAGGCCGCTGACTTCAGGTTCATCTCGTTCAGGCAGAGAGTTACTAACGTTAGTGCCCGCGCATGTTCCAGAGTAAAGTCGTTTGTCCATGGGTCAATCATCTTGTTGGCCATCTCAAGATATTCGGCAGGTTCGTAAAAGGAGTTTGGCTGGGAGCTTGATGTTGGGCTGAAGAGACTGCCAGTTGCCAGGACCGCGAAGAACATAGAAAGCCAAGTTGGGGACATTCTGCTCGACGCGTTGCTGTTGTAGAGGTCGTTGATGGTAGATCGGAACGATGGCATGTGTATGATCGGAAACATGGAGTGGGATGAGTTGCAATAGGCATGCAGCAGTTGGTCTACCACATGCCTAGCAGGTAACTCTGGTCTCGGGGGATCGAAGAATATAGGGGCTCGTTCACGATACTGGGCTGGGGGTTTCCAGATACCTCTCGAAAAATCGCGTACATTGGCCCTCGCTCTCGCTAGCTCTGGAACCGGTGCCGGTCTCTTTCGTCGCTTCGGTTCGGATCCAATGGCTGGTAAGCTAAAGCTGTTCTCGTCACCTCCTTCGGCATCGAGGTCCATGGGCCCTTCTCGATCCTGAAGCATACGGCGCAATCCACTGTTCTCCCTTTTCACTCGTTCCATTTGCTTCTCCAAGTCCTGCACCTGTTTGATAGACGACATACGCCGGTTCGTCTCCTTGGTGAATTGACATTTGACATTTCGACTTGAGCACTCCGAGCAACTTGTCGTCTCGGTTGCGTCACATTTCACCTTTCTTTCTCGACAAGCATCGCAACTGGGATCCTTCCTTCGCTGTCGGTATGCTCTCTTCTGTCCCTGGCCACCTGATCCTGTTAAGTGGGCGGATGATGGTCCCGGAGTGCTGGCTACAGATTCATTCGAAGCGAGTGAATCGTGTCCAAGAGAAGACGATGTGGCCATTGGGCCGTACGGTTGAAAGCCCTGAGTGACTGGAGGTAGAGGGGGAATGCCAATAGGTTGGGGCGTTGCCGGAACATTCAAGCGTGGGTTGGTACTCATGGCCCCTGGCGCAAACTGGGACAAAGATTTGGGGGAAGTTGCAGATGAGACGGAAGACGAGTCGTAGGATCTGTTTGAGAGATTGGGCGAGCGAGCATAAACGTTCTGCGGTGTTGACATAGCTGGGTGCCCTCTCGGTGCCCAGCCTCTACTGGGATTTGTCGAGGAAGCCTCAAAAGGTCCCCCAACGGGATGAACGTTAGGGGGGCGTCGGTCAACGAGCATAAAGGTAACTCTGTTGAACGAAAGCTGCAGGTCGTCAAGTACAAAGTGGACAAACTCCCGTTTCTCGCTTTGCTCGGAAAGAAGAAGCTAGGATATGCCGTTTGTTTGTCAATTAACCCTGCAACGGAGCCTTCAGTCTTTGCCGCCAGTGTCCTAGTCCGCAATCAACAGTGTGAATTCGTCTCTGCGAAATGGATATCTTGAGTGTCGCGAAGCTGTGTAACCCAAGACCTTTTTGCTCCGAAGTGGTTATTCGGCTCATCACCTTGTTTAACACTAGGGATAGATTGCGGGTTTCCCAAACTACAATCCTTGGACCAGAAACGGCTAAGCAAAGCTCTAGGCGGTTACCGTTGTACCTGATAGCACTCCTTCTAGACTTAGAATGTCTATTTGGGGTCCAAAGTTCCAGTGGTAGGCGAGAGTATCTGCGGCTCGGAGTACTGGCCGAGTTAGAACGAGTGACTTCAAGAACAACAAGAGCGTCGACTGTGTGTTGAAGTCACAGCCTTAGAGACCCGGGACAATCTGTCGTTCTGGAAGGTCCTGCGAAGAAGAAAAGAAAAGGCGAGGCCACGAGGCCGGAGCTGACGTCGTTAGGTTTGGCTCACGGCGACTAGGCTGAGAGAAAGAGGAAATGTACCGTATGGAAGAAGAGGCGCCTGCAGGCAGGTATATCGCTGCTCGTCACTAGCTACCTGGGCGGGCACAACAGCAGCAGCAGGAGCAGCAGGAGCAGCAGGAGCAGCACCGTGTTAGTGGCGCTGGTCCGTGATCCGGGGCTCTCCGCGCGGAAATATTATCTGGGCCAGGCGATGGTAAATTGGGGGGGAGGGGTGGCCGGACCCTTGACGAGTTGGCTGAGCAGGGCTGTTGAGAGATCAGCCATGGCCGCTAATGTGTTTCGAGCGGAGACGGGCATCCTGGAATATGTTGCCAGTCATAATCCTAGATCCTAGGAGTATATCCATCGATCCAACATGTACCAACCCAATGCCACCCTCGGATGTCAGAACTCGGGTCCGTAGTGAGATCTTGGACTTGATCATCAACAAGAAGACCCTGTGCGCCAATTGCTCTCAGCTATGCATGACTTGAGGACAAATATAGGCCCTCAAACCTTGGTTGGTTCTGTAAGCGCACTATAAGTTTAGTGACCAACGACTGAGTGAGCCATTTCCCAGCGCTGTGCTGACCGATATGCCCGTCTGGACCAAGCTTTTCTCGGCGCTGGTCTGCTGAGAAAAGCTTGGTACTTCCGGAAGATGTTATGCACAAACAAGCCGGTCGATATTCGGTCATCTTTGCCTTGTGTTATCCGCGATGCCATGTGCTACCCCCGCGCCTAGATCGGCGTGTCTTGTTGTAGTAAGGTCGGTCAGGTACTCGTAGATGAGGCCCAGAAAATTCGCCGAATTTCAACTTCCAGTCTCAGACATGTTGACTTGATTTTAATGTACAAAATACCACTATAATAAACCAGATCTATCCCCAGATCCCCCGGACATAACACATTGCAATAACATGCAGCAGAACCGAAGTTCGTATGTATTGATCAAAGCGAGTTACTTACGTGATAGTGACATGTTTGCAGGCGATTGCACACATCAGGGTGTAGTCTCAGAACTGAAACACGTCGTCTGTGCGGTCTGGCATGGTTCAGCGGTATCTGGTTACTATCTGACTGCTTGACTAGTGGAGCTATGGAGCTCAACCAGTACTGGACTGCGCAAGGCTCACTAACTCCTGATTCATGGTTGTCATGCCAGATATGTGGCGTCAGCAGCCGATAAACAGTTTGAGGCCAGGGATAGAATGGTGATGTAGACGGGAACTAGAATAATTAGTCGCTCTCGCGTTTGTGTGCAGTCCGAGCATGTCGATTACAATGGCCCTTGGCCCATTCGAGGCCTTGCGCCGAGCTGGTGGACTGGAATCGTTTGCTTGTCGACTTAGAGGGCTGCAAGCTGCCGTTGGGCATACGGCGTGCCGGGCGGGCATGGGTTCGGTCATGATGGTTTCCGAAGGTGCCACCTTGTCCAGGTGTTCGCCAATGGGACGGTTATATCCGCCGCCGTGGGTGGGAGGCGGATGACGAATCCCCAGTCAGGGTCGCAGTGGGGATTCGGGCTAGAGCCGAGTGAACCGCCGGGAAGGGAAGGGTTGGACGGGTGGCTCGCCCGGGCCCTATATGGAAGGGCAGGATCTCGATATCTGGTCAGCGAGAGGAATGAAGGTTAAAATAAACTGTACCATACAAGCATATCAACCAGCTAGGACTCCAAGGCACTCGGTAGGGAATGCATATATGATAACGTCCAGGGCCATGTAGGGTTCAAATATTTCGCACTCCGCATGGGACTGTACAATCATCAATACATACAGTGCTGCCCGGGCCATGACCCGCCTTGTATGTAACAGAAGGCAGGGGCATACTGTAAGAAAGCACAAGTCGGCGAGCAGCCGGCGTTGGAGATTCGAGTGGCTTACTCTCTTTAGATATCCTATCAAGCCCACGTCCATGGCCAAGTGAAGTGGGAGAGATGCGGGCCCGCCTCGTATGCTGGTTACATCCATACGCATTCTGAAATTCCAGAAGGGCAGAAGCAGTGCTTCGATGCCAGGATAGAGTTGGGACGAGATGTTAGTTGTCCAGCCAAGTCTGATTCGTATGCAAGTCAATCCCTACAATTCAGAGAACCGGCGACATGGACATGGACCACAGACAACTGATTCATATTTAGTGGCGGCAGGGGCGCTTCGCTTTGGGGAGTTGTCACGCGCCTCATACTAAAAGCAATCCGTTGCGGCGTCTACCAACGGCCGATTGAAGTGGAAACAGATAGTCCGCCAGCGGAGGCAGCGGGGCCGAACCGGTATACTCTGCTCGGTGTTTTGTATGTATCGAGTCGTGTTTGGTCACGGCCCCCAAGCTCTCTGTGTATCCGTAGGTAGTTTGGAATAATAGCAAAGGCTGCGCTACGAATACTTGGCAAAGCATCGGATCGCGAATTGGGTTGATGAAGGCGAGGTCCTCATTCGCTGCTAGGCTTTGGCGTGTGCCCTTGTCAAGATCGAGGTGGCGGGGGCCGTGTGGGCTGAGATTCGAGTTGTGGTTTCGGATGCTGACTACCGTAGAAGGGGTGCCATATGTACATGCTATCGTCTTGCAGCAGGGACCACGATCTCGGAGACGGTTTTAGTGTGAGCTATGGCACCGTGTTATTGATACAGTATTCGGGCACTCGCATACGCGTGAAAGAGCGAGCGAGCGAGTGATGTAGGCTGTAGATGCAGCTGAGGCTGAAGCGGAAGCGGAAGTATCTTTTTTCAAATTCACAAATAGGAGTTGAGAAGAAGATGAAAATAACGTTGCTGGCGGGAATGCATGCCGCGATACAACTTAGGCGAGCCTCAGGTTTACGCTGTAGACAGGGAAGGTAAAGTTAAGGTTGCCTTTGGTACAGGGGTCTCACCGTGCAGCACCTGCCGCGCCTCTCTGTTCATACAGTACACAGTATCCGATGCGAAGTAGGTGGTAGTTAGCGACTTTCCTTGGGCTTGGGTTTGGTTAATTCAGGGAGGGAAAGAACGACTCTCGCTCAACCCACTGTCTTTGAGATGGTTCCTTCCATTCTTCGATCGGTCGGGTTTAGTACCTGCCTATAGTAGATAAAGTTAAAGATTAGCATTAACTCCTGCCTCTAGGTAAGGTAAGGTACGGAGTAGAGTGGTACATCTTCATGTGAACGAACCTGCTAATTTAACCTCACCTGTACCTTGGGCAGGAAGGGCCTTATCACGAACATTTACCTGCCTGTATAACTTACCCTATTCCCATGCTCAAGTTTTCATGTCGACGAAGAATACCTCCCCCTGCTCCACGTTGATTCATCAGTTCCACTGCCAGGTCTAACTTCCCCGTTTATCACTCCTCGTATTCTCCGTCGGCCTGCGATAGCATTTCTTCAAACGACTCCCCTATTCCCTTCGGTCTGAGCTCCTTCACCCGGTCAAGAACCATGCATTTTCAACAGCCACCTGAGGAGAGACGGATCTGGCGATCATACATGTCCGCTGGCACGGATTTAATGGTCAAGCCTTTGTTTCATCGGCCCGTCCTTCGTTTATGGGCCTTGTCATCCGGGAACGAGTCGCGCTTCTGAGTATCAAAGTCAGTCCCTGACACAGACAGGGCATCCAACTCGCTCCGAGTATCACACAGCTTCGGCAAGAGATTCAACAATCGAAAGACTCCGAGTACCTCAAAGTTCCTCAAAATTGACAGTGAGCGGTTGAAGGTACGCTCACCGGTATGTCCTTTCATCCTCTTGGAGGACGGAATGAGCCGTCAAGAACCGTGCTACGAATTGACTCCAGGGGTTTGTGAGCAATTGGCCAAATGCGTGAGCGATGGAATGTGGCAGCTCGAATCACCGCCACCGGCTGCATACATCCGCACTTGTTGATCATTCTTCTTCCTGCCAGCCGTTGAAGTCTCCAACACTTCGACTGACTCAAAGACATCAAAAGGCTTTCGGTGTACGCATAAATGATCAACATATTGCAATTAGATAAGTATTCTCGAGATACTTTCTGTCGCCCTTCAGCGGTTCATCCTTCCTATCCAAGACGACCCGCTAAAGCCACAAAAACGTTTACATGTCAGGTTGACCAGAACGACCAATGATATAAGACGGATCTGTTGCACCTCACTCTTCAATTGGTTTCGCTGGAGCTGATCGAGACCCACATCTCACTATATACCGCCATGGGTTTGTTATGGGCTTCACATTCTCCAGCAACCTGGTTTTCGGACCAGGCATACGGTAATCGCTTGGTTGGATACGCGAATTTGGTCTTCTAAACCACGTCAATCCACGTGTTTTCACCGTACGGATCACGGAGAAAGATTATGACAGTTGGATAAGCATCAAGGTCAAGCCTTTTTCTCCCTCAGCTCCATTGGATCTTCCTCACTGACAAGTATGCATTGTGTGGCACAACAGTCGCAATTTCAAGCACCGCTAAATCATAGAGCCGCCACAAGCTGAGACTAGCACAAGGCTTTGAGCATTTGACATGAATCATTCAGGAAGATGGCATTCCGCATTCTTCACCTTATTCTGAACAAATCTCCGTACAATATCTCCTCTAGCCACTCGACTAGCTATCTGATTCATTTGCCTGGTCAAAGTGCCGGCAAAGCTTGGTCCAATTAGCATGTGGCTCCTCCGCCCGATGTTTGGCTGCTAATCGGTTCTTGAGACATTCTAGCCGCCCTTGACTGGGATGCTCTGCCCCTTCTCTCCACTCGCTCGGCGAACAAACCAAGCAGGCTTGTTCTCAATTCAACATCCTCGTCCCTCATGACTCCTGGAGCTTACGTACCCTGTTCCACATGGTCTAGTTTCTAGGACCAGCCTGCCAGCTCCATCGGTTGAGTTAGGTCAAGGACAAATGAACGTCCCGGACAGGCAGATCTATAGCGTTGTACACGGCCCAAAAAGCCTGTCTTTGTCTTCTGGACCGAGTTGAAGTCTGCTTGGGACTTGCGACTGGACCCTCAACTCTGTTGGTCTGTGTTCTTAATCGACGAAGCGTCTATCAAGCAGGCAAGATAATAATGCACACTAGTATAACTAGTCAACGGGACACCTGTGTTCCGATGCCATCTGCCAGTTATATAAGCTACCGAACGGAATGGCGCCACCGACATTCCGACTAGTCCTCAAGCAGGTATATGGCATCAGACAGCTCTGATCGATTTCTCGTCATATCGCTTTCGACGAGCAAGAGTTATCAATCCTAACTCTTAGTAATATCCAATACACGACTCCCTGACAGATAATGTATCCAAGAGGCGTTGGAGATCGTGTGGATTCTATTGGAGGGAAATCACACGGAGACTTATATCCTCTTCAGATCAGAAACACGACTGGGCCGTCCCTTCTCGACAGCAAAGGCCGATTTGGTTGACAGTCCGGACCTGACTGTCGGGAGAAACTCAGTAATGGCACGCATTTGGGTCCCTACATCTCATCATGGCGGCACAAATCCAACCAAACCCCCGCAATGTCTGAAACTGAGCCATGTACAGAGCAGTAGTGTGCCTAAGAAATCGGGGAACCGGTCTTTTCCACCTCTGCTGTTAGGAATCGATATTTCCGAGAATCCGAAAATCCAATGTGAAGCGTGTTCTATTAACCATAATGCCATATTGCCTGCCTACCGGGAAGGGAGGGAAACTAAAAACTGTCGATAGCGCATGCCACCCTACAGATAATGTGAAGCCTCATGCACATCTGGTTGTGATCATGGGAACTGTTCCGATTCGCACCGTTACACTATTTGACGGATAAGATGCTACATGTCCTGACGAGGGTAGCAACCTAGCTGAAAGCTGAGGCGAGTCAAGATCAGAGGACCATCCTCCCTTCTCGGCGTGCACGCATACGGCTCCCACAGTAGGGAACGATAAGCCGGCAATTCTAGCCAGTAAGTTGCTGCTAATCGATTCTCCTGACACCCACATCCTTGGAGCCCATGCTCGGGAGGACACAAAACGCCTTGGCATCGAGACGGAGGAATACTACATCATCATCGCTAATACTAAGCTGGCACAGAAGCCCGCGCAGATTTTGGCGATACCCAACACGGAACCCAAAGCGAGGCAGGGAAAACTTGGAGTAATCAATATGAGAGAATTGTCTCTCAAAGCTTGCTTGGCGTTTGAGAGTGCTGAAATGTGGATTTGGGACCCGCAAGCCATTGATATCCCATCCCGGCCTGTCTGTTCCTGAGGTTGTAGTGTACTGTGCTCTGAGGAGAACTGGACAAGGTTCATTTGCTTTTGGCGCGGGTGTCGGAACGGGAGTGCGTCCCTATTCCTGGAAATAGATGGTTAGGGGTAGCACGATACGCCGCTGTTGATAGTCAAGTGACGGTCAAGACTCAAGACACTCAAGAGGCTGGCATCTGAGGAGGAAATGAGAAGAAGCCTCTCAAGTGTGGAGAGACTTTGTCCCAGGCCGTGGAGTTCTTTGTGCATGTGCCATGGCCCAACCCAACAAACGACTAGGTAGGCACAAGACGTTCAGTAGGATGCTAATTGACCACTAGGCCGGGACTAGTACCCGAGGTCAGCACTTGATGCGATGATCAGTGGACATTGAAAGGAATTTCAATTAACAATGGCTAAATGGTAAGAGACTCCGGCACTCATTTCAGCCCACGGATCTCATGTCGACCTATGCGACTATGACAAGTCGCTTACCAAGCTTGCCAAGCAAGATACCTGTCTCAACACGTCGAGATCAACCAAGATGCCGATACTATAACAACCGTTTCAGAGACGGAATACTACATACGTACTCCGTCTACATACACAGAATCCGCACATACCGTTAATATATCTGGTATCTACTATTTACCTTATGCTTGATATACTTTCAGAGATCACAATGAATGAAACCACAATCGATGAATGACTTAAACGGGGCCGGGAGCTCCCGCAACACTACGTCCTTTTATTGGACGAGATACTAATCAATCTGGGCCTGGGCCTATCGAGTTCGAATTTCAAAACTTGATCAATCGGTGCGAATAATCCGAATTCTCCACAATCTAATTGCCTCTTTCTCTTTAGGAAAGGTGAAGAGAAAAAAAAGAAGAACAAGAAAGACTACAGTGATAATCCCCTCGGCGAGAGGACATAAACTTGATCGGTAAAGACCAAATATTCAATATGTGCAAATCTCAGTTCCACAGCTTCCTCAAGGCCTTGCCAAAGGTCGAGCAACATCTCCATATTGAGGGAACTCTCGAGCCTGAGCTTCTCTTTTCGCTCGCCAAGAAGAACGGGATCAAGTTGCCAGAGGATCCTGTCTACGAGTCGGCTGACAAGTTGCGAGAGCGATATGGGAGATTCACATGTCTCGATGATTTCCTGCACTACTACTACCTCGGGATGAGTGTGCTTATCACCGAAAACGACTTTGAGACTCTTGCGTACCAGTATTTCCAGCGCGCGGCGAGCGAAAAGGTCCGACATGCTGAGATCTTCTTCGATCCTCAGGCTCACATCGCTCGGGGTGTCAGCTACGACACCGTCGTCGCTGGACTCACAGCCGCTAAGCGTCGTGCTCAGAAGGAGTTGGGCATCACTGTCGAGCTGATTGTCTGTATTCTTCGCCATTTGCCTGTTCCCGAGTCTCATGCTCTCGTCGATACTCTTCTGGACCGCGGCCACTTCAACGATGGTACCCTGACAGGCTTTGGCATGGTCTCGAGCGAGAAGGCGTTCCCTCCTGAGCTCTTCACAGAGGTCTATGCCCGTGTTGCAAAGACTGGTACTCATCTCACCACTCACGCTGGCGAGGAAGCACCCCCTTCTTTCATCACTGCCTCACTCGAGCATCTCAAAGTTTCGCGCATCGACCACGGTCTGGCAGCCGCTCAGGACCCTGAACTCCTCAAGAGACTGGCTGCCAACCGCACCCTCTTGACTTTCTGCCCCTGGTCCAACGTGGCTCTCTGCAACCTGCCCGAACTCGCCGACGCCCCTGTGCGTAAGTTCCTCGATGCTGGCGTCCTCTTCAGTGTCAACAGCGACGATCCTGCTTACTTTGGCGCCTACGTCCAGGAAGTTTACTGCCGCGTCCAGGACACCTTCAGTCTCTCCGTCAAAGACTGGGCATGGATCGTCCGCGGTGCCGTTGAGGAAAGCTGGTGCTCTGATGAGCGCAAACAGGAGATTCTCAAAGAGCTGGACCAAGTTCTGGAGGAGTACAAGGATTTGAGGGCATGAGTTGTGATCCAAAGGTTAAGAAGGCGTTAGGGATAGGGGAAGGGATACAGCGGGAATACCCTGATGTGTAGGTAGATAGGACGGCTGAATAGAAATGCAACTCGCTATATTTCTGAGGAACAAGATATTTATCATCTAAAAATGCGCTGCAGTTCCTAAAAAACCGCTGCTTGTCGTCATACCTGATCTGTCATCTCATGTAAACTGTCCCTTCTAAGCAGACCATTCTCTGTGCTCGCGCCATGAGCGAAGTGAAGTACACATGGACCGTCTCCGATCCTCGACAGACAACAGAACAAATCTAATCAGATAATCCCCCCTTTTCAACACTATTCTCTCGCATGATCTTAACCTTCTGTGGTATCCATGGCATCGCTCTTCAGCTTGTCCTTGGCAGCTTGCACCCGCTCCTCACGCCACTGCTCAATCCTCTCCTTTAGTTCTGTTTGTGGAATTGCATCATCGATAGTCATGGCTTGTCTTGTGAAAGGATCCTTGGGATCGCTTAGGAGATGCTGGACAATGGTTGATCGGTCAACAATATGCTTGCTGGGTAGCAAGACAGGGTCCTTCATGAGATCACCCATGATGGGGTCCTCAAAATCGGCAGGGATATCACCCAGATCGAGTTCCGCCTGGTCGAGGAGTGTCTTGGCATCGACAAACTTCACCCTGAGCTTGTCCCAGCGAGTGACATCGGCGGGATCCTTCTGGTGCTTGGAAATGAGAATGCGTGAAACACGCTCCAGCACTTCGGGCTTGTAAGAACGACCGTCGGCAGCAACGGCGTCAATGAAGACTGGCGAGTTGCCGAGATTGAGATAGATATCGACAATGTCTGAGATGATCTGGATAGGGCGGAAGTGGTACTTGTCTCTGTTAGAAACACTGAGCTCCGCAGCCGCCTTCTTTCCTGCTAACGTCTCCAGGTTGTAGTTGAGCATGCTTGCCAGACGAGACACAATCTCGGGCATGGTGAAGGCTTCACTCATAGCCTCTGTGAAAAGCTTCATCATCTCAAGCGTCTCGTTGGCCAACTGCATAAAGGACGTGGCCTGGTTAGCCAGTTGTTGCATCTCCTCCTCCTTCTTCTGGCGATCCTCTTGTGGTATTGACGGATCTTCAAGTTCTTTCTCGATAGCACGGATCTTGGGAAACTTGGTCAAGGCTTCGTCCAAGACATAAGTGGCATCGTTCAACAACATGTTGACAAACTGAACAAAGAACTGCTTGTTAACTCTGCAATTGTATTAGCACTACCTCGACCAATGTCTTCGAGGGTTACTGACCGACTCTCCCGTGTCAATTGTCGCTTGTAGTGGTCGTTGACCCAAACACATTTGATCACTTGGAAGATCTCGTATCGAATATTGAACTTGTCGTAGAAAGCAGAATCCGCACCCGTTGACTCGCACTCGATGTAAAACTTCATCAACCCCTTAAGAAGGTGATCGTTGGCAAACTGGCTGCCAACAAGCTGGTCACCTAAAACACCTCGCTTTAGATGCATCAATGGCCAAGTCGCCGAGAAGAGTAGCGAAACCAATGATGACTTCAGGTACGGGTTCTTGATGTACTCAGTTGAGCGGAGGAATGTTACGCATAGCGCAATCATTTCATCACCAACAGCGCTGGGGAGAATCTTAGGTAGCCACCTGTTAACTTGTTAGTTTGGGCCCCTGTCGAATGTCAGCGTGGTGGACAAACCTAAATATGAACTTAAAATTGTCCACGATATTCTGCAGTGTATACTCTGGAAGGCATGAGAATACATCCGACTTCTCCGCAGGAAGGGGGAGTCTATATTTGTTAGTATCATCATCCATATCGCGCACCAGGGCACATACTGTATCTCCTTCGACTCTTGACCAGGCTTGTACTCTGATCGAGTCACCAAACGAAGCAACCACACAGCCACAATGCGCATGAAACGTAATGACGTGCTCTGCATCCGTTCATCAAGCAGAACACCTTCGATGGAAAGCTTGACAGCAATGCTCTTCTCGAGAGCGTCGACGTGCCTCTGAACAGCCTTGTCATATTGTTGAAGTTGGACAGGATTGTTCACAAACTTGATACGATCTGCCTCCATGATCTTGACTCGCTTCTCCAGATACTTAATATCCCTGTCCAAGTTTTTCAGTTGCGAGTTGCACGCTTCACTTCCATAGTGATGCGCTGCCAGTGTCAAGAAGAAAGCCTCAGAGATGAAGTTGGTTTCGCCTGGTATCTTGTCCGCATAGAATGATTTCGCAGATGCATCGTCTGCGTTCAGCTTTGTCTCATCGCTGATATCTATCCGTGGTTGCTTCCTGAAGTAGTTGTCATCAATCTTGTTTACTTTGCTGAAATCCATATCCATGAAGGGTTCGCAAAATCGGTCTAGAATCGTGGTCACGTTAATCATAAAGCCGTTGGAAGCAACCTCCCTAGGGTCAACTTGTAGTGCTCTCCTCTTGTGATTTGAATTCATGATGTAGGCAAACCAGTCCAGAGTTCGAGATCTGGTCTCCTGGCCTGCGCGGATAAAGGCGTTTGTGATGGCGAAAAGATCATCTTGGTGTGTCCTCAGCACCATACGCAAAGCGTCTTGTGAGTTTGCGATCCTACCCTTATCAAGACCACGAGCCCCAGGGAAATAGCTCTTGATGACATCATTCTGGAGCGGTGAGATGCGGAAGAAGGGACCCAGAAGGGTGTGCTTTTCGATCCCAGCAGCTGACTGAGCCATGATGAAGGTTGGGTGTTTGGCGAGGTTCACGATTAGAGGAGGGAATCTGGTGTACACTAACATGGCCTGGATATACGGCTTGTAATCCTGGTCCATAGAAATTGCACCCAGCTTGTTGCTGATCTGAACCATGGCATCGTTGAACAGAGCAGAGAAAGCCTCGTCATCGTCGAATCGCTTGATAGCTTCCTGTATGAAGTTGAAGCAAAGGCCGTTCTCGTCCTGCACGCCCTTCAACAGGTATGGCATGAGTGTATCATGCTTAGGGTTCGGCGATCGGCTACATGAGGCGTCAGGATTATATCTCCGACGCGGTGAAATTGCTTACCCATAGAGATCCGGCATGGTCAGGGCAAACAAGCAGCCACTCATACACAAACGCTTTGCCTCTTCATGCACCTCGAACTTGGGCCCCTCTGTTCCCTTGAACTGGAGCGACGCTTTCACAGCACGTTTCCAGCAAGGCAGGAAGTAGTTCATGAGAGGCTTATCATGGGGATAACTGCTAGCCGCCTCCATAAGAGCTTGATCTAGCGTGTTGACGGACAGCTTCAGAGGCTCTCCGGACTCGTTCAGTTCCTCGTTTAGGTTTGGGAGGAACGTCAGCCGTTGACCACTGCTGTTGACCATGTTATGCGGGTCCACAGTGATGCGGAAGATCTGTGACAATGTTCGGTCGGCATAGGATTCGTCGGACTCGAGCTGAGTGGTGGATGGCTTGGGGGAGGGTCGATCCGCTGGAGCGACGTCAATCTCAGATGCCAGTCTTTTACGATTCACAGAGGAAGTACCTGTTGAACTCGAGGGCTCCGCCTTCACCCCTAGCTTGTCGAAGGGGTTCGGGCTGGAAGATGCCGGCGGAGCGGCGGGAGTGACGTTGATCTTGGGCCGTGATTCAGCGGATGCGGGCTGCGGCTGCGGCTTCGGCGTTGACGTGCGCGAGGGGTTCGACGATTCGGAATCGGGTGCCTTGTTCTCGTCTGACTTGGCAGACACAGGCGTTGATGTCCCTAGCTTTGCGAGACGTCTCGCGCGGATCTGGAGATCCTAATTTAGCATAAAGTCCCCATCATAACCTCCGTTGGCGCAACTTGCCTGTTCCATCTTCTCCTTGTCTGGGGCATCGCCTCCAGCCCATGAGGGTTGCTCGTTGGGGTCCATGATGGCGATGACGAGTTGAAGTGCAGATGAGAAAGAGGGAGCAAGTGAAATAAGACGAGAATTATGTTGAAAGAGAGAGGTTCGGATGGGATGGCGAGGCTGAGAGGGAGATGGGCGAGATCTATGAGGTGTGGACCCAAGCCTTACAAAGACGTAGTACAGTTGATAATGATGAGCTTGGGGACCTGAGGGTGGGGGAATTCCAGGCAGAGCTGGGCCTAGGGACTCTGAGGTTCGAGGTGGGGCGGTGAGGCTTTAGTGGCTGCTTCTGAAGCTGTGGCGCTGAAACTTTGGTTGCCTACTCGTGTAGAAGGACCTGGAAGAAATAGTCACTGAGATATTGGTAATACTGTTAATGATAGATTTTGAGATAGCAGCTGAACAAACAATCTACCATTAAAGCCGTAAGATTTATGCTGGCCTGCCAAATCATCTCCCAAACTCCGCAGCACTCTTGTAAACTCCGCAAGATAAAGTGGCTCACGGTTTCCGAGCACTGATTATCGTGTCTAAGCTGAGGTGATACAGAGTCGAGTATACAGCAGCTGTATTTCCTATATCATGATGAAGATCTAGGACTTGCATCTGATACTTTAAAGGAGCTTCTTTAAAAAAAACCAATCAATCGTGATGTGCTATTCTTTGGTCATTGGAAGATGAATTTTTGGCAGTCTGCGTGAAAATTGCATCTTGCTGTCAAACTTTCATCTCTTATGGTTTGGCTGCCTCTTCTCAGCTCAACGTTAAACCTTTTTCATTAATGGCGATGTATGTGGAAAAGAATGAAGTTCTAGACCCCTGGCGTCAGGCCTTCAAGATCTTCAAGTGACGCAGCGTCATGTCTGAAATAGGCAATGTGTCACAAGAAGCATCCAAACACAGAGAAGACATGGGATAATCAAACCTGAGTCGTCTGATTAAAATACATCTATGATAAAAGACTACCGCCGATGCTCAATGAATCATAACCCTTTTCCGACTAAGCCTACATGTAAATGCCGGGGTATTCCATAAACCGTTGCGCCAATAAAAGATGAAAGAAAGAAGAGTAGAAAAGGAAAGCAAACACTGATCATAGACGGGGCAAATCTGTTCCTTCGACACTAGCTGACCGACGACGTTCCGCGAGACGAGGGCCTTCTACCGACCTGTCTCTCTGCAAAGTCGCCGTGGATCCAGAGCTCGCGGCCGCTCTTATGCGGCCTTCTTCGCGGCTTCGGTTCAGGAGCCAGTTAACATGCATTCGAATCATGTTAATATTGTTTCGCAGTTCAGTTACCTCCTCACGGATGGGCATGATTTGGTTGATAGTCCACATACTCTGCCGTGCCTCGAGGTGTGTCAGGTTCTGGTGAACTTCTTCGAAACCAGCGTCGAGGTCTTGAATTGTGCGGTTGTCTCCCATTACCGAGTCGCCCACACCCCGACGACTGAGAGATGAGTTGAATTCCGTGATGCGTTGATTTGTCTCGTCTTGGCGAGTTTGGAGTTGCTGTACTTGCTGGCCGAGGTTGGTGTAGGACTCGATTATTTCCCGTTGTGAGCGAATTATCATGCCTGACGGTGTGTCTGGGTGGAATGCGCAACCTAGAGTATGTGCATCCATTTGCCCACGCATCGCACGAGCTGGACAACCGAACTCGCTGTAAGGACAGTTGATAACAGCACCTTCGCATTCTAATTCATCATGCTCCTTGGTCTGGCTGCGATACACGAGCTTCCAGCATGTCTCACAGCGAGTTTTGCTGTTCGGGCATGACAACAAATGCAGTTCGCGATCAGTGGCCTCGATTGTTACTTTGCAGTGTAAACATTTATCCTCCTTGTGGGGGCAAGTATCATCTTCGGGTTTAGAACGTAATCGCTTGTCGCAATCAGCGCCGGGGCAGGTAAAGTCCTTGAACCGGCATTCCGTCGTAGCATGTGTTTCGACTACCTCCCGACGAACTTCCGATTTGCAGCCTCGTGCATGGTAAGGACACTTGACCGTGAGACTATTGAGCTGAGTGCGAATGAGCCGTGGTGCGCTGAAACAGTTAGGCCAGGCGAGAGGCTCTCGGTCTATGGGACAGGCCGTTCCGGAAGGACTAGAATCAATGCTCTGTCGCAAGCATCGGTAGCAGAACGTATGATCGCAGGGAGTTGTAACCGGGTCCACCAGAGGATCATGACAGATAGGACAGAGTAAGTTGACATCTGGCTCATTGACATATGTCAAAGAATACATATCGAAGATGCAGTTGCCGCCATATCGTTTGGGTATTCCGAGGGAAGATGGATGCGGAGGCAGGAGGGGTCCGGTTCGGCGATCCGAGTTCACATTTGGTATCAGAAGACCCGAGTATGAGGGATCAATTCTGGCCCTGACATCTTGTCTAACTTGCTGCGAGACTTGCGCTCCAAGATAAAAAGTATCTGGCGAAGGCGGCCGAACGAGACTAGTGACGAGGTCGGGAGTTGGAGATGTGCGGCGAAGGCTACGGCGAGCGAAGCGGCGAGCAGCGGCCGGACTCAAACGGATTCCATCATCGCTCGATTCGGACGCAGACGTCAAAAGAACAGGAACAGCCGCAGTCGGCGTAGGAGCGACAGGAGAAGTAGGAGTCGGCTGTCTCGAGTCTCGGAGGATTGTAGCCGCTGCGGGAGGAGGAGTTGTGGCCATGATCGGTAAAACGGGAGAAGATGGCCGGATCAAAGAGAAGTCGAATAGGACCAGATCGGGAAGAAATTGAGGACTTGAGGTCGAGACATGTATTCGAGGATTGTGTGCGTGTTGTGCGACGTCGCGATGACGCTCATGGGCGGGGGAGTCGATGTTTTGATGAAGAAGGGAAGAAAGGGAGGATCTCGATGTGCAAATCAGGACCGTATTAGGCGGAGGTACAGTAGAGCCGAGGAGGCCATGCCATGATGTGATAAGAGCCCAGGTGTGCTACCAATTTTAGTGGGAGAGTTTAGGAGGTAGCATTTTGGCGGGGTTGACAAAAAAGAAGCGGATCAGGAGAGGAGCTTGGCTGTAGAAAAAGCAGGGGTCTTATTATGATGCGTGCGAGTAGAATGATCAATTGAGGGTCTATAGAAGATCATTGGGACAGTGATTAGAGTCTACGTGATGACCATGCTGTGCTCTTTCCCTCTCTGTGTTTGTTGTTTATAAAAAGAGTCTTTATTGATCGTGATAATTGCTTCTCGATGTCACCACCCAGATCATCATCAGTTTCAGCTACTCCCCAGGGTCAGGGTCCTTGGTTCGGTTTTTTTGTCGATTACATCATCGGTCTGTCATTTTCGCCTTACTTTTTCTTTTCCCATTCCCAATATTGAGCATTTCATATCCCCGCCAACTGCCGACGACGAACCCTTTCTTCACCACATTGGGCTTGGTTGCACCGTTGACAGTGACAGTTTCAGGCAGGGCTCTTCGCCATTCCAGAATCCACATGGACGAAGGAACAAGCTTCAAGCCAGGACTTTTTAGTTACTTACTTGGGTAGAGTCTAGAGACCAACTCTCACCATCCACAGATTAGTTGTCTTGCCACGGCTTTTCACATTCCATATCCAGCGCCGTACCGTAAGCTACTGCACCGCCAACGTTGCAGTCCCACGTTTTACAACTCTCGATGAGTTCTCTGTGCTCACTCTTGAACTGTGTGCGGTTCCGTAAGAACCCCCGAAATTACCGGTGCCGGCTCCGCGATGGAGTTGGCAAGTTTTAGAGTTTGTTCAAAACATGGAATCGGGCCATGGACAATACCGAGAAAAGCAAAGGGGAAAGCGTTGGATTGGTTAATTACTAAAAAATGACGATCACTGGGTACCCTAGGGAGGAAAGAAAACTCAGGACCTCGATCCTAAGGACAAAAAGATTTAGGTGACACAGCTTAAGCTTAGGATGCCTTTTACTGAGTTTATTTTGACACCCCATACCAAGGTCCGTGTTTTCTTGCCCCCCGAGGGTACCTTGCAGAAATAGGTGAAGCAAAACGGTTGTAGACTGACTCGTGAAGGGTCTCAAATCAAGGCCGTTGCTGAACCAAGTGGAGGCTGTCAAACCTGTCAAAGCAGCATCAGGCATTTATACCGAAACCTAGTTGCGCACTGACCGAATTGCCTGCATCAAAGTAAATCGAGATATTGAGTCGAGATACTCTTTTTAGAAGGTGTTTAGTCCTGAATGTCCGAAGACCAAGGAATTACCAGGTCATGATGATCCTTCGGCATTATGAGTCTGAACTGAATCAAACCAGGGCTATCCCACCCCCAGATGCGCTTCAGTCCAGGCGTACCATGTTCCGAATCTGCCTCCCTTTCTGCCTCTTCTCCTGTTGAGCCTCATCCTTTCTCCCTCGTCTAGTCCAGGCTCCCGCGAGGCATCTTCCCTGCTGACGTGGCAGAGATCAAGTCGTCTTTGATTCGTCTTGTTATCTGCAATACAACGTCAGACGATCCCGCTACAGAAGGTGAACCAACGGCCTCAAAACCGAACGAAGCGGACTGGATCAGCCAATTCTCGCAACGTGAGGCTTATAAAGCCAAGTACTTCACTTCCTCGTGCTCTTCTCGGCATGCACCTGTTGCTCTAGTTCTGACTGTTGCATGTTGGAAATGGCCCCCAACTCGCTGCTTTTAGGGTAGGTCGCTTGGCCTGATTAACTCTTGACGAACGATTCCAGCCTTTTTTCTTTGAAGCGAACCGTCGGTTTTGGCCGATATCCGCAATCGTCAGCGAATAATAGCTTTCATCGCTTCTTTGAACACTGCCACTTACAAAGAGCCTCTCTTTCAACCCGTGATTGTCCATGTCATCATCCTATCAGCGCTCATGGTCTTTCGACGTCTCCAGTTATTGTCCTTTGTTGCCTAATTAACTGTAACGCTTCCTGCTGCACTTCACCCACCTTTCAACCCATCACTTCTGACACAGCCTTGTTCGCGATGCATATTGTAACCGACTCGGTACGGATGGAGAGCGTAAAGCGGCGGCTTACAGGCCAAGATGCATGCACTGCACTTTCAGTATACCTTGCGCAATCCCATGTGCAACACGGCGATGCTGCTGTTACCTGGTGATCATCAGCCAAACAGGTCACTGCGTCCCCGACAAAGGCGTCCAATCGATCTTTACAAAGAAGACGCCTTGAGAGGCTATATAGGACCCCGATATTTCCAATGCACTTTAGACATTCCAACTCTTGAAAATTAATTCCTGACCTAACTATGAAGCCAACTCCTCCTCCTCCTGGCCAGCAGCCGGCTCCTGCTAAGCCAAAGCGTAAACCTCTGAACCCTCAAGCTCTGGTCTCCAAGTTCTGGTCAAAGTATCACTCCAAGGCACCAGGCAAGGTCACTTCCATCTTCCCTCAGAGCCTCTATGAGTCACTTCTCACAGATGCCGACTCGTCTTATCCCAAGTCTCGCAACGCAGCACAGAGCTATGAAGATGCTGCCAAAGAATGCCGTGCTCGAGTTAGAGCCATTGTTCGTGAATGTGAACGAACCAATGCCAAGTTCAGCGACCCAGACTTTGATATTGAGACCGACTTTTCGTCTTACCAAGATAATTGTCTCAATGGTTTAATGGGGAGACGGTTTGAGGAGGACAGTAGTGATGATGAACCTCTGTCATCCGAAAGGGGGCCTAATGTTCAGCGAATCAAGAAATATCGCAACACACGGAAGAAGAGCGACGAGCTGGACGACGATAAACTTGATGTCAACAAGAACAACCTGCAAAGACGCATGTTTAGCGGCAGAGACTATAGTTCTCGATACTCCAGACCAGGCTCAGTCCATCGCATCCCATGGATCTTTGAAAATCCTCAATTTACAGTTGGCGGCTTCTCCAGCACAGACATCAAGCAAGGCGCTGGTGGCGACTGCTGGTGGTTGGCGGCTCTCGCAACTATCGCCCATCGCAAAGATTTAATGAAGAAAATTTGTGTCGCAAAGGACGAAGAATGTGGCGTCTACGGCTTCGTCTTCAACCGCGACGGAGAATGGATCTCAACTGTGGTCGACGATAACCTTTACCTGAAGCACAAGGACTTTGGAGAAGATACTGAAGTCTACGATGCGACGGGTAAGAAAGCTCGACTGTATAAGAAGCAGAAGCAAACTGGTTCTGAGTCCTTGTACTTTGCCAAGTGTGAGGACCCCAATGAGACTTGGCTACCCTTGCTTGAAAAAGCTGTAAGTCATCTCACCCAAATGTGCAATACAGATTTCTAACGACTTCAGTTTGCCAAGGTCCATGGCGACTATCATGCTCTGGACGGCGGATGGTCTGGCACTGCAGTCGAAGATCTCACTGGCGGTGTCAATACTGTGGTCGCCGGTAATAGAGTCCTTCGCAAGGAAAGACTGTGGCGTGAGATGCTGGGATCTGACGGTGAGGATGGAGAATTCGTCTTTGGTCTGTCTGCCGGCGGCCCAGGAGAGGATCATAACAACGGAATTGTGTTGCGGCATGCATACTCGATTCTCAAGGTGGCCGAAGTTGAAGACGAAGATGGCAACAAAGTCCGCTTGGTCAAGATTCGGTAAATATGACTTGCAGTTTCGGCTTGGCTCAGACAACTGACACATACAGAAACCCCTGGGGACAGAAATCCGAAGATGGCCATGGCGAGTGGCATGGTCCATGGTCGGATGGCTCCAAGCAATGGACTCCTCACATGATTCGAAAGCTTCAGCATCAGTTTGGCGACGACGGAATTTTCTGGATGTCTTTCAACGACATGCTCGACAACTTCAAGTGGATGTACAGAACTCGTCTTTTTGATGAGCGATGGACGGTAGCTCAACAATGGACTAGTGTCAGCATCTCTTGGCTTACCGGCTACCTCAAGAAGAAGTTTATCATCGAGGTCAAGGAAGAGGGTATGGTGGTTATTGTGCTCTCACAGGTATGTTGATCATTGGTATAATCAACTCACACTGACAGTCGTAGCTTGATGAACGTTACTTCAAAGACTTGAAGGGGCAGTACGAATTTGCCCTGCACTTTCTGCTCAAGACGGCTGACGACAAGACATCCATCTGCTCGGTTCGTCCGGTCCATAAGTGGGATCGACGTTCGATCAATTGCGAGGTCGAACTCGAGCCAGGTACATATGAAGTCATCCCCAAAATCACAGCCGAGAGATATTACTGGCTTCCGACTGTCCAAAAGATGGTCAAGATGGGAGCCGACAGTAATCCTCAGAAGTTACGCCAGATCGGTCTGCAATATGATCTCGCACATGCCAAGGGCGGAATCGTGGATGAAGATGAGGCCCTCCGCAAAAAGAAAGAACTCGAGAAGAAGAAGAAACTCAAGGGCAAGAAGGAAGAAAAGAAGAAGAAACAGATGGCAGAAGCTATGGCCAGTATGGAGGCAGCGATGGTGCAGATGAGAAATGAGTATAATCGGTCTCTCAACGAGAAGGACACTGAAAAGGAAAAGACCAAGAAAGAGAAGGAAAAGGAAAAGGAAAAAGAGGAACCTGAACCCAAGAAGGAGGACGAGGAAGAGCCCGTCAAGAAAGAGGATGATACTGGAGCCAAATCAGATAAGGCGCCGCCTGGATTTTGGCCAGAAGATTCTTCCAAGAGTGACTTGGAAGCCTTGACTCTTGGTGAAACACCAGCTGAGCCAAAAGGGGACCCATTTTCGCTTGATACAAGCCAAGGAGCCGAGGACAAGAGAAGAGGATCTGCAGACTCATCCACTAGATATTCATCTGCCTACCACAGAGGTCCTCTATCTCTCGCAAACTCACCAATGCCATCACGAGATCACAGTCCCCAGCACAGCAGAAGGACAACCATGCAAAGCATAGACACAAACCCCGTCTTTACGCCCCCCACAGAACCAACCTCTGAATCGGACCTCGACAGCTCAGACTCATCGTCCGTGTCCTCATCAGAACCAGACGATAGCTCCTCGAGCTCAGACGACGATATGCAACCCACGTCGCTGCTTCGCCGACTCAAGAAGAAGAAGAAGCAGCCGTGGAATGCCGTGTGCGTGATCGGCCTCAGCGTCTACGCTCAGCACGCGGGCATCAAGGTCCGTCTCGCTGATCAGAGGGGCGATGAGGCCACCGAGCTCGTGCCTCCGAAGGGCAGCAGCCCTGCTAGTTCGTGAGCTAGAAAAAAAGGAATATGCCGCTTGATATACCGTTGTTGCCAAGATTGTCTAACGTTGCGAGTCGTGAGACGTGGTGTTTGGTTTGTGTTGATGACGGAGGCTTATATGTATGTGCATTCCACGAATGGGAGAATTTATTCGTACCAGAGCAACAAATAGGGTTTAACAGCACTCTTCTCAGTCAGTTTTCTAGCATAGCGTTTTTACTTGTCATATATCACAAAGAATGAATACTTTGACTTGTTTTTTCCTCTCCTCGCTAAGTTTCAGTGTGGATAGCACTATTCCTCGAACTGAGGTATACCCGAGACGCAATTTAACTACAACGCAGTCCGAGTCAGACAATGATCAGTTGATAGAGAACAAAAATGGCTTTGACAATCAAAATCAAGTCAATCAAGTTTATTTACTACATGCATGATCTACAGCCGTGGTATCTCCATGCGTTTTACATTGACTACTACTTCGGATTTGCCTACCGTCAAACAAAGGAAACGTGTGGCCCATTGTTTCTCAGTGAAACTGAGCGTATAAATATTAAAGGTGCCTAAGGCACCTACCTTGTATATTAGCCAGACTACTTGGCCTAAGACCTTAGTTAGTTATAGTTAATATATATATATCCCTCTTAACAGGTTATAAGCCCCTTATATATATATTTACTATATAATTAAAGGGATTTTAGCTATTACTATTAAATTTAAAAGGTAAAAATACCTTATTATAAAGGTTAAGCTACTAAAAAACCCTTTATAAAGAAAGAATTAAGTACTTAAAGTACTTTATATTCTTTAAAAATACTAAAAACTAGTATTATAAAGGCTAATAATACCTTAATTTACTAAAAAATAAAATTATAACTAATTAGGTCTAATAACTAATCTATAAATATTTATTAATAAATCTATTTTATACTTTAAACTAAACTATTAAAAGTTATATATTAAGTAATTACTTTATATAAAAAGCTTAAAGCTATATTATCTTAATATAATTAGAAAATTATAAAAATACAAAAAAATATAAAAAAAGTAAAATTAAACCCTAACCTTAAAGAAAAAGTAAAGTAAATTAATTCTTTAGAAGCCTAGTACTAATTATACTAACCTTTTATATTACCTTACTTTATAATAGCTTTAATTATATAATTATTTAAGCTATAAAAGTAAAAATTACTAATAAGACTAAAACTTAAGCTTTTAAGGATTTAATTAGTATAAAATTTATAAAAAGAAATAACTTTTTTAATATATTTTTAATTATAGTAATTTATTTACTTATTAACTTAGTACTAAATAGTTTTTTTAATACTTTAAGAGTTATAGCTATTTAGTTTATATAGTTTTACTTAATAAAAAATTACTAATTCTTTAAATTAAATAGTATTATAATAACCTTAATATATTATTAAAAGTAAAATAAAAAACTTAAGTAGTAAATATTTCTAATAAAAGTAATTATTTCCTTATAATTATTAAATAAAAGACTACTAAATTAACTTTAAACTATTATATTATTAACTAAATATATTATATTTTTACTTAAAGTATAGCTATATTATTATAAATTATATTTTCTTTTTAAATTAAAGCTATTTATAATTAGTATATAATATATTAATATAGATATAAGTAAAGTAATTTATAGTAAACTTTTATAAAAAGCTATAAGCTAAAAGGCAATAACTATAAAAGCTATTTATAAAGTATATTAAGCTAAAAAGCCTTAATATTATAGATTTAGTATATTATTATTACTAATAAATATAAAAGTATAAAATAGTAATAAAGAAAATTATATATAGTATAAACTTAATTATAAAACTTAAAAAAGCTAATAACTATAAAAAATAGTTTATTTTTATATAAATTAACTTAAAGATAATAAGATTAAAGTATTATATTAATCTTAAAGTAATAATTACTGTTAATATAAATAAAAATATAATAATAAAGTTTAAGTAAAAAACCTTAAATATAAAAATAATTATACTTTAATTAATTAACTTATTAATCCTTATAAAGCTTTAAAAATTAAAATAAATAAGAATAATAACTATAAAAAAGATATAAAAATTTATTAAGGTTATAATATAAAAAGTACTAAAAAAGGATTTTTACTAGCTTATTTTAATATTTATTAAATTAAATAAAAAAAACTTTAAATTACTTAATAACTATATTAATAAGCTTAATAAGACCTAGAAATAAATTATTACTAAAAAACTAATAATACTTAAAAGTATATTATTTATAATAGCTTTTAAAAGTATTAAGAAATTTAACCTTAACTAAATTAATAACCAAAGCTATAATATTAAAAAAAAAGTTATAATAAAAAATAACTTTATAAAATACCTAAGTAACTAAGTAAATATAAAGAAGTTATTAAAAACCTTAATAATATCCTTTTTAAAAAGTAATAAGCTAAATAAATAAAATTAAAAAATAAAAAAAAAGTAAATAATAAAAATAAGTCTAAAGATAATAGTAAAAAAGTATAATACTTATTATACCTTAACTTTAACTATAAGGTTAAGAAATACTAAATAACTTATTTTAAATTAAAACTATAATAGCTAAGGTAAAAGAAAAGTAAAAGTCCTTAAATTAAAAGTAGCCTTAATATAATATAGGCTAGCTAATTTGAGGTAATATTAATCTTAATAATAATATATAAAAAACTAAGTATTATTACTAATAATAATTATAATATCTTTAAGTATAACCTTATCCTAGGTATAAATATACTAAAGAAATTAATAATATTTAAGCCTTTTAAATACTATAAAGAAAATAAAAAGGCTACTAAGTATCTTTATAAGGGTACTTAACTATAAAAAAAAAACTATAAATATAATAGTAATTAACTTAAATATAATAAAAAATACTATAATTATAAATACTAGTTATTTAATATATAGCTTTAATAATAAAAAGTAGTTTATATACCTAGTTAGTATATAAAAAAAAAAGGAAATAGTAATTAGTAATAGTAATATACTTTTTATAAAAAGCTATAAATAGGTTACTATTAGTATAAACTATAGAAAATTAAAGATTAAAGCTCTATATAGTCTTAAAGTAGCTATAAATATACTTAGCCTAGGATTACTATATAATAAAGGTATAATTCTTAATAAGAAATTAAATTAACTTATTTTTTTTAAAAAATAATAAAACTATTATAAATATTAAGTAAAAGTAAAATACTATTATATTAAAATACTAAAAATATTAAGTATATTATAACTTTTTTATAGTATTTCTATATACTAAAAAGAAAACTATTAAATATAAATAAATATAAGTATAATAAAGGACTTTTATTATAAGACTTAGTAATTAATAAAGATAAATACTATAAAAGAAAAGTTATACCTATATAAAGTATTAAAATTCTTAAAGTATATTTTTTAAAACTTAATTAAGTATAAGCCTAAAGTATATAAAGGTTTTTATTATATACTTTATAGTATTAATATATATATATATAATACTATTAAATATTCTTTTTAAAAAAAAATTAAAAAAAATTTAATATTTTTAAGTATAAAAAAAGAAGTTAAATTATATATAAATAGCCTTAAGGTCTAGACTATAAGCTTTAATAATATTAAAAAGTTTAAAATAAAAAAATTATAATAATAGTTAGTAAGTAAAAAAGTAATTTATAAATACTTTATATTATATAACTTAAAGTAAAATAAATAAATTAAATGTATAAAATAACTTTTTATAAAATTAGTAAAAGTAATTTATATAAAAATAAAACTTTTAAATTCTTTTAGTTACTGTTTATAAAAGCTAATATATATATTAATAATAAACTACTAATAAAAGTAATACTAAGCTTTAAATCTTCTTTATAAGTAATATATAAGTTAATTAATATACTATACTAGCTATTTCTATATTATATTTATACTTTAAAATATATAGCTTATATATATATTTTATTTAAATAAAGGGTAAAAAGTAAAAGAAAATAGTACTAAAAGTAAAGAAAAAAAGGCTTATTAAAATAAAAGGTAATTATAGCTATATTTATAAGATCTAAAAACTTAAAAAATAAAAAGTAATATAAGTATATAATATATACTTTTATAAAGAATTCCTAAAAACAAAACCCTAACTATAAATATAAAATATAAAGTAACTTTTATAAACCCTAAGATTATAAAAAAAATATATATATAATTTAATATAATACTATAAAGCTTATTAAAAAAATATACTAATTATAAAGATAATAGTAATTCTTAACTAGCTTAAAGTTATTATAATAATATAGTAAAAGCTAAAAATAACCTTTTATTACTTTTATAATAACTAACTATAGCTATTAACCCTTAGCTTGGTATTACAAGAATTAAGAAAATAAATATAAAAAAAGAAATTTATAACCTAAGCCTTAATACTACTAGCTTTAATACTTTTAGTAATATTAATATACTTATAAAAATAACTAACCTTTAAAACCTTTAAAAAAGACTTACTAAAAGTACTACCTATAAAAAAGCTATAGTAAATTTAATAACAAGTTAATAATAATATAGTAAATTAATATAAAAAACTAATAAAGTATTTCTTTTAAATATTAATACTAAACTTTAAAAAGTAATATTAAAAAAATATCTTTATAATTAATAAAGTAAAAATACTATGAAAAATATTAAAAGTATATTTAAAAATACCTTAACTAAACTAGTATATACTATAATTAATAATAATACTAATAAGATTAATAATTATAATTAAAAGTTAAATATCTTTATAGCTAATATATAAGGTATAGCTAATAAAGTCTTATATAATAAAAATAATATAATATAATACTTATTTTTTAATATATTATAATATATAGCATTATATACTATGCTAAAGAATATAAAAACCTTAATATTAAGTCTTAAGATTATATAGCTACTGCCTTAAATCTTATAATCTAACTAAATAAATAGCTTTAATTTATAAGTATAAAAAAGATATTTTTCCTAGTCTTAATAGGCTATATACCCTTTTTATTATTACTTTAAATAGGTAATTAATACTAAGGCTTTAATATTAAAGGCCTAATTTTAAATAACCTAAAAACCTTTTAAAACTATTATAAAATGCCTTACTATATAATTAATATTAATAATAGCTAACTTAGCTATAATCCCTTAAATATAGTAGCTATTTATTATATAAATAATCTTTTAACTAATATTAATAGTCTTTATTTTAATAATATTTTAAATTTATATACTTTTCTTTATAATTAAAAAATTATAAATAAAGAATTTTTATATATTAATAAACTACTATTAATATAGTAAGTTAACCTGGTAATCTTTAATTATAAAGTAAGACTTTTTAATATATAAAATAAATCTATTTTTAAATATATTATAAGCTAGATATAGGCCTTAAAAAACCTTATTAATTAGCTAAAATAAGTTTAAAATTTATTAATAAAGTAATAAGTCTTTATAACTTAAATTATATTAAGTAGTAATAATAGTATATACTAGGTATAGTTTATAGAGTTAAAATATATAGTTATAGTAATTAAATTAATAGTATAAATATTATATTATAGGAATTAAGGGTAATTATAATATAAAGAAAAAGAAGTAAAGGAAATAAGAAAGGTAAAAAGGTAAATTAGAAAATAAGAGTTTTAGTATTAGAAAAAAAACTATAAATATTAGTAAATTAAAGCTAGCTATATAAGTTAGTAATAAATTAAATTAGGCCTTAAGGTAATATAGTATAAAGAATATAGGTTAAGAAAAAATATAGATAATAAATACTTAGAATAATTATAATAATACTAGAAATACTTTATACTAAATATATATATAATATTAATAACTTACTTTTATTAATAAATAAAGAACTTTATAGTAGCCCTTAAGACTTTTAATATAAAGTTTATAAATAAAAAAGAAAAAGAAAAATAATAATAATATTTAAAAAATAAAATAAATTTAAAAAAAGCTAGAAAAATATATATTTTATAGTACTTATTATTAAATAAATCCTTTAATTAAAAATCCTAAAAATATAAAAAAAAGTAATAAAGTAATATAATTATAAAGTACTTTAATTCTTAACTAAGTAAAAATAATATAATAGCCTTAATAATAAAAAAACCTAAATACTTATTAATTAAAAGCCTTAAATAAAAGTCCTTAATAAAAAATAAATATATAATATTAAAAGCCTTAAAGAAAGAAATTAATATATAAAAGTATAATAAGTTATTTAAAGAAATTAAAAAAAAAAGAAACTATAATACTATTAATCTATATATAGTAATTATATATATTATATTAATATACTTATTCCTTATAACTATAGTAATTTTAAGTTATTATATTAAATAATATAATATAATTACTACCTTTTTAAACTTAAAAGTTAAAAATAAAATATATATTATTTAACCTTATAGTTTTAAATAAAAAAGAAATAAAGTTTATAAGCTAAAAAAAGCTTTATATAGACTTATAAGGTTATTACTATAGTAATTTAAAAAAGTAATAAAAGACTTTTAATTTATTAATTTCTTTTACTTTAACTTTAAAACCTATATTTTTTATAAAAATAATAGTAATTCTTTTATTTTTTATATTGATAATATAAAAATAGCTACTTTAATAACAAAAAAAAGTTACTATAGTTATAAATAAAATTACTAAACTATTTAAAATTAAAAAACTTAGTAAAATAAAGAAATTTCTAAGCCTTTAAATAGTTAAAAACTAGAAAAAATACTATATTTATATTTATTAAAAAAAAATATATTAATAAAATACTAAAAAGATTTAATAATAAACTAGCTAATATAATTAAAATACTATAGCCTTTATAAAGATTAAGATATTAATAAACTAAAAAAATTAAAAAGCTATAATAAAAGTTAAAAAATAGCTAAGAAAAATAAAAAGCTTAAATTACTTATTAATAGGTATAAGGCTTAGTATAATATTTATAATATAAAAGCTTTATAAAGAAAACTTTAATTTAATAATAATATATATTAAGATTTTTAAATACCTTTTTAAATATATATTTAAAATAAAAAAACTTACTTTAATATTAAGTAATAAGTATAGAATAATAAATTTAAAGTTAAAAGTATATATAAATATATTTTTTATTAATAATAAACTAATAAAATATTTTATAATAAAATATATTATATTTATTAATAATAAACTTATATTTTAAAAAAGTAAAAAGTAAATACTTATAATAACTTTAATAATAAAAGCTAAGTTTATAAACTTTACTTTTATAAAATATATATTACTTTAATTTTTTAATATACTAAAAAAAGCTAAATTAATATAATAAATATTATTACTTTTATTTATAAATTTAAATAATATAAAATAAAATATTTTAAATAAAAATAAATAAGTATATATATAGTATATTAATTTATAATATAAATAAATTATTTAAAAAATAAAAATAAATTATTTTAATATATAGTATATTAATATAAATAAAATAGTAATAAATAAATTAATAAAGATATTAATATATTAACTTTATAGTTAATTTATATAGTAATTTAATTTATAAGTACTATTAATATAAAAAATATTAAATAAAAAAAAAAGGTAATTATTATTATATAAATAGCTTTACTTATAATACTATTATAGCCTAGCTAAGATGTAATATTAAAGGTACTTAAAGAACTTACCTTATATATTAGCTAGACTACTTAGCCTAAGACCTTAGTTAGTTACAGTTAATATATACATATCCCTCTTAATAATAAATGAGCCCCGGACTAGGATAAAAAGGCATCTACCAAAAAGCAGTACTGAAATGTCCCATTCTTTTTGTCCAGTTCTAAGCTTTAGACACCGTTTCAACCGCACGGCCTGGGCCGCTGTTTCATCTGTCCTCGTCCCGTTTCACCATCCAACCAAGCCACCCTTGAGATTGACATGAACGATCTACGAAATGGTTTCCAGCCAGGGTTGTTGAGTAATGGCTTCAAAGAAGAATGATCTGAGGTAAGGCTCACCGTCGTGAGGGATTGATAATCCGCGGAAGCCTTTCCAACTCGGGAAGACCTTGCGGATGAAGTACGAGGTTTGGATGAATCTATCACGATGCAGGGTGGTTCGGGACGAGGTTCGAGCGTTGGAGTTGAGAGCATATAAGCTGGATAGAAGCCGTCGATAGAGTCGAAATCAGATCAACTCAACTCAGCACAGCAACTTTGTATTCATTCGCTTTTTCCCTTTCATTCGCTTCTAAATAACTCCTTTCGTTTAAAAACTTAACCTTGTTCATCATGTTCTCCAAGTCTGTTCTCATCGCCCTCGTGCCCTTTGCAGTGGCTGGTCCCATTGCTCCTCGACAGGGTCTTGGTTCTGGCCTCGGTTCCGGCCTTGGCTCTGGTATTCCCAGCTTTGGACTTCCCAGCTCTGGTGGCGACTCTACCGGCGGCCTTCCCAGTATCCCAAGTCTTGGCTCTGGAGGTTCAATTGGAGGACTTCCCAGTATCCCGGGCCTAGGCTCTGGTGGTTCATCTGGAGGCATTCCAAGCATTCCAGGTCTGCCCAGCTCTGGAGGCTCAACCGGTGGTCTTCCCAGTCTCCCTATCGGAGGTGGTGGCTCAAGCTTCCTCCCAGGAGGCTCTACTGGTGGAGACACCACAGGAGACACTTCTGGAGATACCTCCGGCAGCGCTTCAACCAGCGCTCCCGCTTCTCAGCCCACAGGCTCTACCGAGACTCCTCGCGCTGAGGGTGGTTCATCCACCTCCCCCTTCGGAAGCCTCCTTGGATCTGCCGGTGGCAGCAGCGGTGGCTTCGGTGGTTCCACTCAGAACGGTCTCAGCGGCGACTGCAAGGACGTGACTGTCATCTTCGCCCGCGGTACCACTGAGATGGGCAACGTCGGCACTGCTGCCGGACCTCCTTTCTTCCAGGCTCTTGCTCAGCAGCTCGGGAGCGACAAGGTCGCTGTCCAAGGTGTTGAGTATGCCGCCAGTGTTGGTGGCATTATGCAAATGGGTGACCAGGCTGGTTCCCAGAAGATGTAAGTCAAACCTCGAGTTCATGAAGTCGATTGTATCTAATATAAACAGGGCGAGTCTTGTTAAGGAGGCTTACCAGAAGTGCCCCAAGACCAAGGTCGTCATGTCTGGATACTCGCAGGGTGCTATGCTGGTTCACAACGCAGCCAAGTCTCTCCCTGCCGATACCACTAGCAAGATTGCTGCCGTTGTCAACTTTGGCGATCCTTGTAAGTCACTCAGCTTCTAACAGAACCTCAGAAACTAACAGCTCTATAGTCCAGCGACAGGCTATCCAGGGTGTTCCCTCTGACCGAGTCAAGATCATCTGCCACGCTGGCGATGGTGTCTGTGCCGGTACTGCTGCTATCACTCCTGACCACTTGACTTACAGCCAGGATGCCAACACTGCTGCTCAGTTTGTTGTCAGCAAGGTCAAATAAATAGGACGCTGACCGTGTCCAACCAAGAGATGAGTGGAACGACATAATGGAAATATGGCTGGAGCTGAGCTTCGGGCGTGGATAGGTTTAAAATTCTTCTGTATCTTTTAAAGTAGCTTAAATCTGAGTACATTTGACCATATCGTTGATGAAGTTTGGCATCGTTAAGCCTAGTACTATGGCATTTGAAGATTTTACCCAGCTTCCCTTAGACCTGCAAGCAAGTCGCTTCTTTAACCAAGGAGAGTCCATGTTATGATATAGGATATACCAGAGCAAAGCCTGAGAACTTATCAAAGAGTTAGAGAATTATTAGACGGCGAGATTCAAGAACTCTTGTCCTTGTGTAATCAGACTCCACGACTGATAACTGCCTGTGTCTAGGGTGGGTTGAAGGTCACGGTGGGTATACACTCTCCTGCTCAACAATAGCACATGTTTAATAGAGACAGAGCCAATTGCCGTCCATGGCCAATAAATGAAGGATGCATACTGTGAAGCTGAAGTTCGTCTGGAGCATAGACATTGTTGTGGCTCAGCGACGCTGAGTTTGTAGTCGAAGCAGACTTCCAAGGTTGCGTGATAGATCAAAACAATGCTACGACCTTCAGTAAAACCAGGGGATATGGTGTAGGGGAATCACGTTCGCTTTGCATTGTTTCGAATGCTTGCGAAAGGTCGGGGGTTCAAATCCCTCTGTCTCCATTCTTTTGCCAGATTGCATATTTTTTTGCTCCAGGCGTGCCCTAATGGCTCTATGTTTAGTCTACCTAACTCCCTAGACGTCCCTTATTAATCAGCTAAATATACAGGTACTCCGATTGACTTGGCCTTGTTGTCTTGCGGCATGACTTTAGTGAGTGTCCAGTCCGGAGACCACCTCAGAACATGGACATAAATAACGGCTGGAAGAAACGGCAGCTCTTTGAAAGAACGTGGGGGCTATTCAGAGGAGTCAACGAATAAATCAGGCTATTTACAAGTCGATTTTTACTGGTTATTATACAATGGCTTTGAGAAGGTGGAAATTGTCAGTGATGAGCCCTTAGTATAAGTTTAAATCGGAGTGTACATTTATATCACTTCCGAGTAAGACGAATAGATATATAGCCACTATACTGAAATAAATACGTGTAACAATTCTTGGCTCGTTTCTTCTCAAAGTTTTTCTTCTCAAAGTTCGAGAATGTAATTGTCAAACCTCGTCCCTAAATCCATATACCGTTCATAAGCGCCTATAGCCATAACCCAATACCTAATCCTCGTGTGTCAATGACAAGTCAGCCATGGCATCCATGTTGCTGCGCTGCATGTGATTGACAAGCCAGGGGGTGCTGCATTTGGAGAAGCAGACACGTGCCGCCCCAAGCCATGAATGAATGAATCATGTGTCCCGCATGAACAAAGCTCGCATTCCATTTCGATTCCGGGCGATTGTTAGCCTCGAGGGGGAAACTCTTTCAGCTGATGTGCCATGCATAATTGGAGTTTGCGACGGGAGAGGCTTGAGACCTCGTGAGCAAGAAAAAAAGACGTGGCATTTGCATGAGACTTTCATTTGTCTTGTGATACGTAAGTTGTAGATGTTGTGTCGATTTCTAGAATATCATGTTGTAATATTCCCCATGTTAGCGACGTCATATTCAATGCGCCCCCCACAGAATGAACTGAAGTGTCCCCCGCGTTTATCCCCGGAGTTTGGAGATGACACTTTCACATGTAAATCAAATACAAAGGCAGCAAGCGAGTGAGTGCTACGCTACCAAAACATGTCACGAGTCACGGGTCGTCATCTCACTTCGGCCTTTGGACCGAATTGAGCTTGGAATGATCCATTGTTTGCTCGAGAATTGGCCTTTGCCTTTGTTTATTATGTATCTATTCAATGGCTTTTGACTCTTGTTCTCCCTTTTCGTCCTCTCATTGTTGATATTCTTGTCAACGTGAAACACCTCAAATACACAGTATACTACCCGTACAGACCGTTGCACTTATCGACTTTTAACGGCCAACTCACGACAAGGCTCTCGTAACCCTGTCCCGTCCTAGGTAGTCCCACGACCGAGGATATTGAGTCGTGCGTGTTACAGGACCTTTTTTTTCTTTCATGTGAACGACCATCAATTTATCCGAGAGACCCTACGACACAGCACGACACGACACCATGTGTCTGCGCTTTAATTGATTTCCTTTGTTTCTTTGCTAACCTTGCATACTTCGTCGGCATCACCAAATAAAACACATACCCTAGACTTGGTCGACTCAGCATGATAGACCACGTCCTAGGACGGCCTTCAGTCAAGTCGCGACGACTTCAGGTCCTCGCCGTCTTGACTTTTTGGTCTGCCTATTTAGTAAAGTATGCATTCCACATCCGAATATGCGCCCAGAGTACTAACACGCTTACAGAGGCCACAAACATGGCCCTCCCGGCGCCCAGTTGCTCTCGAGGCTCTTCTCCAAGCGTCTGACAGCATGGCAAACCGTCGTGATAACGATGATCTACTTATACGCCGCCCGAAACTTCAGCACCTTGGTCGGACTCGCGAGCCCAGAGCCCCTGGCCAATATGTACGATGCAACATACTACCGAGCTACGTGGGTCTTGACTGCGCTGGACGCTGGCTTCTGGACGGCCATGAAGATCAAGACAAAATGGTTGCGCGATATGGCGAGCATCGTCTTCTCGCTCTTCTACCTCGTCGCTGCTGAAAAGGCAGACGAAAAGGTCCGAAAGGTCCGGGGTATGATTACCGTTGAACATCTGCGAGTGTCCTGGAATAAGGGCACCTCGCCGTATTTGAGTTTCTTTCAAGGGCTCATGCGACCTCGTTTTATGCGATGGCCTCCAAGGCAGATCCGAATTCCACGGCCCGCTGATAGCGACTACAAAGAGCCGGTACTTGCGTGGCTGTACTATGATGGTCCATTATCAGATCTTCACCGTCATGATAGGCTGATTCTCGACATTCCGGGTGGTGGGTTCGTTGCCATGGATCCTCGCTGTAACGACGACAAGTTGTTCTCATGGGCTGCCAAGTCAGCTCTGCCAATTCTTAGTCTCGATTACAAGAAAGCCCCCGAGTTCCCGTATCCATATGCACTGAATGAGTGCTTCGATGTCTACAGAACTATTGTAAACACCAAAGGTCGATGCATAGGTCTGCCGGGCACCGAAGTCCCTCGAATCATCGTCACAGGAGACAGCGCTGGAGGTAATCTCGCAGTTGCTTCAACATTGATGATCATGGAGACAAGACATTCAGCGTTCCGCAGACCAGGCCAAACAGAAATGCCAGCTCCTGACGGACTTGTGTGCTTCTATCCAGCTTTAGATATGAACATCGGCAACTGGATGACAGACGAGCAGATGTCCCTGATCAAAGACCGAAAGGCGAGGAAAACGAATAGAAGAATTATGCGACGCAAGAGCATGCAGTATAATGAGCTCGTGGGAACCCCCCATCACTCTGACGATGAAGAAGATGGATCACCACCGCCGCATACCAAGTTGAGCGCTTTGACGACAAAGGAGGCCTTAATTGCGGCATCTCAAGGACCTAAAAGTCCACACCCCGAGTTCTCTCATGTTGGTCCTCGCTCTCTGAGCTTCCCGAAAGATGCTTCTGAGGCCAATGAGAACAAGTCATCTCACCATCCTGAACCGATGAAGACGCGACTGGCCACTTCGTCGATGATCTCTTACTTCAACGATCGAGTTCTTACGCCCGAGATGATGAGAGCCATGATTATCTTGTACATCGGCGCGCATAGCCGACCTGATTTCAGCCAGGACTATCTTCTTAGTCCTGTGCTGGCTCCAGAGGCCTTGCTCGTTGACTTTCCTAAGACATACTTTATGACTGGAGAGCGAGATCCTCTGGTAGATGATACGGTCATCTTTGCAGGGCGACTTCGCCGTGCTAAAGAGACCGCATTTGTTCAGGAACAGTCGGAAAGACATCAGAACGCCGAGTTTAATGACAGAGACGCAGCCGAGGTGATGTTGATTCCTGGAACATCTCACGGCTTCATGCAATTCCCAACTGTATATCCCCCTGCTTGGCGACACTTTGAGAGATGCATCGATTGGTTCGACCAACTCTTCGACCACGCAGAAGTCATGCGCGTTCGCAAAGACAGACAAGCCCGAGCCGCCAGGTCCCAAGCCAACGGCTTCGGAATCAACGGCGACGGTCGTCATCACATGCGCACCGAGTCCAGCGAAGAAGACCGACCCCTCGAGATCAGCATGACAAAGATGAACCAGCGACGCAGCTCCAACCAGACAACACCGCAGCAGAGTCCCGACCTCAACGGCGGCAGTGAAAGCGGCGACACGACGCCACGAGCGCACACTAACGGGACCTCTTTGTCAAACGGCGATAAGAACACCAAGAGACGCAAGAGTGTGGGTCTCAGCAAGAGCAAGAATAGAAATAAGAGCCTTGTCAAGCTCAAGAGTTCTGATGATCTGCTGGGGAGACGTATGCAGGGACTTGCGAGCGGGTTGACGGGGATGGGTGATGACGACTAGAGTAGGTAGGTATGTACATAATTACAGCTCGGAAGGGACGGGATCTTGCATTGAGATGGATACTGCATGATGATGTGGGTTTCGTCGCATAAAGCGAGATGAGTTGCATTGTGAGGTTACATTTTGCGTTGGTTTGTAAGTTGGAGTATACGATGAGGGCATATGTTTTCTGTAGTTGATTCTTACGAAGATATGACTGTTTGTAGATACACATAGGACACCCCTATTAGAAGTTTTGCATAACTTGTAGGTTGGAGTGAGGTGTGATGAGGATCAACAAGACTAGGACTGCCTGGTCAATGAAGCCACAATGCATCGAAATTCTAGAAGACTGCCCAAAGTCACAGACCATCTTCTCGAAATAGTAAGACGGGACAAAACGGATCGGCCAAGCCCTGGATCGCGGATATTGAACCCCGGCGGACCGTCGCGCTGTGGGCCTGGTTAACGCAAGTTACTCCTGAGGCGCTGTGGCTGGAAGCATTGCCTTGAAGATGCTGGTTGATGTTAATAATGAAGAGCAAGAGCATGCAGTGTCATCGCTTATTCACTGCTGCCGAACTGCACAAAGGTGTTCTAATCGCTGACAAAGTGGCCAATACAGCCTGGGTTGCCTCCAAAATGACTCAAGAACAAAACAAAAACATTCACGCCTCAGCCTGCGATGCCCACCGACAAAAGTGAAGCCATTCGAAGCATTGTCTGCGTCTAGAAGAAACAGGGCTCAAAAGGGGGCGGACGGACCGTGTCTGCGTCAGAGCTCTCAGTCTCGGTGAGCACAACACGCAACATATGATAGACCCCACGAAATTGGGCGGGAGTTGGGCCGATTGGATTGCGAGCAAGGATTCATCAGCTTTCAATCCGGGGACGTTGGGTTGGGCTGTGAGGAATATGAAAGAACACGCCACTTGGATGACTTGGGTCAGGTTACTTGGGGTGAGAAAGCAGCTCACGGAGAAACCGTACAAGGGGCTCTCTTTTGGGGAATTATTCTTGACGGATAGAGAGGCATAAATGATACGTGTGTTTTTGAGGAGAGTTTTGTCGATCGTTTAGAAGTCGTAATGCTTACCAGTAGACGTGTAGTTTTCTACGGGTCTAGATGGCCTCATATGAAACGATACATGGTGGGTAATGCTGTAGCAAAGACAAGACATGGTGAGCGAGCCCAGCCTCCTTGGCTGATCTCTCGGCATAATAGCCCAGAGTACTCGCTAATCAGGTACCTATAAGTGCCCGTTTCAACCTCAAGTCTCAGCCTCTGGGTAAAAGAGAAAGAGAGCGAGTGAAGCATTTCATAACGGAACTCGGCCGTGGATGTGGGTCTGGGGGCCCGTCTCACCGGCCGGTAACCTCCGTGATTGGACCGCGCTTGTTGGCCGGGCTGCCGTCGCGACATTTCTCATTCTATTCAGCCCTGTAAATATCAAGGGAATAGTAAACAGAGAGACTTTGACCATAAGGGTCACGGCGATGATGGAAAAGGGAAGGTCGAAGGATACAAAGGATATTGCTAATAACACAAGTTCTCGAATTTACCCGGTGAAATTGTGCCTTTCTATCACTGAGAACAATGTTGATGCCCGAGCAGGGGCTTACATGGTAATGCTGCAAGTCATTCTAGAGCCCTGACCTCTGTGAAATTCGATAATCTTCACTGGATGACTAGAATCGATTTCTTGTGGCCAAAACATGGGGGCAAACGACATGAGGCGCAAGATATGTGTGCTCATACTCGAAATCAAGAGACAATGGAGTGAGTTTGGGGGTTCAACGCCCGCAATACTATCCAACATCCATATCGAGAAGAGAACCGCAATAGTTAGAGCACATCGTAAAACAGGGCACACCGACTTTACCTGGGGAAATACCATGCTACGTTAACTCACCTACATCGTCCCAGTAAAGGCCCAGCAAATAGGATCGAATCCCCCAGAACCCAGAACCTGCACCCCAAAGAACTAGGATATCTGTCCGATCTGCTTCAGAGGAAAAAAACACCGCAGCCCCTTTCCCACGAAGACTGACCGTCTGTGTTTCGAAAAAGGGAACATCATCAGATGCTTCAACCCTGGCCCGGAGACCAGAACCCGAAAACCGCGTGTTATTTCTCTCGGCTTCACGTCACCGAAACGATACTGACCGAGTTACCCAATGTGGTAACAGGGGGGGCTGCCGCTGCAAGGTGAGCTGACCTTGACTAGGTACGACTGAGATAGAAAATCATCGCTGGGTTACTTACTTATTTCGGTCTACGTGAGGCCGGCCGCAAACAAAAGAACTTGAACTGTCCAAAAATGAATAAACCAGCAATTTTAATGAAATCTATGAGGGATATATACAGCCAATGCTAGAGGCAGAACGGTACGTGTGTCGGTGTAAGTCAAAGAAACGAGTATCACCGAAAAAAGAAACAGGGGGGGGATTAAGCGCAAAGGTGAGCGACCGAGCAAGCAATCGTCATAATCATGCCCCGACAAAAAACAAAAGCCCCAATAATAGGAGAAAAGCGGATGAAAACGGGGTCGTTGATTTGGGCATAGATCATGTAGTTGTCAGGTATCTTTCTGGCGTGTTTCTGACTGTGCTGGTACAGAGGATAATACGATGCTGGGATCGGGATCATCAACAGGGCAGTGCTTGTAAAAGTTACAGAAGCCTCAGGTACCAGAACCAGAACCACGTTGGGCCCTTTGACCTTGATTTACGTGCGCGGGCTCCCGTTTGAGGTGCCGGATTTCCATGCTTGTAAATTTGGAGGCATTTATTTTATTCACGTCCTCATGAGAATTGTTTAAAAAGTCGGTGGCTCTGCCTCGTTGAGAGTTCTTTTGTTTTCTCTTGATTCCATTCGTATCCCTTTCTATTGCATCACTCATACATAACCAAGCATCTCCTATATCCATCCATTCCCTGGATATCCCCCCTCATCTCCATCATAACAACTCCTCTTTGTATTACACGTCCTAGACTACTCCCTTCGCGCTAAGGAACAGCTTCAGCTCTCAAACACCAAAATTATTGCCGAGCTTCCCGTCCTACCCCTCCACTGAACCTTCACGGCTGCGGCTTGCCGTCATCGTCACTGTAGCTCTAACCAACTAAGACGAGCACATCCAGAGACGCGCCACGCATACCAGACAACTCACTGCACTGCACTATACGAAAGCAAAGCAAAGCAAGGAAAAACCGGCAGCTCCCGTTTTTCCCTTTTTGGCCTATTACATTGCATTACACTAGACTTTGTGTGTGATATCTACTGCCTATATCAAGAGCTACCCCTCTTCCCCCAACTCTTCCATCATGAGTCTCGTACAACATTCATCAAGTGAGGCTGCCTCACCTGTTCCCATCATCGAGACAGACGACCAAGGAAGGCCCGTAAAGTCAACAACAACAAGTACAAACGGTTACTTCCCCTCCAACGGCCAACATCTTCCCTCTTCTGCCAACGGAACTGTTACTCCTTCGTTCATCGACAACATGTCTCATCTCTCTGTTGTCCGTGGCAGAGACGACTCTGACGCTGCGTCGATCCGCTCCACGAGCTCTCGCACCTCGAGAAAGCCTCAGATGCAGCTTGCGAGCTACCAGGATGAGTTCACCACCAGCGTCTACGGCTCTCGCTTTGCGGGCATGGACCTCCCCAGGCATCATATGCCAGAGAATGAGATGCCCCGCGACATTGCCTATCGCATGATCAAGGATGATCTGAGTCTCGACAACAACCCCATGCTCAAGTAAGTTTCCATCCATTTCCTTGTCTCATCTCCACTGGAGCCGAAAACAGCTGCTAACAGCTATCTCACTAGCTTGGCATCTTTTGTCACTACTTACATGGTACGTAATCAATCTATATCCGTCGTTTGCCAAGCCAGCCAGCCCGCCCGCCCACAGCGGAGACGAACCATTTCTTGGCTCTGGGTAGCTACCGTCTGTGCAACACCAGCACAGGCACCAAATTACCCCGCCATCATATCTCTGAATAGCTTCACTAACACCCCCAACAGGAAGATGAGGCCGAAAAGCTCATGGCCGAGTCCTTCTCCAAAAACTTCATCGATTACGAGGAGTACCCCCAATCCGCCGACATTCAGAACCGCTGTGTCAACATGATTGGCGATCTCTTTCACGCGCCTCCCGGCGAATCAGTTGGTACATCCACAGTTGGTTCATCAGAAGCCATCATGCTCGCTGTCTTGGCCATGAAGAAGCGCTGGAAGAACCGCAGACAAGCTGAGGGAAAGAGCACCGAGCATCCCAACATTGTCATGTCATCTGCTGTGCAGGTCTGTTGGGAAAAGGCCACTCGATATTTCGAGATTGACGAGAAGCTCGTCTACTGCACTCCTGATCGATTCGTCATGGATCCTGATGAGGCTGTTGATCTGTGTGACGAGAACACCATTGGCATGTGCGCTATTCTCGGTACTACTTACACTGGCGAGTACGAGGATATCAAGGCCATCAACGATCTTCTCGTTGAGCGAAACCTTGATGTTCCTATTCACGTCGATGCTGCCAGTGGCGGTTTCGTTGCGCCCTTCGTCGTCCCTGACCTAGAATGGGATTTCCGATGTGAAAAGGTCGTCTCTATCAACGTCTCAGGTCACAAGTACGGTCTTGTGTACCCTGGTGTTGGTTGGGTCATCTGGCGATCTCCCGAGTACCTCCCCAAGAGCTCGTCTTCAACATCAACTACCTCGGAGCCGATCAATCCTCTTTCACCCTTAACTTCTCCAAGGGTGCATCGCAAGTCATTGGTCAGTACTACCAGCTCATCCGTCTCGGAAAGCATGGTTACCGTGCTATCATGAGTAACCTCACCCGCACTGCCGACTACCTCACAGAAACTCTTGAGAACTTGGGTTTCGTCATCATGTCGGAACGATCTGGAGCTGGTCTCCCCCTCGTTGCCTTCCGCTTCAAGACTGTTGAAGAGGGCGGTGATCCTGATCGCTACTACGATGAGTTTGCTCTCGCTCACCATCTCCGTTCTCGAGGTTGGGTCGTGCCAGCTTACACCATGGCTCCCAACTCTGGTGTCAAGATGTTGCGTGTTGTCGTCCGAGAGGACTTTACAAAGAGTCGATGTGACCAGCTCATCTGCGATGTCAAGCTGTGCCACGGTCTTCTCAAGGAAACAGACCAGGACTCTATCAAGAAGCGTGAGGAGTACATCAGGAATCACATTTCTGCCATGGGTCGTGGAAAGCATGCCCACCCTGTTTACAAGGTAAGTCGTTTACGTTCTATGGCAGTTGTTCATTCACTAACACATCTCAGGGCGAGTCGCATTCTCTCCAGGGCAAGACTGGCAAGACACATGCTATTTGCTAGATTTACATAGACGAGATATAGGATATTGGGGATGTTTGGCGTTGAGCGTGTCATGATGTGCGTTTTATATACGGACACAGGCCATCAATTGATTTGAATCTTCATTCTGACATGTTTACCCCATTACTTTGTGATCTCCAATCGTAATACATTTATATTCCATCTCATACCAAGGCCGCTGATTCACTCAACTCTTCTATTCTCATTCTTAAATGTCATTCATCTCATAATATTTATGGCAATTGCAAAACGTAAATCAGTATATGGTATCTAGCCTTTTGTCTAGTCTCGCTCTCGTCTTAACATCAAACGCTTTTAGCCAGCAATCATTAACACCCAACTCTATCTTTATCGAGTAGCAGCAATAGCAGCCTCCACAATATCCAATCCTTGGTTAATCTCCTCATCTGTAACAGTCAAGCTCGGCACAAATCGCAACGTGTTGACACCAGCGCTAATGATGAGCAATCCTCGCTCACGGGCAGCCTTGATAATGGCTGTAGGATCCTCGGACAACTGCAGACCCAAGATCAGACCTCGACCACGGACCTCTGTGACAAGATCGGGATATTGGCTCTGAAGCTTGGCGAAACGCTTCTTGAAGATCTCGGACTTGGCGCGAACGTCGGCTTGGAGTTGCTTGTCGGAGAGACGACCGACAATGTAGTGCGCCAGACGACAAGCAAGAGGGTTTCCGCCAAAGGTGGTACCGTGGTCACCGACCTTCATCTTATCAGACACATCCTGCGTAACAAGCACAGCGCCAATGGGGAACCCATTTCCGAGAGCCTTGGCTGTTGTGAGGACATCGGGATGAGCCTCCTTGGGCAAGTTACCGTGAGCCCAGAAAGTTCCTGTTCGGCCGAGACCAGACTGAATCTCATCGTAGATAAGAACAGCACCAACCTCACGACATCGCTTTGCAAGCGCAACAAGGAACTCCTCAGTCGCAGGAGTGACGCCACCTTCACCCTGAATGGGCTCAACAATAACACCACATGTCTTCTCAGTGACCAAATCATTAATGCCAGCGACATCGTTGTAGTTTCCCGTCTTGAAGCCAGGGACCATGGGCGAAAAGGGCTTCTGGTACTTGGGGTTCGGTGTCGCGGACAAGCTGCCCATAGTTCGGCCGTGGAAACCATTGTTGAACGAGACGATCTCGACTTTCTCGCCTGAGGGATCGACGACCTTTCCGGCTTTGCGGGCGAACTTGATAGCGGCTTCGTTGGCCTCGGAGCCGGAGTTGCAGACGAAGACTGAGGCAGCGTTGTGCATGGCACCTGACTCGAGGGTTTTTTCGACGAGGAGTTTAGAGAGGGCGCCGGTCCATGGGTTGTAGTAGAGGTTGGAAGCGTGAACGAGAGTTTGGGCCTGCAATTGACCGTTAGAAATTTACTTCCACCATCTAAACTATATTCTTCTTACCTGGTCGTTCAAGATTCGAGTAAACTCGGGATCGCAATGACCGAGGCCATTGACAGCAATACCGGCTGTAAAGTCCAAGAACTTTCGATCCTCAGCATCCCACAGCCACGAGCCCTTTCCCTTGACAAACACAGGCGGAGGACGAGCATATGTAGCAACCATATAAGGCGCGTGCTCGTTCACAATGGCAGCGCTCTTGGAATCAGACGCGACGTCGGCATTTGGTAGCGAAGCGAAACCTCGGCGGACGATCCGAGGACGGGCGACGGCAGCGCAGGACGCCAATCGAGCTCGGAGGGGGAGTCGCATAGCCATTATGATTGTGTATTATTAAGTAGGAAGAGGATACGAGAAAAGAGAGGAAATGCAAGGTTGAGTGAGTGAGTGTAATTGGGTTCGGAGGGGAAAGAGAGAGAGAGAGAGAGAGAATATTTGTGATTCTTATCTTATCAATCGCCTCCGCTATCGCAGTTCGATTTTGACACTAAAAACTTTATTCGAGTCACTTCCCTGCCAAAAAAGGATACAATATGGAGACATTTTGACTCAAACAATGGAATCATATTTAATCCTTGTTAGTCTATGATATATTTTATATTGAGAAGCCTTTCCTTGCTATTCAGAGGCCAATGCTCAAACTGAGTCACCGTATGAATGAATACTCATCAGCGGGATGGATGTTCATCTATATTTCGGATGAAACTCTGGACATCAGTCACAGTATATGACTTGGTGAGTCTTGTAGCACACGTGTGATGCCCTAGGAATTCTCTTGTAGTTGAGAGAACTAATTTGCGTCATTGGGTAAAGTGCAACATTCATCGAATATCCACTGAAGCTTTATTGACACAAAATATCACTTTGTGATAAGCTATGAAACCCAAGTAAAAGGTGCCCGTAAAGAAATCGTCCCCGTGATATGTGTATTCTTGTGCAAGTGGCTCGTGGAAACCTGTAGACAATAAATTGAGACGAGCAATAAACATGACATGTTATCTCTGTGGCTCTACCACTAAAGTACTGTACTCTGGTCTTTCCTTAATTGAGAAGCATGTCTTAGACATATGCAGTTTGTCAATTGAGTCGTGTTTTGTCTTGAGGCGACTCCGATCCTAACATTCCAGCGGATGAAACATGAACATCCAACTGCATAGAATTCCTCAGCTTGTAAACATACACAGGATCGTCTTTTCACCAAATTCAAGTCATATTGAAGAGGAAGTGATGTCAGAGCCATTCAGCTCGGTTGATTCTTTAGCAGTGTCCCATTTCACCAGCCAGCCAAACCCGACACCAACGTCCAACGGCATTCCAGTCCATATCCTATAATTAACGCCGGTTATACAACCTTATCACTATATCCAATAGATTCAAGAACCGTTGTGCAGCCATATACAAGACCTCTTTCATGTGGGCGTAGATCCCTGGATCGTGCACCGCTGGAGGAGTAAAGATTCACGCCACCGTTGGTCGCAGCCCTACCAACGCGTGTGATTAATCCTCCGTCGACGATCCCGATGAACTTGGTGATACAAGCGTCACCTACCTCATCGAAACAAGACCCAATACCCGGAACGTAAAACAATATCCCCCCCTTTTGTCAAATCATGGCGTCCAACACTCACACCGACTATACTTGGCGTTGTTCTCCTCGGCGCCCGAAGGCCTGGCTGGAGTCACACTCGGCCGGATTCGCACCGATCAGAGAAATCAATTTGTTTGTTTGTTTGTTGTAGATCTAGACTTTTGATGGCGATATGTCTGCATGGGCTGAGGGAACAAAGAGGGTGTTGTGCAATTAGCCTATGACCCAAAGACTTGGAACTGGGAAACCTGAACCAAAGTCTCCAAAAGCGGAATGGCTACACACGAACGGGGTCATTCGGAGATCCCAGATAACCGGTCTGTTGGTTTATAGTCTGGGCGTGATATACTTCAGCCTGTGTCTCTGGTCTAAGGTACAGAAGCCTATTAACAAAGCTACACACTTTAGACTTGCCGTCTCCTGAAGAACTATATACTTAGCTTAGACGTTGGAAAGTCAAATAAAGCGTAACGGCTATTAGCATTGCACAGATAAACGGCTTCTCACCGTATTGCCATGCTATCAGCACCAGTTGGTCCAACCCCAAATGCGTACGCCACCAACTTCTTTGCCCCCTATAATATGCGAGACATAACGACGTAATAAAAGGGCGTCAGAGAAGGCGGTACAAGGCTAGGCGTTGCTTATGAACTATTGGCAGCTTCCAAGGCATCGCCGGATCTAGAATGCCTGTTGGGTTGTTCACAAGTGAGGGCATCGCCGTGTACACCCACTCGTTTTGAAAAGAGAACCAACTGCATATAAGTCTTTCCAACAATATCGAACTCTATCTAGAATCCTGTGTAACGACAAACATGGAGATTCTTCAAGTTCATTGGGTGTTCGAGTCTTTTCTGGGTACGTGTGGCTCGAAAATTCGCTAGATGGTGGCCTTGGAGGTATTATTCATGTGATAAGTGATGCAGCTGGGAATGTGATATGGCGAGTTTGCTAGTCCAGACCTTTGGGCTTATTCACGGCTGAGATTTGTGGTGGAGAGACTTGTCGAGACCTGGATTCGATCACGATGAAGGTGTTTGGAGATGAGAAGAGGTTCCATCTTGAAGTTGTATAAGTGGAAGTGATGGCCAGACGAAAGGAGAGGTTCATCAGAGCAACTACCGCATCATCTCTTACACAACTATATCTCTCTTCTTATATCATTGATCAGTGTTGATTCAACTCAACATGTATTCCATCCTCCAATCCCAGGCCCTCTCTTCCCTCACCATCAACCTCATTCCCACTTTTATACTCTTCTCTGTAGCCGTCTATGTTCTTCCAGCACTGACTCGCCGTCTTCTGCAATTCCTTTCTTCTCCAAGCTCCTTCAAGGAGAAGTCCTCCATCAATGACACCCCTTCCATCTCCAATCTCCCCCGCCTATCTGGTGTTGTTCCATGGTTGGGCCATCTCTTTGGCCTGACCATCGACAGCACGCGCTACATCAACCGTCTGATCAAGTCCACCACTGCACCAATCTTCACTATCAATATCCCGTTTGCACGAATCACTGTTTGCCATCCCAGCATGGATCGAGTTCTCTCTCGTCACGTCAATGACACTGGCCTTGCTCAAGTTCTTGTCTACGTTGGTCCCCGCCTCTTTGGTCTCAAGGAGGATACTATCAAGGCAGTTTTTGGATACAACCCCCAGCCTTTGCATAAGCAAAAGTTTGGCCATGCTGAGAACATTGTATCCCTCAATCAACGCTCTAGCAACAACATTAGGGATCGTGTGATGAAGATGCCCGAGACGAATGAAGTTCTTGTTGGACGTTGGGTGTTTGAGTTGGCTGTCTCTGCTACAGCGAGTGCAGTCTGGGGAGTTGCCAACCCCTGGAGCATGGACCAAGACTTTTCCAACGAGTTCATGTAAGTTCTACTCAATTGAATTGGACAGCAAATACTAACAAATCTTTAGGAAACTCAGCGAGACATTCGATACTCTTGGACGGCCCTTTGCTTGGCTTACAGCAAACTCAGCCTGGAACTCTCGCAAGTACCTCCTCGCCAGGCTTCGCGAATTCCATCTGGAGCACCGCGAAGCTCGTGTTAAAACCACTGCTCACAGTATCAACGTCGTGGCCCACAGTGATCCCAACTGGGAGAACAACCCAGACTACTACCACATTGAGATGGTCTCAGCTCTAGGCCTCCTGGCAACCACCAGCACTCTTGCAGTCTGGCTTACACGCCACTTGTTGACAGACCCAGAGTTGATGAAAGCCATTCTCAATGAGGTGCAACAGCTCAAACATGTTGAAGGAGAAGACAAGCCGCGTCTGGACTTTGCCAATGTTCGCACTGAGTGCCCCTGGCTCATGGCATCTTGGTACGAGACTCTCCGTCTGCACATGACAGGAGTCGCTCGAATCGCTCGCCACGATTTCATGCTGAACCTCCCTGACTCAGATCCCATTGCCGTTCCTCAGGGGGAGATCTTCATGCTTCCAATGTGTGCATCCAACCTGGACGTCGACAATTGGGGTCCTGATGCCGCGACCTTCAAAGCTTCTCGCTTCATCAACAAAGCGGGTGAAGTCTCTGGAAGTGCCGTTCGCAAGGTCAGAGCTTTTGGTGTTGCTGGTAACATGTGTCCTGGTCGCGTGTTTGGCACTGATATTGTCTTCTCTGTCGTTGCTACTATGCTTCAAACTTTTGACATTGAGGCTGCTCCTGGTGAGGAGTTTAGAGTGCCGACTCTACGCGGAGGTTTCAATGTTGGATTCGAGAGATACGGAGACGATGTCAAGGTGCTTCTCAGAAAGAAAGGCGTCGCATGAAGAGATCCTGCGCCCGTACTGAAAGGGCTGAAGCCAAGAAGCAGTCTCCCGAGATGGATTAAGAATTTGGGGAGTACAGGAGTTAAGGTTATATTCTCAATACATCATCATCCTTAAGTCATCTTCCTATTCGTCGCGACTTAACGGGTAACCTCAATCTGGCATTCAGCCATGTTATTACTTGCAGCCCAAGAACGACACTAACGGGTCCTCATAGCGTCGAGGGGGACCATTTAAAAAAAGATATATGAAACGGCAACTCGCTCGTAACGTCATTTCTAAAGCTCACCGACTATGAGAGCATTATGTATGGCATTATGGTACGACTCCTTCTTTTATCACTTCTAGTTCTCGTTGTAAGCGTGAGGCAACTGTGGGTGGAAGATAAAGGAGATCAACTGCGCAAAAAGCTGAATGAGGAGACACTATATTTCGCCCCCAGACTTGTGTTAAATCTTCTTGAACTTGAGAACCAGGGTTGCTTCACGAAGCGAACAATTAAGGTGGCGCAGAGCATAGGGAAAAGTCCCTGGTATTCACTATCTTTTCCACTAATAAAGTAACTAGATCCTTTGGTTATAACCAATAACTAAATCAAGTTCGAATCTCAAGGTCCGAAAGTCGGACAAGAAGCCACCCATTTCCAATTGTTGGATGATTCAACGCCATCACCAACGCCAGTAAGGAGATGCCCCGATGTGCGTATCATCCTTGCAACCCCTTTTCCATATTAATCGCATCATATCCAGCTTAAGCACGACGAGCCTTCTCGCTGTGTCCCTTGATGACAGTGGATAAGTCGCCAACAGGGATTTGGATAGGGAAGTCGACGATGGCGAAGAGGACAGCGACGAGGATGTACCAGCCAGACATGCATGTTACAAATCCAAAGGCACCACCAGCCTATGACAAGTTAGTAAGATGTCGGACATATAGTGTAGGGGAAGACATACCACGAGGAGCTTTTGGGCGAGCTTAGCGTTTCCAGTGAAGTCATCGGCCAGAGCCCAGAAAGCAGCAGTGATCATCAAGAAGCAGAAGGTCAAGCTGAAGAAGATCATGACGAACACAACGTTGGTTCGGAAAGCGCAGATGAGGAAGATGAAGGATAAGAGACCCATGAAGAGCAACCAGAAAGCTGTGTATCGTTAGCAAAAGATCATCAGCCAGCATAGTACAATAGACTCACCAAGACTGGCGTTGAACCCTTGAGTAGCAAGACCCTCAGCAGAGGATGTGGCATCGGCGGGAGCATAAGAGGCGTAGGCAGCAAAGGCAGGGATGAGAGTGCCACCGTAAGAGAACCAGAAACCACCGAAGGAGCAGAAGACGCAAGCTGGGAAACTGTTGCCGAGGACCCATTCGAGAATACCACCGATGATCATGAGAAGACCGCCCATGAAGACGTAGACGGCGCTGATACCAACGTTAGAAGGGTTAATAAGGGGTGTTAGGGGATGAAGACGTACTTTGAGGCAGCACCACTGCCACCAGCGCCTCGCCAGCCCATGAGATCGCAAGTCAGGGGTGTGAAAGCAAGGAGGAAACCAACAAGAGCACTACAATAGTTGTCAGTAATCGATGCCACTGTAAATGGAAGTCGATCGAGCGTACATAGGTGTAGGGTTTCCAAATGTCTGTCGAAGGTCTCCCTTGACATTGTTCATAGGCGAAAGGTAAAGCTTCTCAAACAACTCGGGGCTCATCTGAACACTCTGGGCAGTTCGCAACCTGTTCAAGCTCTCCAGACGCTGAGCCTCGGGGTCAAAGCCATTGAGGCCATCGTGCTTCTCGTTGTATTGCTCGCTGTGCTCAGTGGTAGCGGCCATGATGGTGATTTCGTCCAGGATGGGAGATTATTGGGGAAGAGACTGGTCTTTCTTAGTGAAAAGGAGAAGAGTCGTAATGGTATATAGAATCAAAATCAGATTATGGGGTAATGAAGAGGAGAGACAACAAGTCAATGCAGATGCAGGGACAGGGACGGACTTATATCAGGCCATAGCTCCCCTAATATATATAAATTGCAAGCCAATACGGAGACATAAGCTCAAAAGCCAAGCCTGGTCCCCCAGATTGGCACGGAACAAGGGCGCCACCCTTTGACCCGGCCCCATGTTGCATCTTTGGTTCACGTTGCTTTTGCTTTTGCTTCCCCAGGTCCTGTATGGCCTGTCGATTCAGTCGCAGATCTCCACCACTAGGAGAAGAGGAACACCAACGGCATCTGAGCGTCAGGAAGATCAGCCCGCCTGTCCGTCTAGAAGCACAAAGTCTTGGTTGGGTCTGGTTGGCATTGGCGCCGTGTCATCCGAGTCAAGGCATGTTTTCGATTCATCAAAGGCAACAGCAGGATTGGAGAAGGAGGTCTAACTCTCCGATTCGACGAGGTTTGTCTCAGTCTAACCTCTCGCAGCCTAAAGGAGTGTACAGTAGCATCCTACCCCAGCTTGGCGTTGCGCGTTTGCGTTGCGGGGGAGGAATTTAGATTGGCAGCGCTAAGGCCTTGAGTTGGAGTTCAAGATTCTCTACTAACCCCAGATGCCACCATCTCCACACGATCCCTTCGCCCGGCTGAGGGAGACAGGGACTAGGGAGGGAGCAGCCTCACCGTTGATGCATTTGTGCGGGGGGGGATTCTTTTTGGGGGAGAGTGAATGTTCTACGCGTATCAATTGCTAGTTGAGGATAGTCTAGTTAGATCGAGAGGCAAGATTGACTTTTGGGTTATTCCCCGGCCAGGCGAGTTGCTGTGAGGGGAAGATATAGTGGCTTGTACAGGACAACACAACAGCGAGAGCAGATGGCTATTAGAAGTTCAGTCTGGGGAAAGGATCGAAATTACCAACAAATGTGTATGTTATGGATACGTAACAGAGATCGCCGGGGCCCCGGACTGGTACTACCTCCGTGCATCTTAGAGTTGGGTTCGTGTTGGTGGTCCCAGAAGCAGAACTTCGGATCCGCTGCCAGATGAGTGGATATCACTATAGAACGGGATGTACATGAGATTTACGGAGGAGGCCTATAGGTTTGCTGTAGTGGTGTAGGGGCAACGTGGCAGGGTACGTATAAGTCCGTGTCTCTCTGGGACAGGAAGCTTTTGTTGATGGGTCGATTATGATGCGTTCCAGTTTAGTTGGGCTGACACTGACAGAGAGAGGAGACAAGACCGGCTGTTCATGTTGGGAGTGTTTAATCTCTGTATGGCTGCATATACAGTTGGTTTAGTAGCTACACGTTGTAACGGTCGTCGACTGACTCGAGAAATGTAACCCTCTTCTCCAATTCAGCGCTTCATAACTACTGTACAGATGCTGTATGTCTATCAACAATCAATCGACGAGCATCTCATCAGTCAAAGCACAATCCAGCTTTGACTGTCACCTGATTCCACTCTCAATACAAAAGTCCATCGATCGTCACGTCCAAGCCCAAGAACGAACGTCCAGAGTCTGAGCAACTCCCTTTTCCCCATTGCCCCAGATTCTGATCCCTTCAACCCTAGAACCCCCCTGCAACGCCCTGAGATGAGGGGAAACAATGGTTGACTGCGGCTCCGTGGTTTGGTCTTGCGCTAAATCGCGGTTCCGCCTTTTAGTGAGCTCGCTAAAAATACGGTACTTGTAGTGCTGTATCTTATTTCCGGGGTTATCGGAAGAACAAAAGACCGGCCGAGACTTACAGTCTTATTGGTCGGTGAATAACATCCAACTCACGCCGTCATTGATGGTATTTGGCCCACAAGTTCCATGTTATCAACTCGACTCGATCATGATGATTTACCCATTCAATCGCCATTTTATAACCTCATCGTGATTGTGAGACTCAATGGCTTTGTCTCCTCGTAAAAGGGCTCATCATTATCGATAAACGATCAATCATGGCTTGCTCTGGTGCCTGACGTCTTGCTGTTTGTGGTATTGACTTACACGTCTATGTTGTCATCATGAGTAGCCCATCCGTCATGACTGTATCAACGACGTCACGACAGAGACAGTAGAAAACAAACAGAAGACAGTTATCCATTCTCTTCACCAAACATTGTCCAACTGACCTCATCTGACCTCTCAATATTACTCTACAACACTCCAACTCAAACACTCTAACATTACTCACTTCTTAATAACACCATCAAAATGAAGGCAGTTTTCGGTGCTGGCCAACAAGGTTCCGCTGCAGTTCCCATCATTTCAGGCGTAGCAGCTCTCGGCGCAGGCGTCTACTACCTAGGCAGATCCAAGCCCGAAACCACACCTGAGCAAGATCGCAGGGGTCGCGCGGAGGCCAAAAAGGTCGAAGGGCTCAGCGGCGCCGGCATTGGAGGAAATGCCGTCACGGGCGGCCACGAACTTAGTCACGTCAACTCGAACCGCAAAGAGGGCACCACAGCACCCCCCGAGAAGCTTCCCAGCGGTGGAGTAGGCGGCGGCGTTGGCGCTGGCGGCTCCAACGTTCGAACTTCAGTTGAGATGTCTGCCAAGGACCAGCCCGGTACATCGAGCACTTCTCATGGCAGTGGAATGCTGCAGGGCTTGTTTGGCACTGGAGGATCAACAGCTGGGGACGGGTCTGGAAAGGAGACCAAGGATACGAGAGTGGCTAGCAACTACGATGGCACGCCAACCAAGAGAGACGCGACGAAACACGACCAACACCAGCCCAGAGTGGACAAATAAGGTGGTGGCGACGATAGTAAGAACAAGGGTAGCAGCAGCAATAGCAATGACCAGTCAGCTCGGCAGTCACTCCAGGGCGCTTTTGGGCAGGGAGGAGGTAATGTCGCTGAGCGAGGTGATCAGAGCCAAGGGTTCCGTGATCCCCGAGTTGCGAGCAATCACACCGAGACGCCGACCAAGAAACATGCCAATTAGGATGAGATTCTCAAGTAATCATAGCAGGAGTTCTTAAACCAGAAAACGAGCAAGTTTTGCCGAGTTGCCTTGTCGACATAATCTCTTGAAAGTCAAGGATGTCAAATCTAGAATCCTCTCGTGAAACAAGCACGTTTAGTGAGACCTAGCAACGCCATGATATTGTGCCTAGCAACATAATCCAATCTCCCGTGAGCGCACGGTTGAGTTGTTGAGCTGAGTGACCTGCATCACAGAGCCAAGCCTCTCCCCATAATCTTCCAAGATCCATGTCCCAAGGAGATCAACAAAACGTTACTAGATCTGATCTGATCTCATGTGAAAATGGAGAAAGAGAAAAAAGGAGCAACTGCAACTTGAGTGACCAATAGAAGAGTGTCACCGCCACGCCCTCCGTGTCTCCGGATCTACCCCAGATTGCAAGTCCCGTTTCCCCAGACCATCCACCATCTGCCGTGTCAAACACCTCCAGCCTGAGTGCTCTGTCTGGAGGACCACCATTTCCCCGGGAACTTTTGCTCAATGCTTGGTGGGTACGTCCAGAAGATGAGAAACGCAGTGACTTTGTTGAGGATTCGAGTTGGTCTTGGTTGATTTGGCATGTAGCGGCGCCAGAGCTTGTATTCGGAGACAAGGAGAGTGTTTCCAAGGACGTTGATGAAACGAAATAACCTGCTTTGTTAGTGTAGTTCTTTCGCTGTAGGCTTGTAGACTTACATGTTGCAAGCAATGAAAAATATTGTTGCAATGTCTGCTGCTCGGACTCCCTCGGTTCCTTTCCCCATGGTCCTGATAACAGCTGTAAGGGGCGGAATCGAAAGCCCAAAAATACCCATTTCAAGTAGCAAAGACCAGTGATAAGTCCTCAGCTCTGCGCCCCTTACCATACTCAAGCAAAACACCCAACACGCCATGAGAAAGTTGACCTACGCCCGTCAGCACGACACTCTGTTCTCACACTCACTCACTTACCACAGTAGGTCCAAGAACCAGCTTCTCCTTTTTGTAATACTTCCAACACAATGACGCTGCTGCAACGGTAATCGTACTCTGCGCACAACCGACCAGAAAGTAGTACAGCAGTATCATCCGATATCGCCTATAGCACACCCGATGGAACTCATACTCTTTCCACGCCGCATCCGACGTAACAGGGAACCCACAGTATCGACATATACAAACCGTCGCAGACGTTTCGAGGGTATACATACGGCCCACGACGAAACCTCCTCGTGAAGAAACGCAGTCAAGACACTCGTTGGCCAGAGGGTATCCCGCGTCAGACTCATCGGCGTGGATGAGATGATCCCTCGTCGCGTCGTAGCGAAGACAGCCAAAGCATGTTGAGAGGAGCTCAAGTTTTATGCTGGGGAAGACTTCGCGGATGAAACTTTTGTTGATTGTATAGCGGAGGAGACGACATGTTCGTCGTAGAGACTCGACCTCACCGAATGTGAGATGCTGAAGGATCATAAGTTGGATTTCTGCTGGGAGTCGAAGAAGTTCATTTTCGATATTGACGGCGACCAATCTGTTATCACTCTTGGCCGATTTTTGGATGAGTTGCGGCGCTGCCTTGTCTTGAATATCTTCCTCATCACCACTTGTTGAGGCCGCCTTCGTGTTGTTATCATCACTAATGCGTACAGCCTCACCACAAAACTGCTGTCGCAAATGATCGAGCGCTCTCACAGAAATCATTTCAACCCAAGTCTGTGCATCGCCAGTTCCCATGATGAATGTTCCAAGAATTACTCTCCTGCGAAAAGAACCTCACAGTTTCTACATGCACATGCTAGAAACCCGACCTTTATCAACTCTCGTCAGCTCCAGCCCATCTTTGGGACTTCTGCTGACGATGATGGCTAATTCTGACACTGCGGTCGAATACTATTCGTGAAGGAATGTCGGATAAGCAAAGCTCGGAATCTCCAATACAGTCAGCAGACGTGCTTACTGTCGTAAACACCACCATTCCCACTGTTTAAAGAGCTTAATACTTTATTTTATCCAGTATACTTTAGCGTTTGCCGAGGGACACTTGTTTTAGTGCTGAGTAACACTCTTCCTCGTGGTGTTGGCCCAGATCAGTTGGTAGATGCTGGTTGGCTTATAAGAGGTTTTGGTCTGCTTCGAAAAGAGGCACAGCAAGGTCATTGTCATCCCAGCGTTGCTCACTCGATTTTGAATTATTACTCTAAGAACTATAGAATGGCTATTCAAGTTTATAACCATGAGGAGCAATGCGCACCTGAACGAAGGTGCTCAAACAATATCCCAAAATACCAACTGGGGTGTTGAGGCACGATAACATTCTTATTCCGCGTCCTTTGCTCCAATGCAATACTGCTCCTCGGAAGGTGTTCTTCTGGATCTCAATAGCCAACCTGCTGTGTTTCACTTAGTAAGTTTGTGTATGTCTTGAGTCTGATGAACACAGCTCTGCTAATGTGTTTTTGTATTCAGTTGTGAATGATCAACCACCAGGACTTCAACATCAGCAACATGGAAATGCAGTGTGCAAGCTCACGGTGATTTGATCGAAGTAAATCAATGTTTTAGTTTTGAATCGCATATATATAGCATGCGCCAGGAGTCGACAGGCAAAGATGCATCAGTCTAGGGTATCGATGCAGGAAACTTGGCAGCAACTGTCCTCTGCACGTTTCTGTGTCGCGTCTGATGATGCGGCATCTATCAAATTATTCGATTGATTGCAGCTTTGTCTATATATAAATTTGGTACAAGACATGTCATCGAGCCTCAAGTAGCCTCGAATGTTGGAGGTCACTGACGTCCACAGTCGAACAACATTGTGTTACAGAATCATCAACATTGGGAAGTGTTGGACCAACTTCAAAATAACTCCATCTGAACTCGATGCACATGTTTCATTCTAGGTGACTAGATATGAGTATCATCTTTGTCGTGGTGTATTTCCCTTCTTGCACCAGCTCCGACCAGCATAACCAACGAGTATAGTAGAACATGCCCTCCAGCACCAAAGACCACAATTCTGACCTTCGCAGGTTATATACCGTGGAGCTCCAGTCCAAGATTAGAATCGTGATTTATAAAGAATAAAGGGATCAGTCTTGGTTTCTAGAGTCACGTCTTCCAGTCATTGATGGACTCTCGCGACTTAGAATTGAGCACACGAGGAAGACGTGCATGGGCTTTTGAAACACTTATGAGATATCACCACGCCAAATACTATCATCCAGCTCGAAACTTTGTATGATCCCAGCTCCAGCAATCCGTGCTGCGAAGAGGTCTTCCTTCAGGTCAGCAAGCCCCCTCCCCGAAGGAGTATTGATACCATCCTCAGCAACGAGTTATGTTCCATCCTTAGTATATGTGCCTCTTGAATCTTAACTAGTCCGTGCAAAGTAATTCTGTGGTATTAGACTTTTCGTGAAATATCAGGGAGCTGTGTTGTCACAATGGTGCAGGTAGTACACATTACGAACCAAGCCCATGCACCTTCGAAACGTGAGAACTTGCTAAAGGCCTATCTCTAGAGTATCTACTGCCTATGACCCAACATATGGCCTTTATTGATTGAAATGATATGAGTTTCTGCTATAGTGGTCGGACTCAGGAGATCTCAATATTCGAACAATGGTAATAGAGCTGAATTCAGACTGACCTTGTTTCGGTCAACACTCACATCTAAGAAGTCATCCAGGGCATACATTATGACCTTCCATACAGACATCTCCACGGGGATACAATTGGAGAGGATATGATGATAGATGATACGGATAAGCCATAAATCTGCTGACGACTATGACTTCAAAGTCGATAGACCAGTTGGGAAGGATCATCGTGAGATGACACTTCTACTTCACCTAAGAAAGGATTCATGGTGATTGCAGATGACTATAATTACTGATTTTGTTGAAATGATCGATGGCAGTTAAAACTGCTAGTAAATTGATACGTATATCTGATTTGTATCTTTTTGCTGTTAATATTGAGTTATAATACTTGAATAGCTCCTTTCTGAGAGTAAGTTATTTATGCTATCAGACTCTAGCCACGTATCTAGCCTATCACTTGATGTCGTTGACTCACATGCGGATACAATTCATACTATTAAGTTATTCTATACAATCATCGTCGAGTGTTTTAGCTATGTCCCGTTTCCCTGACAGCTATCCGCATTGCCCATCCCTTAACGAGAGTGCACCCTTTTTGTCAAGTCTCTCTAGTATCATACATAGCCTATGGATTATACCCTTTTTCAACGTTACTGATCTACATTATTGAGGCTGGCTGATTCGCAGCTAATGAATACTATGTCTGTTTCTATGGGACACATCAAGGGGGCGATCTCGGGTCCCGGGGGATCTGACGGACGGTGTGAGAGCCCGGCAAGCCGCTGCTCAGCCGACAAGGAACGGAGAAGACCACGGTCCCGTGTCCGACGGTCTTCCCTGAGCTCTTACTCCGTGAACGAGTTGTTTGAACATAATGACGAATTTGACATGATGACTCATGCCGTGACTCAGCTTGGTATGAGGTGGTGTGACCTGACCCTTGCGTCTCGCGTGTATGTACCCGGCCAGTATGTTCAGTAGAATATGCTGAGATAGATCGACAGGTTGGAAATGGGGTATTGTAGTACTGCTACGTAGAGGTTGCAACCAATTCTCTCAGAAGATAACAAAGTGTTATAACCATAGTTTTTAGATATCCTAGTTTACTGCAAGGGGCCTTGAGATCGGCGTCTCTTATTGACCATCGCTTGCTGCTTGGCTATAAGTTCCACTGATCAGATCATAGGTCTTGTATGTAGGAATCCATGTACAATGAATGATACGCCTCCAACCGCTACTGGCTATAGACACACAGTAAATGTAACCCCAGTATTGTAATTGGCCAAGTTGATGTTGATATTCCGATGCAACAACTGCATATCACAGATGCTCACTTCCTCACTTCCTCACCACATCACCATTCAAAGTCTTGGTGTTACCCTATACAATCCATACTACCAGTAACTAATTCATTTGTTCTGCACAGCCACCGTTGAATCTCTCAGCCTTGTCCCGTTGTCGGGACGCCTCCCCGTCTTCGGGATGCCCTCCCCGACTTTCCTGTACCATAAAAGCCGCGGCCCGGGCGGACCTCAGCTCGGCCCCACACGGAAGGCAGAAGAACGGACCGGAACTCTTTGGCCTCTTTTTTTTTTCGTTGCTAGAACGGCGCTGACCACTATGACGAATTACTAACATGCTTGTGGCGTGATAACAAAGATGAGGTGGCCCTCTTAGCAGTCCGTGTGTTTTTCTAGTTCACGCCTTAATTAATGACAGGTCATTGACAGCCGGCGACAGAGTTTTTCGCCACCCGTTCCAAGTATCAGCAGAGGTTTAGCGACCTGCCAAGGAGGAAATTTCGGCCTACTTTCCAAGGTATTCTCATCTCACGCGATACTGATCCTCTCTGCGTCCCCAATGGTGCATTCCTCCCATGTGCGTTCGCCGAAGCTGCAGTATGCAAGAGATCAATAGCTTGACGAGTCCCCATGTCATGCCATGCTCTGCCAGGGATTAATAGCACGATAGTCCGTAGAGCTGGTCAAGATCTCGATGACAGCCGCATATTCTGCCCAGAAGAAGGAAAGGAGAAGCACCGACAGACCCGAGAGACCGGCTCACTAGAACAGCCATGCAAGGAACGGGAGTGTCCGTTCCCAACCCCTCGGGAGCAGCGAAGCTTTGCCATAGGCCCCAAATACGTGTGATCCCTGGCCGTCAGGCAGCCACCTCCGTCGACGCCACGTTAAAAGCGAAGATGCCGCGGCGACGCCGACGCGCAATGCAACGCCCGTCGCACTGCGTTCCGGCTGCGTGGAACAGGTCCTGGCAGCAAAACAAGACGATGTGACGCTCCAGAACTCTCCTTATTCTTCGTGCTGCAGAAAGATTATCTAACAGATTACAATTATGCCCCATTGGAGACTAGGCTGTTCTGTAACGCACATTAGCTGGACCTGTTTTCCAGGTCCAGGGCGTTCTAGACCACGGCAGCACGAGCCTGCAGACTGCAGACTGCAGTATGCACGCACGAACGAATGGGGACGCTTTTGTTTTGACCCTGAGAGAAATGAAACCCAAGACAGCGACTGAACTGAACGATAATCAAACCCAAATGCTCGGCTTCATTCCAGATTGAGAAGTTCATCCAGCCATTCGGGAAACCGTTCTGGTGAGGCACTGAGGCTAACGTTTACGGCTCGGGTCGCTGCGCTAGCGCTAAGAATGCACTGCTCGTATTGGCTCCCCTTCTCCTCCTTGGGGCTCCGTTGCGAATAGCTTCAAAGCCTCCAAACTCTAACAATTACCGTGTCTTGTGCCTGTAGCCCACTGCTTTTAGCCAAAAGGGGAGAGTTTGGTTCTAACCCAACGGTCAGGTAAGATTCCTTGTTTCTAGTTAAGCTCGGGCCCTCTTTCTTTGCAACGCCCTCCAAGGACTGGTCAGGATCAACTCTCTGTGCTGTGCTGTGCCGTGTGCCACCAAAGTCTATAATCAATCCGTCAAAGACCTTCTTACCCACAACGCACAACATCTCCGTCCTCCCCCCCTCGCCCATGATGCACATGCACGAGGGTTCTTCTCTGTAAGGCAGGGAAAAGGGTCCATGGGTAAGCGGATCTTTTCTTGTCAGCTGAGGGCCTAGACTCTAGTATGCATTGACACAATGCAGGGCACTTTGTTAGGAACCCCTCTTTGGCATCATTGGCCATGAAGAGGCTGCCTATCTTGGACGACGCGCTGACGCGATGTTACTCGCTATAGCTGTAAACTTGCTAGTTAGTTAGTCACTCACTGTCTTGGAATCCATACCTCGGCTAGCAAGCGAATGTCTATCTTCTCCTTAGTTAGGAATGTGGTCAGAGGATGGTCAAGCTTGTCAGTATCCAAACTATGAGGGAATAAATATGTATTGCATCAAAGCGCAAAATCAGAGGAATTCGTCATAATCAAGTCATTCAAAAAGACGAATTATGCATCCTGGAGAACCGACAGCTTCGGCGAAGAACCAGAGACATGGCATTTGCCACCGCAGCTGGAGCTGGCGATCCTTGTACCAATGTCGATATTCGGAGGCCCCTCACTCTGTGTATATCGGCCTATGCTAGCCGTGTATATCCCCATCAGATAATTATGAAACTCAATGCCAAGCGCGCCGTTGACGATGCTCGGTCTCCTCTAGCCCGACGTCGAAACGAGGGTATCAAAAGTTTCAAACCCAGTTCCAGACACACAAACCTACCCTTTGTGAGGAAACAAAGTTTGAAGTGTCCGGAGTATTCCTCGTACAATTTCTCCGGGGCGGCTCATCTCCAATAGTCTGCGGTTTTGCTCCGTAGCGCCCTCTGGTGAGTCGAAACCTCGAGCTTCCCAAGCCAGAATCCATGGGGTGGACCAGGCGGACAGGTTCCGCTGGCAGACTGGCCTTGCAGCTTGAGGTATTTTGCCCTGCCTTCGAGGCGAAACTGTTTTAGCTCAGACAGCACGTCTTTCATCGCGTCAAGCTCAACCCTTGTGGGCTCTTCAATGGCGGCAGACCTATGCCGACAGGGCATGATCGCCATACACCATGCTGTGTGAAAGACGAGTGCCGAAGAGGGGACGCCCGCACGTATTTGTGCAGGGGAGGCCGGTCCGATACGATCATGCACTTTGTAATGCAACGCCAGTTCTCGATAGTCTCGTAGCATGGGGTTGCTACTCTCGTTAGAGGCTGAGCCGACCCATACCTTGACCCTAGTGGACTTCCCATCCACCCAGACGTCCATGTCGAGGTAGTCAGTCTCTAGGTCCTGCTCCCTTTGAGAAACGGAAAATTCTGTCTGATCTCGTTTCTGAAGGGAAGAGGCAGCTAGCTCTCGAACGGGCCGTGGTCGCCCGCCGGCCTCGTCATCAAAGAAACTGAACCCCTTATCGCCCGAGTTTAGTAGTTCCCCAGCATCAATTTCCCCGGCAGTATAGGCATCGCCCTCGTAAGCATCCTGCTCGAACTCGAGCCGGAAGTGACGGAGGCCGGCCAAGACGCTGGGACCCCGCCGAGATGACAGGTCAAAAAGCGCACGCTCCTGCGCAGAGAGAAGTTTTAGGAAGGAAATCAGTCTATTGATCAGCGGGCCACTCGAGCGTCGCGGGATATGCGTAAGGGTTAGTGAGGTGATGCGTGGGTTCATATCAGGGACAAATGGCTCGGGGAAGGCCATGGCAGCCCGCGGCAGTAGTATATTCTCAGCGATGTGTAGGCAAGCCATGCTGGAGAATCCCTCAAGTTCCAAGGTAGGAATTTGGGTCACTACTGAGTGGTGTAGCTTGAGTACCTGCAAGTTGGACGACAGCACGGGCCGTAGTGTATGTGCAGCATAAAAGCCATAAAGTTTAGCCGCCTTAGGCCACCACACTGCGGCCATAGTCCCTTTTAGAGGCGGAACAAGCATCATCGAGTCGCAGCTAAACTGCTCGAGGCGTCCACGGCACAGCGTAAGTAGCTTCGTGACGCCGAGGGCTGAGACCCCATTGCCAGAGAGGTTGAGATGCGTAAGCCCTTGTGAGGCTTGAAAGCTCGCTGGTGAGAAATAGGGGTCCTCGCCTAGGAGACCCCGGCAAACGGCGTCCACCGCATCTGATTTGACGGGGAACTTCCCGTCCAGTCGTTTAGACGCACATTCTTGGGGCAATGTATCATGAAGATCATACAACGGTGCGTCGACAAAATGTCTGTTTGGATGACTGAAAGAGGCACTCCATTCAGACTCAACAATGCGAGTCCAGGTCCCAAAGTCAGGAGTTGTGCATCCGAATTCCAGCTTACCCTCGACATCAAAATTGGTATCCGAGCGAAGATCGGATGGGCACAAACAATGAGCCCCAATACTATCGAGCGCCTGGTCTGTTAGCTTGTTGTCACTCAAGTCCAAGCTCCATAGACGAGTTCCGAATCGAGCGGTTAGATTCTCAACGGTGGTGTCGTCGACCTCCTTGCCTTGGATTTTCAGGACACGTAGTTCAGGGAGCACATCTTCTTGGAATAAGGGACGGAGTGATCCCGAAGTAAACGAGGGATCTAGATAGACAATTCCGCGAAGGGCGTTGACGAGCTTGTTTGATAGTGACACGGGGCAACCTGCCATGCTGAGGAGTTGAATCTGATGCCCAACCTCTGAGAGAGATTCAGAAGGATTGAGATCTTCATGGCCATCGATGAGAATACAGATTAGGTTTGGTAAGAACTTGACTGCATTCTTCAAGCTCGTATTGATGCTGACACCCATGCTGAGAGAATATGTGCCCCTGATGGAGCGAGCATCAAAAACTCGAACAAGGCTCAACGTCTCGGATCTCACCCGACTGATGCCGTTGAAAACAGAGTTCATCAACCAATCCAAATCTGATGAAACTAATCAGTTCCTACTCTGAGGACAAGAGACTAGGGCATTGTTCAATCCATAGCTCACCATATTGTGCATCGTCAAGACCCTTAACCATGTCTGAGCGTGGGAGACGACTCCATATACGTGGGGCAAAAACGTCCCAGTACCGGTGATTTACACCGCACAAGGCCGGATAGTCCTTGGGAGAGACGTAGGGAGCCACTAGGGGCAGCCAGTCAGGGGAGACGGCATCATGGTAGGATGGAAGCGAAGCCATCGCGAGATTGCTAAGTCAGCCAGGGCCAGCATCGAGACAACCAGGATCCGGGATCCCCGGGATTTGCGTCGGTCGAGATAATCCGGGTCTCAACCTCATACAGTAAAATAGAGAGAGAAAGAGAGAGAGAGAGAGAGAGAGAGACGGGAATAAGAAGTGGTGACGCTCCGTTCCTCAGCTGGTTACTAGCAGTGTAGGTGCATATGCATGTTGTGTTGCTTGCTGGGCTGGTAGTGGAGATTGATGACATGACATTATTCAGACGGCAATACTCCGCGGAATTGTCATTGGCTGTGGCACAGCAGCGAGTGCCAAGCGCACAGGCCTCTTTGTGAGCCTCTGCAGTGGAGGCAGCCTGTTTTAACGGCTTATGCCAAGATCGGAGCTAAGTTACAGGGGGTCGATCAGGTACGTGAGGTGAGGTGAGGTGAGCTAGGTGTGCACTGTATCAATCAGATCGCTAAAACTGTAGGGCGGCCTTCCCGCCCATTCGTCATCAGTGACCTTCAGAGCTGAATTAAGATTTCTACAGAGCAGAGTGGAGGGTCTGTACATCTCCTTGAACAGCTGTCAAGACTGCAGTTGATCCAATGTAACCTGCAAGATTGATCAACAGGCAAGTTCTTCAGAAAACAGAGCTGTCACTGTAACTTCTCACAACTCAACAGATTATCACCTCTCGCACTGCAGTGCAGTATCCGATGACAGGCATTCTTACCTGATAATGTCCCCACAAAATAGCATGCATGCATGTCATGTCCCTGTCCCTGTCCCTGTCTCGCCCAGCAGACTTACCAACCAATTCGAAGCATTCTTTCCCCGCGATCTATCACATCTCTCAAATGCGTGCGCGCAAATGCATGTGATACGTTCACCCGACGGGGGAGCCTCCGCCCCCTAGTTATTGTAACTAAGTATGTGTTGCTTGCTGCACTGTAGGTAGGCCAAGGTAGGTAAACGACATATGCAATCTAATGCACGGAATACCTAGCATGCCCCCCCATACCAAGAGCATGTTCGTTTCTTTCTTTCTTTTTTCGCTTCTCTTTTTGTGTTTACGTACAGTAGCTTTCTAACCTCTTGCGTCATGGCCACCGCTGTGGTTCATCGTTTTACGCTGCCCGTAGTGCACAACCGCCTCTTTTTGCCCTCTTTTTGCATTCCTGTGACAACTGTTTCAGAAGCAAAGAGAACTATCAATTCAACCATTTACTCACCCATTACCTAGCTCATACAACCCATGTCCAACTGTTAACTAATTCCTTGGGTACAGAACCCGGCGTCGATCGCGGGCTTCACATCTTACACCCGAAATCGCAATTCAGCTTGACAAGGCCTGTGTCTGATTATCTGATCTACATTGCATTCTCCATTTCTGCTGCAACCTCGTTTAGATAAGTAAGCCGGCTGCCGGGAACGAACCATCCAACAACGATCATAGGTTCGTTCGCAAAACCTCACACCCAATCGCAACAGCTAAACACCCAAACGCGAAATAGCCTCCACCAGTCCAAGCAAACTCTGTTTTCCTCTGACAAGTGCCGGCCCAGGGCAAAGAAAAGAGACTTTCAGGGGTTCTTGGACTCTACTTGCGACTAAGAGCTCCACTGTCGATGAATTACTGTGTTGGGTAACCTCTGTAGAACCCCGCCAATCTCATCCACGAAGCCATTCCCGTAACTCAGTAGCCCTGACCCTAGTCTCCGCGCCGGCCTTGTCGCTAAACCGGTCCTTGCTCTACGTCCTTTATTCCTGTCGACGTGCTCTATCATAGACGTAATTCTCTCTCTCGGCCTCTTTGGTCAAGGGTATCACGGGGTCTAAGAGATGAATGGTGGCATTAGCTCATGTAACTTGTCATTTTTTTTTTTGCACTGGTCCAACAATGGTGTTGGAATTGAGCGAGTAGTGTCCATACTCTCTGTTAGATAACAAAAAAAGGTCCATATCTCTTAGAATATACGGAGATCGCGGGCGTTCTGTTCCTGAGCCTCCCTGAATCGACTCTATCGTGTCATGTTCCAGTAGTTCCTCGTCGCCTCCCATCTCGTGGTACACATCGGCGTCTCATCTCAGCTCATTCCAGGCACAAACGTCTCCTCAACACCTCAAATCCCAAGGGAAAGGGTCTGTGCAACCGTACTACGTCCAGGACCCGTGGGAATCCTTATCCGAGCTGCAAAACACACACGGCAAGAGAATAAAAGGGTCCAATGGTCTTGCTTGTGTCAGCCTTTATCTCAGCCACGGACTGTTATCCACTGACATCGTATATAGTGAATCATCATGTGGATCACGACCCAAGAAACACCACTAGACTCTCGAGAATATGGAGACACCCTGACACCCCATGCAAGTGACCCCTAAACGCCTCAGTCAGTATTGGAGATCCCCTTCCCCTTGTCGGCACGGACTCGATCATGTTCAGCCTCATACAATGATCGACGTTGCTATCCGTATATCAGATCATATCATGGTCCCCTGTTTCTGTTTCTGTTTCTGTGCGAAATGTGAAAGTGTGCATGCCATCATAATTTCCCAATTCTTTCTCTCCCTACACATCTCGTCACAAACTAGTTGTCCTTATAAGGCAATTCCCACAAAAGACATCCATTGGCCCGTAAACTGCCTGACCCAAGCCGCGATGGATGAAACTGGCTGCATACCTCTCCCTGGAGAGGACTTTTCCTCCCTCACTAATTTTATGTATTGGAACTATTTATGCAACCCTCCTGATTCTGAACAACCCCTTTGACACTCGGAAACTCTAATATTTTCTCCTTGAGGGTGTTGTTCTCTTCCGATGGTTTGTTTGCCTGCAATGTTGGCATTATCTCGTCTAGTAGAGTCTTCCTCTCCACCACGGCCCGCGTAGTCTACAATAGCCCCCGGTCGAGTCCAAGAGACCTCTTTTCCGAATGAGGAAATAGGTACCAGTATCCGCAGTTTTTTTTGTTGAACTAACGTTAGATAGTAATCTTCTCCGCTGCGGATCGTATCCAATGGCCTTTGCTGCTTATGTAGGTACATGTCGTTGATGTTAGCATTCCTCGAGTCCGGCGGGAGGCAAAGACGGTTGACATTCCCTCTGCTAACTGCTAACATTGCAAATCAGAAACCGTTTGACATGTGTCTTTGTACTACCCGCAATCCAAATCTTAGTATTATTAGATCTAGACTCAAAGAGTCTCTTGGCGGACCTAAAAGCCCCAATCACATCATCCTTCACCCGTCTCAGCCACTACCGTTTGAGCCTCTTGTCAGCCCAGAAATATCATATATCACATCCGACGACCATCGGAGTGGCCACCGAGGCCCCCAGAGGAGCACACCACACCAAATGCCTTGTAGACCCGTCTTTCTGTCTCTTTCATGTATGTACAGCACATCAAATCTGCCAGACCCAAAGCAGCGGGTGCTGCTACGCCGTATCTTGTCATCTCATCTCACCCATCTCATCCCAATCTAGCAGAAGCAATGAGCCTGTGCATTTACCTTGCCTGTGCTGGGACTAGGGCGTCAGGGTGGCTCGCGGATCGGCAGCCTGTCCTACCCCGAGATCTGAGACATCGTGGAGCTGTCTAACGGAAGCCAAACCATCCAACCCATCCAACCCATCCAACCCATCCACAGTCTCTTTCGCTCAACTGTCCGCTCTGGCTGACTGCCTGCCTGTCCGTGAAATGCTCCAATTCCGCTCTGCGCTCGGGCCAACATGTCCCGGAAACTCTAAAGCCTGCCGAAGCTGAAGTTTTCTCTGTCGGATGCTGTCTTTCGTCATATCTGATATCTTTAGGTTTCCTACTTTTCTGGGTATAGACGCACCTGAAAGCCTGCTTCTAAACACAAACTACATATCCTCAAGCCAATCAATCAATACGTGAATGCCTTTCATCCTTGCCCTGCACTATGTAATGCAATCTCCAGCTTTGCCTGTCTTGTCTCTCCACGAACAGGCACCACCACTGTGTCCAGCTCAGCCATGTTTCCCAGCGCCAGCTCATAAAAAGGAATTTCTAATCGATATGTCACTTGTATGGAGGTCACTATGGGGAAAGTCATGACGAAGGTGTTCATTTGACAAAATTTCTTGTTTCATTATTTGCTGCTCCAATCCTATGTCCGCCACCATATTGTCCCAGCCATTCTTTATCCAGAATGTGGAGGGTAATAGAAGAGAAAAGAATAGCTAACCAAAGAGTAAAGTAAGAACAAATTCGACAAAATTCCTCAACACCGAGTAAAAGAACAAAGTAAAGCAGAAAGCCTCCCCCCAAGAGTAGAAACGCCGTTGCACCTTTGAAGTGGACCTGGTTGTGTGATAACAACTCCATCATGCACATGCCACCCAAGTAAAGTAAAGTAAAGTAAAGTAAAGTAACAGTAAAAGTCAAGCCGAGTTCAGGTAATCCTTTTCCGCATCTTCTCTTCAGACATAGTAATCATACAGACCATTACACCCTCGTGTCTCCTGTAATTTCGTTTGCTTTCCAAAAGAGCTCTCCTGCTTGAGTCTCTAATGCAGCGGCGTCGACCACATGACGGTCTGGCTGCAGAAATGCTGCTATTCCTTTCTTTTTCCAGCTCCACCTTTTCCGTATATGATGATAGTGTGTAGATGCGAATGTGTGTGGACGAGACAGACAGAATATGTAAGTAGTTTTTGGGTATGTGTGTCTGACTGAATGTGTGAGAGTGTGTGTGTATATCTTCCCAATCAAGTCGAGCGGGTCCTGGTCTTGTTCTGCGTGTCTCATATAAGTGGCGCCCTTTTGGGACTCGACTCTTCCCTGTTCTCGTTATTCCACCAGTTGCGACTGACGGAGTTCTCAAGTAAGGTACCCGGGCCAAGATATTCCCATCAGCAAAAAGTAAAGGTAGGTAATGCCAAGCAGTCAATGAATGAAATGACAGCTTAGTATTCTGAGCCCCGCTTCTCAGCAATCTTGGACTTTGAGGGCGCTCTTCGCTTCCTGCTTCGCTCCTCTTGCTCAATAATGGGCACTGCAGCAGGGATAAACTCAACTCCGCGGTTGCGGCTGTTGGGTCGTGCGTGTAGCTTGCGGTGGTTGTTGAGGTTATCTTGGCGGTTGAATTGGTCCTTTCCACAGAACTCGCATGAGAAACGGTTAGGTCCTTCACCGTGGAAACTGCTTTTTGTTAGTAAAAATGTTCATTTTTTATGAATTTTAGTAAATACTCACGTTTGCTTGTGACGCTTGAGATGCTCGTTTCGTCGGAAGGCCTTGTGGCAACCAGGGTAGTCACACTTGCACATGGCTCTTCGAACAACATCAACTTGAGCAGAATCGGGCTTGATCGATCGCTTCCTCGATGATCGAATCTGAGCTCGCTGAAGTTCAGCACTCTTCTGTTGGATCTCATGCACCATCAACTTCCTTTGAGCACGCATGCGGTTGGGAGAGTTGGGGTCATGAATGTGGTAACCAAGAGGTGACTGAGAGTGGCGGTCCATATCAAAAGTGTCAAAGTCACTTGAGAGTTGTCTGTTGGGGAAGAATGAGATGGGGCTATCGTTGGCACAAGACCATGATGAGCCGGTCTCGGCAGCCTCAGAGCCAGAGATACTTTGGGTGGGTGTCATCATGAAAGAGGCGGGACCCATTGCAGCATCAGGGGAGTACGAATACATGCCAAAGGAGTTTGATGGTGTTAATGAACCCATTGATCCGTGATGTGCCATGCTCATGTCCATCATGTGCTCGTACTCGAAGCCGAGCTGCTCTCGCTTCATGGGAGTGTTGGGGAGAGAGTCGGAGAATGAGATGTGCTCAGGCTCAGGCTTGACAGGGCCAAACATGAACTTGCCCATTGCTGATGAGGGAGGGGTCAGCTCTGCCCCCCGGTGGGAGATAGAGTTATAGGGACCATCAAAGTCCATGTTGCCAAATTCATGAGGTGTTGATCGTCGAGACGTAGGAGTGAAGGGGTCGTAAGCTGATGAGGCGGAGGAAAAGCTTGTGGTGGTGGAAGGGCAGGACATGGGCTGACTGCAGAGGCTGAAGGTGTCGTCCATGTCGAACCGGTAATCCGACTCGAACTGCATCTTGAATATATGAGAGCAAGGAGTGTTAAAGAGAGAATAGATGGGGAAGGGATGAGATGTTTGTGAATATGTCTTGAGTTGACCTTGAGTGAAGGGTGAAAGTGTTCAAGGTTGGTCTCAAAAGGCTGTAAAGAACAATCAAGAGTTGAGTGAAGTTGTTCAGTTGTCTGGTGAGTGAGTCTGATCGGGAATGTTTTTTCGTCTTTCGAGGACGGACGCCCTTGAAGATATAGAGATGAGGTGGAATGAGGTACGCAGCATCGAGCTGCGGGTCCTGAGACAGTCAAGCTGTTAACTCAACCACCCGTAGATCCTTGAACACAGCCGGTGCAGCTAGTAGGGAACCCGCGAGACACAGCTATGATCCAATACCCCCAGGGCAAGAATGCGAACAAGGGTGTCGAGAGAAGTCGAGCAGCGCGGATCTCGATCGGTGGCTCTGAAGAGGAGCAGTCCAGGTAGGGCGACGGGAGAGGCGTGATAGATCCACAGTTGAGCGAGTGGGTTTGTTGCTCGCATAGAGTGAGTGCAATGTTTTGGATGAAGTTATGATCAAGCGTCCCTGGAGATGTTTCGCTCGGCCCTCAACGCCCTCAGCTGGACTAGTTGCCGACTAGTTATTACAGCAGCAAGAGAAAGAGAAAGAGACCAATACAGACTTGGAACTTGATCCGAGAAAGTTGAGTTTTGTGAAAGAAGAAGAAGAAATACTACGCTGGCATTGAGTAATGCAGGACTCGGAGAATAGGGACAAAGTGAAGAACCAGAACAAAGGCACGTATAATGGCAGTCGAGAATATGCTTGAACCAAGGCTCGGCATATGGGGGGTGCGGTATAGACTAGGATGGGTGGGCGTGGGATTAGACCACGTCCCTGACTCTGGGGCGGTTCCTCGCTCGAAGCCACAACTTTATAGACACCCCTGCAGCCACCGAACCATGACCATGCTGCGGATCCCAGGGAAAAGAAGAAAAAAAAGGGTGCGGGTGTGTGATGGTGATGCATCGACTCCAACTCTCACATTACCTGAAGGAAGGACTCGAGGCGAAGTTGGGTGAGTGACTATATCGGACCCTGCATGAGGTGCATGAACATAACCCCCAGGGTGAGAAAAGGTGTCACTGAACTGAACTGGACTGACTGACGCCAGCCCTCCTTCATGTCCATCTCCATAATCTATCCATCTCGGACATGTGCCACAGGACAGGGCCTACCTGTCAATTTCAATGTCAAGGTGAACATGGGTAAGCCACGCCCAGAGAGTGGGAGTCCCCTCTGAGGTAATTGCGTGGGTGCCCCAGATCTGGTGTAAGGATGTACGGATGTACCGTATCGTCTCGGTCGGTCTCTTCTCACTCGAGAAAACTGTTAGCTTTCTTGCCTCCGACAGTTATGGATATCATCACCAGGAATGATCAGGGCCTGGAATGGGAGAGAGTGGAAATGTCGCTCAGAAAGGCCCTCGAGTGAGACAGTGTCGCGTCGAAGGGACCCAAGCCAAGACCATCCGAAGGTTCATGTTCCTGAGCGTGCCTGGATGTGTTACCTCTTGGGCGAAACATGCCCCATCCGAAAGGTCTTTTTGGTTTCCCCATATCTCGACTCCCTTGAGACTCAACATACAGTAGTGTCGAGACAGTTCAAGACAAGACAAGACAAGACGCGGAACGATTTAGTGGGATATCTCTCACTCCAAGAGTCAAAGTGAAGATGTGGGTCAGCAGGAGAGAAGGTTCAGCAAAGGAGTACAGTAGAGCGAGTGATTGAAAGGTAATCTGGCCCTATTCGTGAAAGGCAATCACAGGCGTGGTGCAGGTCTCACCCAAAACGAAAGGGACCTGCGGGTGTTCCTGGCGATGGATGGGGCACTTACTGCAAGAAGACGGGAACTGTGTGCTCGTATCCGCACATTACGGATAGAGTTGATGAGTGCATAGAGTGAGTGAGTGCAAGGAGTAGACTGTAGGAGTAGGTCGAGTAGAGTTTCTTCGTGGACCCTGATCTGATCCGATAAACGTCTCAGAGTGTTTGGTTCTTTTCGGCTGATGCTGACTCTGGCTCTGGCTCTGGCTCTGGCTCTGGCTCTGCAAACCAACAACGTACATGGTCTGTCAGGTCATGGAAAACTCCATCTGAGGAGGGCTCCTTGTGATGTCATTGGACGGGAAGAAGAAGAAGAAGAAGAAGCTCTGTTGGCCTGCACATCGGAAGGTCTGCTGCGGATGCGACTCCAACTGCACTGTACATAGAGCTACAGGCTGTAGACTGCAGACTAACGTCGGATACGGGGAAACCGGCCACCCCCAGAAACCGGCTACCCTTAATAAAATACTAAGAATAAGATAGCATTAGGAACTTAATTAATTAACTATTACTATATTTTTTTAATTAATTAAAATTTATATTAGTAAATATTTAAATAAAACTAAATATAAAGATCCTTAAATTTAATTCTTTAAATATAATATAATATTTTTTTTTAATTATAATACTTTTTATATCTATTTATAAGCCTTTAAAATTACTAGAATCTTTATAAACTTAGTATTTTTATTATATATAATTTTCTTTTTCTTTTTTAGTAAATATTTTTTTTATTTTATTACTATTATTATAATTTCTTTTCTTTAGTATTTAATTAAAAAGTTATAACTATTTAATTAATTACTAATTTTATAAAAAAGTAACTTAATAGCTAGGTTATTAAAAATAATACCTAAAATACCTTAAAAAACTTAATAAAGCTATATAGATAATTAAAAAGTTATAAAAAAAACTAGAATTTTTTAGTTTAGCTAGGGAAATAGCTATAATAATAAAAGCTAGTATCTTAGGAGTCTAAGTAATTATTAGGTTTATTAAAACCTTTATTAAATTAACTAGCTATAGTTTAGTTACTTTCTAGCTAGCTAGGGTATTTAACTTTATAATAGCTTCTTTTTAGGCTTTATTATAATTATATAAGAAAATAATCTTACTAATATAACTTAAATTTATAATAAAAGTAAGATTTAAAATAAGTTTTTAATATACCTTTTTTAATAATTTAAAAACTATAATATTTAATAACTAAAAGATATAAGAAATATATATTAAAAGGAAAAGTATAAATATATTATTAATATAATACTTAAATAAAAAGTCCTTAATTATATAGCTTTTATAACTATTAAGAATTAATAAATAAGGTTTTTTAGAATTTTTAGGCTTTATTAATAAAATAAATATAGTTTTTAGCTAAATTAATACTATATAGTTATTTATTTAGCCTTTTTTATTATTAGTAAAATTTTAGTTATTTAAGAAGTTTAATTTTTTTAGAAAATATTATTATTAAACTATTTTTCCTTTAAAGATTACTAAAGATCTTAGGACTTTTTTTATTACTAAGATATACTTAAGGATTATAATCTAAGACTTTAAATTAAGCTAATAAATAAGTACTAACTTCTTATCTTTTAAACTAATAAAAAGACTATTTAGTTTTATTTTTTTTATTATACTAACTTTATTAATATTATATCTATTTCTTTACTTAACTATTTAAATTACTAGTATTAATAATAATATAAAAAAAGCCTTAATAAGTTTAATAAATACTTTATTATATTAATTAAAATCTATATACTTTTTTAATAAAGTCTTTACTTTTTTATTTTTACTTATAAAAGTAAATAATTAGTATTTTTTAATACTTTTTAAAAAGCTATTATATATTATAATCTAGTTTATAAAGTATTAAACCTATTAATATAATATAAAATACCCTAAGTTAGCTTAAACTAGTATTTAATTTTTTAAATACTTTTTTTAAATAGCTAAAAGCTTTTAATTAGGTTTATAAGCTTATTTTGGTATTATAATACCTTTAATCTAATTTTAAAAGATAAAATAGTTAATACTATAAGCTATAGTAGCTTTATTTATAGAAATTCTATTTATAACTATTTAAAAAGTAGTACTTTTATTTCTTTTAGTAAATTTTATTATTTTAAATTAATTAATATAGTTTATAAGTTTTTATAATTAAAATTAGTAAAGTTATAAATTTTTAAAGATATTATAAATTAGGTAGTTAGGTTAAAAAGCAAGTAGCTGGTTTCTAGGGGTGGCCGGTTTCCCCGTATCCGACGTTACAGACTGCAGAGTCGCACTGCAGCTTTGCAAGGGTGGCATCGGCAATTGTTAAAAGGTGTAAAGGTGCCGGGTGCTGGGTAACTCAGCCATGCCAGGCCAGGCCAGACCAGACCCAAATAAGAATGTAACGTCAGAGCGGCTAAACTCAAATCTCCATCATCATGGGAAAAAGTGCTCGAGTTGACCTCGAGAAAATGGAGATATCGGACGGTAGCGGAGCAACCACGGTATCTATCCTTACAGATCATATGCATAGAAGACAAATTAAGTTCCCATTGACAGGTGAGCGTGGTCAGTCAACCTGGTTAGGACCCCTGCTTCGCCTATCGTAACAGGAAAGGAAATGCCTTGCCTGTCAAGTTTGTGCACTAAAACAACCTAACTATTCTATTGTAGCCGCGCACGGTTCTCAATATGACAAAAGAGACAAGAGAGACTTGCCAAACTGACAGACTCAGCACAGAGAAGAGAAGAGAATGGAACAAAGGGCATTCCGTCTCGCTTGCAAGTGGCCGAGAAGGGGACTCGGTTGACCCTGAAAACTGAAAACTGAAAAAACAGGACCGAACTCAACCGAACTGAATCGAATTGACTCTATTGATAGAGTTGAAACTCCTTGATCAAAGGAGTTACTCAAGGAGAGGTGATATATTCAATAGTGTGAGGCTGCCCTCGGAGTCTTCATTTCAATGTCTCCGAGTTTATTATCCGTCGGCCATTGAATTATTCCTCCTAAGGAGGGGTCAAAATCGAGTCGAGTTGGGTTAAGTTGAGTCGAGTAACCCCTCTTACTACGGTACGACCCCATCTTAGCTCTGCTTGGCTCATCAAGTCAAACCGAGGCGCACTATGTTCATGCTCCCTTAGTAGGTAGCCCCAGTAAAAACGCGACCTGGACGCGTTTCCAGGCGTGATAAGGGAAGCCGGGACACTGAAGTCATAACAAAGGGAATGGGAAACAGTTCACTTCAGTTAGTGCATCGCGCGATTGTCTGGTGCAAGCACTAACGCGAGGCTCGGGACGGTAGCTGCGGGGCCCGCGCCCACTATCGCTCGCTACAACCTATGGGCACAGCACCCTCAGAGGCTCAGATAAGAGCGCAATGCCCTTAAGCCAGTGTCAGCTCTCAATGCGTCCCTAGTGCCGGGCGATCTTCCCGGGGAGCGACCCAGCGATCCTCCCAAGAAATCAAATCTAGGAACGGAGAGGGGACCACACTCTCAGGGGACAGGGACCTTTCAGTGGAGGAGCTGTTTGGAGGGAGAGGCTGTTTGGCGCTGGCGCTGGCGCTGGTGCTGGCGTTGGCGTTGGCGTTGGTGTTCGTTCATAGATCTGACTTTTTCTTCTTCTAACTAATCCCCACTGTAAATCAGTCCAGGTTAGACCTATCGGTGCGGTAGCATCACACGCCCCCCCGTCTTGCAATGTAATGCACTCACACATACTGTACATACATACACTGCTGAAGGCTGGTAAGACACCTGAGATGGGCTGGGCTGGGCAGGGTTTTTAGTTTTGGTGATATATCGTTTTTTTCTTTTCTTTCTGTTCTGCTCTCACCTTGGAAATGTGCAGTAGCCTAGTTACCTACCTAGTCGAAATGGATGATGTGAGAGCTACTGTACTAACGAGATACGCAATGCCTCGGGTCGCTTGTTTGTTTGCTAAACGAACGGAAGATGCCAGAGTAGACACACAAGATTTCACCATCATTGCCCTTGCAGTGTCTGAAGCGGATGTAAGTAAAGTCTCCGCCACGATGAGAAACAGAGTGTTCATCATCATTTCTACTATATCCCATATTAAGAAAACGGTGCAGTATTGGACAGTGAACGAATAGTGCGTGCAGCTCGTAGCATCATCTCATCTCATCTCATCTCATTTACACCATGTACAGGGCCAATTCAACTGCATACCCGACCGACATCTGCAGTCCTTTCGTCATACGGCATCGTAAGTTACTTTTTTCGTCCTGTCTCTTTGCCTAGCCCTGACCCTGCCCTGTCCTGAGCTGAACTGGGCTGGTAATACCGAGCAGCGTAGCATCTCATACGGGCCCCCGACGGGAATCCGAGTGCTCCCATGTTCCTATCCACTTTCTTCCCGTGCTTAGCCTCTGTCTAACTCAGGCCCAGGGCCAAGAGAGCAGAGAGAGAGTCTGAAAGAGGGGAGCACTTTAGGCATGCGTACCAGGTTTTTCCCTGCTTCCCGTCTCCGCTGACTCAAGAGCTGGAGAGTCGAGACCCGTGATCTGACTGGCAAACAAAGAGCTCCCTCCTCCTCAGCTTACAGTACACAGTTGGGAATGGATCACGGAAGAGGCCCCTCCCCCCGCCGAGGAAAGGCCAAGCCCGTTATCCCAAAGGTAGATCCGTGTCCGGCTCGGCTTCCCAGCACCGTTGCTCCCGTAAAGTATACGAGCTCCCCAAAGTAAAAAACGCCATGGGCTGTGCCAAGATGCTATTCTAGTGAAGGATTTTCGTACTGTCTCGTGTGATGAGAATGAGAATGCTGAATTTCCCTCATGATAGACCGTGGAGCAGATCTGCTGTTGGAGCTTCTTCTTCTTTTCTCATAATGGCATCATAGATTTATAACATCATAGTCTCACCTGAGCTGCGGGCACGCTTCCGCAAGTTGTCCTACCAATCAGAGTCTTGAGTGTCATATCAAGCGCCACAAGTCCTAGTACAGTAGCTGTCGAGACCTTGTGTTGGGGCTCTAAGTGATCTATCATAAAATCCTGCCCACTCAGCATACTCCAAAGGGGATGGTCTAATCAGACAAAAAGTGGTCTTGCGCAGTAAAGTCCATTTCCACGCACTCGTCGTCCCTCTGGGCTAGTGCCGTTGATGTTCGGTAGCATTGCTTGGTTGGTAATGCCATATGCGAGCACTAGGAGGCCCAATTGGGTGCATGATGTTCCCTTGTGTAGAGCTCTTTGCGGGCACCGGGCCCAGGAATTGCCGAATTGACTTGGGGACTATCACTATCACAAACTTATCAACCTGTCAACTTGCTTGGTCGCATCCCTTGACTCCCGTATTGAGTAGACGATGTTACATCTATAGCCCATTTGGTGTTTGTCTCCCTCTGTTTACGGTAATCATACGCTATTGTTCTTACTCTCCCTGGTAGACAATCTATCTATCAGGCTAGTTATCAGACGATTGTAGCAGTATTCCACGCACACTACTGTACCTCGATCCATAAGGAGAATAACGCTTCGTGTGTTGGCTGACTGGCTGCTGTACGGATAGGTACCTAGCCATGTCAAGCAAGATTGCCTGCTGTGGCTATTATTGTGGCTTTTGGAGGCTGCAACAAGGTAATTCAACTGGCAGTGGATTAATAACGCCAACATACTTTGTCAGTACTGAGAAATGATTGACGGGTCCGTACTCTTGCCGACGGCAAACTGAAGGCCTAAGTTAGTTATTCTCTCCACATCTGGTTCTCACTGTGACGGGCCCGTGTGCGAATGGAAACCCACTCTCACTCTCTAGTCAAGTCATGCTTGGGGGAGACCGGGACCGGGCAGCGTTGGTTGGAGTGAGGGACTCAGCCGGCCGGGGTCTACGGCTTCTGGGCCAAGGGACCCCAGGCTGTCAGTCTCCGCTGACATAGTTACCTTAGGCCCTGTAAGCTAGGTATTGGTAGGTATTCTGCCCTACATTGATCTATGTGAAGAATGTCATCCAAACTCGGTGGTATATGTTAGTGTTCTGTATTTGTATAGCTTTCAGTCCCTTGAATATCGTGGTCCACTTCCCTCGGTCTTCTCAGCCTATATATCATACCAGGTAAGCCCAGGCCCATGAGATCGCCGATGCACTCTACTTTCCACGATGCGAGCGACCTAAATGTCATGCCATATGGCACTACGTACATACACGGTTTTTTCTTTTTTGTTTCCTTGGGCTTGGGCTTGCTTGGGGTGCTCTGTGCTTCGCCCCCAGATCGAAGTTACACCGCAGCCGCTGTTACATCCGCCGTGAATCTCCCGCCAACTAGGTTTGTGATCTGACGGACGGCGGGCGGGAGAGGATCACCATACTGGGGATAGTCAGGGGTCAGGAAAGCCAGATTTTCAGGGCCTGCTCCCTGTAGGAGTTCCTGTTCTTGTTCCATTTTGGAGATTCTGTGGTCTCCCGAAACCTTGGCCCTGCGTCATCTGCATCTGCATCTGCGGCTGTGTCTGCGCTGCATCTGCATCTGTATCTGAATCTGCCGCATAAGGCACGTCAGGGTATTTTTAATTGGCCCTGAGACCGAGATTGAGATTGAGACTCTTACACAGCATAGCATAAAGCAAGGTACGGAGGTTTTTCCCCGCCAGAACCCAATTTGTGTTGTTTTTTATTTGATTTTATTCCTTGCCTCTCTCCCTCACAATACTACCTTTGCCAACAGGTGTCATTGACTCTCTTTCGCTACCGTTTCTCGCCTCTTGACGAGACGGTCATGCTTACGGTGACATTCGCATATCAATAGCACCGGAATGCAGGCTCAAAACGACCGTTTTGACCGTTGGTAGCGTGGCATTGCTTAACATACGTACGTCGGGCCGGCAGCTAGAGACTGGTAACGCAGCCTCAAAATAACATCGACCTTTTTTCTCTCACGGTGAATGGCACAACAATTGCATTACCCTGGGCTGGCCTGTGCTGCTGTTTTTGGCGGGAAAGATATTATCCAGTGGCCAGATCTCGCGGATTTGCGGGAAAGCCAGTAATAAAGTTTCGCCCAGAACCGGAGTCGTGGTTACGCTTGGCTGTATTAGTCCACTATACACGATTTCCATTCCCTAAATGGAGTTTAGCTACCCGTAGCCTAGTAAATGCCTCTCGCTAAATGGATAGACAGTTTCCGCGGAGCCTCTCGAATTCACGATGTTGACATTTTCGATTCTGATTTATGCAGCTCATGACTCTTTACCATGGCCTTTCAAACACTAATCCTCGATATTTCATGTTCTAGAATGCGCCTCCTTCAGTTGACACGATCGGTCGATCGGCAGGAGATTTATTTTACCAATGAGGCTATAGAACATGTAGGGTAACTCAGGGCTTAGGATGGTTTCAAGTAACTACACTTCGTAGGGCGTATGTTAAAACTGTTAAATCTCTTCTAGGCTAAACCGTCCCATACGTTTGGGCTTCTGTCAGTAGTTTACCAGACTTTTGTCATCAGTGACCTCGTTGGTGACATAATATTGTTTAACGTAGTCAGAATGTGCTATGTCAGTCACCGTGCCACGACACCTGACACGGCTTGAGATAAGACAAGACGAGACGAGGGCAGACTATCCAGTTCCAGACTCGACTCGAGACCATTGAGTGACCATGGGATTCTGCAGTTGAAGGGTGAGATAAGCATATCTGACGTCTTTCGGACAATAACCAAACGTTTGTAAATTGAATGGGAATACCGTCAAGCGTGGCTGTCAAAAGAGGTGCAGATTCTATCTATAGAAAAAGCCGTTATGAAGCCACTTTGTTTCGTTTCAACATGGCAATCTAATAAGCAACAACTTACAGCCCTGTAAGAAGATCCACGGAACTCAATCTATGCATACTGGACCCTACTTTTTCTTTTACTTTCTTAGTGAACAACAGCCTCTGCTTCAGCTTTCGATCTCAGTGTATTCTCTCGATCTGCGGCGGGTGCGGCAGACTACCTGACTTTACGACAAGCTGTCACTCCAGCCATAAAGAGGATACGCGGTCAGCCAGTCACTGCCCACGCCCGCAGAGTGGACATTGCGATAGTCTTACGTTTAGAATGTCACTGCAAGGCTGGAGTACCCGTCGTGGTTCGGTTCCGAATTCCCTAGATAGGCCCAACGCGCGCTTACGCGTAGAAGGGAAGCGAGCCAACAGTGACACCTCTTTTGATCAGCTACATCGTCAAAGCGCGCATAGAGAGAGGGACGATATCTGAACACGCCCTCTCAATGACTTAAGTGAAGTGATTTGATTAGGGTGACAGTGCATTAGTTTCATCCCGTCTTACGATCGTCGATCTTATCCCCAACCTCGACAGCGCTTCACATCTAGGTTAGCTAGTGCTGTTGCTATCGAGAAAGCGATATCCCAAAATTCTTGGTAAGAAACATCCAAAAGTGCAAAGTCGTACGATTTCCCGATCGACAATGCTCTCCTTGCAGAGCTGCTGCTGTTCGGATGAACGTGAGGCGAGACATGTTGGTAAGCTGCCCGCGAAGGATAGCTTGGCACGGTTGGTAGGTGACATCGTGGGTCTCAAGTCAGACGTTTCCCGTCAAGCGATATTGAATCCAGCATTCGCCTGTGAATCCATTCCAACTTATCGTGTTCCCCAGGTGGCGATGGCACTTTGACGGGCATCCATTCGGCCTAGGCGTACCGGGGCCTCGATACTACCTTGCGCTGGAAGCAAAAGTCTCGAACATTCAACACCACACGTGAAATGCAACCATAGTGGTGATGTTGGAAGTGAGGGGAATAGCAGGGTTGAGTCGAAACAAACAAGCGAGTAACTCTATTGAATGCTTCTCCGTTTACGGTAACATCCGAGATTCTAAGTTAATCCATGACTGCTTGCTCGGCGTCAGCCTCCATGTCCTGGAGAACTTCCTCCATCTCAGCTTCTGTGGCCTCCAAACCCTCAGAGCTCATGAGCTTGTTGTCCTTGTCCTCAGCTGTGCAGGGGTGGGTTGGTTAGCGTGTCGATCACCTCTAGGGTAGGGAAACGGGAACTCACTTCGAGCTTCAACAAGCAGGTTCTCTTGAACCTCACAGTCGGTCAAGACAGATCCATCTCCAATGACTGCTCTCTTTCCAATGATACAACGTGTCAGCTTGCATGCCTTTCCAACAACAACTCCTTCCATAAGTAGACACTGAGAGAGCTTGGCACCCTCGTTGATCTGCGAACCGGCGCCGATCACAGTTTCCTTGATAGAGGTCTTCTCCTCCACAGTGACATTCTCCGCAATGAGGCTGTCCTTTTGTGTGATTGTCGTGCGTGCTTTAACGCCTTCAGGGTAAGCGATCTTCTTTGCATGTGCATATGGTGATGATGACTCTCCGCCTGTTTCCTCGAGTGATGGGAGCTTGGCCAGCTGAAGTGAAATAGCGAGCAACAGCTGTGCCGTGTCAACACGGCGAATCAAAGGAGCTGAGCTCCCGCCCGGGTGGACATAGGCAACGATCGGCGGGACTTGGAACGATTTCGACTTCTCGGCAGCTGATGGCTCGTCATCAACTGCAATACTCGGCACTGATGTCTCGGCAGTGTCACCGTATGTATTCCAATCACCACGGATGTTATCTGGTGTGGAAACTCGGGAAGGCGAGCTGGGTCGCTCATCGTCCTTGGTCTCCTCAACCCGACCTTGGGCACAAGCACTCTCCAGCTTCAACTTCTCGGCAAGACCGGATTGCCAGCCAGCCTTCGCCCACCATCCGACAACATCCTCACCAATACTCTCCATTCGCTCGTTATCCTTGACAAAATCGAGAACCCATCTAGGGAAGATGTAGATATGGGCATCTCGGTGTGTGGTTAACATTCGTATGCGAGAATGGGCACGCAGCAAGCCGTGTCGAAGGGGAAGTGAGCCCTTGTCTTCTGTCAAATCTCTCAAGGAGTCGGTTGGCATAGAGTATACCAGCTTTGACAAGTTTGAGAAGAGAGATCCCTTTGGTGGCGTAACGGGAGTGGAAGGCAACGGAGTTGTCGCAATGAAGTCTGTCTCCTCCTTCTTGACAGGCGCAACTGCCTTTGTATCATACCAGACGCCAAGTGCGCCGCTGTGAATTGATCGATGGCCGTTGGAAAGCCTGGCCGTTCCAAGTATGTCTGTCAGACTAGCTGACTTGACCATCCATGATTGTAGAAGCTTGGCTCCTCCAAGTTCGCAGACCAAGTCACAAGGGAGTACTACAAAGTCACCAGTGATAATCTTCCTAATCTCTGGCAGCCGTAGGATCTCAGCAGTGCCTGTGTTTTGATCAAGGTCTACTGGTGAGAGGATGTCGGGTCGCGGCAAAGGCAGCGCAGTTAGATGAAGGTTAGTATTCAGAGCAGTTGAGATAGCCTCGGATGCCGTAGGAGGACAGACAAGATTTATGTCTATCAGTTGTCAGTATGTGTCTGTCATAACTGGAGGGTGAGGAGCTATCTATGGCTATACTCAATGAGTCACCCTATAACACCGGACTTGACTAACCTGTGATGCCCATTCGATAGCAGAAATCGAGCGCATACCAGACCATAGGTCGGTTTGCAATAGGGAGAAGGGCCTTGGGGCTCTCATCGGGGTTAGAGGTGAATGTCGGGAATGACGAGCCAGGCCCGCAAAGAATGAGGGCTTGAAGCCCAGTTGACGGCATTGATACAGCGTGGGGCATAACACCGCGGGGTTCCTTGTTGATTTGTTGATTTGTTGATGCAGAGGTGAAAGACCTGAGATAGAGTCAACGTTCGGTAGAATTCCGCTATGGCCTCAGTGTGCGGGTTGGGTTGTTAATGCCAACGCGAGGGCCGTCGTTGCTGTATGAAGTCGAATATGCAGTGAAGAGTCACTCAAATCCATTGCCAAGACATCAAAAATGTACGTTCGTGGGGTGCTGTCCCGCCTGTGGCTGCAGCTGTGGCTGTCATGATGCACAGCCACATATCTTATCCCACACGGATTCACGTGGACGGATTAGACCCGACCTCGGTACGGATTATTGGATAGTCCCCCGCAATGAGCCCCTGAAATGCTGAGCTCTTTGTCGGCCCTCGGGCTGCTGACCCCGTTGTTGCTGGGGGTAGATGGCCTCAGCTCCACTGGCTTGTTGACGCCGATTACACCAACCACCGCGTATCGACAAGAATCGGATCTGGCCCCAGACTTCGCTACTTTAACGGCTGCGCCAATATCACGCAATTGCTCAAGAGTCCCAAACCCACGACACTCGAATTGTACGAAAAGGCCCTTTGCGCCTCCTGCCATTGGCGTCATCACCTCCACCTAGCAATGCGACAGGGCGCCGCGTAAATGTCGCCCGATCACGGATCGTCGCGGTCGCGACGGGGAGTTTGGAGCCACTGGGTCCCTCTCGCAGTTACACTTACAGTTGCCACTGTAGGTGTAGCTGCTTGGGTTTGGAGCCAGCGAAAAGACGGAGATGATGAAGACGACCACTACGGCTTAGACTACGGAAACCAAGCTCGCGCAGGTGATAACCAACCCCACGGTTCCCGAGATATCAATTCGCGCGATATTCAGGGTCCCGAGAAACCACCACGACCTGACGACCAGAGCCATGGAATTGCGCCCGCGGACGAAGATGCGGCCGGCGGAGGCTGGGGCTCGCGCATGTCTGGTGCTCTACGGCGAACACCGAGCCCGCAGCAGTTCTTTGACTCGACAGGTAAGACTGTGGCGGCTGGTGTCGCAGCTGCGAGTGCAGCTATGGGCAAGGCTTTGGCTAGCATTCGTGAGGAGGACAAGAGCCCCTTTGACGATACCAACCCCTGGCAAGAGGAAGCAGATGCTAAGAAAGAACGAGCGCCCGCCGATACGTCGTCACCACTCGTCGGCGGCAATAGGCGACGCAAGACGGTTGCGATTGTGGTATCTGCCGAGACAGGCGCCGTGCCTGAAGAGGAGGATTCGTTCCACGAACACGCTGTAAGTTGATCAGACTGTTCTCCGAGGTCGCGCACTAACACGCTCCAGTCTATCCTCTCCCACATCCCTCGAAACATCGATCACTCCAAGGTTAAGCTATTTGTTCTGATTTACGCTCCTGGTTTGAAGGAACCTGCTATGGATACTGCTACTAGTAACCTTCCGCCAACTTCGCTGAGCTCTTCATTTTCTAACATTGGACACGATCAAGTTCAAACCCCAGCTGAAGAGTCAAAGAACCAGCTGTATGCTTTACTTGCGCTGCTGAATCGTACTGTTGCTGACTACTCGTAGTGAATCCGCAAGCCCTTCTTTTAACTCCATCTACTCACAGGCTCTAAGTTTGGTCGAAAAGGAGACCATGGTTCTCCCTTTCACCACACCCAACGGCCACGTCCATATCCTGCGACACCTCCAGCCAGAAGTCATCTACCTCCAGAAGGCTCTCTCTGGTCAGGATGGCAGCATCATCACTACCCTCCAGACCTGGCTTCGACATGACGTCATTCTGGTTGTTGGAGCTGATGGCGGTTCTGGTGGATTGGCAGATAGCGAGTCTGAAGCTGAGAGGGCTGGAAAGAGCCAAGAATGGTGGCAGCGCCCTGAAAGAGTTGGACGAGGACGTGGAGTTGTGGTTGTCGATAGTATGAGGCTGAATGATGATTGGGCGCGTCGAGTTCAGGGCCAGGAGTGAGACTAACGCGTCTTGCGCAATCTGGCACGAGATACCATGAGCTTTGAACTTTAGTATATGCGATTAAGGGTTATTTACAGACACGAGCACGCGTGTATTTATTCAATGATTTCATCTACCTCATTTAGACGATATTGAATTTTGTGTGCAAACATTTATGCGTTTACTTTGGCGACGATGCGCTTGTTCGAGTTCCGTCACGTGATGCGATCTTCCGTAATCCAGCCGACCTCATCCAAGGGAATGCACCCGTGATACGGCGACAAGGCGTGAACCATCATCGAATTCATATCCGACTCCAGCGACAACGCAACAAAATCAACAAGGAAATCGACGGCTCTGTTCTACTTGAAAAACCTCTCATGGACCATTCTCTTTGTTTTCGATTTGCGGTTCTTTGAGATACTCGCGCCCCTAACGTGAGACTACCGCGGCCAACTCCGCATCATCCATCAAGTCAACGTGCGACCAGCTTATTCTCATCAAACCAACCTCGGATCCCGCACCGTGCCGTTTCGCTCATAATATTCATGTTTGCGACCTAAGCAAATATACCACCAAAGTCGAGCGGACCACATCGGCCGAGATATCGTCATAACCGCTAGCCCCCCGCGGCGCAGCGCGACCACGACACGATGGCGCCAGTTGGACCTATAGTCCATCAAAATGTCGCCAACAAAGTGAAGCGCCCAGTACCTCCTGGCATCCAGACGAATGGCGTTATAACATCCTCAAAATCATCACCGTCCCCATCAATGTCGGCAAAGAAACCTCCGCCGAGTGCCAAGCAGCCGCCGCATTCGGCGAGCGACAGGGCCATTACCGCATCAACCGTCCGACCTGTCAACAGAGCCCGACGAGAAACCGCATCGCAGTTGCAAGGCCGGCACTCTAGGAATAGTGCCGGCCTACGATCAGCGTCACTAGCGGCAGACCACTCTGGTCACGACGCGGAGCCTCGACCTTACAGTATGCGATGTTCTGACCTATCGTGTTGTTGCGTATCCACTAACAGTAATGAAGTTGTCACAGACTCCTATATCCTGAACAAATTCGCCGGCCGACCTCCCTCTCTTGTCTGCCATCTACACACAACGCATTTCCGATTCGATAACCAAGATGGCGTGTTTCCGTACAAGTCACCGATGAAAATATTCCTCGATCACGTCAGAAGCCGGACGATACCCCATGATCTTCTTTCCTATTTCACCGAAGCTGGTGTGCCATTCTATGATGGATGCCTCATTGTTCAAGTTCACGACCACAAGTCTCTTGCGCAAGCGAAGAACGTTGCCAAGCCCACAAAAGGAAAGGGTTCCATGATGCCGTCTTCCATTCATAACTACAACCAATGTCTCACACCATCGCCGAATGTTCCTTTTCCTAAAGAGAGTTTGACAAATGGAGATGGAAGCTTAAAAGGGAATGATGTGGCTGAAAAGGAAAATGCTCCCGTCATGCCAGCGCCGGAGGAGCAAAAAGACAGGGCGACCAAGCCACGGGTCTTTACCATGGTGCTCCATCCGACGCCCGAAAGCCTACAGATGGACCTGTTAATAAAAGCTTCTACCCCGCGAGGACAGGGCGATGGCCTTGGCCAACCCCCATCCACACCAATGTCCCTTATTCCCCCGACACCTACAGCTGGTAGCATGCCGCCACCAGCAAAACGCCAGAAGCGTGAAAAGACAGAGCTTGATAGCAGTAATATTCATGCTGCAGAGGGGCAAATCCTGTTGGCAACAAACGCACCATTGGTGCTTGAGCCTACTAAGACTATTGAAGAAACAATCATTCTCATGGAGGCAATGAGCCACCCCAAGCATGCAGAGGCTCCACCTCAGCCCAAAACACGCAAGCGAACTGTTGCCGAGATGGCTGCGGACGAAGCCGCTGCAGCAGAGACGGAACGCTTCATGCTGGTTGCCGACGAGCGTCTTGCACCAAATGCGAATGGAGCGCAGAACGGTGGTGCAACCGATGGGGATGCCTCAGGCGGCGCATCAGCATTCGAACCCCGCTTCGAACGATTCAAGGTTTTGGCTGACATCAGTCGAGAACATGCCGAGAAGAAGGAACAAGAGAAGCTTAAGCAGTTGGAGAACGACAGGAAATTGCAACAAGCGAAACAGCAACAGCAGCAAGATGCGGTTGCGCTGGCTCAGAAACAAAATGCTGAACAAGAAAGACTCCGACGGGAGGCCGCTGCGAGAGAAGCTCAGATGCGACAGGCAGAAGCTCAACGACAAGCCCAAGCTCGCGCCCAAGCGGCGAATCAGAACAGCCAGAACAACCAAAATGCTCAGAGGGTTAACGGGAACCAACCACAGCACGGCCATCCTCAGAACAATGTCGTCACCAACGGAGTCAATAACGCAGCTGTGGGAACGCCTCAAATGGCTAATAATATGCCTCCGCAAGCACAACCCCGCTTCCAGGCTCAGATCACTCAACCACCAGCGTCTTCTCCAGTTGCTGGCCAAGGTACACCTCAGCATATGTCGTCTCCTATGGTCGGCAGCGTCCCAATGCAACAGACCAACTCTGGCATGGCAAACAGCCCCCCTCGGCCGTCTTCTGTCGTGCAAAACGCGGCAGCTATGTCTGTCCCAATGGCTCACAACATGTCTTCTAGGGGTAGTCAGCAGAGCCATCCCTCTGGCACCCCAAGAATGCCTCACTCAACGCCCAGCATGGCACAAGGTACTCCGATCAACAGGCCTGCCATGGTGGCAACTCCTCGCATGAGCCAGGCAAGCCCTCCACCAGCTATGATGGCACAGAACTCGCAGCCCGGTCAAGGCATGATGATGAATGGACAGGGCATGAACCAAATGAACCCACAATATGCGGCTCAGTTAGCACAACAACGTGCTGTGCAGCAACAGCAGCAGATGACCATGCAAAACGGTATTAACATTGGCAACATGAGCCAGATGAGCCCTCAGCAACAGCAGCAGATGATGCAAGCAGTGCAAAGGCAGATGCTTGCTTCGCAACAGGGACAGCAGCAGGGTAACATGATAAGCCCTCAGCAGCAGCAACAGCAGCAGCAGATGGCGGCCCAATATGCCCAGCAAATTCAGAATATGTCGGGCAACCAGATTCGGCAGTTCACTCCTCAAATGCAGGCACAGTTCCAGCAGATGATGCGCATGAACCAAGTTAATGGCCAGATGGGCAATAGTCCTATGCAGCGTCAAGTAAGCGGACAGATGATGCCTAACGGTATGAACCTGCAAGCTTTCCAGGCGATGCAGCAGCAACGGCAGCAGCAGCAAGCCCAGCAGCAGGGTAACATGATGAGCCCTCAGCAGCAGCAACAAGCCCAGCAGCAGCAGGCTCAACAACAAATGGGGCAGATGGGACAACAGAATCCAATTCAGGCGCAAATGCAACAACAGGCCAGGATGGTTTTTAGTAGGATGTTGCCAGCAGTAGCTCAGAAGTATGGTGGCCAAGAGCATATTCCGCCGGACGTGCTCGATAAGATGAAGACGCAGAGTATGGGGCAAGCTCAGAGTCTTATGCAAGCGTCAATGGCGCAGCGCCGACAACAACAACAACAGATGATGATGCAGCAGCAGCAGCAGCAACAACAGCAGATGCAGCAACAGCAGATGCAACAGCAGCAGATGCAACAGATGCAGCAGCAAATGCAGGGGATGAATGGAATGATGGGCGGTCCCCAGGGAATGTGATGTCGCGAACGAGACCTGACAAGATAATAGTGGGCAGAATTAATGTCACGGCAGACAGGAGCAGAGGATTTGATCATCAAAGGAGTTCAGGTTGGACCAACATGCAATTTTTACACGGTTTATGAGTTTGGGCAGATTATACCCCACGGAGAGTTTTCATTTCAGGTTCAAGGGTTTCTTGCTCGTTTGGCTGTTTGGTTCTGGACAAGGTAAAACAGTGATAAATGTCACTGTTCTTGGTGTTACGGTTCAGGCTGGGAGAAAGTATTGATTGTATCATTATGCGAGATGGTCTATTATAGCATTATCTCTTTTACGAAACCCGAGAATTGACCACGAATAAAAAGAAAAGAAATAATATTATTACCCCGGGATTATAATAATGTATACCTCCTACCTGTAGGTAGTCCTTAGGAGGCAAGAAAACTTAGACCTAAATATTATTAGAAATAAACTCAGTAAAAGATATCCTAAATTTAGTAAAATTACCCTAAATATAATATATCCTAAGTCTTTTTACTATTCAAGATTGAGGTCCTGAGTTTTCTTTCATCCCCTATTGCCATGTGGTTTATCGGGGTGACTCGTGAGCTCCAGGGATTGTCACGTGCTTGTGGAACTGGGCTCCTACCTTTGGGCGCAATGACACAACCGCCAAGGCGACAGGAGCTTCATATGACGCTAGCAAACCCGCGATAGCTCAAGGCAACGTGACCAATCCATCACATCACACAGCACAGCACAGCACAGCTTGACTGCTTGTTCTAGGCACGCGCTCGCAATCCATTCTATCGAGTCTTTTACTTCTTTTAAGCTTACACGGCCCTTTCTGATACTACCATTCCATTCGTAATTCCATCTCGATATTATCCACTAGCAACCACCTCTTGTTATCAAACTTCTGCGTTCTTTCTATCAACGTCTTCTCGATGCATCGGCCGGATCTCTTGGCTTTTCTACTTCCTCTGCTGGCAGCTCCAGCTCTCGCCGCGGAAACTCTAGACTGCGGAAAGATTCGTGCTGATGGCCATACTTTTGATCTTTCTAAGCTTGGTGGACCTCATTCGGTCCTGACGACGCGGTTCAAGCCCAGCCCTCCCGAACATTACAACACCACTTATACGTTAGATATCTGCAAGCCTTTGAAAAAGAAGGGTGGCAAGAAGGACGAAGAATGTCCAAACGGCACCCGAGGTGCGTACAATCTACAAGCGCTAACCGAGTCCTGACTAACACATTCAGTTTGCGGTATTACACACCTTCTCAAGTCTGGCGAGAAGGAGACAGATGAGATTACGAATGTCGTCGCGATCGCAGGAAATCTCGAAAACGTTGGCGGCTCTCGATTCGATGCTACACCCACGCGACTCAAGACCAGCGACTCAACTTCCGATAAGGATAAAGAGGGCGTGCGACTAGTCCTCACAGGAGGCAGAGACCCCCTCAAGGGTGACATCAAGAAGACCGACCAAAAGGCCATCATCGAGTTCATATGCGACCCTAAGAAGGAGGGAACAGAGGGCGAATGGGTTACTTCGGACCAGTACGAGAAACGAGCAGACGACGATAAGAAGGAAGGGGATGGCGATGATAAGGACGAGGGAGAGTCTATGATTGAGCACCAGCTGAAGCATGACAATGCGTCGCTTATCTGGAATAGCTTTGACACTGAGGAGAAGGTCAGGGTTCTACGCTTGACGTGGTACACTAAGTATGCTTGCGAAAAGACAGAGGACAATGGTGGCAGTGGTGATGATGACAGCTCAAGCTCCCATTGGGGCTTCTTCACCTGGTTCATCCTCATGTGAGTGACCCCAACCAGCTTCCATGACGAATCTCTAACGAATTTAGTGCTTTCTTGGGCATCGCCGGCTACCTCATCTTCTCATCCTGGATCAACTTCACGCGGTACGGCGCACGCGGCTGGGATCTTCTCCCCCACAGCGACACCATCCGCGATATTCCTTACCTACTTAAGGATTGGATCCGCCGTGTTCTCAACACTGTGCAGGGAACAGGAAGCCGAGGAGGATACAGCGCGGTCTAGGCGTTGTTTTGACAGCAAGTGTGTATCGTTATAGGTCTGGGCTGGGCTAGGCTGGGCTGTGTGAGGAAATGGTACGGCGCTCACGCTAGTTGTATCTAGCTGGAATTGTATACATAGGTTGAACTTCGCGGGTTTCGTTTTTTTCGTAGCAGTGTTTAGATCAAGATGCTATCAAGCAGTGTTATCAACAGACTCTGACTGATTTGCTATGCTAGTGTTGTTCATTGTTTTGTGGAAAACGAGTTATTACTCAAGGGGATGCAATAAAACTTAGGACCTGTATCATACCTTAGGTGACAAGAAGCCTTCGGTGAACTTAGGTCCATAAACTTAGCATAATCTAGCATATATTTAACTAGAGGATCTTAGACTAAATATTTTTAGCACCTCAATTTACTGTCAGAAGTCTTCTTACGCCCCGGGGCTAGCATCAAGTCAATGTACTGTGAAGATCAGGGCTGACAGCGCAATTTTGCTGTGTCATTTTAGGACATTTGCGCCTAGCCCTCTCTCTGCCTGCAGTTGCGCTGTTACATTGTCTATGCCAGTGCTGAGCAGTGCTTCCATTCTCTGCGCTTTCTTTTATTCATTGCGAAGCCATTGATTGTACTGCTATATTCGAATTTCATTTCTCACTCTCATGCTCTCAATCATTTCTCTGTCGTTCTCTTGTCTGGCACTGTGCATTATACCAGGATATATCAGCAGTCGGCCTCCCGCATGAAGCATCCCCGCTCATCCAATCTATTGTTCCCATCGGATGTCACAATCTGCATCTATCCACATCGAGCGACGCTGAAGACTCGATCTCGTACATATCGCCGCCATTCAACTCCATTGCCCGCCTCTTGAAACATCACAATGTTCATGGGGATGCGCTAAGAAGCCCATGTGAGAGTCAACCGCCACACGCGGACGTGCCAATAAAACCAACGGCTATCAGATATATCCGAATAATCTTCACTGCTTCTCTTCTGTTTCTACTCGTGCGCAAAGTTGTTGCATCACTAAGTGCCGGCGGCCTCGTTCGTTCGCGACAATGGAGGTCTTTTGTCGAAATGTCCCTCAGGACTTGTCAGAAGAGGGCTTCATACAAGAACTCATCCCATTCATGAAAGCTTTGAACATCACGGACTTTTATTGCGAAAAGCCAAAGCGAAGGCCTCGAGCATGGATCAAATTCCTCAACCCCGGCGATGGCTACTCCTTCCTTGAAAGACATGGCAAACAACAGCGTCACGACCTACCACAAAAGGAGAACATCAACCCTCGATATCCTTTCAAGACCAACTTCAGACCAAAGGATACTCCACGCCTCCATATCCTCAAGACAGCTGTGTTTGTTGAGAAGAGTACTCGTACTCTCGACAAGCATTCCATCGCACATCTCAAGCATGAACGAGATAAGAAGCAACAAAAGGCTGCTGCCGCCGCTGCAGCAGCTACCACCACTAAGGACCGTCAAGCTCAGTCCAAAGCCTTCATTATCAACGGTATTAGTTGTGGTGGTAACACTTTTCGTGGTCCTGAGCAGGTCATTACCTTCGTTGAGCACAACAGTTTGATCTTGCTTGGAGACGTTATTGGCAAGTTCACGCCGCAGTGGTTAACTGTTTATGACGAAGACGGATACCGTATGGATTTTCACAATGACACTATCCAGGATCTTATTGCTAGTCGCAATGATGCATCCATCACTTTGGTCTTGACTGAACCGCCCAAGATGTATAACCCTCACAAATCCGACAATCCAAATCAAGCATGGAAACGAGTGCAGGGTTTGGTCAATTGGGGCCTGATTCGTGAATACTCGTCATCTTGCCTCGTCTACCGCATCTTCTTCACGTCCTTGAACGATATGAACGAGGTCCTCCGATCTGTTAAGCACCGAGATATTCTCGCCGTCACCTATCATGATCTCCCATCCGTTCTGTGGTCATACATGGAACCCGAGAGCAACCATTTCCTCGGCCGCCAGCAATTCACAGAGAAGTCTAAGCGCCTCCTGGCAGCAGGAAATGTTCACTTTGCTCTTCTCTTCCAAGTCCAAGCCCTGGTCTGGAATAACTACATCAACCCCGCGAGCGGCATAGAACTGCTACATATCCTCGATCAAGTCATTACGGATGCTAAAGAGAAAAAAGTCGCGGCTCCCGTCACTACAGATGCCATGAAGACCCTTTTTCAGAAAATACCCTACCCTTGTCCTGGCACGGATCCTGATGAGTTAAATGTTGTCACATTGATGGCCAGCATCATGGATGAAGAGTATGAGGCCAGGGCGGAGAACCCGAACCGTGACAGAATCTATGGAGCCAAGATTCCAGATCATCAGATATATATCTTCAAGGCCATGGTGACGCCCACCCGTGTTCTTCTCTCTGGCCCCGAACCCGACAGCAAGAACAGGGTATTACGTAAATATCACGAGAATAATGACTATTTCTTGCGCGTTCTATTTTGCGAAGAAGATGGCCAGGACCTCAATTTTCATCCGAAGGTTGACAACGAACCAATCTTTGCCCGGTTCCGACATGTCATGGACGAGGGCATCACAATTGCCGGCCGAAAGTTTGATTTCCTAGGGTTTTCCCATTCATCTCTTCGTTCTCACTCCGCCTGGTTCTCTGCACCCTTTACCGATTCAAATTTTGAGCGTCAGACTCCTGCAGCCATTCTACAAGCCCTAGGAGACTTCAGCGAGATTCGAGTCCCGGCAAAGTGTGCAGCACGAATCGGCCAGGCTTTCTCAGAAACACCATATGCAATCCCGATTTTCGAGACTGGTATAAGCCATCGGTTCATTCCAGATGTCAAATCTGAAGACGGAAGCCGTGTATTCAGTGATGGTGTTGGGACGATCTCCAGAGACGCCTTGGAGGAGATTTGGCCTTATCTCTCAATGCGAGCTGCAGCACCAACATGTCTTCAGATCCGATGGGGTGGTTGCAAGGGAATGCTTTCTCTCGACACTAGACTCAAAGGGAAAGTCTTCTGTATTCGACAGGAGTCAATGGTGAAGTTTCCAAGTGACGATCTCACAGAGCTCGGTATCTGCGATGCTTCATCCAAACCTCTTCGGCTTGTGCTCAATCGCCAGATGATCAAAATCTTGGAAGATATGGGGACACCTAATGATTGGTTCTTCAGACTGCAGAATAATGCACTTGACATACTGCGTAATGTCACAGCTGACGCCACCAACACGAGCTATTTCTTAGACTACCAGGCCATCGGTGTAAACATGGGGCTGCCTAAGCTGGTCAAGCAGTTGTACAAGATGGGCATCGACTACCGCCGGGATAAGTTCCTCAAGTCAGCGGTTGAACACGTCGTCTTGCGAGAACTGAGACTCCTGAAGCACAAGGCCCGTATCCCTGTCGATCAAGGAGTGACCTTGTTTGGCGTCATGGATGAGACGGGATTCCTAAATGCTGGTGAAGTCTTTGTCACCTACGACAAGACCCACGGCGTTTACAGAGGTCGTCGAATCAACTCCACGCTTAAAGATGGCCGGATCATTGTCACACGCTCACCAGCTCTTCACCCAGGAGACATCCAGATTGTCAATCAGGTCACACCTCCACAGGGACATCCTCTACGGAGCTTACAGAACTGCATCATCTTTAGCCAGAAGGGTAAGCGTGACTTACCTAGCATGCTGAGCGGAGGAGACTTGGACGGTGATCTCTACAACATTATCTGGGACCCAGAAGCATTGCCGGATAAGTACTTCTTACCGGCAGACTACCCAAGAGTTGAGCCGAAGCCACTAGATCGCCCAGTCAAGCCCCAGGACATTGCTGACTTTTTTGTCAACTTTATGCGAACTGATATCTTGGGCATGATTGCTACAAGACACGTCGTCTTGGCAGATTATTATGAAGAGGGGACGACACACCTTTACTGCATTTCCCTTGCGGGCATGCATTCTACAGCTGTAGACTTCTCCAAGACGGGTATTCCTGTCGATGTAAAGGCTTTGCCCAAGAACCCTCCGTTCCGTCCTGATTTGTAAGTCGTTTCATTGGCTCTTTGCAGAAACATACTGATACATCTTTCAGCCTCGCAACAGCACCACCTCTGAAGACGTACGAAAAGGGTCAGATCGCTCATCTACATGACGAAGACGAAGATGACAACGCCGACGATGGCATGGATCGCTACAAAGCAAAGTATTACGAGTCTGACAAAATTCTCGGTCGTCTGTATCGAAATGTCGATGAGAAGAAGATCTGGGACGAAGACATCCATCGCATTATCAACACAGCTGGACCCTCTGTCTGGGATCAGTTATTAACCGTTGTTGAGAGTGAGGTAAACAAGTATAAACTTGATGTCAATTGGACACGCAGATCCGCCGAGGCATGGAAGATTCGAGGCCTGTAAGTTGCTATATCATCCCTAGGGGAGGAAATAAAACACCGGACCTTAACATAGGGTGTCAAAGTTCGGTGTTTTATTGCTCCCCGAGGCCTCCTGCTGGCCCCGTGTGCTAACAGTCTCAGATACGAGTCGACCATCACCGACAAGATGTGGCACTTTTCCGAAAATCCGCGTGCGCCTCTTACAGAAGTCGAAGTCTTCTGCGGTTTCATCCTCAACAAACGCGGTGCCCAAACACGGCGCCAGGGCGACTCATCCATCAAACTAAAAGAGGAAATCGACCGCATCATGACATGGATCGTCAAGCAGATCCGCGATCGCGGTGTAGGGGACGGCGCAGAAACCCTTAGCACAGCCACCGACGTAGACGCAGCTCCTTCGCGGTGGAGAGAAGACGTCGTGGAGCTATGCTGGGCCTGCGTAGCAGTAGCATGTATCAAAAAGGAATCTGCACCAATAGTGTATCACGGAACAGGCGAGCTAGAGAGTTTCAGAATCGTGGCGGCTTGTTGTCTGCTGAAGGAGCTGAATAACCTGGCTAGGAAGATGGAGATCAGCGCCGGTGGTGGCTTTGTTGGTGTCGGGCGTGGACGAGGAGGGCGTAGGAGAGGTGGTATGATACTTCCCATACGATGATTGAGATTCACGAGGTGTGCATTGCGAGATCTGGCATATATCAAGACTGCTAGGCAGAGACATGAGAGTTTTGTAAGAGTTGTGTTAGAGCTGGCTTGAGAGTTTGATGAATAATGAATAATGAGAATACTAGTTCAGTAAGTCAAAAATACTCTGAATCTATACTAAATTTACCTAAGTTTACCTAAGGCTTTTTGTCACCTCTGATAGAGGTCCTAAGTTTTATCATCCCCTTGCTACCTAGGTCAGGACGACTGTGCTCCCGGTGTGGACCCAGTATTCACGGTGACCTTTCGGTGAGTGGCGGGGTAAACATTTACACTTACAGTGAGGTACACCCCGCTACGTTCCCGATTCCATCTGCCGAGCCGAATCGCAAACTCCCGCTCCACCTCCCGTCATGTAAATCGTTCTTCCGGAAGGCCTGAGGGCGCTTTATAACAACTGGACAACCTCTCACTGGGCTTCTCTCCTCAATTACAGCTCTCAATTCGAAGCACGATCGCAATGTCTCCTCCTGGCAACCTCTACGTCACAATGCAGCCCAAGCCTGGGCTGTCTCTAGACCAATTCCACGAGTGGTATAATAACGAGCACGGCCCGACCCGACTTCGTCTTCCTCAGATCTTCTCCAACGGTCTTCGATACAAGGCGACGGATGGTCAAGAACCTACCTACCTCGCTGCTTACGACGTCACGTCCATGCCACATCTTGAAACCGAGACATACCTCACACTGCGAGCGAACCGATCTCCTCGAGAAGCCGAGACCATTGGCCAAGTTGATGTGAAGCGATATTTCTGGGACTTGGTTCATTCCAACGAGTCTGACAAGTTCGTGCCCTTTGAGAAGTTGACCGACGAAGAGGCCGAGGGTCTGCAGACTACTGCGGTCACAATTGAGCTCAAGGACGTTGAGGGTGCTGCAGAGGAATATCAGAAGTGGCTGGTTGAGGAGCATATTCCCATGTTGGCCAAGGTTCCTGGTTGGTTGCGCTCGCGCGCCTTCAAGACTTCGTATCTCGAGGGACAGGGCAAGACGACTTTCCTTGCGCTCCATGACTATGCTAAGGAGAATGGCCAGGGTGGAGCGGAGCACAAGGCCTCAATGGACACTCCATGGCGCACCAAAGTCTTTGACAACTTTGTTGCTTCAAAGGGCAGAAGAACATATTCTCTCTTCTACGTCTTTGGACCTGCTCCTCGAGAGCTTGAAGCGCTGTCAAAGCTGCCCTCGACAGCTGCTTTCACTTCCCCCGACTCCAAGCAATCTACCACACCTGGCCCCAACGCGGCTATCAACTCTTTCATCACAACTTCAGATTCTCTGGTAATTCCCTACCGATTGGAGGGTAACCCAGACCCCAAGGCTCCCACGATCGCTTTTACCAATTCCCTGTTGACTTCGCTACATATGTGGGATCCTCTCGTAGAGATCCTTAAGCGAGAGCGCCCTGAGTTCCGAATTCTCAGATATGATACCCGTGGCCGACATGCCGTGCCTCAGCCTCCAGTTGCTGCCACCGTGGATCGTTTGGCTGACGACATTCGAGAAGTACTTGATGCTCTTCGCATCACCAAGCTGCATACCCTCATTGGTGTTTCAATGGGCGGTGTTACCGCCCTGAACTTTGCCATCAAGTACCCTGAGCGTCTCCAGCAGTTCATCGCTTGTGACTTCAACCCTACATCAAGCGCTGCCAACACACAAGCGTGGAAGGATCGCACAGCTCTAGCTGAGGAGGATAACGGCAAGGGTATCGAGAAGCTCGCTGGACAGACTGTCCAGCGATGGTTCCATCCCTCCACCAACGCTGAGACTGTCAAGTGGATGACAAAGATTGTCGCTGCCAATGACGTCGAGGGTTTCAAGTACAGCAACACAGCCCTCTGGGATTACGACCTCAAACCTAAGATGGGTGGCTGCAAAGTCCGTGGGCTGTTTGTCGTTGGAGAGGAAGATGCCAAGGGTGCTCTTGTAAAGGCTATGGATGCATGCAAGGGGCTACTAGGTGACAATGGTGCCGAGTTGAAGATTGTGCCTCAAACAGGACATCTTCCTATGGCTGAGAATCCTCAGGCTTTCTGGGAGGCTGTCAAAGAATTTTTGTAATCTTGAATAGGAGATGACGAATTAGAATACAATAGGCCTCAATACGGCGCTGACAAAAAAGAAATTAGATATTATGGCTATGCCTCCTCTTTCTTCTGCTCAGCGGGGGCCTTTTTATCCAAACCATACTGCGTATCCAACTCTTTACGCAAGGGAACATCTGTCTCAAACAGTGATAGTACCCAAGCAAGCCCACCGAATGCTACAGAGATAACATAGACTTTACTCAACGACAACATAAAGACATGTCGGATTTGAGTCTGAACGCTCTCGTCAAATTGCAGAACGAAAGCTCGTGTCGCGCTCTGATAAGAATCTCCGGAGCTGAGCATTGCCCGTGCCAATTCGTCATCAATCATGTGCGAATACTGCTTCGTGTACGTGTTGAAAATAGATCCAGCAATGGCTACACCCCAGACCGAGCCAAAAGAACGCATGAAAGTCCAGTTCCCCGTCGCAGCAGCTTGATCTTCCTCCTCAGTAGCAGCCTGGAAAGCAGGTAAAAGGGTATTCAGAAGAAAGCCGGAGCCAATAGCTGGAATGAACTGCAGCAGGATCCAAGCAGCAGGGGGACTGTCTTCGTGAAGAAGACCGAGGAGGCCGACGCCGAGAGTCATGAGGAAGAAGCCTGATACGTGAAGCATCTTGTACTTGCCCCATTTTGAGAGAACGACTGCAGAGAGTGCTGCGCCTGGGATGGCGATGAGAGCGACGGGGAGCATTTGTACTCCTGATCGTGAAGGTGTTGATAACTTGACGGCTTGGAAGTACAGCGGTAAGAAGAAGTAACACCATTGGATCAACAACATGTTGAGAAACGTGTTGATGTAGATGATGTATGATGTGCGACCTGGGAATAGGCGAATAGGCATGACAGGTTCCGAGGGAATTCCTGAGGCTTCGTATATAACGAAACCGACGAGGCCAAGGAGACCGATTATCAGGGGAGCTAAGATTCGAGCATCGGACCAGGGATGAACGGGACCTGCCCAAGTAAGGGCAATGAGAATCGAGACGCTCGATGCGATGAGAATAGCGTTGCCAACGTAGTCAATGCGACGGAGTTTATCCATGGTCGATTGAGTTCGATCGTATTGGAGGTTGAGGAAGAAGTATGTGACGACGATGGCAACACCTCCGATGGGAAGATTGAGGTAGAATACCTAACGAGTCAGTATAAGTCGGTAGATGTCGTTGATCTACTTACCCATCTCCAAGTCGTGTTCTCTACAATGACACCACCAAGAAAAGGCCCAACAGCGAATCCAATAGTGGCCACCAGAAGAAGTATAGCGATGTAGTTCCCTCTATATCGAAGCGGTACCAGATCAGAGATGATCACATCATTAACCATGGTGACGCCGCCACTACCAATACCTTGAATAGCACGTCCAGCGATGAGCATTGCGCCGCCGTTGGCACCACCTGCGATTCCACTTCCGAGTGTGTATGTAGCAAAGATGAACATCATGACTTTTTTGCGGCCCCAGAGATTGCAGAGTTGGCCGAACAGGGGCTGGACACAAGCTCTGTATCATGCATGTCAGCCATGTACTGTATTGTGATATGAAGGGTAACTTACGTGGTGAGGAAGAAGACATTAGTAACCCAGATGTAACTACTTCCAAGATTGAGACTCTCAACGATTGTTGGGAGAGAAGTTATGACGACTGTTGCTTCAAGAGATGCGAGGAGGGTAGCGAGGACCAAAGTAACCATGATCATCCAGAAGCGATAATCTCTATTGAAAGCCGGCTTCGTCTTTGTAGTTACTGGTGTTTGAGCTTCTTGATCATCTTGAGCTGTTTTCGTCTGGTCTGACGAGTTGATGGAGGGTGGCGATGAGAGTGTCTGGTTAGATGCTTCAACCTTGTGAGACGACTCAGTATCCTTCATTTCCGCAGAAGCCATGATGATCACTTCACAACAAGTCTGTTTGCCTCGCTAAAATCGTCACATCCTACGAGGAAGAATGCCAATTTATAATTAAATTCTCTTAATTCATGAAGTAACAGGTAGGGAGAACCGGAGGCTTTGTAGAATAAACTCCGACTCCTACGGGAAACTAATTGCTGACGCTTTCTCCAAATGCTCCGTGGAATGAGCTTTGTGAACTAAGCTAAATTATACACGATAGCTTGTCTGATATCCTATTGCTTGAGGTTGGCTTACGTTCGGATGCTTTTAACAGGAGTAAGCCTCCGTCCTATGGGAAGCGGCAAATGTTTTAGCCCGTCTTACCTCTAGTCTAAGGATGTTATGATTTTGGCTATTGAAAAGACAAACCTATTATTTATTAAACAAGTATAAGTATAAACTCAAGATAATGATACTAGCTGTTAAGAGTTGTATATCGATTTTCATCCGAACCTCGATTTGAAGCAATTGATACGTGACCAAGTAAAAAGAAAAGACAAAGAAAATAACAAGTAAGAGACAAAAAATACCAATCGACGCAGGCCTGATTCGAACAGACGCCTCCGAGGAGAATAGATTTCTAGTCTATCGCATTAGACCACTCTGCCACTGCGCCTTCTTATTGGATAAACTCTATAGGTACAGGGTAGTACAAGTAGCCCATACCATCAGGAGTGAGACGAGTCACTCACTAATGGTCCATTCACAACAATTTACATAGGAGATACAAATGCTAGATTGTTTTACATTTAATGCTATGACTTAATATGCTAACTAACTATCCTTAATTAATTTCTGGTTTAAAGTATCTGATCGTGTGTAGATACTGAGTGTTTCAAAGAGACTGTTCGTGAATCACGCTCCCTTCCGACACCATCCATTGCTCGTTGTACAAGGTTAACGAGCGACTAAGCACTTCGGTGGTTAACCATGAGCTCAAGAGAATGGCAAGCTCTTAGATACCTCGATCGGCTCTTTATGATCCGGTCGACACAAAAGAGTCAAAAGATCAAGAGACTGGCCATGAGACGACGTGATCTTTTGGGAAGATGGTTATGTCAGTGCGTTAGGTAATACACTTGATGGAGATGTCCTTGAACTTGAGCTTGTTGTTGTCGATGCTGGCTTCTAGGTTTGGCCAGTAAGTCTCTCCCGAGTCATCTATGATGGTTGGTTCATCGTTCCGAATGCTGCACCGCATCGGCCACGATCTTGGGCGCCCGGTTTGCGCGAGCCGTTCTCTCTAGGGATGACCTTTTGCTGCCTCTAACCCTGTAATGGAGAGTTGAGAATAGATGTATACGTCCGGTTGTGCAACACATACTTGACACCTTTCTAACTATTAAAGAGAGCTTTGACTTGCGAAGAGAACACAATGGTCGATCCACCGATGGATGTCGAGCACCACTTGTTGAGTTACCATTTTTGTCTTCATATCCGCCGAGGCCTTCTTGAAAATTTCGGTCGCAAACATGATCTTCATATATTTTTTCATATATGCATTATCGCATTGTAGATACCATAGATGATCGCCAATCTTGTCCAGGCGAGATTTTGCGAGGGTGAGTAGGTACTTTGACGTGTCAGAGTAGTTTCTGAGTATCTGTCTTTCGAAAGGAGACGCTATATTAGTCTTGCGCGATCCAAGCAAAAAGGTTGCATTAGTCACTGCGAATGTGGCGAGTACTGGGTTGAAGAATACTTCGAATGTATGTATCACTCAGCACCACAGTCAACTGTACTCCAGGCCATGCTTGGAGTACGGCACTGTCCTTCCCCGTGCCTCATCAATGGTATGGGCATGCTCCGCGAGAAATGGTACCTTTGCAGTTCCAAGATGGTTAGACCAAAAGGCCAGGACAAGATACTCAGATGAGGTCAGTCCAATAGGGTCTTTTAGACCAGGCTCTCCTGGCGCGGTATTTCTTACAGCCTGAATCATGACTCTCGACTTCTGCGACACCCTCATCGAGACAAACTAGACGTTCAAGCCACATGAGTGATTCATTTTCGGAGCCCAGCTACCAAAGATTTGAGAATGTCATGTCAATGAACTTGAACACGCCAGTCTGCCAAGTAGCGCTGGAAGTCACCTGGCCTGACCCGTGGAGGCCGAGTAAAATTGTCGTTGTACTTGTGGTCCGTCTCTTTGGTACCGCGAGGCTCTATCTTGCCTTTCTGCTCGGAAGCAGGTTGATAATTCCCAGTCTTGGTAGCAATGTTTTGCTTCCCTTTGCTGAAATAAGATCTTTATGCTTGCGTGATTAACTGAGAGCCGAACCACGGCAAGCTTCAACACGACAACGATATCCATGCGTGAAGCTTGGCACAACTCAGAGGCGGTGGCACGGATCCGAGGGTATCGCTGCATAAATGCCAGCCCCGGAAGTATAGCACGGTAGAGGCCATCCAGACCGATAATGGAAGTTGATAGGCATTAGCTGTGTATAATTCCTTATATGAGCTGCCAAGGGATTCCTATGGCTTCGAAGTTTTGCGAGGCAGCGCGATTGAGGCCTCAGGAGTCGCTGTTTGGCCGTCTCAAGGGCATTATGGACCGGCTGACCCTGCAAGGCCCTTCTTTTCGACAGTTCAGGCGATGGTAGCCTAGTATACTGTCAACATCACAAGTCTCCCCATACTCCTTCCTTCCACAAGAGTCACAATGCTTATCCTCATACGTTTAAGGATCGCCAACGCCGGACCCTTTGGTCAAAGTGGATTAAGGGCGTTACAGGGCCTGGAACCTGGCACTTATGGCCGTCTTTTTGCCCAAAGGAAAAAGGACCAAACGCCAGGCTACATGGATTTCAGGTCGCATTGCGTTCGAGCGAAAGTCAATGACCAGGCTGTTTGTATACCAGGTTGAAGCGTCTCGTGCTAGGCTCGTTATGTCCGTCGATACCATCAAACGTAGCTCTTTGGCGACCATCCTTTGTCACTGGCATGCTGGGTAGATGCGTATATCTCGCGGAATATATCGTTCGCCTTTGATGCATGATGTTGATCGTGTGTGAGAGGCCGGGTTTTATGCTGGGCCTAGGTCTCACGACTTCTGAAGCTGTGATCGAGTCCGAGGGGGTACCAATCCAGCTGATTTTGGTCAGTGATACCCTTCCGCGGTTTCCCAATAGCTTCTCCAACCAAACTACCCTTGCTTTGCCCTTGGTTGGGTCGTCTGTGTTTCTTCCTGCTACCCGGGTCTTCTGTCCGGGTCTGCTGAGTATCATCAACACCAAAATTACCAGCTGACGTAAAGCTGGATGAAAGGATCTCCCCCATTCACGCAATGGACCAATAAAGCTCCTAGAGCTTAGTTTCCCTTCCGCTCCTTCTCCAATCTGCTGATCTTGTATTTATAGTCTGATCGCATGATACCATTCAGCCTCCGATAGAGCTTCTGCTGTGCCTTCTCCTGAAGGACAACAATCTCTCTCTCGATCTCCCCACGTCTTCTCGCCTCGCTCAGCTCTTCTAAATAGATAAGGTATCCGCGTGAAACCATGCCAGAAGTACCTACTTTCCGGACAAGCGTAGATCAGATATCCCTGTGGGACCCTGAGAGAGTACGGATATTCTCATAGTATTGAAGAGCTTAGTTTATCTCCTTGGCTGGAGTTACACCGTTCGAGGATATTCTGCCAACTCTCTTGGTCATCTGGGCGATGACCATTAGTTACCCCCTAGAGACGGATGGCTTTGGTCTTTGCGCATTGTCTTGTACCTGCCTAGGGCTATAAATGTCCCCGTGCGTGCAGCTGCTAATGTGTTGGCCGCATATTGTTGTTACGGTCGTTGCTGTCATATGGTCGCGGTTCTCTGCATTCATACGACGGATTCGAAATGACCCGGACACGTTCAAGTCTTGCTTAGTTTTCCCAATGATCTTTCAACTTGCTCGAATGTATTGTGTGTCTCAGTCTTGGCCAATAAGGCGTCGATTCGCCCAACTCCGTTCCATGTCGTGGCTTTGGTACCGTAGTGTTATCCGTTGATATGTGACCTTGGTCCGACGCACGATATTGCCAAACAAATCTTTTGGAACGTCTGCTTCTTCTTCTCCGTTTGGAGTCTGGAAATCATACCTGGCCAGACATGGGATACCCAGGAGTATCAGTGTCTTGAGGTTCAGATAACGCGCCATCTTGTTGACTTGAACCCCCAGTAGAGGTGATCTATAGTGCGCTATGAATGATGAGAGTCCAGCATAGGGAGTCAAAGGAGATCTGAACAAGATATAACGAAAAAAAACCCACGAATTTCGGCAGTTGGTAGGTCTGTGTGGCTGGGACACTAACCAGATGGTGGCACAGTTTAGATGAGCTTTCCAATAGGGTCGACATCATGGCAAAAACTGGATGATATCGAATCATGATTTTTCTTGAATACTTGGCCGGTGTAAGGTGTGATGCTCAGTATTGGCCTCGTTGGGAGAGTCTTCGAACTTGGCCCCTTCTGGAAGCTCGGCCACGTGTTGGCCAGATGATGGATGTCGGTACAAGAACCCATAGACCCAATGGCGGCAGGCATACTTCAGTTCATCTGAAATGCAAGAGTCAAGCTGCTTGGAGGAGATTCCAGTACTTTGAGTTCCTGGCCATACTTGTCTTGAGGGCCCTTTGTAATGACCAGAGCTAATTTGAGCTGCATGATGGGGCTGTATTATCCTTGTGAATCAAACTGCTATTGAGATGGACCCTCGAGGGATCTGGTAATGCCACCAGACATTCAAAGATCGGCCACGTAAAATGATGTCCCAACGAAACCCATCGCGAGGGTGCTTTCAGAAGTTGAGTCGAAGACAACCTCAGGTTCAATGGTTTTCTCGAGCCACTTGTCGATAGAATTGTGAGGATTTCTTAGGTCGACGCTCGTCAGCTTCCTCGGGGATGTAGTCATCAAAAACATCTCCGTAAGGGGTTGATCCTTTGCCAGGAAGGCAGGTCGCTCAGCTGTGTACGCTGGGTTCGTCACCAATGGCGGGGGACAAGGTTTCGTCCTGTTATGACATTTCTGTCTGCAGAGCAGCCGCCAAACAACGTCGATTGGAGACCAGGATCGGATGATTATGACTCCTCTTTGAGCCTTGAATTTCAATCCCGAGCTGGCTGTTTTCACATTGTAGCTGCTGATAGGTAGTGAGCCATTGTCTTCGTGGGTGTAGATTTGTTAGCCCAATTCCCCGAGGTGGTGAACCTCCCTGTTTTGCACCTTGGCTTGGTGCCGGAGAGTGAACGGGGCCTGATGTGCCTGGGTCTCAGCCTTTCCATCTGATCAGATAGCCCGGGTGTATGTCTTGATTGTGTGCCTTCCATTGACGAGCGCTGTGGTGAAGGCACATAATTAGAGTTAGGGCCCTGCCTCTGAGTCTATACATTCCTCGAGGAGGAGCCTGAAGGTCCTTGCCTACAGTGCCTCTTGCAATAGCAAGCTCCTGCATCTAATGGCTCTGAACAGTAATATAGTTGAAATTGATCTTTTTGCTGTTGTTGCCGGGTTCCCAACTCTAGCTGGAGCTTGCGTTACGCCAGACGTGAAGATCATAAGATCATTTGGCAGAAATGACAACGTCCTTGCTGAGATTAGCCTTATTTTCGACACCCGCCGCCGGCGAGATTGTGGCATCTTCATCTTCAAATATATCTGCTGCCTTGTGGAGAGGGACAAAATCATTATGGAGCTCTCTGCTTCCCTTCATGTATGTGACTCCATAGTATTGCTGTTATCCGGTCGTCTTTGACAGCAAGACTTATGAAAAGACCCGAACCTGGTGGGCTATGTTCGCAGTATTCTAAGAAGCAAGCCCGAGCATCTCTTTATGGTTCCTGGAAAGGGATGAAACACCTCGGGAGGTGGTGTCGATTGACCCAATCTCCGTCAACGTTCTGGAAGTGGTACCAGAAGTTCACGGGTTAGGAGCATGGTCTTCGTGATTGCTGCGAACGGCTTCTGCAAGGCATCCACGGTTGTATACATGTTGGAGATTGCATAGTTGCGATCCAACTTCGAAAGGCAGCTGTAGATCTACCCTGGGTTGTTGCTCCAGGCGTGCCATGACTTCTGGTCATTTGGTAGTTGAACAGTTCCTCTGATTGCCCCCCAACTCTGGGGGAGGTAATTCTCGTCAATCTGGTAAACTAGCCCCTCGATCGAATCCAACTCTTCTGTCGCACCGCGGCCAGGGGACGTGCAAAGTGAATGCCGGGGCTCAGGGTCGTGGCATGGCGTGATTCATCTCACCGCTGTCGAGCTGGCTGATTGGTTGATGGGCATTGCAGATGAGGGTTTGTTGGCTGCTCGGGGGGAAATCTGCAGCCGGTCGTTTGGCGGCGTATATGCTGTATCAGAAGACAACGAATCCGCCGTGGAAGAGGGTACGCCGCCGAATAGTATTCAGACCAGGCCGATAGAGACTTGCTGCGTTCCACACTTGTCCGAATTGTGTTCTGCAGGTGTTCGCTTCGCAGATCTCGTTCATAATACTCGTCTTGGGCCGGAATCTCCACCTAAGGAGCATTCCTTTCATCCTCTATTAGAAGAGCAACAGTATAAGGCCGATCAATACAGTCCCGCACACTGCCGGCTCTTCTTGGACTATTTTGTGTAATCCTAGATCTGCTGGGATCTGTCGTCTTGTACTGTCCCTGAGGGGAGGAAGGGTCCAGCGTGTATGGAACTCTTGAGAAACGACTGTCGTCAGCCACAGGAAAGGTGGAAGGCAAGGCCGTGGGGATACTTGTAGTTGAGCCCACATGCCTTCCAGAGAGTCAGGCTTAGATCATCACGGGCGGTAAGCTTATCCATTGGCGTGACGGTAATGGTGGCCCAGTTTCAGGTGTGCAAGGTTTGGAGGCCATGTCATTTGTCTTTCAGTGACTGGGAATAGGGGATATCAACCCGGAGCAAGGTCCTGAAAAGAAAAGGCATGGGTGCTTATGGATCCATTGGCATATTCTCGATGGCGATAGAAGAAATGCTGATCAGACCCTCTCTGCGTGTCAAGTCTTGCCAAACCATTGACGCTTCGACTTGAGTTCCGTCGATGTGAAGTGATTGATAATCCAGCTTCAACGGACGCTGCCCCAAATTCGGCATCTCCTCTTGATCTTCGGGCCCCGTGTCATCAGCGAGCAGACTGCAGCGGAATTGAGTGACAGGGCCCTATGTCGAATGATGATATTCTGGATCCATATTTGGTGTTGGATACTGTGCCAGTAAGTTGCGTAGTATTTCATGTGGGTGAACAATGTCTCCCCGTGCGCAAGGGTATACGCGCGCGTGGTAACTGGGTCGATTTCGAGTTCGTCCTTCTGTTAGTTTCTAGTTAGATGAAACAACTCATGATTCCTTGATTTGAGCGTTGACCGGGTTTCTTGCGTTGCTTATAAGCCTCTTCTTGATCATGTTCCTTTTGCTTCAGCTCTTGCTGAAGATCATGCTCGGCTTTCCGGCGTCTCTCAGCCTCTTCTTCTTCCTCACGTTGCCTTTGCTTCATAATGAGGAAAACCTCAAAGGTTTCATGCCTAGGAATATTCAGGCACTGTAGCGCAAACTCATCGCGCTTCAGCTTGGTCTCATATTCCACAGCAGTCTGCATGTGGTGTCGAATCCGATCATCACAATGAAGCAATAAGCACACTCAAGTCGAAATCGACCTAGTGAGATCCGTTAAGACGATAGCATTTTGTCGTCTCGGAAATTGCAATGGCCTCAACGATTATGGAAAAGTCATTCATGTTGGTGACGTACTTGTCGTTCTAGGAAATTTGTTCTTGGTGCTTTCGTGGACGAAAAATATTCCTATTATACATCTCCATTGATTTGTAAAGCACCGGGCCGACTGGCGACTGTTGGAACGGGGTTGTCATCGCCGATGTTGATGGCATTTTGCTGTTTCGCAGCCTCCTCGGTCGCTTTACGAGCTACCACCTTTGCTTTCTAGACAGCTTCGCGAGCTTAGAGTTGCCATCAATTTCAAGGAGGCACTTCAAGCTCTGCCATTGTTGTGTTGAGGAGAACATGCTTGGATGGCTGACAAACTTGACTTTGGCATTGGGGAATATCCCCTGTATCTCAGCGGCATTGACTCTGGATGTAGTTTCTTTCAGAGTCTGATTCTAAGGCGCTTGTGATCTTGGCCTCCTTTGAGACGTGTTGGGAACTTTTGCAATTTGCAGCCATCGTGGATGTAATTCTTGGACAAAACCACACACCACGCTGTTCGTTCGTGCCAGATATACTCCTAGCAAGCGATAGTAGCTTGTATGGAAGCAAAATCCTATGTCTTTTTCAAGTGGCTTCTCAGGTCTATTAGGATGCTCGTCCAAGAGTAGCTTGATTTTGCGTCTCTGGAACGCATAGAGAAGTTCGAGAGTTGACGGTTTCTGTGGTGGTAGGCGTCGCATTTCTCGATTCTTCATCAGAGTCGGATGGAGGATCAGGTTTGTGAATTGGATATACACGCAGAGACTCAGCCGCGATAGTTGTGTAGCAAGAAGACTTGCGGAGGACTCACTCCTGTCCCACTCGCCTCTCGTCTGGTTCATTCTCCCTGCCAGTATTGCTTTGCTCAGCTTTGAGTCGGTGATGTTGTAGATAGTAGCGATGAAAGCCCCGAGCTTGAGCTAGGGCCTATGCTGAGATGACGGTCCTGACCAGAAGAGCCCGTAGCAGATTGTGAAGAAGCGTGCTCTGAGTTCAAGCTTGCAGGCTGATTCTGGTCTGAAGCATTAGCTTCCAAGTAAGCTGCACCGTGACGGATGTTGAGTTTGATCACTCCCCTTCTTGGGCTACAGGTTGGACAATGTAGAAGACTCTCGTGGGCGAGGAGTGGTGCCAAGTCCCAATAAAAACCAAGTATGACAATGGGTCACTAATAAGCCAAGATCTAGAGACGTCCTTGAGATAGGAAATGAGCGAGGTGCTGGATTTGTCCAGTAACCTTGAGAATGCCAACGTCGGCCCCTGACTGAGCAGATGCTGTGGCCACGATGAGTTTTAGGTCAACCTCGGACATCTTCCGCTTTTTGGGGAAGGAAACAGGTCGTTGGTATCCCTATGTCATGGATTTCGGCATGCAGCTTGGCGATTACCGTTTGTCTTGGTCGACAGAGGGACAGAGCCGATGATCACCTCCTCGAACAGACTCTGCCCGAACTCGGGTACCATTCGGTCTAAACCACCGGTTGGATCTCTTGGGACTCCAAGGCCTCGTTGCTGTCTTTGGGGACCCGACTACCGATCTCGTCGTCACTATATCGGCGTGCTGCCTGTGTCATTTGCAGGACATGACTGACAGTCGGCAATCGCTGTCGCTTTCTGCTAGGGCCTCGTTTCTTTGGAGACATGGTGAGAGAATGTATTCTGAGGTTGAATTGTTGACTGCATGTAAGAATCAACCGGGCAAAAAATTCTCTGCGGTTTCTTTATTGAAAACCACTTTGGGAACTGTGTTGTGAGAGCCCATAGGTTGCTTCCTTTCTCGGGCCAACTGCGGTATCTTGCGGACAAGCTCATGAATAAATTTGTTGACATGCCTCTGAGACATGCTTGCCATGGCTTACCATTGCTGGTTAACTTGGCTTGGCTTTTGGACTGTTCCCTGCCGTGCCATTTCCAGTAGACTGTCGCTCTCAGGCGATTGCTCGCCGTCCTCACGCTCTGCACAATCAGATCTTCGATCTCTGCGTCTCTCATCATGTCGCCTTCTTCTTGCAAAGACAGAATCCAGGGCAGAAGAAACGATGAGTGGATAGGGCAAAGACTTCGGCTCAGTCGGACCTACAAGTGAAGCATCAGTGACGGATCGAAGCTATACAGGTAGGCTCACTTACCAGAGGCACTAGCAGTGTCTTGGAACACAACAAGACAAGATTCTTCATGAAGAGCCTCTTCTTGAAGGAAGTAACTGTCGAAGAACAGTGCAGCTAGAACTCGGCATACTTCAGTATTTGAGATAGCAGAACTGCCAATTTCGTCACGTCGAAGAATCTGAGCGGCACTAGTTAGTGGCTCTGCAGAAAGCTAAATCTCGAACATTGTAAGTGTAAACCGCTTTCCCAGACCTGTATAATGTATACGGGAGAAGGCACACATGAAGAGTTGAAGCCAGGCCAGTTGACATTGATACGCATATGGCCTGTGAGACGAAACCCTGGAAATCACAGAGGAGCCAAGTGTGTTTAGGGCTCTATTCTTCTCCGTCATGAGACAGTAGTAACAGGAGAAGAGGCATGTCCAGAACGAGCCCCAGATTCCATCTCGCTTGCGTGCTATCATGGGAACTGTGACGTAGCCCAACAGTGAGCATATCCTCCGTCCCAGTCACCGCATGCGAGGCGATGTCCTAAAGGAATCATGAAAGGTTCGAGTGCATGATGGTAGGAAGAGGAGTGATCCGCACTCCTTACAATAACCCGCATTTGTGAGAGGCTAGAGGCTTTGCGGACAGCATCATTCCGCTACTGGTCGTTGCGGTTTGGTGTAAGTGGAAGAGACAGTTTTGCTCTACCGCTGTTGGAGGTCTTTTCGACTGACGCGAAATGACTTACAGCTATAGCTTCCGGTGTCTCCAGTCTTTATGGCTGTTGTAAGCAAACAATATATTGTGCCTGCCACAGACAGGTCTTAAGAGTAACTGCGGTGTGAAGTGCGTTCGGAGGCTGACTACCTATTTGGTTCCCACTATGCTGGCGTGCTGCGCAGTCCATTCGTTGCATGGCTGCGTTTCAGGGGTGGTCGACCGTGAGCTTCACGGTGTTTCGGTGGATATGGGCGTCGTTTGTTTGGACGCGTGCGTTCGGTCTCCAACCCCGAGTTGTCCGAGTTAGTCATCTTGAATGCTTCGGAGAGAAGGGCGCATGTTAAAGCTTGTGGGGGTTACCGGCCTCGTCTAGTCTTTGTGATTCCGGGTCGTGGTAAGCCTTACACAGTCAATTCGTCATACGACCGTGTACGACCTTCTAACTCTGAAAACTCCAACTGAAATGCAGGCACGGCACAAGTTAAAGTGAACGAAGTGTTGTTGATTTTGTGGGACCGCAAAGGATTTGGCAATGGATTCGACGAGACGCAGATGGTTGTCTTGAGTTCCGTACATGGTGAATCGAGAATATAGGAGCATTTCTTCCGTCCTAGTGACCACGATGCGAAGGGATGTCTGCGTTGACGATGGTGCACTGTTCAGTTTTCGGGGTCAATCCCGGGCCTCCACCAAGTGTTTCAATTCTCTCTTCTGCAGTCGCCTTGTCTCCCTCAGGTTTGTCGCAACCATTAGTTAGGGGGGGGGTGAGAGAATTTGTCAGAGTCTGTATCGGTACCACTGGACGGCGAGGCGGCGTGCGAAACGTTGTTGCCATCACCATTCTCTCGGCCTTCATATTCTGTGGGTTGTTCCGTCGAAGTGTAGGAATACACAACCTCGAGTGCGTTCATCGCGTGATCGACTTCATCCCGCTCGCCAGGGATGTTCTAGTCCTGTGCTTCGCGACGCTGTTTTATGAACTCTTCGAGGTCATCATAAGTTGTTCTCACATAGTCTCGTCCCTCTGCTGAGCTGAGCTTCCGAACAAGTCCATGATCATGCGGTTGTATGAGGATGTCCTCCTACGCTCAGTAAATGCCGGGGTTCTCATGCTCCACAGCAATGGCTGCCCGAATGGCTAATATGGTACAAGTACCGGCTGTTGATTGAGGATTAGAAACATCGTATTGATAATGATGCTGAAATGGAATTTAACGATGTGTAAGCGACGAGATACTTATCCGAAAGAAGCTGAGCAGAAGCATCAGATAACCAAGCCATCTTGTCCATCTCAATATCGAGACTGTATTCCAATATCAAAAGAACCATGGCCTCAATGTCCCTCAAGTCCTGTCGTTCCCGTTGTAGGGTCATAAGAGCACCGTATCTTTCAATAAGGGCATCGTTTTCAGCCACTACATTCGTCAGTCTTCCTATAACAAATATATCGCGGGTAATCCAATCCCTGGTTTTGTTCACCTCAGTGTTGAATTTGTCCGCTTCCGCCCGGCATGGATTACTTACCTACCCTTATATGTCTTAGCTATTACTTTACTTATATTATAGTTAAGATTAGTAAGGTAATATTATAGGTAATAGCTATATTCGACGCTCTCTCTTGGCAGTGAATGTGGTTTCGTCAGAGGACATACGGAATCCTCGTCAGGGGTTGCTAAAAGAATAGTCAGTCGCGTATGGATGAACATCAAAGTAATAAACTGACTGCGGCTCGCTGAGCCCCAGCTCCACGAAGCTCCGATTCTTGCTTCTTCAGATGAACACACCATAAAGATGAGTATGTCGATTTCCTTAAGTCTTCTTTGTGTGGCAGCTTGGTCGTGTAGGGAAGTTGAGATTCGGTACTATAACAATCCTCAAGTTTTCATCTGCTCCGTCGGGGCCTTGCCTCTTTTGATCAAGGGTTAAGGAGCTTCCACATATCTGAGCGTCCGTGGAGGATGGACGATTAGCGGCTAATGTCCTTCAAGAAAATATAATCGACCCGCTTGATTTGATCTTGAAGCTTTGCAAAGTCAAATCTATGCTCGACGGTCTCTTTTGAACGGCGAGGGCGCCTCATATGAGTGAAGAGAATTGCATCTTCCCTGAAGTTGCCACATCCTGGGCATACCTCCCAGATCGTATCGTTGTGGGGCTGTGCTTTGCTTCAGCCAGCCATTTATACATGACTAAGTAATCAGGCTTTGTCCAGGAAAGTCTTGCTCTGGTATTGTGAACATGCTTTGCTGGAGAGCGGCCGTCTGATCTATGAGCTCGTTGGACTCATATTTTCCTCTTGCAAGAGCTCTTGGCTGATTATGTCGAAGTCGATTCCAAAGGGTTTGCCTTAGCTTACGAAGCTGGGGGTTGCAAGGCGAACATTTGGGTCAAGGCTTCCAAATATGAATGGCTCAATCAAGCCATCACCATGACAAGGATTTGATACCTATGTCATTGACTTGCCTTGGCTTCGAACAACCTATTCCGCGATGACATAGAGTGGGAAATCGGGCAGTGATTGAAGCACATGGTAGGGTCTCCCCAACTCCATACGTTCTAAAACCCACGGCGGTTCATCGATCTCCACTCGAGCCTCCTCAGCGCCGTTGACATGGTACCGCCGAGTTATCTCTTGTCGACCTTGTTGTCGACTTCTTTCAACTCCGCATCACACGGGCACATCAGCCCGGTCGTATTGAGGTTGATTGACAAATGAACAGACTTCGGGATGCTCTTTTCGAAGGCTCACTTGTGACCTGGCTCTCATCTTGTTGATGGTGAAGTTTCACTATATGGGGGTGGTTGGGTTGAATTGTTCATCTTCGGACCCATCAACCTCATTCTCAACACCCACAACCTTCGCATTCATCTAATGCATCAATTACAATTGCGAGCGGCTTCTTGGTTGCCTCCTTCAGTGCAGCCTCAGAAAGTTGAGCAAATTGCTTCGCTACAGCCTTGGTCATTACATCAGGATCAGCATCCATCGCTTTCTTGACGAATTGGGCATATCCTGGGGCAGCCACATTGATATCGATCGAGGCAGCTTGGTGAGAGACTGATGAAAAGCAAGCCCATTCCTGGTGAACCAAGGGTTTTTTCATTGTTGACACTGGCAGGCGTATCAGCATGAGATCGCGGTTGCCGACAAAACGGTATCAGGAAGGTACCCGTTCAATTTATATAGTGTCTTCGAATCCCGTCGAGGGGCAGGGATATATGAAAGACGGCCATACACAAAGTTTTTGTCTAGGCCCTCTTCCTCAACATCGTAGAGACTATCAATCTCCGGAGCGTCCTCGTCCTGAGAACTCTTCGAGTCTGGACTAAACTAAACAATCCAATGCAGATGTACTTCGGCGGGCGTATAGCTTATAGATCTCGACGCAGGCCGCTTGGAGTGTTTCAATCTCCTTCTTCATCGCCTTAGGATTGCGACGATAGGCCCTCATCTCATTCCAAGAAGTGAGATTCCGAGCGCCCAGCTTTCATGACTCTTCAAGGAGTTTTTACCGTACTTCTCCATGTGAGGAGACCAGTAGGAGCAAGTTCCGTAGGGTCGTTTGCGCGGGTCAAAACGCCGTAAGTCTGGTGAAGACACTCCATGTTGAACTCTGTCCAGCGCACGATTTGGGCAAAGAGTTACCTAGTTGTTGAAGTTATCATCACAGACGCTTATATGTGTTTGGTTTTTACAGTGATCAATCTCCTCCGCGGACAACCTACTCCGAGAAGGATCCAATGCCCCGAGAATCTCGAATCGTGTCGACATTATTGTTGAGAAACACGAGCTGCTCCTTCACTACCAGAGGGGTTCAGTTCTCGCCAAGTCCAGGTAGCGGCAGCATGAGAACATCCTCCCCTCCTTGTTCATGTTGAGGTTGATAGATAGGTTGATCTTGCAATGGTGTGAGAAAAGCGAACTCGGGGCTGAGGGCATTATATAGTTCTCACCCACTTGTCTGTCTTGAGATTCTGGCAGTGGCATATGAGCGTGCTGAGACTAATCAGATGCACCAGACGGACAGTAGACTCTCGAGTCGCTTGGTTTTGAGGTCATTGATGAGGTCGCGCTCGTTATCGAACCAACTCTCTGGCCAGCTTCACTCATTCCTGATCAATGTGAAATGGGGTTCGAGGAACTTTGGCAGCCTTCCTCGGGGACTGCTTCAAAGTCATGGATGTCAAGGTGTTCTCGTGCTGCAAGAATGTTGAGGACGTCGCCTTTTGTCATACGGCAATCGTCTGATTCGACGAGTCATCTGACACATAACTTTTCAGCTTGTGGTAGGTTCAGGTCAGATCTCTGTGGACTCAAGGGAATGTTGTGTTAACTATGGGGAGTGCCTTTGAGTTGGCGGAGGCCGCCGAAGCCATTTCTTCATTGCTAAATCCCAAGTAAACCAGCGTATTCGTCGTGATGGTTTGCTGGCTAGCTCTGAGACCAGCTTTCCATTGAACTTGATCTGCAGTCCATACTGCGTGGAGTTTGGGCATGGTGAGACTGAATCACCTGGTTGTGTTTGATTTCTATGCGGGTGAAGACTCATCGTCCTCATCGTCGCTCAGACCGTGTGGTGATGACAGCTGAAGCGATGTGAGACGTGAAAAAGTCGTCAATCGTCTTGAAATGCTTCCATCCCTACCCAATCCGTGCCGATGGCATTTCCCCAAGTTCGAACACATGCCTAGCCGAACTTGCTGGTTCTGCAATCAGTGCTGGCATGCTGGTTCTGTCTGATATGGGAATACCCCAGGGAAGGACGATCAAGCGCAAAACATCTCCCAATGATCTTTCCGGCAGGCTTGGGTTTGGGTAATTTTCAGGGCTTAGGTACGGTAACCAATATTTCTGCCAGCCTGAAGACTTGGAGCAATTCGCTCTGTGTATAGTTAGCCAGATCCGGGTCTTTGGAGTCGTGGATCGTCAAGATAACCGAAACTGCCTTCGGCTCGTTGAAGCGTCCATCGATATGCCAGCACTTCCACTGACCGTACTGTGAAATTGCAAATCTGCTTGTGCGGGCGGATAGCGATGATGATAGCTAAAACGACGATTGACACAATCGCTCCTGGATATTCTTGTACTTCTAGCCACCGTACTATAGTACAGAAAATCCCTTAAGGCGGACAACATTGATAATGAATTTATCAACACGGTGGCCGGGATTATTTCTTCTACGCCACATCTTCCACAACTGTTGACCATATGTGGCAGACTGTTGCCCAGACGGCGGAGAAATCCAGGCTCTGAGGCATTGGGGGGATAGATGTTAGGCTGTTGAGTACGAGCCTCGCCACCTTGATGTGCTTAGGGTTGTCGCGGTGATAGATAGGCAGGTTCGTTTCTCTTCTCGCAGACATGGGGGCAATGGGAGCATTTGAAGGCAGGGGGGTGGCACCAATAAGGTCCAAAAGAAGAGGTATTCCTTCTCGGAGAGCCACTCAACTGGCTTGAACCTGGGTCTTCTTAGCTGACTTCTTGGCCTGCCTGGCTATAGCTGATAGCAGTGTCGAGACCGTTGGTAACTTCAAGACATCATTGTCTTCAACTTCTTTTGTTGGAGCCGCATTCAGGGCAGGCAGGTTCAGTTACGCGGGTAGGTTCCAGCGCTGCTGCTACCTCCTCAGAGGGAAGGTTGAAGTTCATCGAGCATGCAAGTGAGGGCGTGGTGCAAACCACCATGTAGTACACATGCGACTTGGTGAGGACCAAGTCCCCTGCCTGCTGTAGCTTGATCTCATACCTAGTTGATACCAACAAGGCGATCTAGCAAGGCGGGGGTGATAACAAGGGATAGGGTCCTTGTGAGGGTCTTCCCAAAATGCAACCGATGGAGCGTCCTGCAGTAACAACTTAGAAGGTGTTTACTGGGGAAGAGATAATGATCTCTACATCTGCGCCGTCAGAGGTAGTACCCAGATTCCCACAGCCTCAATGTCGTCGATTCGTTCGAGGACTTGTTCGTACTTTTTCTCATCATTCCATCCCTTCAGCTTATACGGCTTGTTGTACTTCCATGTTTTCAGTTACGCCTTTTCGAATGTTTTTCTTAGCGTGTTGAACTTGAATTTGGGTAGACCTCTCCCCGTTCTTTTTTCCCTCCTCCTGTATCGCTTATACTTCGCGAAATTCTCAGGGGTCAGACTCCGATCTCGTACTCATTCTGGTCGCCATCGTCATTGTATTCTTGTCCGGAGATTAGTTACATGTTTTGAGATGTTGCTGTACTTGATACTCTCCTATTGCATGAGCCTGTGACATGCTTCGAAACTTTGTGCTTGCGCCTTCGTATCACGTAGGAGCAGATCTCGTACTGCGAGGCAGAAGGCATGAAGTGTTAACGTTGGTGTCGGTGTCTTCGTGAACTGAGCTGACTATCAAGTATGGGTTCGGATATACTTGTGGTGCCTGCACTCCTGGTAGTCGTGGTAGATGTCTAGACACATTGTGATAGTATGCAAGGATAGGAAGTAACTTGAACTCCTTGACCTATTAGATTATGATCCAGAAGTCTCTTTGACTGCAGGAGCAGGCCGATTCTGGCCTGAAGCATGAGCTTCCCGGTAAGCTGCACCGCGACTGATCTTGAGCTTGATTCTCCTTTCTGGAACTGCAGACTCATTTCTGGTCAGAAGATGATGAGTGACCTGAGCTTGACTATATGAGACTTGGCGGAAGCAAGCCATCAAAGAATAAAAGAAAAACGCCTTTTGAACGGGAGACTTGCTATCAAGGCACTAAAAAGATACACGCCTTTGGAATTCAACAGTAGTATCGAGCGCCGGAGTTGATATGTCGTGGAAGCGGGAGGACGGGTGCCATTCGAATAATTAGGCGGACGAAATGACAAATGAAGCATTGACTGATATAAAGCGGCCCGCTCTTGGTAACAAAAGTCACACCAAGCACCCAAGTTTGATCATGAACATGGTCTTTGCTCTCTGAAAGACTCTCTTTCAAGGCTTTACATTCCGCTTCAAGCTTTACGTATTGGACAATTTCTTGCCGAATAAGCTCGAATTTTTTCTTGTCAAAAACTGCAGAACTTGGCCATCATTTTGCGAATTTTGGCAAGGCTTAAAGTCGTCAGGGGCAAATAACGACGAGAGTTCCAAGGCGGAGCGGAGATTGCCAAGTAAAGGCTATTCAAGCTTCCTGTTTTCCGACCTCCTGGGACATACACCTGAGGGAAATCTGTAGACTGTATCCGAAAGATGACAGCTCCGAATGAGAGAAGTATGTCAATGCTGCGTAACGATTCCGACTTGTTAAGAACTCTGACTGCCTGAGCTTCGCTGGTATTGGATGTCCAACCCATAGTGCTCGATGTATCGATGGTTATCTCCTTTAATCTCCCAAGCAGTGAGCCGTAGACTTGGGCTTGGTAGCCTGAGATTGTGTCTTTCTTAAAGCAGACATGAGGTAGAGCAGCTCCAAGCTGGGCCCCGAGTACCGTTGAGCCAGTTTGGATAGGGTGAGGGCTTGGAGTTGGCAGACTTGGGCTCAGCATCAGAATAGACTGACCAACGCTAGAGGTCGACCACATGATACTGTCTACCCTCTCGTGCCTGAATTTTCAGGTTTGTTGCCAATGCCGTACTCGATCGGGCTCTGTTGAAGAGTTTGAATGGCTCAGAACCGACTGCTGGTTGATATGTCGTTCTTTTCTGACCTGCTCGACTTCCGCTTTGTTCCTTGAGTTGGTCAAGCTAGATCGTGGATCTAGCTTTGCCGAGACTTTGTGTCCAAGTCGATACCCGCGAGGTACCTGGATCAGATACTGAGGACAGTGATGCTTCTCACAATCTCATTTTGATGTCTTGGTCCCATTTGCCATGAACATGTGGGGTAGACATTGCTCTGGACTTGCTATGTTCCAGTGGAAAGCTTCATCAGCGCCACCCTGGTCGAAGTCATCTTGTGGCTGCTCAGATGATAGGTAGACGGGACTTGGGACTGCGGCGATCTTCCGGGCGTGCAATGGACAGAATAGCCTGGTGACAATTCAAAGACCGACAAAGGCAAGCAAGTGGGGGGAAGACATGATAGATCTTCTGGGTCGGTAGTGGTGCGCAGTACTGGGTTGGGTTGGTGAGAAGTTTGACGAGACTTTACAGACCCCCGGCCAGAGGTACTTTGTCGATCTTGAAGTTGAAATCAGGCTTGACAAGCCTCAGACGCCATTTGATCATCTGCTGGTTGTGGTTACATAGTACCAGGCTATGTTTGACTCAGTTCTAGGAGCCACTCGACGTAGATACTTGTTCGAATTATGCTCGAGTAGGTGAGTTGTTTTGTGAGGACATGATTGTGGTTGCAGGAAGTGCTTATGATGCCCGCACTGCTGGTAGTTCAGCTGCAGCATCGTGCTTCTTGTTGAAGTCAACAACAATAAGACTCATCATATGTTAAAGACTGTTGTCAAGCAAACTTGTTAGTAAGAACAAGACAAGGCTTGGATGGGGGAGTTCTTACTCTTGTCTTATCCAGTTCCTACTGGGATAGGGATAGGCCTGGTCATGGCAGTATCTTCCTTTATCTGCCGCTCGATCTTGGCGTCGACCTTGTCCACTGGCAACCCGGGCAATCTTGCTCGTTGGCAAGCATCAAACGTCTCGACGCTTGACAGCACGAAACCGAGCTCCGTCTGCCAGGCTTCTGGGTCCTAAGAGAAGTTAGACATTATTCGATGAAAAGAGAGTAAAAGGTGTAAAATACCACGAATTGACTCTGTCGATGGCGGTCTGCCATCTTGTAAAGTCTCTTGATTATCCGTCTGAGGCATGGAACGCAAGGGGCTCCTGACTTCAAGGACGGTAGAGCCAAGTGACATTACCAGAGTCGGACTTGAAGCATCTGGACCTTACCATGGTGGGTGATGCCAAGGTTTGAAAGTTATGCCAAGGCATGGTCCATACCACCAAAATGTCTTGGAGGTTGATGGGCGCGTGAAGTGTGTTCGGGGGCTGGACTAACAACCCCCTCACCCAATCCCTCAAGAATAATGGTAACTCAACTTGGCAGGGCTAATCTTGTTGAGTCAAAAGATGAAACTGAAAGAAACGATAAACAAACCTTCGGGAGACCTCTGAAGAGACCAACAGCTGTCCGCAACGGTCTTTCGTCAAGCCGGCATGTATCTCAACTCCTCTTAGTAGGAGAGGTCGAAGACATCCGATAAAACAAAAGACTCAGCACCAGGGTCAAAGATTGAGAGCATCGTCACAAAGGGGTTGCCCCAGCACAACCACGAGGGAAGCCCGGGGCGTGATAATTAAGAACAGGAATGAAATTGGGAAGAAGAGGAGGTTATATGTCTGGGTGACAAGTCCGAGCTCTACATTACATCATCAGTCTTTGATGAGCTAAGAGAAAAGAGAAAATTTCTAGTGTCCGACATGTTGAGTTGGGCTTGATGAGGTGGCATGCCTTGCCGTGTGGCGGAGTGTTGTGTTAACGGGAATTGTGGTGTATTCAGGCATGTTCCCGTGAGGTATCAGATATGATATCGTATCTATCACACCACAGCCCGAAAACCTAAACTTTTGAGAAATTCACGTCCTAATCTCTATGTACGTATGGAGCGGTGAGCAATGAGATGGAGCCAACAATTACAAGTACCTGTTTTCCATTTTGAAACGACTGCAAATATCAGAGATCAAGGTCCAGATTCTCTACCCGCTTCGACTCATGCCTGGGCTTCCAAAAGTGTACACCGACGGAAAATGGCATACTAAAATGTTGGTACGATTCACGAAATTCTAACCTCTGAATACACACGTGGACTAACAAGTATCGAGATACAGCTGAACAACCACAAGTCCCTGCTTTACAGCTCTGAGACGATCGCAAATCTTGTAGACCACGGTCCAGGCTCTCTACTCGCTTTCACTCAAGCCCAGGCCTTCAAAGTTCACACCGACGGGAATTGATGCACTCAAACGTTTAACAACCGTCACAACTCAATTCTACCAACTCACACTCAACAAACCTCAGCCGTCCTTGCCACGTCAACTAACTTCCTCACGCAAAGACCCTTTAATGACGGATAATGTGATACATTCAAACACTCACCATCCAAAACCGTCATCTAATTACAAATCGCACAAATCACAGCCCAAGTTACAAACCTCCGGCCCCGCCTCCCTCCCGTCCCTCCCGCATCTCCACTCCCCAAAAGCCTCCGGTCGCCCCACATCAACCCTCCGATCCCGTCTACTCCGTTCGTCTCACTCCTCAGCCGTTTTTCTCAAAACTCATCACCAAACCGAAACAATGCACACGCACCCGAATCAAATTCGCTCTGCATGCGAGCGCTGCCGTCGCCAGAAACTGCGCTGCTCACGGTCCCTCTCGTCGCCTTCATGCGCCCGCTGCACCCGTCTCGGCCTGACATGTCAGGCTGGTCTGCAACGACGCGTCGGCAGACCGCCCAAGAAGGACATGGTGCTTCACAAGCCTGCTGAGGATATGCAGTTTGTTCAGGCGCTACTGGACGACACGGCTTGGAACCTTGATCCGTTTTGCGGGTATACGCCTGAAAGTCTCCCGTTTCCAATGGATGCGTGGCCTTCTGTGTCAGAGCTTGATCCACCTGAGATCGAGCAAAAGATCATAGTGCCTAGAATGCAGGTATTCGAGAAGTTATCGAAACTTAATGTCGATATCCACCGGGGATGGGAATTCGTGTCGCAGCTTGAGAATGACCTTCGATTGAGTACGTTTGTGTGTGAGGATCGGGACAGGCAGAATGGGTACCAGAATATTCGTGCGGTGTTGAAGGCGGCGCAGGAGTACCTTATTGTTCTCAAGACATTGCATCGGCAGCTCGGGACACGGACTGTGTATTGCCAAGGTCGCAAGCCACATACAAACAGGATGATGCTGTCCTTGGAGGCAAACACAGAGTCTCCTGAGTCGATAGCTTCTTCATCGGGCGAAGCGACACCAACATCCGGAAGCACTGCACCCGAGCTTCCCCCAGTATTCGATTCGCCCACGATGTTTCTAATAATATCTTGCTACGTACAACTCATCAAACATCTTGAAGTTGTGCTAAGGATCATATTCAACTCAATATCAGATCCACATCAGGACCTGATCGATGCCGCTTCCATGACGTTTGCCGATGTACCTCTGATCGAGCCGTCAACCCAATTCGTGCTCTTCTCTGAGATGTTGCGCCATATTATGAGTCAGATGAATCTTCTCATGGGTCTCCCTAGTGCTTGGTCAAGCCAAAGCGCTTGGACAGGTCTGTTGACCAATCAACGGTATCGGGATATGCTGAATACTGAGCTTGGAGATGTGGAAGATGGATGGACGACGCGGCCAAGCAAGTTAATGGAGATTAACAGGGTAACAAAGGATATGCTGGATGAGTTCACCATGATGGGGATTTACTGAACGTTTCCAGCTGGCCCTGCAATCCAGTTAACAAGAGGAGTTACAGGAGCAATTTCGTAGCGTAGGAACAAAACGCTGTCGTAGAATTCGAATTCAAGGTGACGTTTCATCGAGGAAATTTATACTCTAAGTTAATCTAATTTCTGTAACGATAATTCATGGCTGAGCACTCTGGTGTTGGTGTGCTTCGTCGTCCTCCTGTAGCATCATAGTGCTGGCTCTTGTAGCCCAAATCTCATTCCTAGCCTCAACTCCTCGCAAAAGCCAAATAAAACACATGCAAAGTCATTATAGGGACATAGAAAAGGTGAACTCAAAGTTGTTGCTGCCCCCTGCGTCAAAAACGAACGGGAATTTGATAGCCAGGTCGAGTGGGAGGCTATCGGCAACAGGACTTGATGCCGTCGGCGTCGATCCTCGTCGGTTCGTCCTTGATAAAGTGTGCTCCTCACTATTGGCTCTCTTGTTTCTTCCTTTCTTAACCGGTATCGCCAGTGCCTTCTTTGGTTCTGATGGTGGTTCAACATTCCATTCGCAAGCGAGAACTCTAAACTCGACCTGCTCTGGGTTCTTGTGGGTGCTCAGGCTGCTCGACTTGGCGTATTTGACAAAGTTCTCCTGTAGCCAAGATTTGACTTGAAGAACTCTGGAGCTGATAGTCCAATCTTGCGTATCCGCTTCGAAATAGCTTCTGTTCCCGCCCTCGAACCTGCATGTGCCTGTTTTCGCTTCGAATGAGGTCAGTAGTTGTCTCAAGCCTCTGTCATCTATCGCTTACCTTTCAAGTCTCTCTGGAACCCGTGGTGATCTGTGGCAGCATTGAGGTCGGATTTACGTAGAATGAGGTAATCGACAAAGAAGAACTGCTCCAGGTTGGGGAGATATTGAGCCAAGAACCTGTACAAGTGTTTTGGGTACCTGGCTTTATCAGGAGTGCTGTGGATCAGGCCGCAGTTTGGACATCGCCTGGCCGATTGTTGCTCGTACCATTTGTGGCAATATCTGACCGCGACCTTTCGGATTTGGTCGAGCCCTGAGCAGTTCAGAACCTTGTTGAAGCGTATGCTGTCTTCGTAGACTTCAGGTGGGACGTATTCGAGATAGATGACATCCGAGAAGGAGTTGAGACTAACAATCCGGCCAGTGTTAAGGCGAAAAGTCGAAGACCGATTTGTGAGGGACTTGGCTACGGCGGCAGCTTCATTGCATGTGACGGAAAGTTTGGTGAGCTGTTGATGGAGATTCGTGTAATAAGAGATATCGGCTTGTGGAGTGGGGTAGAGTGGCTTCAGTGTACCGTACACCTTTGCAGTTGGGCGAGCTTCCCTTCTGACCTCGAGCGCCATAGAATCAACATCCTCATCTTGAGCTTGAGCACTTGCGTGGAGGAACGTCGACTCTTTGAGCCACCATTTTCCAAGCCCTGTTGCCGGGTGCCAGTCGGTGTCGATTTTGAGAAAGTGCATGCCGGGAGTCTCCAGGGTAGCTTGCCATATCTGGGCACGTATCTCTGGCGGCAGGCGAGGAAAAGGCGTGAAGGTGCGGCAATCTTCAGGTATCTGGAACTTGAGAGGAGTCTCTATCGATTGTTGAAGGGACTCCGTAGAAGGATCTGTATCCTTTGATGCCGGGGGGGGTTGGATGGTGACGCCATCGTTGGCATTATCAATGTCGTGAGCACTCATGATAGCCGTGGGCCATGAGCTTATCGTTATCTCGCGATCATGAAGGAGGGGTGTAGATTAGAAAGACGGACGATCAAAAGAGCGAGGACGACGCAACAAAAGCGATCGGCGGAGCTGGATGAAGTGAAGAGAAAGTGAAGATACAGAGTATCGATGGTGTTGCAGAAACAAAAATGATGGAGTGAATGAAGTTGGAGAAGTAGCGGAAGCCTCATATCAGTGGCCAGTGAGTAATCGGGATCGGCGGGGAAGCAGGCAGTCACTGCCAGTCTGCCAGTTCCCGTCGGTTGGGTTGGAGAAGGTGCCGTAGAGTTCAGCCGCTAATAAACAGGCAGCTCAGCGCCACAACGCAGCACTATCAGGTCTGCCTGGGCTAGGTAGTTTCAGGGGATGAAGGACTGCAATATGTGAATATCATTACTAAATATCGCTTGAATTGTCAAATGCATTGGCTACGCTTTGGCATGTCCTGCGATATCTCTTGTCTCGTGATTTGGCTGGCTTGTGTAAAGCGCTTCACCGCATTTACCTTGATGATTCAATGCTTCGGAAGATGCGCCAACCAACGCATGCCACCGCACCTTGACGGGCTAGACGGGTCATGTCAAGCTGTCAGGTGAGAACTCAATCCGATTTAATTGCCTATAATTCTTTATTTCACTTACTAAGGCTTGTAACGTTATTTATTTTACTATTTTATGAAGCAAATAGCTTAAATTAATGCAAAGTATTATTACTGCACTTTTGAAGTCATACGTCAGATCTCAATCTACGTGTGACATGAGATCCATGGCTGGCTTTTTGTGACACGCCATATAGCCACCGAGAAGAAGACACCCTCCTTTACATTAGGAACAAAGAAAATATCAAAAAAAAACGAAAGAAAGAGTAACTCCAAGTATTAAAGTAGTTTTTCTGTAGCCTTCCACTCCCAAGAGGCATCTAGTTAAAGGTTGAAGAAACATGCATCTCACAAGCAAAAGTGCCTTAGAGAATGATGCAGTTGACAAAGAGCGAATGATACATATTAAGGGTGAAAAACGATAATCTCATTATACCAGGTAGTCTAAGCACCTGCAGTTTTGAATCCAACTCCTACTTTATAACCTCAAGCCAAAAAGCACACTGCCAGCGATTAATATCCAAACTTCTGCCCAACAAGCTCCTCACTCAGCCTCCACAACTTCTCAGCCTCAACAGCATCTCGCGCCCAAGCCTTGACGGTATCAACAAATGGATCAGCAACCCTCGACTCCAAGAGATAAGCGCCGTTGCTCGCTATATTATATTAGCATTTATTCATATCCAATTGGAAATATTATCTCACCTTTGATGTTGGGGTCGAAAGCAGCGAATGCATGCGTCGCAGCGCCTACTTCAACGGGAACAGGGGGAATAGCTGTCCATCCTTCAGAGTTGCCTCGTTCGCGATGCGATTTGACTGAAGTCTGTTAGCTAGAGAATTGGGAGAGCGTAAAGTTGACTTACTGAAAGTGCCGAGATCAGCGTCCATGCTGGCAAAGTCGAGATGTGTACCGAGACCAGTTGACAAGATGAGGCCGGGGTAAACGCTGTAAGATTGAAGGCCACGACTTCCTAGCTTTTGGGCCAGAGATACAGAGAATAGCATGTTTGCAGTCTTGGATTGACCGTAGGCACTCCATTGGTCGTAAAGCTCGCCGTCCTGTCGAAGTTAGTATGGTTCAGTATGCAAAACTAGGCGACTTACACTGAAGTGAGGGTCGGCGAAGCGAATAGGGCCAAGACTGTGGCCATTGCTCGAGATGTTGACAACGCGAGGTGACTCTGAAGCAAGGATCTTATCCATAATCAAGTTCGCCAAAAGAAAATGTCCAAGATGGCAAATAGCAAACTGCATCTCATAGCCATCCACACTCTTGCTGTATGGAATAGCCATGACTCCAGCATTATTAACAACGACATCAATGCTAGGCACATCATTCCAGCTGTTAACCTCCTCAGCAGCCTTTCGCACTGAAGCCAAAGAGCCAAGATCTACCACTAGAGAGCGGGTCTTGACGGAAGGGTTGGCCTTGGTGATGGCTTCAGACATTTCTTGGAGTTTGGAGGCGTTGCGGCCTGCGAGGATGAGAAGCGATGGGGATTTAGAGGCACTTTCTAGGATGAAGGTTCCGCCGAGACTGTTGGGTGTGACACCGGTTGTGAGGATTGTCTTGCCCTTGATGATGTCGGCATATTCGTTGGCGAGGTCGTTGGTGGTGGTTGAAGCAGTGTGAGGAGACATGATGGTTGAATTGACAGCTGATGAAAGCTCAAGATGTGTTTTGTAGTGTATGATTGAGTGTGTGTTTTGGTTTGTGAGTATTGATGATAAGTCTGTTCAAGTGAGAATCTCCCACGATATTTATACTAGAGGCCATTTCTAAAGTCCGAAATTGATGTCGTTGAGATTGTATGGCAGATACGAATAATGAAGTGCGGGTTTTGCAGTACATCGCGGCTGGCGTCAGCCATCATCGGCTTAGGAGGGGGCCGATGCTGACGCTTTTTCGCCAACATGTCCGAAAGGCCAATCATATTGCGAACTGATTGAGACAACCTTCGCTTTCGGACTTTAGAGCAAGGGTATTATCTACGGAAGGATGACGGCAAAGATGCAGCGATGCGTTTATAGATCCCTTTTGAGACTAGAGAGTATACTGCATGATCCTGAAGGAATCATCGAAGCGCGCTGCAAAGTCCACGAATCAAGTTCACGAGGGGATTCAGAAATCTCACCGGAGATACTGAAAAGTACCTGGTTGCTATTCCCCCGGTTTCCCAGTCTATTGATAATATGTGATGCACTGCTGTGGCGTATACCTTCACTTCAGAGGATAGCCAGAGTAACTGCTCCAGAACGCATTGTCACCAACATCTTACATGAAATTCGGAAGAATATCGCTTTTACTTCTTTCTTTATTTCTGTGGAGGAGATCTTAAGTCCCTATATGTACAGTGAAAGCAAGTCTATACCTTCTTTTGCCATATAACACCAGGGTATTCGCTTCTATACCAACGCCATCCATAAGTGCAAACCCCATATAGACATATATAGCCATCAACCTCCTCAACTCTCATCACCTAAAACAACCTCCCACTCCTGCAGTACCGTTGGTTCTTGTACCGCTCCTCCCGAAATCCCACTCAACCACGCCCTACACGCCTCAAGGTGCGCATACTCTGCATCATCGTGACCTCTTAGACCCTTCATCTTGGCGTCTGCGACTTCTAGCACACTTCTGCCCGCTGCATCGCGAACATGAACACATGCGCCGCTCTCAACAAGCTGTTTGACGGCGAGTTTGTGACCGCAGCGAACAGCGATGTGCAGTGCTGTTTCGCCTGATCGGTTTCGAGCGTTGACTTGTGCGCCGGAATCGATGAGTTCTCGGATGATATCAGGACCAATCTTGTAGTCGTCATCTTCAGGGAGTTGAGCGACGAATGCCATTAGGGGTGTATTGCCGTGGATGTCGTAGTGGTTTGGATCGACGCCTGCATCGAGGAGGTTCTGGAGAAGAACAAGACGGAATTGCAATCTATCGGTGCACGAGTCCGAGTTCTTAGTGGTCTTGTCCCTTCGGCGGCGTCGGTCGATTGGCGCGCCGTTCTCATCGAGGTAGTACTTTTGAGTGATACTGGTTTCGCTGAGTGTGGCGGCTGCGAGACAATGGAGTCCATTACGACCTTGGTTGTCTTCAAGTCGGGGTTTGAGTTCCGCATCGTTGATGTACTTGAGGAGTTGCGTCTCTTGATGGATATCATCAAAGTGCCAAGGGTCGGCGATGCTGGCTTGTCGAGACATTGGTACTGGGGGGTCAACGTCCATAGCCTGTGTGCTCGCTCTGCTGATACCCATTCCAGGCTCGGGGATGGCTGAATAAGTAGGTGTCACGTTGAAAGCGTCCCTCTTCTGATAGCTAGTCGCACTGCACAGTCCCAGTGCATAACTTCGTAGCTCAGGCGGTGTGTCCCGTAACAAGAGAATATGCGAGAATGAGCGTCCATAAGAGTCGCGCGCACTGAAGTCAAATCCTTTGTGAGCGAGTGCATCCAGCAACTGCTTTAGCAACTCCTGGTTTTGAGACTGAAACCAGGTAGTGTGCAAGACGTGAAGCAGTGTCTGGCCCGCTGTATTCTGCACATTCAGGATATGGTTGGCCTTATCCGAGATGATTGCTTGAAAAAGATAATCCGACAAGAATCGCGCAGCCATGAGATGAAGTGCCGTATGTCCAAACTGATCGCGCTCTTCGAATGAACTACCATGAACAGCAGCTGATAAGGCATTGGTTCCAGTTTGAGTAGGGCCATCTGCTGTGATCCAAGCTGGCTCTTCGATCTCGTGGATAGGGCGGCAGAAGCAAGCCAATTTCTGATGAATCTCATCTTGTGGAAAACATGTATATTGGGCAAATTCGTCGATGCAGAGAAAGTTTCCAGGAAGGTAGTAAGGTCCCATGGGCAAGTGGACTGGTGCGTCGCGATCGTTGAGCCATGATGCCACGCTTGGCTCTTCATCCGAGATGGGAGATAGACTTGTTCCTCGACGGTTGAGAGGCGCCGTATACCGCTTTATGAGGCGCTTAACTGTCTTGACATACGGATGTGAATAGTCATTGAGTATTTGTCGTAAACTCCCAGTCGTGCAGTCCGTCGATGTAGTCATGAATGTAGGTCGCTGTAAGAAGTTCCGAAACGTACTGTTGTCCTCCTGATTTTGTTGCATCTGTCTTTGAGCGGCCGTTCCATTATTTGGGACAAACTGCTGCGGGTATTGGTTAAAAGGCGGAACCTCGAGCGAAACTCTAGTGCCGGGATCTCTAACAAGATGCGGCGTCGGGATAGCGTTGAGAGCTGGGATGGGTCCAGAAAGTGTTGGAGATGCAACGGAATTATGAGTTGAGCTGGTGCGTGTAGGAGAAAGAGCCAGCTCTTCTAATCGGCGAACCATATCATCTTCGGTCTTGGGGTGAAGCCATCGTGGCTGTTTGTTGAGCATCGCATTGAGAGTCTTGTGGGCGGAATCTTTACTATACAGCTGTTAGTGTATATCCACAGCGCAACGTCAAGAAATACGTACCCAGGCGCAGGAGTATCGGGGGATTTAGCATGAACGACCGCCATAATCTTCTCCAGAGGGAGAGTCGTATAAAGATAAAGTCGCGAGACTTTTCGTCGCGATGAAGGCGTCCATAGTGGTGGTCTTCCAGTTGTGGTATTGTTTGATCCGCTAGGCGAAGCAGATGATATCGGAACTTGAAGGTTAAACGGCGAAGCAATGTTGTTGTTCATTGCGCTGAGCTTTGATTCACAATCAACAACAAATGGAAAAAAGGCAATCAGAGATGATTCCGATGCTGCTTTTAGCTATAATTCACGAGGCTGTCATGATGCTGATGGTTGATACAGGAATCGCAAGCTTATAAGTCAGCTCCCTCTTAGGCCAGAGTCATAGGTCGCTACCTAAGGTATGGAGTAGAGGGCAGTGGTGATGGGAGAAAAAGATGGCCGCCAGAACAGGCCGGCCGGGCCACAAATAACCTGCAGCAGACTGTGGAATGGGAGAGGTGCTGCGCCTCAGCGCTCGCAGGAGGCCTGTTCGGAAAGAGGTTGCGAGTGCTACAAATGGATGTTTGGGTGAGACAGTGAGTGCTGTAAATGGATAGCTAGAGGAGCATAAGTCCGTAGGAGGTCTGAGTGCCGTGTTCCCGATGCATTGACGTTTGTGATCTGGAGATAGACGAGGGAGATAATCTAATCTGCAACTAAGACGCTGAGGCCATTCCCGTAGACAGTTATAATACAGGCCGTTTGATAGTGCTACAGGGCTCCATGCTACAGTTCCCACCAATTACAACCACTATGGGGCAGTTCAATAGTCTGCACCTGAATACAGTTACGTCCAAACTCTTAATCATTTGATCAAATAAATGATGAAATACTCAACTCCCCATCACAGAACCAGAGCCGAACCTGTCATTCCAGAGGGAACCTTGGTCGCTGCCCTGGCATCAGTGGGAACACATGCAGAGGCGCAGATCACGGCTGTGCTTACTGTGGCTCCAGGCACAAAAAGCCTTGCGCCACACCAACGAGGCTTTTCGGCATCACCACCAACTGCTATGCAGTATCTCGGTATAATGCTTCTTCTCTTTTCTCAATAGCGGAGAGGAATGATGTCAATGAGTTTAAAGAGAACAGAAACTCTTGGGTTTACACTGACGATGATGGAATTGCCGGGACTGAAGAACCAGCTGCCTGATTAGGGTTGGATTAACTGAACGGACATTACCTATCCATAGACATGACAGATCGGATACTTCATACCTGATTATCGAATAACTTCTATTAAACAGAGCTCACCGAAATACTACAAATTATTCAATTATAGAAACGGCTCGTCTTGGCATCCCTTCTCTGAAACGTCTCCCTTCACACGCGCCATGTATGTCATCAGCCCTTGCATGCATTCGCCGCCTCATTAGTGGAAACAGCCGCGCTCGACGTCTCTGTAAGTCATCCGACCTCGAAAAAGAGACATTTCTACCCCGCCATAAAGACAACTGCCATTAATCAACTCTAGCGGTAAAATCGGTTGGTTGTTTGTAGCCACGACACCGTTTCTTTCGTGGCTGACTGTTGAAACCTTGAAGCCATCGACGACACTACACCCACCTTGTGATAGCTGATACATAGGTCCTATGTCATCGTACGAAATGTTGAGGGTGTAACGGGACAAAGGGAGGATTGAGTGATGAGACATTCTCAGACGACTCATGGAGCTCATTCAAAGAGTTTGCTTCCCTTTGTCTCGTTCTGAAGAGCCAATCACGGCTATTCCTCAACATCCGAATGTTTCTATCACACACCCCTGCATCAGTAGCATATGCCCTTCAAAGAACTTGAAAACAGTCCAAGACAATCCTCTAGCAGTCTGGCTCTATCTCAACTCATTATCATTCACCCTTTATCATTTTCTCTGCGTTTCACAATCCTCACCGATATTCTCTCTCGCCGCAATCAAAAGCCACATTTCCATTCAAAACACACCTATCTTCTAGAACCCTTCCACGTGCCACTATCTGCTTCCCGCATTCCAGAGCAGAGACATGTCTCCCCTTTTTCTCCTCAACGGCCACAAATCTTTTTTGACTTTCGGGAAAAAGCTCGCCCTGTTTCTGATCCCAACGATCCGGTTGAAACGGTCCCCTAATTTGTTTTGCTCACCCCCTCCTCTTTGTTCTAGCGCTGTTCCACATGATGAATCGAAGGAGATAGAGTTTGGGATAACTGGTATCGCAGGGCGACGCTAAGGTAGTGAAGACAAAGGATTAGGTGACTTCACGTGATACACGGCTGGGCTGTTGAGCTTCAAGGCAAGACTTGGGCTTGAAGCAGTCTATCAGTTTGTTTAAGTTTAAAGGAAAAGGCATTTTGGTCATCACAAGGAACAAAGACGTATTAAGATATGTCTATAATTGATGTGGTATCTTCAACAAAATTACACAATATTATCCAAAAATCGTAACCATTCTTTCTACCACTACTTGGCCGAGCCAAGATCGTCTAAATCATACTATGTACATAGTGAAGCTTATTATGTTTGTAATAAATAAACAGCAAAGGGAAAGTTTTATGTTCCGTGATGCATTTACAGAAGAACGGCAAAGATACCGGCGGCAGCGACGGCCATCTCGACACCGAAGCGAGAAGCACCGGCAGTGACCTCGACAGCGGGGGCAGTGCCAGTGGGGGCATGGTAGGGGAGAGTGGCAGAAGGCTGGCTAGGAGCGGGAGCCTGGTAGGTCTCGGTCTTAGCAGGAGGAGCAGGGTAAGCAGGGTGCTCGGGCTTGGAGGGAGTCTCGGGCTGCTCAGGCTTGGCGGGGTGCTCAGGCTGGGCAGGAGTCTCGGGCTGAGAAGGCTTAGGAGCAGGGTACTCAGGCTGAGCGGGGTGAGAAGGCTGCTCAGGCTTGGGAACGACAACGGTAGGGTAAGAAGGAATCTCCTTAGTACCGGTGGCGTAGACAGTGGTCTGCTGGACAGTCTCGGTGGTGACAGAGCCGTAAGGGCAGTTGGGGACCTCAGGACCGCACTTGGTAACGGTGTAGACCTTGGTGAGGTAGGCGGTCTTGGTGGTGTAGAGAGTGCTGTGGGCAGGAGGAGCATAGCCGGTGGGCTTGGAGTGCTCCTCAGTGACAGGGCAGACGGTGGTAGAGACAGGGACAGTCTCAGTGGTGACGGAACCGTAAGGGCAGTTCTTGACCTCAGGGCCGCACTTGGTGACAGTGTAGACCTTGGTGGAGTAGACAGTCTTGGTGGTGTACTCAGGAGGAGCGTAGCCGGTAGGCTTGGAGTGCTCCTCGGTGATGGGGCAGACAGTGGTAGAGACGGGGTAGCTCTTGGTGGTGACGGATCCGTAGGGGCAGTCCTTAACGGTAGAAGCGCACTTGGAGATGGTGTAGACCTCAGTAGAGTAGACGGTCTTGGTGGTGTAACCAGTAGGCTTGGGGTGCTCCTCAGTCACGGGGCAGACGGTAGTGGAAACAGCAACGGTCTCAGTGACGGTGTAAGGACCGTGAGTTCCGTAAGGGCAGTCCTTGACGTAGTCAGGGCACTTAGAGTAGGTGTGGGTAGCGGTGGTGTAGATAGTCTTGGTGGTGTAAGGGACGGTAGCCTCAGTGGTCTGGGTACCGTGGGATCCCTCAGTGGTGGAAACACCCGCAGTCTTGGTCTCAGTGCCAGTAGGAACGGTCTCAGTCTTGGTCTTGGTGTTGACAGGAGCAGTCTCAGTCTCGGTGCCGGTAGAGGCGGTCTTAGTGTCAGTGTTGACAGGAGCAGTCTCAGTGCCGGTAGAAGCAGTCTCGGTCTTGGTCTCGGTGCCAGTAGGAGCAGTCTCAGTCTTGGTCTCGGTACCAGTAGGAGCAGTCTCAGTCTTGGTCTCGGTACCAGTAGGAGCAGTCTCAGTCTTGGTCTCGGTACCAGTAGGAGCAGTCTCAGTCTTGGTCTCGGTGCCAGTAGGAGCAGTCTCGGTCTTGGTCTCAGTGCCAGTAGGGGCGGTCTCAGTGCCGGTAGGAGCAGTGGCAGTCTCAGTACCAGTGGAGAGCTCCTCGGTGGTAGAGTCGCAGTCCTCCTCCTCGGTGGTGGTGTTGGTCTCAGCAGGGGCAGTGGTGGTGGAGGCAGCCTCGGTGGTGACACCGGTAGCAGTCTCGGTCTCAGAGGTAGCGGTATCAACCTTGGTAGTGGCAGTCTCGGTTGTAGCAGTGTCAACCTCAGTGGTACCGGTGGTGGCAGTCTCAGCCTCGGTGGTACCGGTAGTGGCAGTACCAGCCTCGGTGCTAGCAGTGGTAGCAGTCTCGGCCTCAGTGGTGGCAGTCTCTGTTGTGGCAGTACCGGCCTCGGTGCTAGCAGTCTCGGTGGTAGAGACGGCAGCAGCTGTGGTGGTAGTGGGGAGGACACAGGTGCAAGCCTCCTGAAGAGACTGAAGGTCGGCACAAGCTGAAGGGATGTTGGAAGCATCGACGTAGCTGCAGTACAAGGCACCAGGAGCGTGGACAGCCTGGTAGCAAAGGTCATCGGTATCACACTCGCATGTCTCCGGGGTGGTATCAATGGAGGCAGAAGCCAGGCCAAAGGCCATGGCCATAAAGACAGCGCTCTTCATTATGTTGGAAAGAATGTACAGATTCAGTAATGAACGAATGGACTGCGGTAGAACTCTGAGGAGTTACTTATATTCCGCGAAGACTGTAATAAGAAAGAGTGACAAGAAGAGGAGTGGGAAGGAAAAGAATGCCCATGTTGGTCGGAGGATGGTGTTTATATGCAAGAAACGACCGAGAGAGCTTGGCCATCCCCTCCCCTGCCTCTCCTCCATCTCTTCCTCTCTCACTCTCTCACTCTCGTCCTCTCGCGGGCGTGGGCCGCCGTTGGGCGTGGGTGGGTGACCCATCTACCCATACACCAGATTTGATAGTGTGCCTGAGCTTCGCGTTAGTTTAGTGCGCTATTGAGCAGGGCTTCACCCCCATGTGAGAGATGAGCAGATGGAACTAATCCGGAACGAGAGCCCTGCTCAGTGCTGTGCTGTAAATAACGGGCTCTTGTGCCGTCAGCCCGGCCTTGGCCGTGAAAGGCGCTTGTTGGAAAAGCAACAGTCGAACGAAGTGCGTGCGGGTCAAAGAACGATAAAAGTCGTTAGCCACTTGCGTAATCGTGCGCTGAGTCGGGTCTTCACAGGGGTGGTCCCCTGACCCCTGACTAAATCGTGGCTACACTAACCGCTTCGGGCGTTGTTAGCGGGGGTCGCTAAGAGGCAGTCGCCGAGAGCTGCGGTGGAGCGATACGATGCTGGGATTAAGATACAAGGACTTTCGTCTATTTGGGCCGGGGAGACGTTTACAAACATTCAACCTTGCAAGGCCTAATGCTGTAATAGCTAGCAGAGATGGGTCGCTGAGCAATAGTTTCTCGTCGGATGTCGCACCAAAGAGTCCGGTTTCTTGGGTTGTTGACGCTATTACACCTCGTTATTTCAGCTCAAGGCTGGACCAGATGGTTTGCGATAACCTTGATTGATACGAATAACCTTCTGGAGTATCCCAGCAGCTGAGGCTGTCTATTGCTTCCTCGTTGCTGTAGCCGATAGGGGTAGTATCCTTCATTTCCTGTATAACTCCATGCAACTGTAATCGCATGTTGTTAGTCATCGGCACTTTGTATTGTTGCTAGCCTTTGTTAACCATTGGATCTAGCATCAAAGAAGGTTTGTTATTTTTAGTGTTCACTCTATCGTCCTCTCCGGAGCAATATCGTATGGAAAATAGGAAATTAAGCAACCCATATCGGCTTTGTTAGTGAGAGGCAGTGACAGACAATACGTTACCCTACGGAGCGATAACGACCCAAGAACCACAGATTCCAAGTTTTAGCATCTCGAATTTTCACTGATCGTCATGATGATCACCGAGATCTTTTCTGGAATCCCATCGATCGTGATGGTAGCCTACGAATGGTAGGATCATAGCCCCCAATGACCCGAAGAAGCCGTTGGTCAAGTGGGAATTGTTTCCTTGGTCTGCTTCAAAGAAGCCCCTCATTATGACTTGCTTGTAGTCCACCAACTTACACATCAGACGGTTTGTTTTCTATTATTTCCTGTCTTCTTTCTCAACTATGTGTATCCTCTGAACAAGAAAGGCAATATTGTTCAACCGTTGAATATTCTTTCGCCCTTCTTCGGTTCTTTCATCTTCATCAAATGCCGTTTATAGCATTGCACAGCCTTCAGATTCTGTTTTGGTACCACACAGGTTCCAAAAACGTCCATTTTGTGTGCCAGTTACCTACCAATGACCGTCGCACGATCAACACTGAAAGCTCGGGTACCTGACAGCATGCAGATTTTAGCGTCCGCAATCTCCAGGGTGTGGATGGCACACAAAGAAACAACACACAGAAACGTAACCAAGCGTCATAGACGGTTTGTCAAGGCTTGCATTAACCCAGGGGGGAGATTAAAGAAGGATGAACGCAATTGCCACCAAAAAAACGGGCATCGAAAGATCCGGTTGTTTGGTGGCTTGGGGCACTTTGAAAGAAGCGCTACGACAGCGGTGCAATTTGCATCTTTCGCGCTGTGGCGTCTTCTAGAGTCCAATTGGCGTCCGTGACTCGCCCACTTGGTCCCAAGCCATTGCAAGCAATTGCGCGCATGCGAGAGGGTGTGTTTTATGCATCTGCATAAAACGAATCGTTTCTTTTTTTAGGGGTGAAAAGGAGGAGTCCGATGCGAAAGCGCTCTTGACGGTGGCTGTCGTGCTACCGGTAGTGGTAGTTATAATCGTCTTATTTACGGTGACACTGATGTTATACTGGGGAAGCCTCTTTGACGATACTCAATGATCCATGAGTGATAGGACCCTTTGTGAAGTGTCAAGTTTCGACATCGTCCTGTCATTCGATTTGACTGAAACTTTTTTGATGAATAAACAGTCAGTGCTTCGGATCCATGCGCCGAGGTTGATTCGCAAGTTCTCAACAATCTAGTTCATCTCATTGGATCATTGAGGATCCCTACTCCCTGCCCCTGAGTTGTTTCCCTGTTCATAAAATAATACCCTGCCGGTGATAAATGAATAAATCGCGATAATGCAAGGAACATGACCTACGAGGTGGCATTTTGTCGCACAAAAATCGTAAGGGTTCAACACGATCTGAGAAATCCTTGCTCATTACCACGCGATAGCCCCAGGGACCAATTAATATCCCCGTCTTGTCGCTCTCCTCAACTGAAGTTGATTCAACGAATCCAAGCCTCAAAATATTCAGCGGCTGCGGGAGTGGAGAGTCATATCGTTTTGTATCGTCTTGTCTCACAGCGGGACAAGATCTATCGGTCGAAGCCGCATTCCAGTGCGAAATAACCTCAAAGCGTACTTACAATTTCCTATCGCGCTTCTTTTTTCCCCCACATAAAACGTAATCCACTTTCACGCTCTGCTTTACCAATGCTGCCCCTGTCACCGGAGACGATTTGTGTTAGCGCACCACGCCAACGGTGATAGTTCCATGCAGGCCTGTCACTCTCAAACCGCGCCTAAGTCTGTTTTTTCCCTTCTTGGTCAGCTCTTCGTTGGCCGCGTTGCTGTTGTGTTGGCCTGCAGCATGGAAAAGGGGAATCCTTTCGTCATGGGAGCATGCTACCGATGCAAAAGCATACGGGCATTCACCAACACGTTTTGGCCTAATCCATTACAGTTCAGCGCATCCTATCTCTATAGTGATGAGTCGATGACTGATGAGTGATGCACGGAGGCTCTGAGTTTTCCCATCAGCCCATTATGCCTTGGCAACCCGTACTCAGGCCTCGTCGTATAGTAAAAAAGCAATGTCATTTACGGAGAAGTCTAGTCTAAATCTCATTTTCATCTTCACTCTCGTTTTCGCACGCTCCGGTGCCTTGGGTATTTTTGCCACAACTGGAGCCAAGAAGGAAGCTCTGCTCGTCCCGATGATCTGCCCCAGATAGGGGAGGGGAGCCCTGTTGACCTCTCTAGCCTCTAGAGGTCGAGGCCAAGCTGAACGCAGGGATTCTACATAGTATGGTCGAAGCGTCGAGCTATCAAAAACTGGAAGTGATAGTTTTGCGAATAGCTCGTCTTGGCCAAGCTCACGTCTATTCTGGGCTTTTGCGTTGCGCTTGCGAGGCTAGTCTTGGGGTTTGCGGAAATGAGGCTCCTGAGTTTGCTGTTTTGTTCAATGCGAGTGTGATGATGGTGTGGTGCTGTCAAGTTGTGCTGGAGGTGCTACGTGGTGAACTGTGAGTTAAAGAAGCCATCAGTCCCAGCAGTGTTGTTGTTTTGAGTTATTCTCATTGTTGATGCCCGTCACCTTGTCAACGATTTGCTATACCTTTTGAGCCTGGATCTGGGGTCCATTGTGACTCATATTAATGTTATGCGCTAATCCTCCTCAACCGATAGACTTTCCAGCTTCTGAGGCAACAGAAAGGCTATCTCAACATAATGCTGACCTCAATTGATAGCGATAGCCTTGGCCCTCGATCGGTGCTCTGTGCATAGAAAGCTGCTCTCTAACATGGCCTGCGTTACCATAGGTACCATTTCTCAATTCGCGTCAGACACGGGCTGCATTGCTCGCATTTGTGCTATGGTCGGTTCTCAAATGGCCGTTGACCCTGTCCCTTTCGATCGCTCATGATATATCTCATTCTCTTCAGAATATCCATGCTAGACTCAGCTACACATGAGCTTACCGGTTGGATCCTGAGGGCCATTGCCTCAAATTCGGATGGAATTCCGTACTCACTAGTACGCCGAACTTTACTCCCGACCTCAGTGGTGAAGGCAATGTCGATGAATGATGAACTGTTGACGAGGAAATATAACATGGGAAAAGTCAGCAGCGCACAAAGGTCCATCTACATGCATACCGAATATATCTCAGATATGTCTCGGCAGTTGCAAATAGGGCTGCAGGCCGTTGGAATGTAAAGTTTCGATTGCCGATGCACTGGAATGTTGATGGAGCTCAAGGTTTGAGCCTTTAGCGGTGGGACAATGAGGCTCTGCGATGGCTCCATATTCATTAACGGCTTCGAGAATGATTTTGGGATTCTGAGATCTTACCAAGTCTGTTGTTTTCTTATCTTACGTTCAATATTGGCTCAGGTAAAGATTGTAGTTTATCAAAGAGTGAGATGATGCATGCGAACCCTTGCGACCAAAAAATGATTTTAACTTCATATTTCTCGCATCTAATTTGACGTGAAGCACAAGCCGATGTTGTAAATCCGATCAGACTATATCACAATTGACAGAAGAACTGAAACTCAATGAGATCAGTCAGCCTAGATTGAGTATTGACCATGGTCTAGAGATCATTTGTGAAATCATGAAATCCCCCAATTGCGTGCTTCAGGTGTAGGGTAGCGAAATATGTGGTACAAATGAACAATCTGCTCTTGTGACCACGAAAGATAACAATGACAGTGTTAGATATTCATCTTTTTAGAAATATGATAACTTTAGTATTCGAACTACGTCTAGGTATGCTCAAGTAGTCTGTGCCCATGGGTTTTCCATAGTTGTCATGTGAATGGTGAAACGCTGGCATCATCATAAGGCTAGCCCTACGATGTGCCAAGAACATGTCAATGCTGCGCTTCGACCACCACGACTCAAATTGATCTCTGTCAAACTGACATCGATCTGAAAGGACGTTGTTGATATGAATTACTGGAAAATCATCTCATGTGTCAGATATGGGTTCCCTCCCAAAGTTAGCCTTCGACAAGCATGCCAAGTCAGCCTACTCAAACCCCTTGTGCGGCCATTCTCTAGACAAAAATGATCTTTTGTCAAAAGTGCAAGTTCGCAAATGCAATCTCGAGAGGGTGGCAAATGGCCGATAGAAAACAATCTACATGGTCTTGATTTCCAGGGATGCATTGAGCTTCATGACGGCCGTTATGAACTTGTCAGCATCGTGATAATTGCCTCCCTCATAGCCCATATGTTTTGAACCGATTTCGCCCTGAAACGTGCAGCAAATTGTTTGGGAAGGCCTCCAATAAGATAAGAGCACAGGGAACTGTAAGTCAACTAATCTGACGTTACACTGATGATAACCGTCCTGGATTGAAACTGTGGCGCAGCTACACTGTTCATTCCGCTCAGTGACCATTAGTGAAAATATGCTGAAAAGCGCTCAACTCAGGGCCTTTCATCATCCGCGAAGACAAGGTAACATGGCACCTGCAAGTTGCCGCAAATGAGCGTTAAACTCCCACCGAAGTACTTCTCATACTCAATGCTAGGTTAGTACCTTATCTTTGGGGGCCGGCCGGGTTACTGAGCCACTATCTTGGCTACCTCTGTGGCTGGTGTTTCTAACGATTTGAGTTCTGCGCAATTGCGGGTGTATGAGACGGGTCCCATTTCCGCCAAACATTAAGTTATTCAACTTTTTCTCTGAACTGTCCTCGGCGCAGTCTCCGTTTCACTTTGCTTTTTTTCGCCACCGTCCAATTGAGGCTTTCACGGTGGTGTTGATGGCCTGGCGGTTGACTTTGTTGCCTCTACGCTTCTGCGCGACCGTGGCTTATGGGGGCCGTTTTTTGGGGGGGATCGCGGATGCTGGAGTTGAGAGACGTTGATGGTGGTGTTTTTCCAGTTTGAGGCTGCTCAAAGTCCCCTTTCTGCGTGTTTGCGATTGAAGAGTTACTTGATTTATTTTATCTTAAATAGAAGGTGATCCTCCTAGAGTAGAGATTTCGATATCATCATCAATACATTGACTTGTCTTGTTACCTTTGAACCTATTACTGCAGCTTGAGCTTAGAGCAACCATACAACCAACCAATCAGTATACTGTACTATACTTCTGAACCAACAAAACAAACCAACATGCCGTCTTCAACTGCCAACCAGTAAGTTATAGAAAAATTACATGTCGAAAATGATCCACTGACAGTCATTTCTCAGATCCTACAACTACCCGGCCTACAGCAACACCTCTGGTGGCTCGACTTACACGGGTGGCCAGGCCGCTTCCAACAGCACCATGCTTAACCAGTGGGCCACCACCCAAGACCCCACAGAACGATTCTACGTCACAGGCGAACGAACTGGTCACGGTGTATGGCAAGGCATGGATAAGACCATGGCTTTCGACAGAGACTTTAATCGAACGAAATGAGCTTATCAATGGATACTTGTGTTGTAAGACAGGATCGGGAGGGTTGTGTTGTGGCTGTGAACTTTTAGCGTGGCGTTGGGGATAGAATCGGAGCCTTTTAAGTTGTTTCCTTCTGGGCATTGTATAACAGAATCGGCAGTTCACCTCTGATAGAATACCATTTTATTACATCAAACTTGGCTGTATTCATCACATGTGTGTCCAACTTCCAAATTATCATCCTTCTATTTCTCCTTCTCATATGATTCGACCAAGAAAGTAGTGCCCAAGGTTAGTCGGCAAGTCCTACGGACTACGGAGTCCTTTTGCTAGGATCAACAGGTGAACTAATCCATGCCTTTTGCTGACTGCAGCCTAATATTCCTCCTCACCTCTTACAACCTTGGACGATCACTTATCTTCACATCATGTTGAATTAATTCGGATTTGACCTTGATGATCGGCCATCTCTGCAAACTAATGAATTTGAACATTTCCACCCATACTCTTCAGTCCGTCAAGCAATATGTCTGACGAGCGGTCGCCATCGCCCGAAGGCAGTGACATTGTGGTTATCGGTAAAGGCGACACCAACAATTATAACTCTGGAAATATCTTACCACAATCTGAATCTACTATTGCCCGTATTCACGAGTGGCTGCGACCTACAGAATACGATATTGAAAGCAGCGAATATCGCAAACATTTGGCATTCCATCTCGAAGGTACTGGAGAATGGATCCACAGATCGGAGAACTACCTCAAATGGCACGAGAGCCAAGAAGATGGCCTCTTGTGGATCAAAGGTGTTCCCGGCTCTGGAAAGTCTGTTGTTGCAGCCAGCATGATTCACAAACTCTCTCAAGAAGAAAGCCCAGTTCTTTACTTCTTCTTTCGGCAGATTGTTGATGCCAATCATCGGCCCATCAACCTTCTCAGAGACTGGCTAGATCAGATTCTCGTCTACTGTCCTCCACTGCAGGCATCTTTAAAGGCTTATGTTGACGAGTGCCGGGACCTAGATAGTTTGTCGATTGACGAGCTATGGAGACACCTAAGAACAGCTCTGGCATCTGTGCCCAAGGTCTACTGCGTGGCAGACGCGTTGGACGAAATGGACCACGGTAATAGCGAGTTCATCAACCAACTGGCTAAACTTGGTGACTGGAAGCCTTCATCTGTGAAGGTATTGTTGACCAGCCGACCCACTTCCAGCGTCGAAGCCGTAATGAGAGGCACGAGGTTTCTTCACATCCGAATGGACGAGAAGGCTGTAGATGGCGATATCTCTTCTTACGTGAGATATTGTCTATCTGGCACTTCTCTTTCTGAGCGCGATCAACGCCTTGTCAAGGAAGCGGTACCTGGTCGAGCCAACGGTCTGTTCCTCTACGCTAAATTGGCCATGAAATCATTCTTGGAGCCAGAAGCCGATATTCATGAGACGATCCGCAAGCTTCCGCTTGATCTGGACGCTATGTACATCGGAATTCTACGAGAGCATGCTCGGAGATCCGGCATTTCAGAGAATACGCAGGTGCTGATTCTGCAATGGGTGACTCACGCGACTCGTCCTCTGCGACTGCTAGAGCTTGCCGATATGCTCAAGACAGTCGAGGGAAGTAGCTTCCCAGATAGTTTGAAAGATAACAAAGATCTGGTTCGGGCTGCGTGTGGCCCTCTGATCGAGGTCTTACCAGATGAGACTGTAAGCGTTGTGCACCATTCACTTACCGAGTTTTTGGTTGGGACATCAAGAACAGTACATACCCCTGGGTATCCCATATTGGATTCCTCGCCGACTCACTACGATCTTGCTCTCGCTTGCCTCCGATATATCTGCGCTGGCTGCCTTCAAGGTGAAACTCTTACTCCGTCAGAAACTATGGATCGCGAACACAACCGCAACGTGGATTTTCCATTCGCAGCCTATGCTATAAAGAATTGGCATGTGCACGCTGCAAAATCTGAATGGAATTGCTTGCCAAGTGACTTATTGTATCAACAAGTTGAATTGTTCTTGGGCAACAAGGTGACACGAAATAATTGGCTGACAGCATACTTCGATACCCCTGAAAGAATGAGGGTTGAAGAAGACACCACCTCCATGTCGGATCTCCATGTCGCTGCGTTGTGTGGCCTCAAAGCGTGTATCTCGGCCTTGATTGATCGCCTGGGCCAGAAGAGCATAGACGAGCAAGACGCAAGAAAAAGAACCGCCTTGTGGTGGGCTGCTTTCAGCGGTCACGCAGATATCATTGAGTTGCTACTAACCCAGGGGGCATCGCCTAGTACTCATGACATTCAAGGCCACCAGGCATTGCATGTAGCTGCAAAGAAGGATAAAGCACAAGTTGTCCAGCTGCTCCTTGAAAAGGGAATAGCTCCTACAGTGCCACGTCTCCCAACAGACACCGAACCAACCACAGACTATGCAGATACACCATTGTCATATGTAGCATCATACGGCCATGTCAATAGCTTAGAAGTGATACTTCCATTACTGAACACTACCGAGAAACAATCCGCCTTGCGCATCGCCATAAAATACAGGCAGCCCCAGTTCGTTAATCGACTTCTTCAGGAGTCTGATGTCGATCCGAATGACAATACAGGATTTGAGACACCCATGTTTCTCGCTGCCAGAACATGCTGTGTTGAAACAGTCGAGGTATTGGTGAATGCTGGTGCGGATGCTTCTGTTGCTTGCAGGGTGAAGGCCGACGCCTGGGACAAACAAGAGAATGTGTTGGAACGTCCTTGGTCGACTCCTCTGATAGAGCTGTGTGAGCCACAGTCTCATTTCATACGTCGGCCATACATATCTCCCCACTACATGTCGGATTTGGACTGTTCAGATTTTGATCGTAACCTGGCATTGCTTTTCCAAGCTGGTGCAGACGTCAAAGAGAGAGATTCTCTGGGTCGTGCTCCTATACACTCTGCGCAGTTTTTCGCACGTGTTAAGACGCCTACTCGCAGCGGGAGCTGATCCAAATGCCGAGACAAAGGATGGGAAGACCGCGCTGCACTGCCTGCCGAAGAAAGGTGACGAAGAATACCTGAAGCTCCTGTTGGAAGAGGGGAATGTGGACATCAACAAAAGAGAACACATCAAAGGCAGGACACCTCTTCTTTCTGCTCTCTATCACGATTCAGCTCTTGCTTCCCAGATGCTGAAATATAGCCCCGATTGTACTGTCACTGATTTCGAAGGAAATGGACCTCTCCATTACGCATTTGCTCTTTATGAGAGAACGTCTTCGTCTAAGATCTCTGGAGACGATGGCTGGAAGAATGGAGAGAGTAATCTACTGTCAGTCGTGAGAACACTTCTAGAAGCTAGTTCGGATCCGAATTTGACAAATATCGATGGGGAGACGCCTTTACATATTCTTGTTACCAAAGGGTTCTACCACCAAGAGGAATTTTTGCGTATGCTACTCGAATATGGAGCTGAGATCGATGCAAAGGACATCAGAGGCCGGACACCCTTGTTCCGGGCCGTGGGCGAATATCCAAAGCAACCCAGGATAACCGATATTCTTGGTATCATTATCAAGGCTTCCGCGAGTCTGGATATCCGCGACAATTATGGGCGAACCCTCCTTCACGAAGCGATTCACAGCATTACGGAACTTGACTATGCACAAAGGAGACTTACCGATGTTTATCAATACCTCCTTGACGCTGGTGCCTCACCCTTTGCCGTGGACCTGCACGGCAACACTCTATGCCACGAGTTGGTTCTCGCACCCAATGCAACAAGGCTATCAGGTAAAGGAGAGATGTTCCTTTCACTTTTCGAAAAGGCGGGGTTGGATGTAAACCAACCCAACTATGGTGGCACGACACCCATACATCTGGCCTGCCGCATGCGTCTGGATGGAAGTCATGCGGTCAATTACCATGCAAAAGATTGCTTGAGATGGCTCCTGAAACAATCACCCGATGCCAACGCTTCAGATACCCGTGGGTTGAGGGCCATCCACTTCGCCGCCTCCACGAACACTTACACTGTCGACCGCTTGTTGCGCGTCGGTGCAGATCCATTTGTTACCACAAACCAAGGCATGAATGCTCTACATATCGCCGCGAGGTGTAAGAGAAGTAACAGTCTTGGCCTGCTACTTCAGCGCATGCACGAACGAAATCCCGACACCACGAAAGTGGCACTCGACCAGAAGGATGTTTTCCAATACACGCCATTGCATTACGCCAGTCGCTCTGGAATCATCGAGTCTGTGAAACTCTTGATCGAAGCAGGAGCCGAGGTCAACCCTACTTTTGATAAATTTCGAGGGACAGGTTGTCCTGAACCCTGGTTCCCTCCAATTCTTCAGTGTGTATTCTTTGACCGTGAGCAACGTCTCTGGAGGCGCGGACCAGTCAAGAAAATACCAAGTGATGATGAGCTTCCATTTTACCAGTTGACCGATCCCGACACAAACATCGCGGCTGGTTACACTGTCGAGAACAAGGAAAGGCACTTTGATGAGATCGTATCGGGACCTCAACTTGAAGTCCTCGATCCAGTGTATGAGGCCTCGCGATATGATGAGATCATCAACGCTTTGCTTGACGCAGGGGCAGATGTGTTTCTGGGATCACACGGTCCAAGGTCGGCTCTCTATCGTGCGATGCTTTTCGCATCAGACGAGTGGCAGGATTACATTACAAACCTCCTCTGGAACTGCCAGGAGAAAGCTGGGCATCTGGAACTCCCAACACCTCTTCATATTGGAATATCAAGAAGCAAAGCTCTCCGCCAAGCAGAGGTTGCGGTGTTGGGTGAGTCACTTATCCCACGTGCAAAAGAAACAAAATGGCAGAGAGTGGCACGATTGCTGTCGGACCGCCACTTCGCTTTGGTAGCGAACTTGTACAAAGCTGGTGCGGACTATACTGCTGTCGATGCCGAGGGGGTGTCGATCATTTCGCGACTCGTCGAATATGGTTATTATGAATTAGTCAGTGACTGCTGTTCTCCTGAAGAGGCAGGAAGGTTTGATGATCCTAAATGGATAAAGGAACAAGGCGCGGAAGAGCTTGAGCCTTTGCTTGTGACGGCTTGTCGACGCTCTTCTCCCAACATGGAAGTCATTCGTGTCTTGGTAGAGGAAAAAGGAGTCGACATAAACGCACGAGGCCGTGACGGTCTTACTGCTCTTCATATTCTAATCACTGGCAAAGAGTGGTGGCAAGTCTTTCACGCCATGCCATACCTGCTTTCTAAAGGCGCAGATATGGAAATTCGAGATGACAAGGGATGTACACCACTGCTTTATTCTTTCAAGAAATGGGGCGCGTTCAGGACTGCAGCGATGAGGTTGCTGTTCGATAAAGGAGCCAATGTGAACGTGGTCGATTCCGAGGGAAATGGATGTCTGAATAAAGCAGCGCACAAAGAGGAGTTTGTTCGACTCTTAGTCGGTCATGGAGCAGAAGTCAGTCCAACCACTATCCTTTCTGCGATTGAGTCCAAGTACCCGAACATTTTGAGCGTTCTGCTGTCTGGCGAAAAGTCTGACTCCCTTGCGGCGTCTTGGGAGATGACACTACAGTACGCAAAGGAGCTGGATCCTGATGCAAACCCCCAAGAAGCCCAGATGATACGTCAAGGTCACCCTTTGCTCTTGGCAAGCTCCGCATTGGGCACGCTTCGGGGCGGCATCGAATTCGATCGTGATACTGCTGCCGAACAGATGATGGAAGGTCTACTAGGAGCTGGATTCAGTCCGTATGCCAAATGCCTAGTCATCGTTGAAAAGGTTCGGTTGCCAAACAGACCTTCCCTACCAATGGCTATAGCGACCCATGCGTGGCACAAGAAGGATTCTACGGTTGAGTTTATCTCCTGTGCCAAAAGTCCTCACATTTTCAGACCACCTTTTATGGCTGAAAGGGTAGTTGTGCACGAAATCTTGAAAGGAAAACGTGTCCATGGGCCGATCTTAGAGTTAGCCGATCTTGACATGGAGTTCCGCGATGCATCTGGAGAGACTCTTCTTCTGGCTGCGTGTGAGCGAGTGTCAAGTAGGCGTCCCGGGGGCGCTAGAGAAGACTATTTACCTCTACGACGCCTGCTCGACAAAGGGGCTGATGCCTATGCAGTGGATAATTTCGGCAGAAACGCACTTCATATTAGACTCGGATCTCGAGCTCTGAACGATGATAAGTTGGAAGGACTCAAGGACCTAGGGGATGCTGTACCGGCCTTGATCAACCAGACTGATGCTGATGGATATCGGCCACTCCATTATGGCCTAGCTGCACTGGCGCATGGCGAGTTTGATCAAACAGAGCCCGACTGGCTTGACTATATCATAACACAGGGTGCGGATATGCTTGCCACTGATGGTCTTGGAAACAATGCGCTCCATTACCTTGCCACTGGCCTCTTTGGGTGTCTCTGCTATGATGGAAGTAATACTCGAGATCCCTTTGAGCGCTTCTTGAAGTTGGGACTGGATATCAATGCGCGCAACAATGCTGGCCAGACACCCGCGTTCTTTCTTGCCATGAGAGGCTATGATGATGACAATGTGGATGAGGTGGTGAGTTGGTTGGATGGGTTGGGAGTAGATTGGCAGGCGAGAGACCATAAGAGGAGAACTATTCTCCATGAAATGGCCGACGAGAAGGAGCCATTGTTCAAAGCTATTATGGACAAGGGAATTGATCCTTTGGCGGAGGATTTTGATGGGCGGTCTACTTTGGATTTAGTGACGGCTTATGATAATCAGAATGTCCTGAAATTGTTTGATCGGGATGGTAAGGATGATAGGGAATGAGGGGCCTACGATAGCAAGGTACTGCTACATTGATGATTTGTGATTACCCCAAATCTTCTTGCATAATCTTTCTGATATGCATGTGATGTAAAACGAGCTTCAGCCATAAGTTAGGCTACAGATGATGGTGCTCTGCTACTGTGAATAGCCTCAACGACGTCACAGTAAACAATTGAACCAATCATGTTGATTCAATATCCGAATCAGGAAAGTTTCTCAATCACCGATTGACCTCAGGAAAGAGTGATAGAATCAGGCGTTCGTGTAAGTTGACAAGATGTCATGACCTGAGACACTTACTTATTTGTGACGTTCTTCCACTGAAAGACAAAGGAGACTTTGGTATCGGCAATAAGATCCTTATTGGAGATAAGGGAGAAACACAAGGTTCAGCTTGGCTGAACAGGGATGATGGTTAACGTGGTTCAGCGTCGGCTCAAGCTGGTGAAATCGGCGATTGATCTGAGATGCGCCTATCAGGGCTGCATCAGGCTGAATGCATGTCGAAGTGTCCACCAGACAAAAGAGGAAATGTTGCAAAAATCCGTTTACAAAGACATTGATATCCTCCAGAGTCTTTCATTTACCTGAGTATCATCTTCATGAGGGTATGACGTCGAACTACGGACAGAAGAACGAACGCACTGTCGCGAACTTGATTAACCTCCGAGACCGAGTCAAGCAGGGGAGACATTGCTTATCGCGCAATATCCATTGGCTGACCCGGTAATAAAATAAACAAGCACGCAAGAGAAAAAAAAAACTTGTCTTTCTTTGTCTTATCCAACCAATGCCGTGGACACGTTGGCGAGCAACGGTTAGTTACTGGTGGGTCTGCCCGAGGAATTCTCGGGGAGCCCAGTTTGTGAGTGAGTGAGAGTTCACCAACATCTGGTATTTTCTTTATTTTGGGAGAGTAAGATGAAGAGATTTATGAACTCACTGATCCCTAGGTCTTGGCGGAGTGTGAGAAATGTCAGTCAGTTATCAGGTTACATACATAAGATACTGTATGTAGTATGGTGATTACACCGAAAGAGCGGTCTTGGGAATAACGTCACTGGCCAACTTCAACTTTGCTTTTGGGAGGCTAAACAGGGGACATTCCCCAATTTCTACTGTTACCCCGGGTCTTTCATGATCTGTTGGTCGCTGTGAGCCAGTGGATAGGCATGATATGGGGGCATCATGAGTGCGAAAAGCCAGTCTCTGGCGCTTTGTCTGTTACCTAACGGACACAAATTGCGTAGCATCCCTCCCCTTGGCCCGGTCCGTGCATTCGCCGGCGCCGATTATCCGAGTCTTCCCGAGCTCTAAAAAAAATCAATGGCAAAGGAGGCATTATTTTTCCCTTTCCCCAGCTGCTCCGCCGCGGGACCAAGGAAAAAAAAAAGTCACTCAAAACACCAGAAGCTCTCTCTCCCTCCCTTTTCTTCTTCTTCTTTTTCACTCCACCATCTCCCCTCAGTCTTTTTTTAAACGTCTGATCACATAACCATTCACAATGGCTGCCTCTACCGGTTCCACAAAGGTCGACGCCGTCGTCCAGAACATCAAGGCTGAGACCCCCGAGAAGAAGTCTGGTCTTGCTCTCTACTCCCGATTCGCCCTTGCCGGTGCTGTCTGCTGTTCCGTCACCCACGGTGGTCTCACCCCCGTCGATGTGTATGTTTGAATCGCCTCTGCGCTGAGTTTCTCGTCGTCAATTGCTTGAGAGGGTTTTTGTGGTTGTGCGGGTTGTCTCGGAGAAACTCAATTGGGACCCGAGATGGACACTTTTCAGTACTGCAAACCTCGTTAGCCATGACGGAGAAGCAAAAGCGCACAAAATCGAACCCGAAGAACAAGTATACTGACTCTGAAATCACAGCGTCAAGACCCGTATCCAGCTCGACCCCGCTACCTACAACCGAGGTCTCGTCGGTGGTTTCCGCCAGGTTGTCCAGAATGAGGGTGCTGGTGCCCTCCTCACTGGTGCCGGCCCTACCTTCGCCGGCTACTTCCTTCAGGGTGCTCTGAAGTTCGGTGGTTACGAGTTCTTCAAGCAGCAGTGGATTGACGCTCTTGGCTACGAGACCGCCTCCAAGAACCGAACTGCTGTCTACCTTGCCTCTTCCGCCACCGCTGAGTTCTTCGCCGATATCGCTCTCTGCCCTCTTGAGGCCACCCGTATCCGTCTCGTCTCTGAGCCCACCTATGCCAGCGGTCTCGTCTCTGGCTTCGGCAAGATTGTCAAGAACGAGGGTTTCGGTGCTCTCTACGCCGGATTCGGACCCATTCTCTTCAAGCAGTGAGTATTTCTGCTGCTATACCGCTTACTTGAGTTTCAGGAAGCTGACTTTCCCACTTAGGATCCCTTACACCATGGCCAAGTTCGTCGTCTACGAGAAGGTCTCTGAGGCTGTCTTCCGCAAGTTCCCCAAGAAGGACCTCTCCGACGGTATGCAGACCGTTGCCAACCTTGGCTCTGGTCTGATTGCCGGTTTCGCCGCAGCCATTGTTTCTCAGCCCGCCGATACCATGCTTTCCAAGATCAACAAGACCAAGGGTCTCCCCGGTGAGGGCACTGTCTCTCGTCTCATCAAGATCGGTAAGGAGCTCGGTATCCGTGGCTCTTACACCGGTATTGGTGCCCGTCTCTTCATGGTCGGTACCCTTACTGCTGGTCAGTTCGCCATCTATGGTGATCTCAAGAAGGTATGTCAATTTCAACCCCCTTAACAGCTCCGGACATCAATTTTAACGCATTTTCAAAGGCCATGGGAGCTACAGGAGGTGTAGAAATCGCTGCTTAAGCGCGTTCAAACACATCTAGAAAGATTCGCGGGGTGCGAGAGGTGATATGAGAAGTCTGGGGAGTGTGGCCCAAGTATTGCCCAAGAGCTGGGCCTACTTGTAACAACAGCTGCTGTTAATGCCAAAACAGCTTGGCAGGAGCTTACGGATGACGTCCAGATATGCTCTCGCTGTCTGGGAAACAAAAAGTGATCTTTTGGTGGAGGGGGGATGCTCGTGTTAGACTCATGTTTGCCTATGATACCTTTCCGCATTAATGGGCAGCAGACGGGTGATACCCCGCCGAAAGGTTGTATAATAGTCTCTTTTTACGCTGAAATCATAGACTGGGAGTTTGTGGACTCTTATATCTACTTGTTCTGTTGATCATGACTGATATGTGAAGCTATTCGCAACTAGCACCAACGGCGCCCTAGGACCAATTGGAAGAAATGATGTTGATTGAGTAATCTAGTATCCAGGAAGAACTCATTAGAGGACTATTTGCATACAAACCCAAATGTTCGCCTTGAATTGATAGTGTTCATCATGACATGTCGTTGTAATAAGGCTGAGCATCAGGCTACCGCACCTTCCTTCTCCTCGCATCAGGCCCCCACGTGCCGCACGTTTATACCTTAACCAAAAATAGAAACACCAAATGGTTCGATTAACGATGATCAATGCTCTTCATCTGGCGTCATCTTGAGATCACATCGTGATCATTGTGTAGGTAGATTTGGGTGAGACTGTCGCTGAGCACTCTCTTAACTCATGGACTGCCTCTCCTCCCTTGCGATGGATCATCTCTCGTCACAGATCAATCAAAGTGGCTGCTATTTGACGAGATATCCAAAGGGCCAAAGGTTAAATCTACAGCATGATGACTACGGACGATTGAGCTTCATGTTGCTCTAATTATATGGAAACGCTGATGTGATACATCAGAATAGACATAAGGTAGTGTTAGTTCTCTAAACCAAATCAACGAACTTGCATGTAATGAATCTATCTGAACTCATGCTTTGTTCTCTTTAATTTCGTATTCAATGTTTTCTTTATTAAACTTATAATTGTCTTCTTATTGCGAGCATTGAAAGTCGAGGCCTAGAACCGCGGTCCAATTCCGCGTGGGGATGAGCTTATCTTATCAGCCAGAAAATCTCCCAAATTTTCTTCGTTCGCAGACAAAGTTCAAAGGGACCAATCCCCCACCCTCCCGCTCTACATCAACAGATCAACAGCGAGAGCCTCGACGTCGCAATGGTCAAACGGAAGGTCGCTGCGCTCGAGAAGCTCGATGCCGACTTGTACGTCAATTGCGAAACGATTCCGCTTCTTTTTGACCATTCACTGACATTTTCTACAGCGCGAGTCTGCAACAAAAAATCCGCCGCGATCCCAAGTACGTCTTTTAATTCTCGACACTGCGATTGAATACTGATACGAAGCGCTAGGTCGTACAAGGAAGAGTTCTTGAAGCAATTGGAACAATATGAGGCTCAGCGTGAGATCTTCTTGGTCTCTCCTGGCACTGCGACCGCCGATTCTGTCGAGTCTTTCCACAACATTATCGATCTAATCGCTCACGTCGCCGATTGCTACAAGGAAGAGACTGCTACCTTCCCTGACGACCTAAAGTCCATTCTCACACAGCACCATGTCATTCTGCACCCCGAGCTACGGGAGAAGATCGTGGGAAGCCTGGTCTTGCTGCGAAGAAAGGAAGTTATCGACTCGACCAGCGTCCTCACCACGCTTTTTCCCATCCTCGTGTCGTCGCCCAGCAAAACTCTACGTGAAACTCTGTTCCAGAAAATCCTGAGCGATCTGCGAAACTCGAACACGAAATCTATCAACCACCCTCTCAACCGAACCGTTCAGACCGTTCTCTACAACCTCGTCACCGCCGATCGATCCTCTCCTCGAGCTATCTGGGCCATCAAGCTCACACGCGAGATGTGGAAGCGACAGTTCTGGACCGATGCGAAGCCCGTTGATGTCATGAAGGAGGCTTGTCTGTCTGACAACGAGAAGGTTGTTGTCGGTGCTGTTCGCTTCTTCTTGGGCGGAGACAAGGAGCGTGAGGAGCTTGAGGACGAGAGCAGTGACGAGGAGGTTGACCTGAGCCAGGTCAAGCACCAGATGGGTATCAACAAGAAGACCAAGAAGTCGAAAAAGCAGTACGACAGGGCTGTCGATAAGGTCAAGCGCGCTGAGCGCAAGAAGACAAAGCCTCATCCTCTCAACTTCTCCGCTCTTCATCTTCTCCACGATCCTCAGAACTTTGCTGAGGAGTTATTTTCGAAACACCTACAAAACACCAAGGCGAAGCTATCTCTCGATACAAAGATTCTAGTGACACAACTCGTTACCCGACTTGTTGGTCTGCACAAGTTGACTATTGTGGCGCTCTACTCCTGGTTCATTAAGTTCCTTACTCCTCGACAACAGTCTGTTACTTCTTTCCTGGCTTCATTGGCGCAGGCAGTCCATAACTTGGTGCCTCCTGATGTGCTGGAGCCCCTTATTCAGAAGATCGCAAACGAGTTCGTTTCAGAAGCTTCAGCCGCCGAGGTCGCAGCAGCTGGTCTGAACTCTATTCGTGAAATTTGCGCTCGTCAACCCCTGGCTATGACCGATACTCTACTACAAGATTTGGTCCAGTACCGCAAGAGCAAGGACAAGGGTGTTATGATGGCTGCCAAGGGTCTCTTGTCGCTGTACCGAGAGGTCGGTGCCGAGCTTTTGAAGAAGCGAGACCGTGGTAAGAATGCCACTATCAACCTGAAGGCTGGTTTCCAGGCCCAGCGCAAGTTTGGTGAAGAGGATGTCGGCGGCATTGAGGGTCTGGAGCTTCTGGAGAAGTGGAAGGAGGAGGAAAAGAAGAAGAAGCGACTTGCCAAGGGTCTTCCAGAGGATGCTGCTACTGATGAAGAGGATGAGGGAAACAAGTCTGACGAGTGGGAGGTTGCTTCTGATGACAGCAGCGAGTCTGGAGACTGGATTAATGTCTATCACTCTTCCGATGAGGAGGATGACGAAGACGAGCCTGCGTCAAAGAAGCAAAAGACAGACGAAGAACCTGTTATGGACGAAAAGACTAAGAAGGCTCTAGAGGAGAAGGAGGCCGAAATCGACCGCATCTCCAAGCTCGCCACCACAACCATCCTCACACCGGCCGATCTCGCCAAGCTCCAAGAACTCCGCATGTCCGCCTCGATCGACAAAGCAATGGGCAACCGCCGCAAGCGCCAGCAAGAAGAAGACCGCCACCGCGACGACGGCCTCACCGCCGAGCAGATCGAAGCGCCGGCGCGTCTCCGCAAGCTCACCAAGGAAGAGCGTGTCGCGCTTGCTAAGGAGGGCAAACCAGATCGCGAGGAGCACAAGAGCACGCGGGCTATCAGCAAGTCCAAGATGCAGGCCCAGGGCAAGAGCACGAGTAATAGGGAGAAGCAGCGCAACAAGAATATCTTTATGACGATGGGCAAGGCGAAGAGCAAGCATAAGAGGAGTTTGGTGGAGACGAGGAAGGTTCTTAAGAGACATGTTGATAGGAGTACTAGAGGTGGACGAAGAGCGAACGGTACATAGTTTTGGAGTTTGGGGGGTTGGGTTGGGTTAGAGAGAGATTTACTTGTGCTATTGACACAGCGCGTACTAAAAAGACTTTTATTTTTTGGTTCTACTTACCTACTCACTTGGAGATTCTTTTGTGTGTGCTATTTGATGGAGCAGCCATCATTTCTAGAGTATCCTACTCCTTTCCTCTCTCAAACGCCGATGGATCAGCCATCTGTCCTACTCCGGATTACTAGCTCACCTGTCAAACTAATATCGAGTCAGCATTCATTCCATCTTCATTACTTCGAGCCTTGGATCGAGTCGAGTACTGGTGCTTGTGAGAACTAGCACGAGTGCGAGCGCGAGCACGAGCCTGACAGGATTTACAATAGAAAGTGGCCTTGACTGACTTGTTGCAACTGGATGTTTGGCAGTGTTGCTTGATTTCATTGGTGCCGCGGGACATGGCGATGAGAGTGTAGCACGCCTCGATCGTTGCGGCGTCGGCGGAAATGTTCATGAGGTCTTGTTGCTTGATGTTTTTGGTTGTAGCGATGAGGTTGGACTTATTTTCCTGTATCGAAGGCATGATGTCAGTTGATTAGTTAGTTTTTTGGTTTGCCTTACTTTGGAGTCTGTATGTTGAAGCACCAGGTTCTTGAGTTGGTTGAAGTTGTTAGAAAGGAAAGTCGTGAATTTGTAGCAATTTAAGATGATGTTAGCTGAGCATGTCAGTGAAAGTTCTGCCAGTGCAACATGGATGTTCACGGTGGAAGGCATTGTGATGCTAAGTGAACAAGACGGCTGTTCTCGTATACGACAGTTTAAATTTGAAACGTTACTGTTATTTATATATGTAATACCCGAACATCCCATTGCTTTTCATTCATGGATTCGTGAGTATTCATCCCTATCTATCCTATAACCTGTGACGCTTTTGACCATGAGAAAGCACAGCGGATATTATCAAGCCCAGGTCAAGTTTGTGTATGGATAGATGTGCGAGCGAGTTTCATGCCAAGCTCGACTTTCATTATAACTATAAACCATTGGTTCATTATTGACGTTGTGTTGCTATTCAAATCTGTGCCTGTATTGTGCGCATTTCCATGCGCTCTTATCAGGCGGGATATTCCATCCTTCAATGTTATCCCTCGTGAAACAACTGGCTACATACATAATCAAGATGATAGGATTGAGATAGTCGCCTCGTAGTCTGTCTTGGTTCCATTGCTGAGTCAAATTAAGATGAAAGCTGATGGTACCCATCCTTTGGGCCATACCTCATGCCATCGCAATCGTCAGGCAGAGCGGATAATATCGACCTCCCACTCAACGAGCCCATGGTGGTCGGACCTTACGAATCAGGTATTGCTACGACATTCATAGTGAGCGAATGAATGTCGATGCCCCTGGTCGAAGGCGTGTTTGGTCAATGCTACCCGTGGAGCACGTCTGATGGTCCGAAGAACGCTTCTTACAAAGTCGAGGGCGATGGCCCCCATAACGGCTTATGCCCGCGTCTTCCTCACGAAAGCGAACTCATGCCACACGTTAAGGCCAATCAATACCTTGAAGTCGGACTGGTCAACGGCGAAAATCCTACCAAATACAAACCGATAGGGTTATCCCGGAATAAAGGACGACAAGAAGAAAAGACAGCCAGAGGAGTTTTGGACTGCAGTCAAAATGTAATGCAAGCCTTTATTCGCATCTGCAAGTACATCCAACCACAGGCAAAGCTGTTTGCTGGCTGTAGACTCAGAGATGGCCACTTGCATGCTGCGAAGATCACGAAGGATTGTATCTTCTATTATCATGAGTTCTAGGGTGGCTATGATGCCTTGAAGATGCAAACAAAGTCACGAGATGTTCTCGTGACCAAGGCATGCAGGTTTTATGCTGCAACGACCCGGGAGGTGCCTCCGAAGCCCAAGGTCATTGCCTCATGGAGCCAAGAGAGCGCCCCAGAAAAGAAAAAAACACCAGACCTTAGGAAAGGTATCCTAAACTCATCCTAAATTTATCCTAAACTTGTACTAACTTTATACCAAGTTACCTAAATCTTTTTATTATTTAGGATTCAGGTGCGAAGTTCTCTTTCCTCCGGGGCATATAGACACAACTATCCTTGTCAATACACAGACCGGCGACATCTTGACAAGAACGTCGATCAATTATCGTCTCTGGAAACAAACCGGCGACGTCAGGTGTATGAACTCCATATTAGACTCATTCGCTCAGTTCAACGCAGACAGACTGTACTCCCCTCAGTATGATGATTGAGGGGAGAATGCCTTCTTTCACGACAATGTGGACGAACCACTCTCAAATCAAGCCATGTCGAGTCTGGCCACTGAGTTCAAAGTGAGCGCTGCTCTTTATTAAGTAACTATGTGTGTGAAACTAATCTATACGCAGAAAGCCTGGCCTGTACACACAGACCTAAACAAGGAGGTCGTGCAAGCTGTTCGCCTAGTTCTTTGCGCTGAGCAAGTCGGCGGTTCGATAATGCTAGCAAGCCTCCCACGACCATGCATATTCTACTTCCTCGAACTCTGTCAGTTGCTGATCACACCTGACGATGATTATACCAACAATAAGGCCTGAGCTATCTTCACGTCAACGCAGGTGCACGCCAACTACACGACTTGCACCCCAGAGACTGCTTCAATTGTGCGTTGCACCTTGCCCGATGCTGACATTCCGGGGAGTGAAGAGGAACCGAATGCAAACAAGGAGCTATCGGACTGGTTGATGGCAGTATGCGAGCATCTACGAACGATCCAGTCTTCATCACGCGCTCATGCCGATGAGAGGGCCGAGAAACATGGGTTCGTTCTATCAAAATCCATCGACGGTGTAATGGCACACTCAACAATGCGATCGACGTCAGCGCTCTCTGCGCCGGTTTGGAACAACTGGCTTCCATCCACGCGTGTTTACTCGCCAATAACACGGCATCCCTTTCCCGGCAGCTCGGATCCGTTATAGACGGCATTGAGAAGGGGATTCTCCGACTGAGAGCAGATGGCTGAATACATTTCGCACCCGAGTAGAGCTCGAATGCGTAATAGAAGGGCGATATCCTGCTACGGATATTGGAATAAGATAGTCTTGAGAAAGTACCAAGCGGAGAAAACACGAATCTCGTCTTTGCGCTTGCAGTGCGATACACTGATGAAAGCGAGGATGTAGGATATAGTCACGTGATGATTCAGGACGTCGATAAACAGAGAGGGTTCGATGTTCTACTCATGGTTTGTGATGCTGAGTGAACAAGATAATTCTCGTATGCGACAGTGACAAAGTCTAGAACACTTCTCGATCAAGGTCAGGGGAGTGAATAGACTCTAGCTTGTAACCTTCTGATACAACATCACTCCCAACCAACGATTCACCACGTCAAACCTTCGGATAGATCTCCTTGTCTCACGTCGCATCCTGAGACACAGCACTCTAACAAACTTCCTCGCAACCAACAGAATAATGCGATTGGCCATCTCAGGTAGATTACCCATCGGCATGGGGGTTAACTAGAGAGAAAATAGTCCGATGATAGACATGAAAATAGCCGTAATAAGAAGGTCTTTATGCACGTAAGTTGCGTGCGTATCACGACCGGAGGATTTAGCTCTTGTGTTTCATTTCACCTTCTGACCCCGCGTTCTTGGGGGTTGAAATCAAGGAGGAGATTGTAATTTAACTAAAAGAGACCACCAGAACAGACGGGGACTTGCCGAGGGAGAGTGCCGTTGGGAATTGACGCTATTGCCAGCCACGTTCGGCAGATGAATCCTTGTGAAGTTGGAGTAATTTCTTGATATGCATGAACAACATCACTCAAAGCAATGTCTACTCTACTCTACATCTCCCTTCATTAAAGCTCTAGCTAGAACTTTAGAGTAATGCTTATTTCAGTGATATCTTCTAGAAGTATGTATCACCCAATGCATCCTCAACCCTCCCACTCGGTCCATCATTGCAACGATCACCATGGGATGGCCCAAAAACCTGAATCATGTCCCCGACCAAAAACAACCATAAACCATGCTTATCACTCCATCAACTAAACCCATTCCAGACCCTTCTCCCCTTTCCCCCGCAAATCCCCAGATTCTTCTCCAACAAACACACTCAAGCTACTGGAGCCTTTTCCCTTATGAGGTTACAGCGCAGGAGAACCGTGATGCCACACTTTCTATGACGGTCAATGTGTGACGCCCGCCCCCTTGCTCGAGCCGGTAGAGAAAAACTGTAAATAGCTTGCTCGTTCCCCTTTCGCCTTGTTGAAATTTGCAGTTCTTCTTTTTTCCTCGTAATACATTCCATCATGGGCGCCAAAAAGTTCTTCAAGGAGAGATCGCTCAAGGTCTCGGATAAGAAAGTCACCAAGGCTGCGGAACTCACCCTGCGAGAATCCATCTGGCCTATTGCACTTGTTACTGTTCTCTTCTTCCTCTGGGGTTTCAGTTATGGACTCCTTGACACGCTGAACAAGCACTTTCAAAAGGTGCTGCATATCGATCGTGCGCGATCGGCAGGTCTTCAGGCTGCGTACTTTGGGTATGTATATCAGCATCGACGGGTGTCATAGTAGAGCTGATAAACTCTTCAGTGCTTATCCTCTTGCGTCGCTGGGACACGCTGCGTGGATCCTTCGTCATTACTCGTACAAGGCTGTGTTTATCTGGGGTCTTTGCTTATATGCTGTTGGCGCGTTGATTGCTATTCCGTGCATCAAGGCAAAGTCGTTTGCCGGGTTTTGCATGTCCATCTTCATTATCGGAAACGGACTTGGTTCTCTTGAGACTGCTGCTAACCCATTCATCACTGGTATGTGGAATCGTCCTCAGTTTGTGTCCGTCTCTGACGTCTTCAGTTTGCGGTCCTCCTCGATACTCAGAAATTCGCATCAATATCTCCCAAGCCTTCAACGGTATCGGCACCGTCATTGCTCCCGTTCTCGGCTCATATGTCTTCTTCAACAATCTCGACGATAACGCAGCGCTCGCCAACGTGCAATGGGTCTATCTCTCCATCGCCGTATTCGTCTTGATCCTGGCATGCCTCTTCTACGTCTCCAAGATTCCTGAAATTACCGACGCTGGTACGTTGAATCCCCTGCCCCAGCACTACGTTCACTAACAATTTCCAGACATGGCCTTGCAAGCTCAAGAAACACACTCAGACGCCGATGATAAGCCTTTCTATAAACAGTATAAGCTCTTCCATGCTTCGTTTGCTCAGTTCTGTTATACTGGCGCGCAAGTTGCTATCGCGAGTTTCTTCATCAACTACGCGACTGAGATGCGCAAAGGGACATCAGACTCAATGGGAGCTAAGCTTTTCGCCGGTGCACAAGCAGCCTTTACCGTCGGTCGTTTCTTCGGCACGTTTCTCATGAAGTTCTGCAAACCGCGAAAGGTGTTCTTCGTGTTCTTGACCATGTGCATTGTCTTTATCGGACCGCCCATCGTCCACCACGGAACTGCTGGTGTATCTTTTCTCTACATCGTTCTCTTTTTCGAGTCTATTTGCTTCCCTACCATTGTTGCTTTGGGTATGAGAGGTCTTGGTCGCCATACTAAGAGAGGAAGTGGTTTCATTATTGCTGGTGTCATTGGCGGTGCTTGTGTGCCTCCCCTGACAGGAGCTGTTGCAGATATGCATGACGTTGGTATCTCGATGGTTGTACCCATGATGTTCTTCGTCGCAGCCTGGTCATACCCCATTGCTGTCAACTTTGTCCCCTCTTATAAGAAGGCCGTTGACGTTTTCTACGAGGCAGACATTGGTCTTGGGGAGCGAACTCTCGATGAGGAGAAGATTCAGGGTACTCAGCACGAGGAGAAGGATATGACTGCTCGCGCCTGATTTATACAATTGCTCTCAGAGTAGTGTATTTAGTGGACAGAATACCAAGTTTCCAAAAAAGATCTAATTGCAAAAAGACGTAGAAACGGCAAAAGGAATGCGTAATCTGGGAATCGAACCCAGGGCTCCCCGACGCTGCTCGAATGGCAACGGAGAATTTTACCACTAAACCAATTACGCTTGTGGTTTGTTGAAGAGTCGCGTGGTAATGCAACTTATGTCTTGCGATACCGAGTTTTGGTGGATATACTGCAACTTTTTCGTGGGGCAGCTGTGGGGTGAACGGCGATGTGCTAGCCGAACCAATCAGAGACGGGTTAGGCAATTCTCGAAACGGCAAGCTGTCACGTGGCATACCAAAGCTTTATTGTTGTCTCGCATAGAGATCAACTGTTCAGAAGAGAGACTGACTGCTGAAGCATGATACTCGGTCGCTCAATTGCTAACTCCAGATATTCTCATATCTAACACTTCAAGTTAAAGCATCTACAGTGACCATCCTGCAGTGACATGCTCGCCTTGTTCCGATGAAACAGAATATGCAGTGACATATCAGTCAGTTACAAGAAACACACACAGTCAAGCATTAAGTTGCCGTTTCAAATTCCCTAAGATCGTCAACAGAAGTCAAAGCTTTACCGCGTGTACTGACCGTTTCACGTTTATTTCTATCATCAACTCAAAATCCCGAGATCCTACCCTGTATCTCAACCGGGACATTGACTGCCGATACCTTAATTCTAAGCTTATTACCTCCCGGTTTCACATTACAAGAAACATTCGGTATTTTACCAAACCACTACCCAAAACTCATATAATTGTTAGAGATGAGCTATGTATAGCCTTGTCCTTTACTTGTGAAGCAGCCAGTGCTCCATATTGACTCGCCTCAACTCCGTGAAGATCATGAGTGGGTCAAAGGTAACGTCTCTCTGAGCACTGATTTACATGCGCCGTGGCAAGGAAGAGCATGGAATCAGCAACATAGCCATCATCGACGGATGGGAATCCCAGTTCCCGGCTTTACGCCAAGAGTGCTGTCTTATTGCCTCGGTGACACTTGAGAATAAATCCCCATAGCAATTGTCTCAGGAACCACCTCGCAGACCATATTTCCGCGTGGGATATACTCGTTTCGGATACCGATTAAATCATCCGAGAATATCCTCTTTGCCTCTCTATCCTCCATAGAAAACCATAATGCAGCCCCAGTAGCCAATCTTGCATTGACGTCTCACACGTGTAGAGATCCCTTCTTCTCATTCGTCGTACTAAAAGCTTGGTTCGGACAATACCCGCAGATCTAACACAAAAAGGAACAAGCTCCTTGGCTTTATCCACGATAAAGTTGAGGGTCCGTCTATCATGATCCCTGCCTGCAGCATTTCTCGTTTAGTGCACCGACGACTTTTGAACGCATGGTGCCTGTTTGATTGGTCGCTTTTTCGTTGTGTGTTTCGAGGTTCTGAGGTTTTGGCTGGAAAGAGTATCGAGTCGCGTGTCTGTGCTTGAGGCACACGAGGGCTACTCAGGAGCAGAGGTTCGTCGAGTGTCAACGGCTGAGAAAGGAAGAGGCATTGGGCTCTTTCAAGGGAGCTGTGAAGAGCTTGCCCATAGAAGAACGGCGCGGCAGCTCAGTTCTAGCAATTGAGTTCAGAAACCTTCCAAGCTCACTCAACCTTTACCATCTCTACCGATCATCACAAGCTCCCCCAGCTCGTTTCCCCTCCAGGGTTCGTCAAGCCATGGCTCGCCCACAGCTTGGCATACATCCCCCTAGCATTAGCCATCTGCATCACCATCTCAGACGTCGGTGACGCATTAGGAATCATGTCGCATGCTCACTCCTCTCCCACATCAAACCCATCGTATTCCCCTCTCAGCTTGTGTGTCGCGTGCTCTATTTCCCAAAACCATCACGTCTTCCTTTCCCGCGATCGCCAGTTACAGCCTGAGACGTTTTAGCACTGGAAACAAGGTTAGTCACAAGCTTAAGGTAAGCTTAGTTCCTCAAGTGGAGAGCGTCTCCAGTTTCTTCAACGCCTCTCGGATGTGTTGCTACCGTTGACAGAGAAAGCCAATTGCTTGCTGTATAGCCCCTTCGTGCATGCTCCAGCCCTGTTCTGTGCTACGCAGTCACACCCGCACTCTGTTGATCTGACTCTTGGCGTACAAGAATTTCTGTGGCAAGCCCGGGATGCTTGATGTTAATCCTAGCTCGAGGTCCTTTTCTTCGGTGGAATCGTCTTGGCGATGTCTTGTCTTGGCCCTTTTTCTTGGGGGGCGTGTGAGTATCTCCATAGCCCACGTAGAATAATTCTTTCTCTTCTTCTCCACCAGCTGGAAAAACTTATATATACTATGGAAATATCTCGTAGAAGCTGAATTCTCCAGATCCCTTACACATCCTCCCTTTCCTTCTGAACTTCTTCTTACTGTACTGCACCGCTGAAATGGCAGTCTTTGCTCAGTACGACTACCTCTTCGCGGTAGGCACAATCTTTGCCTTCCTCGATGCTTGGAACATCGGTGCCAACGATGTCGCCAACTCGTGGGCTTCATCGGTGTCTTCCCGATCTATCAGCTACTTCCAGGCTATGATCGGTGCTAGTATCATGGAGTTCACTGGTGCTCTTGGTGTTGGCGGCCGTGTGGCTGATACCATCCGAACAAAGATTGTTGATGTTGAGGCCTTTGACGATAGCCCTGCTCTTCTTATGCTGGGTATGGTCTGCGCTATTGTTGCCTCTGCTAGTTACCTCACATTTGCTACCCGTTTTGGTTTCCCTGTGTCTACTACCCATTCTATCCTCGGTGGTGTTTTGGGTATGGGTGTTGGTGCCCTTGGAGGCTCTGGTATTACTTGGGTTGGCTACAAGGAGGACGGCTCTCTTGATATTCAGCAAGGTGTCGTTCAGGTTAGTACTCAACCACCGTCTCACATTCACATACGCTAACCCAAATCCTACAGGTCTTCCTCGCTTGGATCATCGCCCCTATGCTTTCCGGTATCTTTGGTGCATCCATCTTCCTCTTCACAAAATACTGCGTCCTCCTCCGCAAGAACCCCGCTATCAAGGGTCTTATCCTTGTCCCCTTCTACTTCTGGGCCACTGCCTCACTCATCGTCATGCTGCTCATCTGGAAGGGTGGCTCTTATGAGGTCAACCTTACTGAGGAGCAAATCCCCGGTGTGATCGTCGCTGCTGGTGCTGGCTGGGGTCTTCTCATGGCCATCTTCCTCGTCCCCTGGTTGTACTGTATCGTTATCAAGGAGGATTGGCAGCTCAAGGCTTACCACATCTTCCTTGGCCCTCTCCTCCTCCGCCGTGGTCCTGTCCCTCCTACCCCCGACAACTTCCAGGGCGTCGTCCGCAACTTCTACGAGGGTCATCTTACCCGTGAGGAGCTTGAGGAGCGCCGCACTCAGCGTGCTGCTGCCCTTGGTGAGGATCTCGAGGCCGCTGGCAATGACAAGAAGGTTGTCACTGAGCAGGCTACCGAGGAACCTGCTGCCAACCCTCATCAGCACAAGTCCATGGTTGGACCCAAACCTGATGCCCCTTGGTATACTGGTGCTTTCATGTGGTGGGCTTTCAAGTTTGCCATTCTCCACGGTGTCGATAAGGATATTGTCAGCTCCCAGAGTGAGAAGTCTGTTGCCGGTGATGTTGAAGAGATTCACGCTCGTGCTGAACATTTCGACAACCGCACCGAATTCCTGTATACTTTCCTCCAAGTCATGACCGCTGCCTCTGCCTCTTTCGTCCACGGCGCCAACGACGTTGCCAACGCTGTCGGCCCTTATGCCTCCATCTACCAGATCTGGCAGTCCGGCGCAGTCCCTGGAAGCAAGGCTCAAGTTCCCATTTGGATTCTCGCCTTCGGTGGTGCTGCTATTGTCATCGGTCTTTGGACATACGGTTATAACATCATGCGAAACTTGGGTAACCGTGTGACTCTCATGTCTCCTGCTCGCGGCTTCTCTATGGAACTTGGTTCTGTGATCACTGTCATCCTGGCCACTCGTCTTAGTAAGTTGTCCCGCAAACACTTTTCAACAACATGCACTAACAAGTCTTGCAGAGCTGCCTGTGTCTACTACTCAATGTATCACTGGCGCCATTGTCGGAGTCGGTCTCTGCAACGGAGATTGGCGTTCTATCAACTGGCGCATGGTTGGATGGATCTATCTTGGATGGTTCATCACTGTTCCTACAGCTGGTCTGATCTCAGGTTGCTTGATGGCCTTCATCACATACGCTCCTAACTGGAACTAGAGAAAATATTGCGATAGAACTGTTATGATTTTATGTCAATTATGTTAAATGGTGTTTGGGAATACGATACAGAATATACCAATTTTATGATTTCAAACCGAACACATAAACTTGCACATGTGACTTAAGGTTAGGTGTTCTAGCTCCTCAAGGGGCTCTTTGAAGTATTATCACATCTTGACTGTGCAGCTCAAGTAAGAGAAAGAGAAAGGTTACTTTTATTAAAGGAATGGCTATCTTAAATGATGAAACAATGTACCTAATCCCTCCTCAACCTGTCAACTAGACACAGCACCAAGCACTGCATCCTTATTATGTACCCAGGTCAAGTGGCTCTCTTGTGTCCAGTGACACTGGCCTTGCCCTCGTTTGGGAGCACCTCAGTTGTAGAGTCGGGCGAATCGCACGGAGCGCTTCAGGGGCTTGTGCTTCTTCTCATCTGCCTCGACGTACTTAGCAGCCCATTTCTCGACGGTCTTCTCAACAGCCTTCTCGACCGTGGTGTCGTCATAGGGATCGGAGCGCTTATCATGCTTACCAAGCTTTGTCTCAGCGGTCTCCTCCAACTCGAAGATGAGAATGAGGGCCTTGCGGAGTACCTCGTCGATGACCTCATCGAGAAGCTTCAGAACCTTCTTGACGGCGTGTTCAATCTCCTCATCTGTAGGGTTTTCGCCCAGAGCCTCGAGGGTCTTGGCGAAGATCTTGTCGGCAGCCTTGACGATTTCGCTGATAGCAGGAGCAAGGTACTTGATAATGGTTTCCTCATCAGGCTCTTCAACGCCTTCAATCTTGACGATATGGGCGATGATCTTCTTGACGTTCTCTGCGATGATGATCTTGATGGCTTTCTCAACCTTCCTGACGTACGTGAGGATAGTTCCACTGCTAGGGTTATCGCCACCCTTCTTGATAGCCGCTCGGATGGCCTCTTCGATTTCGTCCAAGATTTCGTCCTCGGCGTTCTCAATGTACTTCTCGACCTTGGCACTGTTGACTTCTACCTCAGTAGCCTCGCTAGGCTTGGACCCAAGAGAGCGCTTGTGGGCACCCTTCTTACCCCAGTGGTCGGCTTCAATGAAGAAAAGCTTCTCTTTGTACTTGCGCTCATGAGTGATGCGGGCATCCCAAAGCTTCTCCAGAGCCTCGTGTTTGGCCTTTTCCTTCTCACTCTCCAAGCTCGCCTTCTTGGCGGAATAGTGAGAGGACTTTTCGAACTCGGTGGACTCGTGCTTCTTGGGCTCTTCCTTAGGCTCGTGCTCCTTATCCTCGTGGTCCTCATGGTCTTCATGTTCCTCATGTTGATCGTGATGATACTTCTTGGGCTTATCCTCATGCTCATGCTCATGTTCCTTTGGGTGCTTGTAGGAGTGCTCCTTGTGCTCTTTCTTAGGCTCATGCTCCTTATGCTTGTAGTGCTTAGGTTCATGCTCCTCGTGCTCCTCGTACTCCTCGTGCTCCTCGTGCTCCTCGTGCTCTTTCTTAGGCTCATGCTCCTTGTGCTTGTAGTGCTTAGGTTCGTGCTCCTCGTGCTCGTGGTGATCAGAGTGGTGTTTCTCTTCAGGTTCCTCATGCTTGTACTCCTTGTGCTTGTAGTGGCCAGAGTCGTGCTTCTCCTCAGGCTTCTCGTGCTCGTAGTGCTTGTGCTCCTTCTTTGCGATGTAAGCATGGTAGAACTTGTTGAGAGCCTCTTGGAAGTGTCCCTTCAAGACCTCTTTGACCTCCTCCTTGGACTTGTAACCACTATCCTCGGAAGCAGACCTCTTATCATGCTCATGCTCATGCTCATGCTCGTACTTAGGTCCGTACTTGTACTTGTGCCCATGCTCTTTCTCGTGCTTGTACTTATCCTCTTCGGAGTGATACTTGTGCTCAGGGTCGTCCTTGTGCTTGTACTTGTACTCGTCCTTCTTGTTGGCCTCTTCTAAAAGCTTCTTGTGCTTCTCGGCCTCGAGCTCACTCTTGGAAGCCTTTTCCTTCTTGGAAGTATCAATGTGAGTGCGAGAGTGATCGGACTTCTCCTTGTAGTAGATAGTAATGGGTTCCTTGTGCTCAGATCGCTTATAGTGACCGTAGTCGTACTCATGGCTGTAGTGATGCTTATGAGGATCATGGTGGTGATGCCCGTGGTGCTTGTGAGGATCATGATGGCCATAGTGATGCTTGTGAGGATCGTGGTGATCATAGCCATGGTGGTGACCGTCGTGGTGACCATCATCCTTATAGTCGTAGTAAACGTGATGCTCCTTATAGTGGACATGGTCGTCAAAGTGCTTGTGACGGTGCTTGTGAACATGGTCATGAGCGTGGCTGTGGTTATGGCCATGGTGATGTCCGTGATGGTGCTTATGTCCGTGCAAGCCGCGAGCGTGGTGGTGGTTATATCCATCATGGTGCTCACCATGGTGGTGCTTGTGTCCCTCGTTGTGACCGTGGTGATGGTTGTGATGCTCATTGTGGTGATGCTTTCCGTCATGGTGCTCATAGTGGTGGTGCTTTCCATCGTGATGCTCGCCATGGAGGTGCTTGTAAGGATCATGGTGGTAGTGACCATCGTGGTGACCGTCATGATGACCGTGATGACCATGGTGATGACCAGGATCATGGTGGTGGTAGTGATAACCGAAGTGCTTGAAGTAATCGTCCAAGAAAGCATTAAAGTCACGGTGGCTGTTGGGATCATAGTAGTGATGGAGCTTATAATGATCATGACCATCGTGGTGACCATGGTGACCATGGTGACCGGGATCGTGATGCTTGTGACCATCATGGTTGTCATGATGGTAGTGTCCAGGATCATGGTGCTTGTGGTGGTCATGATGATCATAAGAGCGAGCATGATGCTTATGATGAGGGTCCTTGTCATGAGGGTCATGATGGTGGTTCTTATGGCGGTGATCATGATGGTGATGCTCCTTGTGAAGATGACCGTGGAGGTGACCGTGTCTGTGTCCGTGACGATGAGCGTGGTTGTGTCCATGGTTATGGTGATGCTTGTGGTAATGCTCATGGTGGTGCTCCTTATGCCTGTAGCTGCATTAGTACTGGTGGAATGATAGGGTGAATGGGGGATAGTACTTCTCTTCCTCTTCGGCTTCAGCCTCCTCCTCTTCCTCCTTCTTGTATTTCTTCTTCTTTTCCTCTTCCTCAGCCTCGGCTTCCTCCTCAGCCTTCTTCTTCTTATACTTCTTCTTTTCTTCCTCAGCTTCGGCTTCGGCTTCTTCCTCCTCCTCTTCCTTCTTCTTCTTATATTTCTTTTTCTCTTCCTCGGCCTCTTCCGCAGCCTCTTCCTTCTTCTTCTTATACTCCTTCTCCTCTTCAGATTCTTCGGCTTCGGCCTCCGCCTCTTCCTTCTCCTCGATCAACTCGATCTTCTTGTGCTTGTACCTGCGTAATGTCAGTTGAAGTGAGACATGCTAATCAGCGCGCTTACTTACTCCTTGCACTCAGCACAGGTGTAGCTGATAACGAAGTACTTCTCATTGATATCGGGAGAGCGGCTGTAGAGCTCGTATTTCTTGTGCCCGTGTGAGATGGTGGCCTTGACCTTGATGTAAAGTCTCCAGCCTCCATTGTCCTCGAGGGGACAGAGGTCGCTGTAGGAGCCGCCATCCGAGAGTGAGAAAAAGGGAACCAAGCACTTGGCCTCCTTGTAGTCGTTCTTGGCCTTGCAGTGGTCACTCTTCTTGTTGTACTTGAAAGAGTCCTCTGTGGGAGGCTGACCACGCTCGATGTAGACAGCCACATCTTCGTACTTGTAGTGGTCGATATGCTTGAAGTTGAAAACGATGCCGTTGTCCTTGAAGTCGAAGGAAACCTGAGTCAAGGCCTCGTGGGGGGCGCAATGAGATGTGCCGACACAGAGATCCCAGGAGTTGCCGGGCTTGTAGTCGTTCCCAGGGAAGACAAATGTCGCAGGGTCGGGAACCCACTTGTGCTTGCCATCCTTTGAGCATCCTTCAAGAGAGCGTTGCTCTTCTTTACCAGATTCAATCTTGAAATGGGCAAGCGACTCGTGGGCTACAACCCCGAGGGCCCCGTTGAGGGCGTAAAAGAGGGACGTTCTCATCTCTTACTCGGACAGAGTGCAGAAATGAGAGGGTAACGAATGAGGTGAGAACTTGATCGGCTTGATGAGACTGATGAATAGAGATCCTCCATCTCTTTTGTACCTAGACTCATCTGACGTCTCATCTCACCTGCTGAATCTCACATGTGTAAGGAGGAGGTTGGAAGCAGGATGACGCCTCCTGCATGGCGGTATTCAGAGTTTTGAGGCTTCGGTGAGAAGCATGTCAAGCTTCAGGATGAGAAGATACTGTGTCGAGAGGCGCTTGGTGGATCGATGATGCCTCAGCAACGTCGTCAATGAGAGTGAGGTTGGAGAAGAGGGGCGTCAACAACAGACCGTTCCTGATGTTTATCGAAGTCGATGCAATGAAACAAGAACTTGAATTGAATCCAGTTATTTTCGTGGGCTTCTCCAAAATTCCGCCGTTCAGCTTGACTCCATGAAATGTCCGTGGCCGTGACTGAACACCATGAAAGTAATCGAGATGCCATAACAGTTCCTTTACTAAGCTTTCCGCCCCGACTCGAAGTTGGGATGATATTCTAGCAGGCCCATCTAGGAGATCAGTTCCGAGGAGGAGAACGAAGTTTCTGTGACACATAGCCAAGATGCAGATGAATACCCATCGCGCCATTCGACGAGTTCCACATCGTATGGTCTCATTGTTGCTCAGGAACAGTAAGTCGATTCCCTAGGCTCTCATCCCAGCCCCAGTCCTAGTTTCCGTCTCTTCGTATATGCGCGTATGAGTTCCATGGCCCTCACAGTCCACATGTTGATCGAGATTTGCATGTGAATCTAACATGAAGTGATCTAGAGCACGTTTGCGTGATTGTTGATGATAGGTCGCAGTCAAACAACGAGGTCGGTCCGGCTACGAAGCTGGCTGCAGGATGCATATGATCTTGCGAGAAAATAAGCCCAATGATTGATTGATGATGCTGAAGAAAGAAGTTGTCGAGGCTATCGAGGGACTTTTTCTGTTGGTTCCTGAGGCTCAAATTGAGAAGTACTCTGTTGGGAAACTTCGATAGGTCGAAAAAAGGGCAACAGGCAGGAACGGAGATAACCTAACAATTAGTTGAGTTAAATGACAGCAACAATTACATAAAACGAGGCATCAGACGATGGAATACGAAATTTAAGCGTCCTGCAGGTTCGCGATAAGCTTTAAGCTTGAACGAGCCTAAGGGAGGAAAGAAAACTCAGGACCTTGATCCTAAGTGACAAAAAGACTTAGGTAAGTTAGTATAAGTTTAGGGTAAATTTAGTATAGACTTAGAATACCCTTTACTAAGCTTATTTTGATACCATATATCAAGGTCTGATGTTTTCTTGCTCTCCAAGGCGAGTGTCGAGGCTTTTTGTCATTGAGTTTGAAGGCGAATTGACGATCCATTGTTTCTTTTCCCCCATGGGGTTTGGTCAATTTTGTGGACTCAAAGTAAACAATGAGACAATGGCTGTAAAGAACAATGGTAAGGGGGATTTCAGCTGGTGGTCATGTATTCCCTTCATAGGAGGCCTCATCTAGGAGGAAGTTAGTGAAAGTCCACAAGTTGTGTTCTAGGCTTTAGATTAAAGAAAGTACTCGATAGTAAAGTAAGATATGTGACAAGAGGTGCCATCACTGCGTGTACAAGTGTTCGCAATAGTTAGTGTGTAACGTTGTCTGGGGATGAGCACCCACCTCATGGGTTGAATTGAATGAGCTGCAATGGGATGTTCAGGCATGAGATATATGAACAATAAAAACGGTTCGAACACAAAGCTTTGACAGTGAACATTTAAGGGGATGCAATAAAACTTAGGACCTCTATCCTAAGTGGTAAAAAACCTTAGGTAAACTTAGCATTATTTAGTATAAATTTAGAGGATCTTAGACTAATAGCACCTTAATTTAACGTCAGAAGTCTTCTTGCACCCTGGGGATATCTAAAGAGACTGTTGAAAGTTGTGTGCCATGAAATGTCTGTCTTAAACTATCTAGCCGCAGGCTTTCAAGCCATAGAATCTACTACGACACGAAGCTCGCGATGCCCTCACTTTTTGCCTTGATACTCTTCTATGTGTCTTTAATATCTAGAGAATCCATTACATTAATTAGATACCCTTCAATAGTGACGATTAATGAAATATACCAGTGGATTCGACTGACATACTGTTCAGCTCCACTCCAAGGTGAACATGTCGCCATGTACCACTACTCTTCATTTGACACTGGCAGTGGCAGCGTCCAGCCTGACTCACCAGTGGCATTTTTTACAGTATCTTTTCTCATTTGTACCTAGTCTCGATATCATCCTCTTCTGTGAAGCTCCCTTTCATCTATCTCTTCATCCTACATCATCAGTCAGGACAGTATCTCATTGTTGATCGTCACTATCTCACTCTCTATCCACCATAACCTTCTAACAACTCTTTGGTATCATCATTACCTCCTAAAGCAAGTCAACATGAAGGTGGCTGTCATCGGCGGCGGTCCAGCTGGACTAGCTACCCTTCGATTCCTTGCTCATGCCCATGAGTACTTCCCCATCCCTCCTATCCAGGTCCGACTCTTCGAAGCTGAGTCCCAAATCGGCGGCACTTTCTCCTATCGCGTCTATGAAGATGCTGAGGTAAGTTATCACCTATTTCATTGAATGAAACAGATACTGACCATATCATAGCTCGTCTCTTCAAAGTATCTCACTGCTTTCTCCGACTTCCGTCTCCCAGACGATGCCCCTGATTTCGTTACCCCTGAAGTTTATGTCCAATACCTCAAGGACTACGCCACCAACTTCGACCTCTGGCCTACGATCGAGTGCAACACAAAGGTTGAAAAAGTTCGTCGTGGTCCTAACGATATTGGTCATGTCATCTCGCTGCGTAACAAACAAGGTGCCTTTGATTGGGAGTGTGATGCCGTTGCTGTCTGCAGTGGGATCAACGTCAACCCAGTCATGCCGCACATCGAGGGTATCGAACGAGTCCCCAAGGTCCTTCACTCATCCCGTCTCAAGTCTCGAGATCAGTTTGGTGAAAACACTAATGTGTACATCATGGGTGCTGGTGAGACCGGTATGGATCTTGCGTATCTCGCTGTCACTTCTGGTGCAAAGACTGTGACTCTCTGCCACCGCGATGGCTTCTTTTGTGCGCCTAAGGTATGTCATCACACTAATACTGTAAGAATCAGCTAACAGTTTATAGATAATCCCTATTCCTCAAGCGTTGGGACGTTCCACACCTACTGCCAACAAGCCTGTCGACACCTCTGTCGCCAGCCTGTTCGACACGGCCTACGCGCATCCAAAGCTGCAGAAGAGCCAACTTCTCTGGACTTACTACGACAGCTGGATTAAAAACATGCACAAGTTCATCTCGGGCACCGAAGAGGGTCCTGATCAGTGGGTTGGACAGATGAGCCCTGACCGCAAGTACATGGACTCTAGTAAGTATCCCCCTTTTCCATGATCAGACATAAGAGCTAACATATCAACAGTCCTCCTCTGCAAGTCCGATAAGGCTCTACCCTACATGAGCGTCGGTAAGCGATCCAAGTCCTGGGGCAACCGTATCCGATCTTTCTTCATGAATGTCAAGATTGAAGACACAAAGGGCAAGAAGATCGATGTGATGAATTGGCCTACCAGCATTGACCGAGATGGTAACATGCAGTTCGACAACAAACTTCCGAGTGATTCGACCCTCCCAAAGGAGCAGCTAAAGCCTGGCGTCTTGGTCTTTGCAACCGGCTACACTCGAGATTTCCCATTTCTGGACAACGACTACCCAACTGTCGCTCAGACCAACATTCGAGAGATCTACAAAGAAGGAGATGTGACTCTTGGCTACATTGGATTTGTCCGCCCTTCCATTGGAGCCATCCCACCACTTGCCGAGCTCCAGGCTCAGCTGTGGGTTCTTCACCTGCTCCAGCACCAGCACCCTAAGGAGGTATCAACTGTTCGTGACGCCAATGCCCTCGAGTCTTACAACCTCGACTATCGTCTTCACCCTCGAGGTAACTACAGTTTCTATGAAACCAAGCGAGCTGTTGATCATGAGAGCTATGCCTACCAGCTCGCTCTCGACATTGGTTCTCTACCCAAGGCCGGCTCAGTCATGAAGAAGGGTTAGAAAGTCTTCTACACCTGGGCCATGGGTTCCAACTTCAACACCAAGTTCCGAATGGTCGGTCCCTGGAAGTGGGAGAAGGGCGCGGAGCACATCATGCGAAACGAGTTGTATAACATTGTCAAGCGCTCCGGCGGCTTTGTCTGTAAGTATTACCCCATGCCCCTTATCTGGATCATATGCTAAATTATCTCACAGATCTTGCTACCTACACTCTTGTCCCCCTCTTTCTCTTCGGAAGCATGAGCTTGTTCCTCTATGCTTGGTACGGTATCTGCAACTATCTCGCCTCTCTTTTTGGCGGACACTCTGGATCTGCTACCAACGAACGGGACGCCCATGGCGACCGAATTGCGTGAGTGGCCATCGAAATCAAGTTTTGACTTTGAGTATGAAGCCACGAGAAGTTTCGAGTGAAAGGATAGACTTTGGGTCTTTTGCAATGTTGACTTATACCCAAATATGAGAGGTTGGTTTGGGTCTTGCAAGTTGTTATTGGTTTCCTGTGGACTAGCGGAAGTCTTTAGTACTACAGAGTAGATCTTTTGTAGAGACACCAATAAACAGATGAATGACTTGTAATTTTTGGCGATTATAGCAGATGCAGCTGTTTCAGTACCTCGGGCAGTTTCATGCTAGGTACTCAGTACCTTCAATTTAGTGTTCATTCTCAAAATAATTGCCATTTAACGAGAATTTCCATTCTAAAAGTTTCTCGTGAGAATAAATATGGTCCAAAGGCTTACTTAGACATACTAAACTTACCATCTTTTCATTACTTAGCCTCAGGGTATAAGAAGACTTCTAACGTTAAACTAAGGTACCAAAATTACTTAGTCTAAGATCCTCTATATCTACACTAAACTACACTAAATTTACCTAAGGCTTTTTATTACCTAGGGTAGAAGTCCTAAGTTTTATTGTATCCCCTTGACGAGGTTCCCTGGCTGCCGCGATCTCGGTGAAGATCGGAGTGTGGGGGCCGTGGCGGGGCTCACCGAGGTGAGGTTGGCTTACCTTAGTTTTTTCTTCTTCTCAAGAACTAAATCATACTCGCTCCAACAAACGCAATGGACAAGGAGACGGTACAGCCCAATTCGTGGGTAGCCCTACGGCTCCCCAACGAGACATATCGCGTATTACAGGTCGTACCAAATACGTAAGCCAATCGTCATTTTCCCACTCCCTCCCTGCACGACTAACTTTGCGACAGGACGATCTCGCTGGGCAAGTATGGCTCATTCCCAACAAATCTGATCATCAACCGTCCGTACCACTTCACATACGAGGTCCAAGACAAGCGCGAAGGAGAGACATTTGCGCGCCTTCGCGTCGTGCCCGCTAAGGAGCTCAATGCCGACGACTTGGCCGACACCAGCGCCGAAGCGACAGAACCAGCTGAGGGAGACGATGTCGTTGCAGCTGCAGATGGCGAAGAGCTCACTCTTGTTGATGAGAGCGGAAAGGTCCTCATCCGATCGAATCGCGAGATCATCGACGACTCGGCCCGACAGACTCTCAAGCCAGAAGAGATCGAGGAGCTCAAGCGCAAGGGCGCATCGGCGGGCAAGGAGCTGATCGCCAAGCTACTGCTGTCGCATACGGCTATTGACCAAAAGACGGCGTATTCTCTGGCCAAGTACAAGCTCCTCAAGACGAAAAAGTATATTCGACGGTTTACGGTGTTACCTCTTGACGTGCCGATGCTAGCGCAGTGGTTGCTGGAGGACCGCGATGCTTCAAAGATTCTCGAGATGAGGCAGGAGATGATGGCGCTGGTCGGCTGTTGGGCCGATGTTCACTATGGAGGTGTTGCTACCGACGATGCTGGTACTTCACAGGGCGGGAGGTGGTTGGTGGTGGATGACACGGGTGGCTTGCTGGTGGCATCTTTGGCTGAGAGGATGGACATCCTGCATCCCAAGCTCGAGGAGGAGAACACGGAAGATCCCGCTGCACCAGAAGTCACCGAAACCAACACTGCTCCTACAGACGAGATGGACCAAGACCAGCCCCCGGCAGCAGAAGCAACAGACCCCGAACAAAAGCAGGAGAAGAAGCGATCTTCTAAGCGAAGCGACTTCAACGTCCCCTACGTCAACAGAAACACCCTCACCCTGATCCACGGCCAGACCCAGCCCAACCTCGCTCTTCTACGATACTTCAACTACGACGCCGCAAACGCCAACCCCTCTCCGCCCTACCACCCCTCGACACCAACCTCTTGGATATTTCATGGCTGCAGCTCCTGTCGCCTGATGAAGACGACGCATACAACAACAAGCCACCCGACGCAACACCAGAGGAAATTGCGACATGGAAGACGAATCGCAGAGGGAACTACCACCGCAAGAGAAGAAGGTGGGCGCGTATTCGGCATGTAGTCGACACAACACGCGCCGGAGGATTCTCTGGCCTCGCAGTTGCAAGCACCATGGATCCCATCTCCATTGTCCGCAGCACAGTACCTTTGCTAGCGGGTGGCGCCCCCATCGCCATTTACTCTCCCACCATCGAGCCCCTGAAGCAACTGGCCGATTGCTTTAGCGTGGCACGTCGAGCCGCGTGGGTATCATCGCCTCCACCAAATGTCGAAAGCAAAACAGCTGAAGAGCTTGAGCGCTGGGAGGGCAGTGAAGAGTTCCCCATTAACCCTACGCTTCTGCTCGGTGTGACTATCCAGAGTAGCAGGGCACGACGATGGCAGGTTCTTCCTGGGAGGACACATCCTTTCATGATGGGCCGTGGAGGTGCAGACGGATTCTTATTCACAGCATGGAGGGCGGTGCCCGTTGAAGGTAAAATTGAGGCGAGGGGAAGGTTCAAGAGGAGAAAGCTAGATACCTAAGTTGAAGAGAGGCTTTGGATCAGGGATGTTTTGATAGCGTTTGTATAAGTAATCGTCCAGCTGGAGCATGTGCAGGTTGACGGCCATCTCATCCAGTTCACAAATCCATTCGACATGATACAGGCATTTTGGGCTTCTTTTAGTTGACGTTCTAAGCCTTTCTAGCATCTATTTACAGCCTTTTCCTTCTGAGCCATCAAGGTAGTATGTATGCCATGGGTAGACTTGTATCAATGAAACGCAACGTTTGTTGAAGAAGCTGTTGCAAGGCGAACCTCTTGTTCATATCAATGAAGAAACAGAATTTTGAATGGCAATGCGATGCTGTCGCCCAACCTAATCTCATACTGCTATGAGTCCAAGCATCTCCTCTACGTGTGCCCGTATTGCCTTGCATTCGGATGCGTGTGAACTACCTTTAAGGGCATCCTTCCACTCACTCTTATCCTCATCCAACTGCAATGTCGAATAGCACGACCCATGTGCCTGGAAAGTTGATTCGATATCGAGGTCCTCTTTCATCTTCTCATTTCTGTCATCCACGGTTTGACGGCGGATGGCACGTACGGCCATGGCCCTATGGAATTCCGGCTCAGGAACCTTCTTCTAGTTACTCACCTCAAAGTCGATATTCAACAATCCCAGATTCTCGGTTATTCGGAGTGGTTTCGAAAGAGATTGAAGATTGTCGAAGTTCCGATAAGGGTAGCAAAAGTGCAGAGTGACCAGGGCTACCATCGAGAGCTTGCAGAACCTCTTGACGGCTTTCATCCAAGCATCATAATGCTCATAGGCAAACGCCCAAGAAGCAAGGAAATATTGGTCAACGCCAATATTTTGCCAAGCCATCAGTTCTGGTGCTTGAGGAAGACACGTCGGGTCGAAAATGACCAGCTTGAGGTGAACCCATGGCACGATGGGCAAAAGGCGTGGTAAAAAAAGGGTGGTAATCAAGATGTTCGTAAATCGAACCAGTGACTCAGGTGAATAGAAAATGAACTGCACTCCTTGTAGGAGTTGTATTTTCTGGAAATTGGGGCGCTTGGCGGATATGGCTTCGAACGGAATGGCTTGCCCGTTCTCTGGGACAGTGACTTCGAGCATGCCGAGCTTTGTTTTCTGAGGAAAGCCGGATTCATCTTTCTTCAAACAAAAACTTCTATGCTCGGCGTAAATATCCTCAATATGATCCTGGAGCCAAAATCCGAAAACTTTAGAATTGTCTGGTTCCGGCAGCTTGCTCAGGACTTCAGGCATCTCAGTGTAGGATACTTCTTCAGGAGGTGCATCCTCATGTTCTGTGGCAGAGACTACTGCCCCACAGGGCACATCATAGTTGTTGCGTACTGCGGCAGAAGGTGTTGGAGAAGAGGATACCTTTATGCATTCGAGTGTTCTGGGGGGCGTGTCTGCCCGTTTTTGCTGGCTTTGCTTTTGCTTCTTAGTGGCAGGTTTTGCAACCGCAACCTACTCGAGTAATCAGATATACAGCCGTTTTGATGAACATAATGGCTTACCGAGTCACGCAATTTAGTAGTCGGCTTCCTGGTTCGTTTAAGTTGTGGAGGAACGTACATGGTATTAAAGAATCTTGGAAACGTCGACGGGCCACGATGACGCGATGTCGAGAATTGTTAGTTGTAAATGAGGGGATAGCAAATGAAGATGATGACCTATTGTGATGATGAGACTTTGGAACCCAATGGTAACTGTTGTATTGTCTTAAAGCTTGGGAGGTGCAAGAATGAAGTAGATATGCGTATCGCCAAGTGAATGAGAAGTAAGTGCAAAGGGGCTTCAGCGTAAAGATGCATCAGTCGGTCTTGCTTCCTAAGACAATGACATGGTAAAGGAGATGGCGAGTATATCGACAGTGCTGAAGCACCTCGTTAGCCGTTGGAGTACTCTCAGTTTCATGTATATAAATTGTTTCAACTCGTGTTTGCTCTTCTCCTCTCACAGTTTCGTCCCCTTTAGCCAGTTCCATCATAAAACGTCAATGAGCTCGTCTTGTTTACATGCCATCCTCTCCTTCCATAAATTGACCTTAAGCCTGAGTCCCAACGATACATGTAAGGGGCTCCCGAGACTCTTGTCACAGAAACGCCTTCCATTCAAATTTTATACGAGCTCCATGATTTCAGCGCAGAATTGTTAGCCACGAAGAGAAGATAAAGACTAATGGAGGGCAACGCACAGAGACGTACTCGGATAACTTAATCCATTCATAGCCCAATGGTCTTTTCATTCAAACTCTACAGAGAAATCTCGATTTACATACAGGAACCCCCTTTAGAAGCAAGAAACCTTCTACTCAGATCAAGGTGTAAAAACGGCTAGTCTAAAGACCTCTTAAGTTGATCCTAAATTTACCTAAATCTTTTCAACACTTAGGATAGAGACCCTAAATTCAGTGCTGGATATTATTTGACTGTTTATTACCCAAGAGCAAAGACTCCCTTCTTCCTTAATATGCTGTTTGGTGCGCTGGCGGTCTACTATTTTCTCGTCCCCAGGCCACGTGTCCTCGACGGCTAGAAAGGGTGACTGCGAATGGATAGCAGGGGAGTGTGTATTGTATATGTGTGATTCCGCCGTGTAGGAATAAGTATATCGCTTCTTTATGAGGTTTTTCTATAATAGGGGATATAAATGTCTTTTTATGTCGCGGAAAGACTTGAAGACAATATCTCCCATCCAACAAATGATCTAGAGATAGCCGGAGAACGGAGCCTGCGCCTTCTTTTCGTCTATCTAATCTCTCCTTTTCTGATCCTGCTTCATATCTATGTTGTATCCAATGGGATAGATGTTTGTCTAGCTGTTTTGAGGGTTGCATCCGCCTTATCTGCTGGGACGTACCAGCAACTGTGTCTGAAATATGGAAGAATGTCAGGATGAAGAGAAACCCACTCCGTGACTTTGATGGGCTCATGGTTGCTATACATAGTCTTGGGAAGACTATGAGTGAGCGAGGGAGGGAGGGGAAGAAAGATTCGAAGAGGTGTGAAACAGAAACACCAGCCATTCCAAACGACCAAACTCCAACAGTGTTTCGCCGTTGCTTTAACTTCCGCTGACGTGCTTGATAGCTTCCCATCAGGTGCGGTGGGAAGTTCGAAAGGGTTATGATATATCTAGTTTATAGAAGAGTGTTAAACGTTTGTGTATAAGATGCACATAGAGCTTGGTAAGTGTTTAGCCAGCAAAGTCAGTATTTCTTGGCGCCTATCTCATCCACACAACGTGATGGAGGTAGCGACGGATCATTGCCTCCACAAATAGTGTGGCTGTAGGATATTAGGGTGAGTGTGTGGAAGGAGTGTTATTATAGATTATATCGCCTTCGAGATGTTGTTTTATCGGATCATGAGATGCTTGATCTTCTCGCGTCCAACTCTTTAGGTCGAACCCGGTCTCTGAATAACAAGCAACGAAGCCCCAGAAGTCTTGCCAAGTTGATCTCGTAGTAAAAAAGCCGCCGACGGTGAGCTTGCTTTATGAGGCACAGTCATAAAACCGCTGGATATTGCGGATTCGTTTCTTTCTTCCAGGGCGCGCCTGAAGTATGGCACCATCAGTGATGCCGAATCACTGCATTGGGGCTTTGCAATTGCGAATTCATCAGAGCCCCATGATCTGCCCGTCACATAAGCTCCCTCCATGTATTTGTAGATATCCGGAAGCTCAGGAAGGAGAAGATGAGTGTCTTGAGATGGGGCCACCTTATTGATGTTTCCAGGTCTTCATCTGAAACATAGGTGCGGAGGAGATTAAGGAAGTATCTGGCGCGTATGGTGTCTGTTCCAGACGTGTGCTCTAGGTTCTTGGATCCTTGACGTAGATGCGCTGCTAGAGTTTCTATATTTCGAACATTACTTATGAATCATGATCAGCACCACCAGAAGTGCCTCGGTCCTCCAAACGTGTGCGGTGGCCACATGATGTCGAAAGGCAGGGGTGTCCATGGTTAGCTTTTTTCGGTTATTCATAGTGTCAAGCTTGTTGCTAGCTTTTGCTGACCCTGAACGCCTTATATTTAGTCTCAAGACCTCTCCTGGCTCTCTCATCTGGTTTCTGGCTGTCTTCTCGAGTCGGAATCGTCATCTGTCCCTGATATAGGTATGCTGAGTAGATATACATTATAGAACAAAGAGATGATCTTTCCATTCAGCTTTTGATGCTCTATAGTGTGACCACACACCAAACTCGTGGGTCGTAGACGTAGCTCTGTTTTGATCTATTCTCTTGTTGCTTGCTACAGACGACAAGGTTGTATTGATGAAAGGGCGTGCTCTTGAGCATACTGTTGGCGACTGAGCTCTATTAAGTCTGTTTCTTTGTCTGAATCGGCATGCCGAAAATCGGTTATAATTTCAGACTCCTCCTGGCCTTGAATGAAATCATTGATCTGGTCGTCGGAAAGAAACTTGTCGTTATGAGTTCTCGCGATTCGTGATATGGGATATATATGTTGCATCCGCTGAGACACTCTTCTGGCCCTGTGAAAAGACATTTGCAAGAAAAGAAAAATACTGATTGACAACTCCATGTATCGTCTCCAAGTCAAACCACTTCACCTTGAAGAAGCGCAGAAGGAAATGCAGGGCAGATTGGCGCATATCTCGATTGGTGATCCATCTGTCATTGCGAAGCGTTCCAGATCTTTATAGATGCTAAACAGTCTTTAGTTGGCATTTGATAGACGTAGTCGAGTTTCTGAAATGTACGATATGAGGGTGGCGTCAATCTCTTTGCAACTTGGAGCGTATCGCAAGTCCAGAGGTGCGTTGGGCAAGCACCTTGCTCAAGATGGTGGACGATGCCACTGGCAGCATTGCAGTGTATTGAGCAGAATTGACAACTTACTCCTCTCTGTCCATGCCGTCTTCTCGCGTTCGACTACTCTAACCGTTGGTCGGGCTTCTTGCTCGGCTTCCAGTCCGGGTTTGTCTGAATAATATACCTCCATGTTTTTAAGAACTACGCTTGGAAAAGGTGGGATACGAGGTAATGAAGACAATACGTCCAGTCTAGGCGTGTCACTTCGTCTCGGCCACCGCGTTCTTTCCAGTAATCATAGACAATTTCGTGACAATTTCGTGATCGATTTGTTATAGAAAGTCCTCAAGCTCCCAAGACCGTGGACTATCGTCGCTTGCCCCTGTGGTGTACTGAGGTGACATTTTTGGGCGCCTGAGGGTAGTCAGTAAACAGGCCTGCGTTCATCGCCGCCGGATCTCTCAGGGGGTTTGTGGTGACTCCCATACATGGTGAATCATGCATAGTGCGGGAGCATGTCTTGCGGCAATCTCTCTGGATTTACCAGGTGAAGCATGCTGATTATATAAACTTACATCTAGGCCCAATACGTATCGACGGATACTATGGGCCGTTTCTTCTGCTTCATAATGTAATCGAACGATAACTGTAGGATCCTGGACAGGAGGGGGTCCCGCAGATCCAGCGCAGGGATACTACTCTGGTCTGGGGCATCTCCATGTGAGGGTCCGACCTGGTTGCGAGGTGCATATACTACAGTACTCCGTTATCGTCATCCTTAATGAGGTCCTGTATATGCTGGACCCTGATGTTGACGCTATTCAAGTCTCTTTCAGATTGGCTCAGGTGTTGACTCTGTTTGAGACGATGGCAGATTTCGTCCACAATCCCGTAACATTCTTCTCTTTCCTTGGCCAGATGTCGGATCTGCTTTTTGATCTCGACCTTCTCCCTAATCTCGTCGTGGAGACCGTGGCGGTTGGGATAGTCTCTTTTCGAAGTTTCTACCAGGTTGGCAAGCGTCTTGTGAACCGAGTATTATGCTCATGTATAACCGAATTGAGGGCTGTGATAAAAATATATCAGGCGCAGAGGTTCGGGTGGCCGCACTTCGTCAGAGAAACCGTCGAACGCTTCCCAACTTATCCCAGACTTATCCAGCAACTTTTGTAATTTTTAGTTATTAAAATAGGTTTCTCTTGTCTTGTAGAGAGTGCCGAGACGAGTTTGGAAGGCTTTTGAAAGGCTTTCCCCATAATCCATCACCAAATCGTTATATCAACTCAATCGCCAATCTTTCCTTTCTCATTCTTTCTTCAGCTCCCGGTCCTTATCTCCAAAGCCTCAGCGTGGTTGAGATAAGGGTACAGGATGTCTGCCAGACGGGCAGACTCCATCTGCAGCTCGAGTCGGTGACTTATGTTCTCGTGCAAGACTTTCGGGAGCATGCTTGGCGATGGGGGCAGGGAGGACACGTGGCAGAAGTATGATAGGCTCGAGAGATGGTGGGAAACCTCACCGCTGAAGTAATACTCGTATTTTCGTTGAGAGTGTTGAAGGCGAGAGCTGTTGTTTGACAGTTTACTGTATCCTGCCACACGGGAAGTCTGTTATAGAGGAGTTCCAGGTTCTCTCAGTTAGTTTTGAAAGACATAGCGTATGCGCCGTCTTCATCAGAGGCGGCAAGGCCCTATTCCAGGCTATTTTCAGTCGTGCAATGATATGTCTGTGTTGATCTCATAGACTTCTCTGCATGTTGTTCAGTCCTTCTTAATATATACAGAAATTGAAGTGTTTTCTTCTGTTCTGAGCTTCTGTCTGAAATCCCAGCTATTATGCGAGATCATCTTTCTCATTGGCCTTTTTGTTTAGGGCTTTTAATATATGTGTTGCAGTCCAGTTTCTTTTCACATGTTCGCCCGTATTCGAGGGCTTCCAGGAGCTGAGGAGAGAGAACTTATGGTGACCCCAGCCTGTAAATAGTATATAGTTCTGTAAAATCCCAGTCAAACTTGATGACTGCGTTCAGTTGAGTATCTCCGGACAAATACTCAATAACTGCGACTTCCCATGGCTGACGAGTGGCCATGGAGAACTCCGTGTCGATGATAAGTAGGCTGCAGGGAGGCATGTTCCCTTCTTAGCACACATGATGAGAGAGGAAAGGAAATCTCTGAGCTGTATGCTGATCACGAGTCAAGGTTGGTACCAACGTGCTCGTCGAAAGCCATCTCAATGGCCTTCCGGACTCCGTTCCTTTGTACATACTCGACCCAAAGTTTATGGTGGAAATATCTGCGGATCAACTCCACAACCGATCTCACTGTGGTGATGAGAGGGCTCCGATAAGATGTCATTGGTGCTGGAGAAAATGGTTTGGAAGATGCTTAACTTGGTCGATTCGTTTGAGGGCTCAGGTCATTCTGCTCGGCATTTGGTGAAGAGGTCGCCCCTCTGTGCAGCCATGCTGTTGAAATATGCCTTATATACTTTGATACAGCCGCCACGCTTGTGGAGAATGGAGCGTGACTGCTGCTCTAGAACTTCCAGCATGTGAATGCCGATGTCCGTGATGACCCTAGCAACTGTTCTCGTGTCAGTTCACGAACCCCCCACGCGACCCGGATGAACATATTGGAAAGTTCTCCTGGTCTCGATCGACGACGATGAGGAGGTTTCGGGCATATCCTCTATATCCTTGCTCCATGACGACTGGGGGTCGGGGAAGGTGATGCCGTTTACAATTCTGGTGTTGGTGATGTGCTTCCTGTCTCTCTTCCTTGTGAAGAAGTCGTCGACGGTCGCATTCTCACAGAAAACGTTGGAGACATAAGTTTCCATCTTCCGCCCATACCGCTATATCCTTCCTTCAGCCTGGTCTTCCCACGACACTTTCTACCAAGGTCCACATCGAATAGGCACATCAGCACTTTGTAGATTTAGACCTTGGCCTCCAGCTCCTCTACTCGCAAGAAGGATGCGGGGACGAGGACAGGCATTGAAGTTGACGATAGTGGCATTCCTATCATCTGGATGCCATCGTCCATCGTAGTGGACGACGTGTATCTCATCGTTGGTATCGCCGACATGGGCGCCAAGCCTCGTATGGAGAATATAATATAATAAAAAGAAAGAATGTACTAAGAACTCGTGTTGTTCTTTGGCGAGGTATGGTTTGGTCTCCGCTTTGCGTCAATGGGTCCTGATCTAGTATCTTGAACAATGAACGCTCGAGGTGGTTGGGTAATATGCAAGCCTTAAGCCCCTGAGAGTCCTTCTTATTCTTCAAAGGCTTGACCTGAATTAGAATGTACTCCGCGACAGTCTCCTGCAGTCTCCCGGGTACAATTGGCGTGGCCCAAAGTTGCCCGGTAGCGAAGCGATCAGCCAGTGGGCGCAATAGAAACTCATAGAGGGCGTTTCGAACCCGGTTAGTTCAGAGATGTTTGGAAAGATGATGTGCACAATCTTATCGTCGATGAGCCAAAGGTTCGGTATGTACGAAGCATTCGTGGCCTTGCCCAGGGTTGTCGTATATGACATGAGCGAAACAGTTGCAGGTTCTTTAAGGTCTTGGCCAGCAAATAGCGTTTGCAATCACTTTCCTTGTTCTAATCTTGCTTTCACGGTTTTGCTGGCGTCAATGGAATCTCTGCAAGACCTATGATGTCGACAGTGGTGGTGATAGTATAAGACTAAAGGTAGGGGTTGTGGCAAGCGGCTGAAGTGTCGTGGCCTCTGACATGCGGAGTAAACGCCATGTGTGGTATACTGTATACAAGGCATAGGTACCCCGTAGAAGGGATATTAATAGCAAGGGTGGTAGCAAGCGGTGTGATACTTGATACAGGATGTAAGTCATCCATCCCGCGTCTTTATGTCAAAGTATTGCTAAATGCAGGAGGCGCCAAAGATATGTCCGCAAGGGAGGATAACGGCCCGAACTTGAGACTTGAACGCGAGAGTCAGATCTTCTGTGTTGTGGTGAGTGACTATAAGACTTCATGCTACAGTCGACTTACCATGTAGAAGGGATAATGCGAGGCCACCACCTCAGCGAAAGAAGGCTTTTCTAGCCCAAACTCCTTTTGTCTCGAATGTAAATATCTATCTGTGGCGGCGAAGTGTTAGCTTAGCGCGTATAATCTTGCTGACGTTGGCAGCTAGGGTAGGGAGAGTATAGTAATACCGTTATATGATGCTAATAGTCAAGGGAAGATGGAATATAATGTTTACTCTGGACTTCTTGCAGTCAGCCATTGCAAGGCTGGTACCGAAGCAGATGCTTGTACGCCCGAGTCCCGATTGCAACGACGTTGGCGATGTTGGCGTGATATAGGGAAATCCGCTAATACGGTTGCAAGGCGAAATATTTCTGCATGTTGGTTCGCATCTAGCTGTACCAGGTATGTCACCTCCGTTTGATGAGATGAAACTTGCCCAGAGTATCAGATTGTCTATCATACTCGATCGAGCTGACATGGCACTCTTCCGAGACGTCCTGGGCGAAAATCAACGCTAGTTCGAGTTGACCAAATCGGAACGGGTTGTGAGGCCTAAAGGCCTCGACAATCATCTGCATTATGGTTTGCAGATTCCTTTGGACGTCCGCATATGTCCCGTCATCTTTTTGCTGGTAATCGAACCTCTCGAAATGACGAATGCGACTCCGTGAGTACCTTATATGGCTGCTTAGAAAGAGACTCATTGTATATAAAACTTGATGAAGGCGAGACTAAAGGAATATCTTGTCTTCCATGAGAAACTTGAAAGGGAAAGGGGTTGAGGAGAACTGATAATAGTCTTACGTCGTGGATATGGAGGTTGTCTAAAATAGATGCAGGGAGTGTCCCAGATCACTTTTCCTGACAACAGCTTCAAAGTCCTGGTCATCCAACAAGTCAATGTTATCGTTGACCGTCTGAACAACCACGGTCGTAATCAATTGAGCTGCTTTTGGGTTCCTTGGCGCTGAGATGAAGAGTCAGTGTACAATGTTCGCAATGAATGGGGAAAAGATTTGTTTATAGCGTACCGTATAGTTTAAGAGAAATGACGTTGTGAACAGGTGCGTGAGTGGCCGGGCTTTGTTCAACAGAAGAAACAAAGATATACTCCGCCAACCCTTTCGTCTGTTATCCCCGCTCAAGTTTTGGAGATCTTCGTGGGGAGCGAGAGCTGGCAGAGTTTCTTGACTGGGTGATTTTTGCCGAATTTGGGGTGAATTCGAGGAGTGTAACGTCTCCGTCGCTCACGGTTGAAAGCTCTATAGTAGATGCAACCGATCACGGGGGCTGCTGCTGGTAGTGATGGGAACGAAGCGAAAGGTGTCATATTCCTCTGTGTTGATATGATAGGGGGAGAAAGGTGTATAAAGACGACTTTGTATATATGTATTTGTATTTGTATAATATAAGGTCTGGTGGCACGTTGTGAAGTAAACTGTGTCTCTTGGTCGGGGAATGTGGGAGAATTTATAGTCAGAATGAAAGCCTTGATTGCTTTCTATTTACTCAATATGAGGTCATTCAACAATTGATTGTTGAAGCCAGGCTAGAGGTAAATAAGCTGCCTAAACAATCACATGTGTTATCATGGAAACCGGACAATGGCATTGATGTTGGTAAATAGACCCATGCAAGCATGATGCCGCTGATTGTGGATGGCACAGCAAAGGAGCAGTGCCAAATAGCAAAGGCTTTCAATCTCAAGTCATAAAACACCTTGCTATTTCTGCGGTAACTTATAGTAAGTTGTGATCATTTGTGAGAAGTTTTGATGAGTTATGGCGATTCTATGGTGTGGGCGATTCATTCTGGTCGCTTGGAACAATCTCAAGTGTTCCGACTCTCCAAGTACTGAGAAGCGGACAGAAATAAGTCAAGTAAGTACTGAAAATGTATTTTGTATGACGCCAGCTCCTCGATTTGGTGATAGTCTTCTAAAATGCCTTCTCTCCCCCCCTTGCCAATACTCTACAGAGACTTGCCCATGAACTTTCTCTTGGTAAAGCTCAACCACCACTTGCTAGGCTTAGTCTCATCCTCATCATATACTCTAGCGAGTAATCGAGACGCAAGCTCCTGTCGAACCTGCGACATATATTGCTTAAGCTGCTCCGCTTCTTGTCTGTCCCTAGGGGGCTCGTACATCTACACTCAAACATTAGTAAACCGGCCAATTCGTCGTGCTGTTTGAGTTTGAGTTTGGTAAAAACATACCTGGTTGAGAGGCCATGCAGGGTCTCCAGGAATAGCAAAGTTAAGGTCAAGCGCCAAGTTCAAGACATCCTTCTGGGCATCACGCAGAGAAGCCTGGGGTCGGATCTTTGTCAGGCAATCGCTGACAAACCAGATTCCATACACAAGCAGACGATCGGCGGGGCCTTGGATCTCAAAGTTTCGGAAGAATGTGTTGGCGCGGAAGAGGGCGAGGACCTCGTCGAGGATGTCGTAGCTCTCGCTGTCGGGGTCGGGAGACTCGTTGGCCGGCAGAGGCGGCGAGGGGTTGGGGAGGGTGTAGGCAGGGCCTCTGGTCTTGGTACGGAGAGGGAGGAGAGGGAAGTTGCCGATTATGCGGGGGATGTTGGGATCATTGTTGAAAACGGAGTTGTATGCCTAGAGAGGTTGTTGTTGTTAGCTTGGTTGATATCGTGAGATGCGGTGATGCAATAGGAGATGGTGGAGTGTGTTTGTGTAGTTATTTGTGTAGTTTGGGTAGTTGATTTGGACATACCGGCATCTTGAAGAGCAATTAACAGACCAATTCCAGTATATCAAAGCTGCTTGGGAGGGAAATGGACAAATCGGCGCAAGATACGGGCTGATTGATGCTGAGTTGCGCTTCGCTTCGTCACCGGCGGGGCTACACCAAGCTCACCAAGCTCACTCACGGGCTGGATTGGTGTGGGGCAAGGCTGGCAGCAGAGCAAAGTTGATGCCTTAATCAGTGGATTGCCCATCAGGCTACAAACAATGATGTGGCGCGCACATGCGCCTCCCGTTATGGCTGCCTAATGCCAGGGATGGCTGCTCACGTGAACTCGCTACTCATTCGCGCCGATTAGCTCCGCGACGAATCACGGTGGCGACGCGCTTTTTCCCTCGTCCCTCGTGCAGATTCTTCCTGGTGCAGATGCAGGTCGTATCCACTAACAACTCATACCTAAGAGTGAAAAAAGAAGCCTTGCCTTGCCTTGCCTTGCCTTGGTTTCACGCCCTAAGTGTGATTCATTCAGTGTCACCGATATTTCCTCCCTCCCGTCTCTCCTCTCCTCTCCCCTCCTTCCACCTTCTTTTTCTCTTTTACTGAAGAGTCTACTTTTTGACAAGAGTTGCCTTGTTCTTCTTTTTGCTCATTTCCTATTGGACACTAAGAATCTCCCCTTTTTTTCCTTTTTCCGTCAAAAAGACAAGGGCGACGCTCGTGCCAGACGCTAGCGGAGAGCTTGTCACTGGAAAAGACTGGAGATAAACAGGGAATCGTTAAGGGCGCGTCGCAGAACCAAGGCTCGCTCTACAGTAAAGACTCGAGAGAAGCATCCGGCTTCAGGCAACCAACAAGCGCTAAAAGAGTCATCCAAAGGGAGGCAAATACAGATCGACTATTCAATCATCGGATGCTTGCATTTGAGTAAGTTTACGCTATTCTTCTGTTCTTTTTCCTCTGACATCAACGATATCCTTCTTCCCCCCAACCAACACAACCCATTTACACGCAGTGCTAATCAACCCTCCTTCGCGACAGTTCTTTATTCGGAAACGGCAGCTTCATCGGACAGCTGCGCAGTTTGGTGGATATGGCGACTTCGCAATCTTCTTCTACTACCTCTTCGACTTCACCGTCGCGCAACGGTAACGCCAACGGTGTATTACTGGACACAACGCCTTGCACTTCACAGGCGCCCATTGTCGCCCCGCGAAAAAGGCGTCCGCAGCGCATCTACCGGCCCGCAAAGAACTCGCTCTACGATATCTTCCAGCAACACGCCGGCACATCGCTTTTTGTGCGACCCATTTGTTGGACGGACTTACACGCCCAGCTACTCGGTGCGAGATGGGAGGAACTGCCGCCATGCGATACACCTCAGCCGTCAGCGGCTCCAGGCACGCCACCATCGCGAGGACATTTGAGTCCATCGAATACCATCATCAGTCTTAGCAACGCGCTCACGCAGATTCTCCTGCCCGACCCATTGCATCCTATTCTATCCTCAAATGCTGTCAAGTCGGTCCTCAACACCTTATGGCCTACACCTTTCAACAAGCCGCAGTACCTCCCCGAACTTCATCTATATTTTGGCGGTCGCGTTTACCGTGATGCTGTACGCGCGCAGCTTATGTGGAATTACCCTTCCGAGGAGGCAAAGTCTTCATACTCTTCATTCAAATCAGTTTCAACGCGACCCGCTGAATCCTTCAATATCTCAACACAGTCGTCGCCAAACTACAGCCCCGCCAACCTACCCATGATCTGTTACATCGGCAAGACTCAATTGGCTTCAGTCCGAAACAACCTTTTTCGCGTCGCTTCTGGACCTGGACGAACATGGAACGAGCCCGTGTTTCGCCTCCAGCAACTGCGAGCCCGTATCCTCGTGCCTTCGAATTCCGATCACGATGCCCATTTTGTGGGTGTCTTTCTAGGGATGGCGCAGAAGCACTTCTACCCTACCCCACCTATCAGTGGCAGACGCGACTCGCGCATTTCACCAGGACAGGGCATTCCTCCAAGCCCCAACTTTCACGACATCAAGCTAAAGATTCTCACACACGACATTGACACATCCGAGTTTATTGTTTACACTGGCCACATCACAAAGGAGTTCTTGGAGAAGTTCCACGATCCCTTCAAGGCTCCAGCTGACGATGACGACGCTATTGTTTCTGGTCTCAAGATCGAATACACAAGAGTTCCCATCTGGCCGATTCTGGGACTCCGAGAGAGACTGGGCAAAGCTCTAGGCCAAGAGATTGTCGGAACATTCAACCCCGATGAGATCGAGACATGGGAGAAAGATCCTGAGAAACCAACTGGCGAGAAGCGCAAGCGAGATGTCCTCACCGAAGTCGTCAGCAGTAGCTACGAGGAAGAGACTGAGGAAGAACCAGCAATCGTTTCAAAGAAGCGCTGTCTAAACGAGGGCACACCTGTGGGCGTGGTGATGTGAAAGCAAGCTAAATTCGGTGTATGATATGAAACTCAGATGGGATGGATATACCCCCACGATTTAATTTTGAGGGCAACAGGACGCATTCGGTATACACGATACATTTGGCTGGGCTGGGCTGGACTGGATTGTCTTTGGGATTGCATGAAGACTCAATCTGCCTCATAGGCACGCATGACATGGGCGACGGCGCAGGGTTATCAGATAGTCGACGGCGCAAGGTTAGGTTATCAGGGTATGTATGAGCAACAAATAGCATTTGGCTTTTGGGGACCAGTTATGACTTGAATTGAGCTTTCAGAGGGACTGAAGTGAGGGATAGGTTTAGGACATGTACATACATATGCCTTTCTTGTGGTTTTGATCTTTCTAGCGAGATGGTCTGTGTTTGATGACGAATTCAATGACATTTCTTGAGCATTGCCCTTGAGACTTTGAAGCCAGTTGCTTTTTGGGCTGTTCGCGGGGTAGAGCATTTCTGACCATTAGTAGGCTCGACGCGAGACCTTCAACTTGGATCAACTTGGAAGCCAACTCTCACTAGCAACCACTTGTCAAAGTCTCTTGCAAGGAGAAACACATGTCTATTCATTTCTCTTTAACCTCACGGACTCAGTCCGAACCTCGGAATGCTGCACGACTACACCATCTTCTTCAGCTCTGCTTACAGGAAAGCGGAGATATTCTGAGTTTTCTCCAGACCTTGATCCGAACTTGCACTTGCATATCTTAGTGTTCTTTTAGGAATGGTATCGTGAGAGCTTCCTATTTCGAACATCGGAGAGTGGTTGTGTGTGTGATGGATTAGCGGTTGTTAGTCAGGTCTGATAATCTCCTGGTTTTGATCGCAAATACTGCCATTTTTACACTGCCATGGTTATACGCAGTACCTTGTCTTCGGATAAGGCTGAGTTGTGCTGGGTTGGGTTTGGGCTTTTACCCGGCAATTAACAAGGTTTTTTGTTTCTACCGCTTAATTTGTTTCAATTGTAACAGGCTGGGGTTGGGTTGGTTATGTGTGATGACGTTCTTGATGCGAATGTGAGAACAGGGGCATAGGTATTGGATCTATACGCGGGATTGAAATGGCAGATAGTGAATAGATTACCCGAAATAGACATTAATCCCTCATAAGAACAATAATATCCTCGCATTAATTTAGCTACAGACCGACATTTCTAATCCTCCCCCGCATTCTTGTTGCTGTATGTATTCCCCGGACTTGGACAGGTCACCAGGGCCTAACTTGACTTAAACAAACTACGGCAGACAAGGATCTCAGGGTCCGGGGTATGACCTCTTTTCGACTTACACCAAATGCCAATGCCATCTTTGATCAACTGTGCTGTGCTTCCCCACCATCAAACTATTCAGTCGTTCCCTCCGGTACCACCATCTTTTTTCCCCTTCATCTCCACCAACCACAGCAAACACACTATCACAAAAACCATTCAGCTGATCGTCGATCCCTCCCCCTCTCCACGTGGATAGACTAACAGGGACGACAATTTTCTGCCTCGGTCTCGTAGAGTCAGAAACTTGGCAAATACACCATGCTTTCTCGTCTGGCAGCTGATTTCCCCACGGGGAAGCGGGGACTGCACTCGGCTCAGGGACTTCTTTTGGGCTGATACTTTTGTGAATACGGCGATGGCTTCCTCTTCTGGGGGATATATGCCTTTGAGGAAAAGATGCAAGTTCACCGTCGACGTCGAACCGGGGTATGAGAGAGAGACAAACTCAATATACTGTGGGAATATGTCAAAGCGGGAGGGGACGAGCGCGGTGTTGCTTGAGAGTTCAAATTGAGCTCATTTCCCGGGTGAAAATAGGATCAGCAATTCAACTGAGACAGCGGGATCAGTATATGTTGACTCGTTGTTTTGACGCTTGAGACACTTAAACTTTGTTGCGTACGGCTCTCTCCGTGGCGGTTCAGTTCAGACTTTGTTCCAGCCACTCCTACATCCTAGGCTATCTATCAGTCCTACAGTTGAGCTTCACAATGAAGTTTACAGGTCTTGTCTCTGGCTTCGGCCTTCTTACGGCTGTGGCAGCTGTTCCAGCTCCTTTCCCTGCCCCAGATGCTATTCTGGATCTTCAGCCTGTTGAACCAGCCACGCCAGCTCTTGAAGAACGAGCTGCCAAAGTCACAGTCGCTGTTCCCTCTGGAACTGTCATCGGCTCAAGTTCTGGCACTGTTGATTCCTTCAGAGGAATTCCCTTTGCGGATCCACCGACGGGGTCTCTGCGACTCAAACCGCCAAAGAAACTATCCAAGCCTCTAGGCAACTTTGATGCTTCAGGACTTACCGGCCCGTCATGTCCTCAGATGTTCATCTCATCTGGTGCCCAAGACGTCATCTCCAAGTTTCTATCAGACTTTTTGGCTATTCCCTTCCTTACTCCCATCACTGGTCAGGAGGATTGTCTTACTATGACTGTCCAACGACCGGCTGGTACCAAGGCTGGTGATAAACTCCCTGTGCTATTCTGGATCTTTGGCGGTGGCTTTGAACTTGGTTCGAGCGCTATGTACGATGGAACTAGTCTCTTAGGCACTGCCGTTGATCAGGACCAGCCATTTATCTACGTTGCTGTCAACTACCGCGTCGCTGGTTTCGGATTCATGCCAGGTGCTGAGATCAAGAAGGATGGAAGTTCGAACTTGGGTCTTCTTGACCAGCGCATGGGTCTTCAATGGGTTGCTGATAATATTGCTTCCTTCGGTGGTGATCCTGACAAGGTCACTATCTGGGGCGAATCCGCTGGTGCTATCTCAGTTCTTGACCAGATGGCTCTTTACGGTGGTGATGCCGATTACAACGGCAAGCCCCTTTTCCGCGGCGCCATCATGAACTCTGGTAGTGTTGCCCCCGCGGAACCTGTGGATAGCGATAAGGCGCAAGCTATCTACGACGCAGTTGTGAAATCAGGCGGATGCTCTGGATCTTCTGATACTCTTGCTTGTCTTCGTGGTCTGAGCTACGACAAGTTCTTGAACGCAGCAAACTCTGTTCCCGGACTCTTGTCGTACAACTCCCTCGCTTTATCATACCTCCCTCGCCCGGACGGTACTGTTCTTCCTGATAGTCCAGAAGCACTCATCGCATCAGGTCGTTACCACGCAGTTCCCATGATCAACGGCAACCAGGAAGATGAAGGCACTCTCTTTGCTCTCTTCCAGCCAAACTTGACCACCACAGCCAAGTTCGTCGACTATCTTCAGCAACTCTACTTCCAAAAGGCCACCAAGGAACAACTGACCGCTCTGGTGAACACATATCCCACCGCCCTCAGCGCAGGAAGTCCCTTCCGAACATCCCTCCTCAACGAAGTCTTCCCCATGTTCAAGCGCCGCGCTGCCATCTTCGGCGACTTGGTCTTCTCCCTGACCCGTCGAATCTTTCTCCAATTAGCAGCTGAGCAGAACCCCGACGTCCCAGCATGGTCTTACCTCGCGAGTTACAACTACGGCACGCCTATTCTCGGAACGATGCATGGTTCTGATCTGCTACAAGTCTTTTATGGTCTCTGGCCGAATAACGCTATGCGCAGTATCAGGACGTACTACTTCAACTTTTTGTATAATTTGGATCCTAACAAGGGTGTCACCAAGTATGCGAATTGGCCAGAGTGGAAGGGGAGCAAGAAGCTCATGTGGTTTGAGACGGCGAATAAGAACAGTATCATTGATGATAACTTCAGGACGGCGCAATATGATTGGATTTCGGACAATGTGGACGTTTTGAAGGTATAATTTAGGACACAGTTATGAATTAATGCATCTGCTTTTGCTTGTTCAAGACGAGAATGTCCATATATCACTACATATCCCATGACTGCCCAAGAGCTGTGTAGTTTAGACCATCCACGTCTATCCTCACTTTGTCTGCAATGTTCCAAAAGTCCTGCCTGTCATCTTGGAGTCATATCAGAGATGGAAAAGCCTAGTATCTCATTATCCAGCCCTTCAAAGACATGCTCCAATCAAATTCTGCTCTAAAGCCTTGCCATCTTCATGGTCTCTAGGGACATGAATTCTAGTTGCAAGAATCTCCTTTCTTGACTCGACTATCGCTCGCCAATCTGAGACCTCGAGTGATTGTCTTCCTCATATCCCCTGACCTTCTCTTGTATCATATTTCGAGTCAATGTCTCTTGCGCCAGTCACTCATCTATTGGTACGTCAACAGCTGGAGATGTTCACTGACAGGCCAGGTATGTCTCAGTAACGAGCATAAACTATCTTAGCATTCATTATCTTTGAGTTTTCACTACCTAGAGCTTCTAACTCTATCTGGAAGATGCAGATATTATCAAGGCATTTCTTTACTATTTACCCAAAAGTAATAAGTTAAAAAAGAGTTACAGTTAACACTACACACACCTTACTGTAAACAGGCCTTAAAACAACATTCTGAGGCGAGAAACCGTTATGAATGCTAAAAGGAATAATTTCCCGTTGAGTTGACTGTCAAAATGCAAAAGGAAGGGTCTGGCCGGGGATTGAACCCGGGACCTCTCGCAAGCTTTGCTGTAGGGTTTTCCCTAAGCGAGAATCATACCACTAGACCACCAGACCGATCAAGGTTCCTAAGAACCTGTTGTGGAATCGTTGAGATTGAGTTCGGAGTTTGATATTATATTATACTGAATCACAATTTACTTTGATTTGGGCCGAAGCACTAGTACCATCAGGGCAATATTCAAGCAACATCAGAGATCAAGTTGGGGTGTTGTGAGCAGAAGCCTTGAATCTGATCTTTGGACATGGCCGGGGCGTCGCGCGGCTTCAATTGTGGCAATGTCGTGTTCGGATCCAACAGAACCTGCCAACGGTTCCCAACGTCAATGCAATCTTCGAGCCAAACTCTGAAGAATCCCAACAGTCGTTATATTTCAATGGTATTTAACTTTTATTACAAACATGCTTCCAACATCATAGCTTACACAGTCAAGCATATCCATGAGCGCTGAGCCACTCCTTGAGCTTCTCAGAATCACGCTCGCGGTATGCAGCACGTCCACGGATCTTATCCTTGACAGTCTCCAGAGTTCGGTTAAAGCTGCTGGTATCCTTGTCGGCCATGAACTTCTCAATCTCGTCAACAGCAGACACATGGGTGAAGCTGCCCAGACTGAGCTTCATGTATCGGTCGACAACGACAGGGTTGCCAAGCTTGGTAATGACGGCATCCCAGTTGTCTTGCATGAACTTCCATTGCAAAGGACGGCCAATGACGTTGCTAGCGACAGAGCCACCGAGAACGTGCATGTCTCCGGCAGGGACGGCGTTGGAGGGAGGAGACTCGTTGAAGTTGAAGGGAATAACCTCCTTGGTGAGGAGCTCAGCGTCCTTGACAGTGCCGAGAACGCTGAGGGAAAGAAGCTTGCCATCGATAGACTTGGTGTTGAACCACTCCTTCTTGAGAATCTCAACGGTACGGGCAGGCTCCTTCATCATGGCAGCGCGCCAGATGGCGGTACGGATAGGGGCGGGGATGGAGCCAGCCTCAGGGTTCTCAACCCAAGTGTTGAAGCGCTTCAGGGCCTCCTCAGTAACACTACCCATGTTAGTCCAGTCAAAATACGGATACAAGAAACTTACGCAGGGTGGCCGCAGGCAACAGCAACACCGATAATCTCCTTTCGCAAGATACCGGTGAGATAGTCCTCGCCCTCGGGGAACTCCCAACCAACCTCCTTGACCTTTTGGTCAATCAGCTTCAGTGTGAACTTATCCAGAGCCTTCTTGATAGATTCATCCTCTCCGAAAACGGACTTGACACCACCGATGGAGTCAAGAACCTGGCGCCAGACCAGAGTGTGGTTCTCCTTGCCGAATCCTTCGAGGAAGGTCAGCAGAGCAGGGGTGGTGCCGTTGCCGGCAAAGGCAAGGTCGGCGGTGGAACCAATGATCGAGATCTTGTCCTCGGTGCTGAGCTTGTCTAGCTGGTTGCTAAGCTTGGCGAGGCGCTCGGGGGGTAGTTGACACGGTAGAAACCAGTGGCACCGCTGTTGAGCTTGTAGAAGTCCTCGTCGACGTCACGGATGGTGTCCTCCTTGGTGGTAAGAGACAGGGAGGCAATACCGGCGTGATCCTTCTTGCCCTCAAGGCCGAGAGGAACCCACCAGGTGGTGGTGTCATCCTCAGGCTTAACATCACCGGTAGACAGGAATCGGGACTGCTTGACAGAGATCTGACCGGGCTCCTCAGCAACGGTAAGGACGGGGTGACCGATCTTAGAGATCCAAGGGTTCATAAGCTCGGTGACGTTCTTGCCAGAGGCCTCGCCAAGGGCGTTCCAGAGAGCAGTGGTTTTAGCGTTTCCATAGGCGTGAGCCTTCAGGTAGTTAGAAACACCCTTGAGGAAAGTCTCGACACCAAGGTGGTTGGCAAGCATGCGGATGGCAGAGCAGCCCTTGAGGTAGCTAATGGAGTCGAAAATCTGGTTGACATCAAGAGCATCTCGGACGGGAACGTGGATAGGGTGACTGGCACGGATACCGTCCAGACGGAAAGCAGCCTCCATACCCTCGTTGACGAACTGGGCCCAGACTTGCCAGTCAGGGTGCAGGTGGTCAACAGCGTGCCAACCGACCCAGGTGGCGAAACCCTCGTTGAGCCAGAGCTCATCCCACCAGTCCATGGTGACAAGGTTGCCAAACCACTGGTGAGCAAGCTCGTGGGCGACGACATAGGCGACAGCGTTCTTGAATCGAGGATCAGAGGTCTTCTCATCGTAGAGAACCTGGGTAGTACGGTAGGTAACAAGACCCCAGTTCTCCATGGCGCCGTGGGTGAACTCGTGAACAGCAATCAAATCGGACTTGGGCAGAGGGTAGTCGATGTCGAAGATCTCGGAGAAGAAGTCGATGATCTTGGGAGCGTGCTCGAGAGCCCACTGACCCTGCTCCTTGAGACCACGGGTGGTGTAGACACGTACAGGAATCTGCTTGCCATCATACTTGCGGTCAGTGAAAGCCTCGATGTATTCAAAGTCACCGACGGCCCAGGCCAGTAGGTAAGTGCTCATGACAGGAGAGGTCTCAAATGATACAATGTTCCAGCCATCCTTGGAAGTGCGAGTCTCCTTGACAGGCATGTTGCTCAGAGCAACCTGGTCGGAAGGAATCTCAATATCGAAATCGAAAGTGGCCTTGAGGTTGGGCTCGTCGAAGCAAGGGAAAGCTCGGCGAGCATCGCAAGCCTCGAATTGTGTGCTGAACATGTAGTGCCATTCGCCATCGCTGGGAACCGAAGCAGAAGGAGTCTCGGTAGGCTTGTACTTGCTGCGGTAGAAACCAGCCATCTCATTGTTGATGATACCCTCGAACTCGATAACCAGGGAAGCCTTGGAAGCGACGGGGAGCTCCTCATCAAAGGTGATGGTGGAGCGCTGAGCCTTGGAGTCGTAGTCGAACTTTGTAGATTCGAATGTCTTGGAGTCGACGGAGACCTTGGCGTGAGAGAGCTTGAGTTCGAGAGTGTTGACGATGATTTCTTTGGTAGGCTTTGTGACTTCCGAATCGATACTGTAGAGCTGTCAGAGCTAGCTTCACGATGAGGGGTAGAGGCGGCGTGACGTACGTAACAGTTCCCTTGTAAGTCCAGTTGGTGAACTCGAGGTCCCTCAAGGAGAGGTCATAGTGCTTAGGCTTGACATTGTCGGGGAGAACATCGCGGTCAGTCATTGTTTCGTTGCGTGCGAGTCTGGCGTGGGCGGAGCAAGCTCGATCAGAGATCTTGGGGACAAGACTGTTTGTTGTGTTAGCAAGCTATAGCTCTGAGCTTTAGCTTAGCGAGTCTGGACAAGAACAATGGGGTATAATGAGAATAGAGAATAAATTGCAGAAGACAGATGATGATGTGAGGGTGGAACAGGCGGCAAGATATAGCTTGACAAAAGGGCAATGGACTAGGTAACGTAGGCAGAGCAAACAAGAGCGTGATGATGCGTTGCCGTGTACCTAGGAAAGACCCCGCGGTTGGTGGGGTGTGGGCCGGTTTCCGATCCCAGCTGCCCCTCTCCTCTCTGTCTCCAACGTCTATAAAGGGATAACGTACCTCCGAATACCGATTGGCATAGGCCGTCCATTATCACGGCGACTATTCAACGGCTTCACTTGACCATTTACAAGTGAAGCAAGACCTCTCGAAAAGATACCACAGTTGACAATTCCAATTCCTTGAGAAACAGAAACAGATACAGACGGTGCCGTCTGCCGTGTAATCACCGATAGTGGGCTACAATTGCTCCACAGACGTAGAGGCAGAGGCAGATGTCGCAAAAGGCCCTTCGAGGACGACATTTTGGCCCGGATCCTTGACCCTTTTCAGGAGTGCTGCGCCGTCGCAATTGGGCAGGTCGTTGATGGGTGAACTCTTATGGGATGCCAATGATATCCTCTTTTAGCAGCTGAGAGCCCCCATTGATGGCACTTTTGTAGCGTAGCTGCCCCCAGTATTGTATCAGTATTAAGAGAGTGTCGATGCCGTGTCGAAATTTTCGGGTCAATATAAGGCTCAGGGCCCTTTGGTATGCCGCATTGCCGGCGACAAGCGAGATGGCCGAGCCGTGTGTATTGTGTCATGACATTCATTTACACTGTACATCATGAGATAGGGTAACTCGTGGGGATTTTGAAGGAGCGACTGGAACTTTAACAATATCAAGTCGGCTACTAATACACATGCTATTTAAGTAGGTATATACAAAACAGTGTATGTATTGGGATACGAAGCCATTGGGAGAGGATCGAGAAAAACAGCGCTCACCTTCACTGCGACCTGATATGACTTGGGATGATCTTAGGCAGTCTGGGATACCCTAAATTTTGCAATACTTTTTTTTATTTTATGATTTCCTAGTCAATCTTTAGGCAAATATTCTCCTATTTAGACAAGGTTATACTCAAGTCATGCTCACAAGTCCAATTTGTCACAATGCTTTCTATTGCTTCCTCATGATTCAGTTCAGAACTAAGAAATAGTTTACGCTTCCAGCGCTCTGTTGAAATGACATTCTATCCATTATTCCAGCCAAAGAGCAATTTGCCGATCCCATGAGCTACCCATCAACACTGCCACACTTCTTTGAAGGGGCAAGCTTGATCCAATCCCACCAAGTAAGCCATATTGGCTTTCCATACCAGTACGCCATGCAACCCAAGTTCAAAAGCACTTCCCAGTAAAAGCAAACCCATTCCTGCCTGATCGAAAGAATCAAATGCTAACCTCCAAATACCATGCATCCTTATTGCTCATTATGCATAATCCCTATCAAAACAATCCAATCCATTACATCTATGTTGACATCTCTTCTTGCTCAACCTTCGTTGCGACAGCATCCCACCAAGGCCCATGGGCTGCTCTGTCAACCGTTCCAATCTTCTCCAGTAAGTTTGAAATCTCTCTAACTCGATCAACAAACTCGGAAAGGCCAAGACTGGCTAGTTTCTCGCCAGCCGTGTTGGCCGCCTTGACCTTCTCGCTTGCTGATCCTGCAGCGAGGCGGGCAAGAATGTTGCTACGAAGACGGGTGAGCAATAGTCGCAGGACAGGTTCTCTGGGCTCGTTTCCGTTCTGTGCCATGTCTTGACTGGCAGTCAGAACCTTGGTAACAAGAGCGCGGAGGTGGCTCTTGGTCGCCGTCGGCATCGACCGTCCAGATTCAAGGGCAGCCATGACGCCGTCCACAGTAGCTTGGAGAGGATGACCAGCCTCGAGAACAGCCATGACGCGTGTCGCTTCCATCTTCCATGAAGACCGAACATCCCGCTTCAAGAGGTTCTTGCACTGCAACAGAACAGCACCTGCGGTAATGACCCGCTGAATGGTGGTAGAGACTTGGCCGATTCGGTTGTAATCTAGACGAAGCATCTCTGGAACCTCCTCAATGGGTGGGGGGGAGATCCTGGTAAAGATGTCCACGAGCATCTGCGCATAGAACTTTCCAGCATTCGGTCGCGACCTCGGATGGTTGATTCCCTCTGGGTCCCTCTTCTGAACTTCTGCAAGAACCTTTGCTCGGGAAGCCTTCCATGTCGCCTCAGCTGCTGCGAGGCCAAGCTGACCTTTCTCAACATCCTCGGCGAACCTCTTAGCTTCATAAGGCGCCGCGGATTGGATAAGCTGAGGTGCAGCACTTCGCAAAAGATAGTTGATGTAGTCGCAGAGCATCACATCAATGAACCCGTTGAGGGCCTCAACTCGATCAATAATGTCGCCGTCTGCCAGCTTGTTCTGGATCAAATCCTGAACCTCTTCATCGCGAAAAGGGGCACATAGTTTGGGCAGAAGTGACGACATCGCAGTGAAGAATTTCTCATATGAGAAGTTGCCGAGGGCGAATTGCCGCTCTGCCATCTCGGGGTCCAGGATTTCACCGATGAGGTTATACATGGAGTTACCTGGCTTGAGCAGGCGCTGGAGCCTTTCCTTGATGTAGCTCGCGATAAGAGCAAAAACTTGGAAATTGATCCCACTGTCATCATCTGTCATAGTGGTCCGCATCTTCATGTATATAAATTTCGAACGTTCCGATTGCTGTTCTCGGTATTCGTCAGGCGAGAGCTGATATTCCTTGTTGATGGCCAGCTCATGCACAACAATCCTGTTATTAGGCAATAGACCATTGAGGCCAGTCTTGGGCGCAGGAGCCTTCTCCTGGACTTTGCTGGCTGGTGTTGCAGGAGGAGTCAGCGTTTGAGACTCGGATGAGACCAGACTTTTGGCTGTCTCAGATGCTTCTCCCGGTGCGTTCTCAGCCGCACGGGGCTTTGTGTCTCCGGTCTTCTTCTTGGCAAGTCGGCTTTTGCGGGCTTCGGCAACCGCGTTGAAGATCATTTCTTTGCCCTTTTCTGCACCTGCTAGTTTCTTGATCCTCACAATGAGCATCAACTGGTTGTCTTGGATGCTCTTCTTGTAAAGAACTATAGCAGCATCGTCAGTTGTGTCCTTGACGGTATGATAGATTGCGTCAAGTTCGACAAACTGCATGAGCATGACCTCAATCAAGGCATTAGAGTCCCGAGATTTCCAAGCAATGAAAGCATTGTAGAAAGTGGCATACGCCTCAGGAAGTTTCTTCTTGAGTGCAGGTGGCATGGTGTATTTGTTGGCGGATGTCAAGCGAGAGAGTGTGTTCTCAAAAGAAATGAGCAAGTCTCGCGCCTTGCCTATCAAGCCTTGTAACTGAGGGTTGGCAAGGTCCGTAGAAGGCAGTCGGTGAGAATTGAGTACATCCACGACGTCTTCATCGCCATTGTCATTTTTGTTGCTGAGTACTTGATTAGGATGACCAAGGATCAAGAAGGCGCTGAGAAACGTGCGAACGGCTGTCATCTCGCCAACCGAACCAGTTTCACCCTCCTCAAGGCCACACAGTCTAAGCAACTGTGCCGTGATGACAAGAACCCGCTCTTGAGCTAGGAGCTCAACGACAGTATCGAAGTGTGTATCTCTGATGCCATCCACGGTCAAGCCGAGGTTGTTGAACTCGGAGATGGCTCTCTTTCGGAGGCAGCCACGCCACCACCATTGGATGCTCCTTGCGGCCTCATCTTCCGTGGGCTTGCGTCTCTCTTGCTCGACATCGGGCATGGAGTCTGTGGGCTTCCTTGCCATAATACTCTGCCCACGACTCCGCTTAGACGCATTCTTGGTTCGTAGTTCCTCCCTTCGTCTTTCTGCCTCAGCCATTCGCTCCTCGATCTGAGCCTTCAGTCGGGAAATATCCTGCTCTCGCTTCTCCTTCATAAATTCGGCAACCTGCTTTGCCTTCTTGACCTCATCCGCACAATTGGCGACAATCTCTGCCAAATTGCGCTCCCTGGCCTGCTGTGCCGCTATGGCTCGCTCCTCCGATAGTGAAGTGTCTCGATGGGTCGCTTTAGCCAGGGCCGCTCGAAGGCGAACCTTTTCGGCATGCGCCGCTCGATCGGCAAGTCGCGCCCTGCGGTCCTCAAGAAAAGAGGCGCGGCGAAGATGTTGTGCGACATGCTTGCTCTGTTCACCTCCGCGGTGACTTGATGGTTGAATAGAAGAGCATCGCGAGTGAGCAGACGAGATTGAGTTGCGGCGCGATGAGGCAGCCGAATCTCTGCGACGAGCCTGTGACGGGCGATAGAAGCGAGCGGCAATGTGGGGAGGTGGTGTATAAATTCTCGGATCGTCATCTAGGACATCGTCTTCCTCATCGGGAGGAGGCATGGAGAGATCGAGTGTATCTTCCATTTCACGGTCTGAGGGCGCACCATTGGAGTCTTCGATATTGCGCGAAGGCTCCGCAAGGTCGTGGGAGAGGCGGCGCATCGTGTCGGCGGCTGATGGCAGATGTGACATGGCCACCGCTGAATGATGAGGTTACCAAAGAATGAATCTATGGTAAAAGTAAAGTAAAGTCAATCCCAGGGCGGGAGATTCGTCTTATCGGCGCCCAAACGGGGGAGGCCGGTTTGAGGTCAGGCTGGGCGCTGAAAGCGTACAGTAGAGTCGAGAGACTAGGAGCGTTTCGTCTGGGCAACTCTGGTGGCGCAGTGGGATCCGTGGGTGGTTCTGAATCAGCAGCGAAAGGCTAAAACGGGGAGGTCTCAAATCCGCTAAACGAGCCCACCAAAGAATGGATGAAGGGTTGAAAGGAGAGACAGCGCAACAAGTCGCGATGAATGCGTATAATAAAGGCGCAGATGAGCAGAAACGAGGGGAATGCGGAAGACCAAATATAAGTATTGCACAAGCCGTTTATTAAAGCTTACAGAAGCGTCAGGCTATTGTGAATAAAAATAAGATGGAAAGAGAAAAGAATGGAAGTGAGTGAGGTTGGAGGAGGGAAAACAGTAGAAGCCAGCCAGTGAGTGCCAGGTGATGGCGGGGGAGTCAGACCAATAAAGTGTAATTCCTTATCGTTGGACTCGCACTTTCCCGCTGTTGCATATGCAGTTGGTGGCTTCCAAGTGCCGCTCTTTCCACTGCTTGCGACGACGATAGGGAAGGCACCCGTTTCAAGGACGATGAGATGGATGCATGCGCCGCGACTACCTTAAAGGGATATGTACAGAGTGAGGGGAGGTAAGGGAAGTGGGGGGCTAACAAGAAGGAGGGAAGGTTCCAGTTTCGAGTACCAAAAGCATGGACGTTTTTCTTTTCTTTTGTTGTTTGTTGTTACGTGAGGGAGAACCCTTTTTTTCCTTGAACATTGTGAAACTTTGACGCCCCGGCTTCGTGGACAGTGGACAATGGACAGGGCATGTGTCAAGATCCCTGGGCTGGACAGCCTGGGGTTCGGCCACTAAACTCCAGTGGACTCGCTCACTGGTTTACAGCGAGTCCACGATAGCTAGTCGAGTATCGTTAGGTCAGCTTATAAGATGAGCTCTAATCCATTCCAGAGAACCCACCAGAACCATGTCTCCACGATTATCAATCACATCAATTCTGCAAATCACCTAACCTTATCCGTTTCCCTTTTTACTGTTACTAGTCGACGATTTACTGAAACGAGGCCCTTTCCCGTTGTACCGAAGCGCCCCCCCTAGGCTGGTCAGCCCGGTCATGCCGTCTCGTCTCGTCTCATACCCCAGCCATGACATTTCTATCTTTGGTTTGCCGAAAAGCCCATCCCCCCCAGATTCATGCATGCGTGCTCGATACGACGTCATCACACGTGTTTCCCCTCCCGTGACGCTTTCTGGAGCCCAGATTGCGATTGTGCATTGTGCCATTCTGGGTGACTTGCTGCAATTGGGCCTAGATGCGCCTCGACGTCTCGCGTGATAGATACAACGACCAATTAGGAAATCGATATATTTGTAATAACAGCATTGTCTATTGTTGCTGTATCGATGGGCTCACATAACTCCACGATAATATGTGATAGATTCAGACGTGGCTCCATATCTTCAGGACAATAGTGTAAGTTGTTATACTGCAAATGAACTTGGCTTATTCTCTTATCATACATCTCACATAAACGAATCTCTCGCAAGGGTAATCGCACACGCAATGTAGCCTTTCATAATCCTACTATGCAAGTCCAATGATTCCAAGGTTGCTCCGCTCCCCTTGCATCGTACCTTTTTGTTCTACTATACAGAATCCCCTAAGAACCAATCATACTCATAGTAAGTATCAAGCCAAGGTCCGCCTCAACGTTGATTTTTATAATGTCCCTTTCGTAAGCATTGCATGCTCGGTGCGCTGGCCTCTTCCAGAACCAGACGCAGCTGAACCATTAAACGCCTGTACCATCCATCCAGTTCCGTTTGTTGCATTATTCCATGTGCCCTATGCAGATGTGCTCCATAATAACCGTTACTTATTCGTGATGCATCCTGATCTTAGTGGCGGAGGCTGCCACTTCGTAGTCGTCCGTTTGGAGCGCTTGACGCTCGCTCATTCATCCTTGTTACCCATTCGAGGACTGTCTCATAGCAGAGAACATACTGTCGCAGGCTCTGCACCATGCTGAGTCGTTGTTCTCGGAAATCCTCCACCGTCTTCTGGATAAGATCCACGCTATCGTCGTATAACCAGTCGATGTTGATGTTTACACCGCCTCGGGCCACCTTTCTCTCCATGTTGGATCGCTGGCCCGGGGTGAAAAAGTTAAAGTGCTTAGTAGAGCGGGGTGACATGTCCCCGTTCTCGCCCATATTGACATCTCCGTCATGATCACGAGATCGTACCGAATCCATCTTGGCCTGTCGCTGACGTTTCAACATGTCAATAACACTGTCAACAGTGCAGAATGTTCCAGTACGACCACATCCAGCGGAACAGTGTACCAGCATTGGTCGTGCCCGAGAGTCGGCCTCGGGTTCATCGTACCATGTAATAGGGAGTGACTCAAGTGACGTAATCTTGGATCCCACCACCGAAGAAGTCTCAACAGGCAGAGCAGAACGCTGCATGACATTGGCCAGCTCAACCAGCGCCAACAGGTGCGATGGCTGGGCAGGTGTACCAAAGTCAGGCCATGACGGGAAATGCAAGTGAGTAATCTCTCGAATGGGCGCAAAAGGATGAGCGGTATGAGAGAGTGCAAACTTGCGAACAATTACGTAGGGGGCCTCTGCGGGGGCTTGAGTTGGTCTCGGTGTAGGTGTCGAAGACTCGAATGTTGTCGTGGTGTTTGCGCGCTTGCGTCCCTGTTCGCTGGCCGAAGCCGATGGCATGTGATGGGACTCGGACCTATGCTTGTCGATGTCAAGAGATACCTTCTTCTCAGACAGAAGCTTGAGTCTAATGGCTCCAAAGTCTCTGCCCTTCCAGTAAGGATGACACTTGAGCTGCCCGCCTTCAGACTCTGCAGTCAACATGACGACTACACGCACATCTTGCTGCCAAATGACAGACCAAAAGTCCTGAATAGACGTTAGTCAATTTTCGCATTGTGTAAGTGGCTTACAACATACCTCGAAAGTGGCGGGGAGCGGCCCCTGAGTGGCGATGTACTGCTTATTGCTTCGGGAAGCTTTAAGGTGGCTTGCGTTGATGTAATCACATGAACCTTCAGGCTTCTCTTGCAACTTCACTCGAGCATGCTCGAAAGGCAAGATGTCTTTGTACCGGTTCTTGACTCCCTTTTCAACACCACAGAGCTGCACCTGACTTCGCTTATCCTTGTTGTGAGGGTTAAAAGCCGCATACGCCGCCTTCATTCGAGATTGTTCATCAACCTCGATGTGCAGGAACTTGTCCGAAACCTTCTTTCCGTGGTCAGGCTTTGCGGCGGCCTCTCGTAGCCAGCGGGGAAGGGAGGGTGAGTCAAGGGCTGAAGGTCGTGATACATCCAATTGGCCAACACCATCAGCCAAGTCCATGTTCTGGCGAATGTTGGAAAAGAACGGGTTCACGTCGTTGCTGGTATTGGGAAGCATGACTCCGCCGATGACAGGTGCAATCCCTCCGTGACCAAGACCGGGTTTTCCGGGAGATCCAGTTGCCGATTGGTGATCGACCAGGTCAGGGAAGTTCTCTTGAAAAGAGTTGAAACCACCCTTGAGGATGCAGGTGCCGCCGGCATACCCCTCACTCGTGAACTTCTTGATCATGTTCTGAGCGGTAATAGCATCGCGCTTATCGGAGGCGTGAGCATCATAAACAACGATGTAGTCAGTGTCTTGCCAAGTAGAGAACTTCTCTGAGTCAGAGCTAGTCTGGAAAGTCTGCTTGAGTTTCTGAATGTTGAAGGTGGCTCGCTTAAGAAGTGTAGTGGGTATGCAAAGGTTGAGAGCACCTTGAATTCTGGACTGAGCGTAGTTCTGCGATGATCGAAGGTCAAGAATAAGCAGTCTTTCCGGCTTCACACTCTGAAGAATATCCCGCAGCTGTTGGCCTGTGATCATGTGAGGCTGTCCTGGTTCCAGAGTTGCTGGTACTGTTGCAGAGCGTCTAACATCTCGAGTATCAAGAGGATCCGGGCGATGTTCCATTATAGATAGCCGAGGGTCTCGATCCTCAGATCGAGTTAGACTCGTTCTTTGCTGTTGAGGGTCCATTGGTAGCGGGGAGTCGAATCGAGGCATGTGAAGAGTGGGAACATGGCCATAGAGAGATGATTCAGAGTTACGCTTCGAGTCTGATGACACATAGGCCGAGTCTCCTAGGCTATCCTGGTCCACATCCATCCGGCTGGCTGGTCGAACATTGGCAGAGCTCAAGCCACGGCCAAAGGGCGATGGGCCGCCAGTGTCACTTCCATGGGTGTGCCATCTAGGAGGTCGAGGGCGCACAGGTGCAACTCCGTTTGATGTCACTGACGGCTGGGCATAGTGACTGGTGGAGAGAGCAAACGACTTGCCGCGGTTGAAGTCAGCCTGTCTCTTGAAGGCCTCGAACTCGGGATTAGCATCAAGAGGGACCTGCTTGGGAATCGCAGCCTGGAAGGATTTCACTGATGATGAAGGGCTCCAATTCTCGTTAGGGAGTCCTGAGGAGGAGTCTCCACGTTCATTGGCTGATTCGACGATGAGGCCAAAATAGTTAGGACTTGGTGATCTGTCATCGGAGACCACGCGAGGCGATAGCTTGGGCGGAGGGTGATTCTGGCCGACCGAGTATGGCATCCGGGGAGAGGCGAGAGGAGTCGATGTTTTTGTTGACTTGGTTGGTCGGAGTGTCTGAGAGTGAGAATGAGGGTGGTTGAGGTTATACGAATTAGATCGTGAATGGGAAATATTATTAGAATGAGACTGTCCGCCAGGAGAGTGTCGTGCAGGAGTCTTCATTGTATAGTGTAATGGCGTCCGGTCGCCAGTCCTGGAATCATGCATAGCGAAGGCGTTGATCGGGGTAGTCGACGTCATCTCTGGAGACGCAGGGGTAAAGAGAGGCTGAGCGAGGCTCATAAGGCCATGGTGAAGAGATCGAGAATTAGATTGAAGTGAGTAAGTGATGGATGGAATGGGAAGAAGGGGACCTGGAGATGGTTATATCGAGAATAGTAGTGGCCAGTGGAAGTCTAGCTTCAGCTAAATAAGGGTCTCGGGGGGCGAAGGGACCTAGGACCGAGAAGCGTAGTGTAATGTAGTGTAGTGTGGGAGTGAGTAAGGCAAGGTAAGGCGAGGCAAGGCAAGGTAGATTAAAGAAATGCAAATGCACCAGAGATAAAGATGAATGAATGGATGAACGAAGGCTACCCTCTTCCTTTAGGCTAGGCTAGGTCAAGAAGAGAAGCGGGCAGTTGGTGGGGTCTATGAATCCGATCCCTGGAAGACTTGGAAACAAGCCAAGAAGGGGGGGTGTGAGGGGGGCCCTGGGCTGGCTGGGGGTGTCAACACCGTTAGGGGTCAGGGGTGATGGCCTAAAATCCAGGGGGGAGGTCAGAGGCTGCGACAGTAAATTAGACGGTAGCCGAATTTCAGATTCGAAGGGTCCTGACGTCTGTTACTGATGGTGCCCCAGACGTTACTTAGTGCTGCCCAGTGTCCAAGTCGGTGTAGAAGAAGCAAAAAGAGATGGTGTTGAGCTGAGAAGAGTTGAGATGAGTTCAGGGAGCACCGCAGCAAAAGGCGTGTTGTATTGCTGTACGTAACACACGTACAGGGCGTTCACAAGAACAAATGCAGCATGCAGTGCTCGAAATGGTGATGAACGGTGGCAACAAGTTTATGGGTACACACACTCACTCACACGCAGCCAGTGGTACAGTTACTGTAAAAAAAAACGCCGTTACCGTCGGGGTCAGTGGTATGGCGACGGTGGCGTCTCGTGGACGATGACGTGCGGTGGAGAAAGGAGGATCAGAGAGAGGACAATCAACAGCCAGAAGGGGTGATGGAACGGAAAGAAATATTTATTCTATGTTTGCCTTCTTAGATAATACTTGTTAGACTTTAGAAGCTCATAGATTGACTCTCCTATATTAGAAATAGCCGCTCGCTGTTCGCATCCGTGGCGTTCACAATGTCCGAGGGCACAAGTTTGTAACCCAAACCTGCAGCTGTCAAAATGAATACGGTTCCCTAACTGTACGTACCCTGATCCTACCGTAACCTCCCCTGCAAGCTACCGTATTGCATGTCCTCGTGCGTCAGCGTTGCAAGTGGAGTGAGTCCTCTGTGGGGAGACAAGAGAACGGATGGTACAGAAAAAGAAACAAAGCAATCCTACATCAGTCAAAACCTGGAAACCTCGCAGCCGAATCGTTCGATTCTACGATAAGACAGAGAAGTTATCACCAGATTCTTTGCCAGGGTTGAATGCAAGAAGGGACCTGTTTATCCTAAAACGCCGAAAGGGCTGAAAGAAAGATAGAAGAAAAAAGAGGCATTAAGAGAAGCATATCGTTACAGTAGCCTAAGCTTTTTAGTCTGGTTACAGTCACCGACGTCGATCATAGCTACTGTACTGTACCGTACACCTGCACGTCAAAGTGCATAAACACTGACAACTTCCAAAGGGGCTCTGGGGTCTCTTTTCTCCTGTGTCATTCTCTTGCGCAACCGACGATCTCATAGTGGCATGTTTCGACTAGAAATGTGTGGGTGGTGCAAAGGAGAGGAGAACCAACCAGTTGAACAGATAGCAAGCAGTTCGATAATACTGCAGAAGCAGCTCCCGGTGAGAACGGTCGTTGGGGGTTAGGGGTGGTCGCGTGTAGTAAAGATCATCCAAGCGAATGGACGCTTGCTTCTGCAGAAGGGGGGAAGGGAGGACGAGACACCGGTCCGGAGTTGTGTGTGTATGGTTTTTTGTTTCTGGTGCTGTTCGTGCAGGTGGACAGAAGGACCCTTGAAGATCACTGATTCCGCAATTGTACGCTTGCCTTTACTTGTTGAAGTGTTTGGTTGATCTTTTGGTGGTTTCTGGCGGTGGAGGTTGAGGGAGGAGGGAGAGTCCGTACAGCCTGGCCAATAGTTCAGGACAATGAGGCTCAGAACTGTAGCTTCAGGTGATATAAACTCTGACAGGTATAAGATAATTAATTGATTCAAGGTATCAAACTCTTTCTGTTAGCAATGTAGTAGCAACTGCAGGTACTAGCCTGACTGGCCTGATAGAATGCGTATTATCGAAGCTTATTACGCAAGCTTCAACCAACTACAGTACGGTATCTTTCCCTCTCGTATTCTTACGACTGAGCACTATAATAGAGTTCATTCGGACATGCAGATTCCATCATCTCTTTCCCCTGTCCCACGATGATCCAGATCATCTTCACACTCTCATCCCCCTCTGTCTCTCGAATCTGTCACCGTCTCTCGAGTCCTTCCCCCTGACTATATCGTCATTGCAGCGTCAAGGGTCCCCACCTGGAAAGAAATAATGGAACGGGTGCATTGGGGGCGTGTGTGCATCTGTTTGTCTGCGCTTCAACCAACCACAAATCCGCGTGGCGCCGTCGTCAACGTCACTGGTCCACATCGGGTTTTTTGCTTCTTTTTTCCCTCGATTTATCTCCGCCTTTTCGCTTTCGCTCTCTGCCCATTTCGACATTTGCCAACCTCCGTATGAAAGAGTCGATTGAGTCTAGAACGAATCTACACTGCGAATCACGGTTTGTTTTGTGTCTTTAACTCTTGGAGCATGCGTGTTCAGATCTCGCGTCAACGGTCGTAAAGTCTGATGCCGAGTCTCGACCAGGTCTGTACGAAATTAAATGCTGCGGCATGACGTAGTTGATGAGACGTAGAGCAACCATCCCACTTACGCTCACCGTTTTGATAATTAATTACTGTTGTAACGTCCTGATAGCCCGCTCAGTAACGGAGTTTCAGCTGAAAAGCCATCCGCCCAAAGGCAAAAGCTGAATCGGAACCATGCCATGTCCCGACTTCGGCTAATGTCGAAAAAACGGCTGCTCCTCCGCTAAGCGATTTGATCTTGTGTCTATGATTTTGTTTCAAGTCTGTTTGGCTCATGCTCTCTCCCTTGTTGCGAGATGATTTCAGGGACCGCTGCTTAGACTAAGTTAAGGCAAAACTTGATACAGATGTCAGAAACGTAATGCTCAATTATAAGCCGGGGACTCGGGCTTATGCGAGGATTGCCTGATGCATGTCACTCCTACGCCCTTGTTCGAGTCGCGGACGAAGCTATCCAGCTTTTCGGTATTCCATATTCCACCGGCCGAAGCTTAACAAGCCTCGATTATCAACCAAGCCAAGCCCTGCGAGAATATACTGTAGTAGCTAGCTGCCGTTTCCTTACGGTTCCTGATTAGGGTATCCAACGGACGCTAAGAGCAAACCCTTGCAGATGGAAGCCGCAGACATCAAGTCATCTTTTCTCACCGTCACGTATTTACGTCTTTGCTTCAATCCAATCCACATCGAAGGGCCTGGACCCTGAGATCATCCCCTCCATAACGGATAGATTATCAAATCAACTCTCAAACTAGGGTTGCACGCGAGTAGAGCAACTCATCAGCGGCGCTTGCGATTATTTCTAAACAAAGACCCGACCCAGCAGCATGGCCTCAATCTTGAAAGGGCCAAGGCGAGAGGACAATCTCACTCAAGTCTTTGCGGTCAAAATGCTCTCAGAGTGGAACTGTTCGAGTAGGAATCGAAAACTTTAATCGCTTACCGCTAGTTGTTCGCAGAAACATGGCGTTGATTTCCAACTTCAGCCAAGGCTGTGTGCCAGCGAGATGCCGCCTTACAGTACTAGCCTCATCGAAGCAAGGCGGACCCTTGAATTTCTGACCTTTAGCATCTTGGGCGGGAGGGGCACGAGACGAGACTGACAACAAACTGGTGCTTTAGCCAGGAGATGCCTGACAGGACCAGATTCATCCCACTTTGACAGTTTGCCATGTTCAATAAACCTGCAGAATCGTTCCCACGGCGGGAAATGGATATCGAGAATATCCACTCAAGTCTGACTGAGGTCCCGAACGCCTTGTGCGCCTTGTGCGATAGAGGCCTATGCTACCTCCGTGACGTAGGATGGACCGTTCTCGATGCTCAGGTTGTGCTTCAGCTGAGCAACGACGCATAAGCCAATGCGTTCTAGACACTGGGTATGACATCGTCGACTTTTGATGAGCCTCGTTCTTATGGGAATTGTCATTGTCGATAATCGGTTGTGGTTCTGTCAAGACATAGTATCCCTGCCGTCGATGCGTCCAGACGTGTCGATCATGCAAGACGGTGTTGACACGAGGCAGTTCGGTTTCTAAATAAGGCAAGAAGAATTAAATGCACTTTTAATTGATTACATGGCCTCTTGGGTAGCCACTCGGGTGGGATGTGGGATTTGAGGGTTCTCATTCCGACTGGTTGTATGACCTCGAGATGGGTGGTACCCTAAGCCTAGTCTTTGTCCTTCAAAATCAGGGAGGACAGAATCACTCCCAATGATATTTTACTGCGGTTGATACTTTTCCTATGTCTGTGAGAGACGTCATGGCGGACTGTTGTGAATGATGATTTGTACCGTTCGAGTGCTCAGTCCGAGGGCCGTTTGTCCAGCGTCGCTCGTGGCAAAGCTATCCCAAAGCTGTCCAATGTAGGAACTGTTCCGATACTATGCTTCGATTATACACTTAAGCTTGTGTGTTTTTGAAGAAGCTAGTCTATATCGCACACTTTGTTCCTGTCTGGTCCAGAGCTAATTCGGCCCGTCAGAGCAACTACATCACCGATGACCAACTGACTCGTAACCACCTACTCGACAATCCGTCACTAGCACATCACCAAAAACACCTACATTAAGATCACGATTTGACCTAAACCCTCAATCCCCGATCCTTGTCACCGCCAGAGAATCAACTCATATCAAATGCCCAAACAGTCATCCTCATCTTGATCACAAAATCGTAGCATCTGGCCTCACCGGTAGGGTAGAGCGATCAGCTGACTAGAGCACCTCTACATGTGCGCTGGAAATACCTGTTTTTTGCTGGATATACCAGGCTTCGATTGTTGTTCTAGACTCGAGCATGAATCTGTTTAGCGTGACACGCGACTCGAGCTCTTGAAACTCTGGCAGTTGTCGGGGGGCCGAGCGGCGTTTGATAGAGCTCAAGTGGGACGGAACGACACGTCTTGGTCGTTAGTTTGGACGGTTTGAAGGATTAAAAGCGCCATGGCTGGTCACTGACATGTAGGGAGACTTGATAGTACAGCAAATAGAGGGAATAGTGGTTAGTCCCCATAAAATTCCTGTGATTATATGCCTAACTATGGGTATATTTACATAACTTCAACAAGAATGAGCATCAGAGAACCAAAGCTTGGTATTCAGGGTCATAAATTAGCTGTAAAACGCCTAAACTGAATAGTCTGGATATCATACAATGTTTTGCATTTCTACTGGTTCTGTCAACTGAATGATCCCATCAGTCCCTGTTGAGCTGAAGGCACATGTTCTTGTTCTTGGCATTATGAGCCCGAGTTCCTGAGCTATGGTTCAGGCATACTTAATATCCTCGTGTTTGACAGGTCACATCCGATACCAAGACTGAGCTGAAAGCTTGCTGACAAGGACTGTTTCCCTCATGAGTCGTCAAACCAACCACAGAGCATTAAGCTCAAGCCACAAACTCGATCTCTTCCACCAACAACTCCAAAGTGCAAATGTGAAACATATCTCTAAAGCTGCCCCTCGCACCATGGCAACTACCTTCCTCCAGCATGACTCTGAAGCCAGGTCTCACTATCTGCTGACTTCCAACCTCGCTTTTCCCTGAAAATCGTGCCTTTGGCTAAACTAAGACTTACACGCGATCCATGTCTCAGATGTCAGCGGAGCGATCGCTCCGACGCAAGGGCATGCAACTGCTAAAAAGAAAAGTCAATCGGCCAGCTGATGCTATTCGAGACAAATCGCATGATGTTATGAAGTGTTTACCGTACTCACCGTATGCGGTTTCAGGAACTACCGTTTTGTCGATGCAAGGGCGAGAAAGGGTTGACTCTCATCCACCAACTGGTGCAACATGGCTGGTATTCTTAGACCATATCATCATAAGCCTACTAAATTTATCCTAACCTTAGACTTGATGACCTAAAGCTTGGGTCTGGGTTGCATAAACTCATCATAAGGATATGTATATGTGCATTCCCCTTCTATCTTGCATTCAGGTCCGGTGATGGGATGACAACTTGAAGGACTCAGTGTCAGTTTTGTAGGTGACTTTGCTTGCATCTACCAATGATGGCTGACATTTCTCATCGTGGGCTTGATGTTGGTCAGACCAAAGAATTATCCACTGGTCTTCTAGGTATTTGGGGCTGGAAACTGTGTTACTGGAGATACCAACAACGACCAAGCTACACACCAGCATCGTCTTAGTTTCTGGGTGCTCGCAAGCTCTATCTGACACCCTTTCCATGCATGGCCTATATGAGGATATCCTTATCGTTACCATCCAAAGTGGACGAAATAACCATTGCTTGCTGCTCTGCTCGACTCTTCTCCTCTTGAGACCTGGCATGCAGACTTCTTGAACATCGATAATGCTCTGCGTTGCTTATCCGGATCACGGATATCGACAGTGTACAATCACAGCTTTCTCTCAGTTTGACATGTCTTCAAAGTTTACCACCTTGTCAAGTGGGTGTTACTCAAATTGGTGTGTATTCATACTGGACATAAGCTCTATTTGCATGCCAGATTTAACTTTTGAGTGACCGAACAGTGGTGCCAATATGCCATTCAGAAAACACGCACCATCTAGTCACATAATCAAGAGACCTGCCATGCCTGCCATCCATCCCGCCGTCGAATTCGTCTTCTCCCTCACGATCAAATGTAGCAATGAGGTCGTTGCGTTCATCTCTTTGTATCGGGTTTTGCATCTGATATCGAAATATTTCTGTCCGCGAGATCAGAGTTACCTAACGAATAGTTAGTATTTCGATTCCATCTTTTTGTTGACATGTCAGATTCTTACTGAACATTTCGAGTGTCGGCGAGTGCAAATGTGAGATATTGTCGGTTTCGGGGGGCAACACATCATCTGTCTAGTTCTCCTCTTTGACGTCTTCCTGTGTTCCCACAGTAGGCTCCTGCATCTTGGTTTCCTGAAGATGCTTCGTGAGCTTCTTCATCTCTTCATGCTTTGATTCGCGCAAGGCTTGAGCCTTGGCAAGCTGCTCAAGGTGTTCTCGCTCTTGCTCGCGCCGGATTGACTGAACCATACGAAATGTTTCTTCGATGATTAGTGCCAGCTCCTTGTCGGGATCTTGGTGAGCAGCATCGTTCAAGGGTGTTCCAAGTCCTCGGTTTAGAAGTGTCACTTGGTTAGGAACTTCCTGCTCCTGTTTAAGTAGATTTGGGGCTTCTACCTTCTGATCGGTCTCGAGGATTGATTCAGTGTTGGGTGCAATGTTCTCAAGGATGTTGTTCTTGGGAGGCGTGTTCATCCCAGCCTCTTCTTTGGGTGGGCTAGACATCGTGAAAGTGTCAAGAACGATGTTACAGGTCAAGGGGGAGATTCGGTAGCAGACCAAAGGATGAAGGGATAGTGTAGCAGGTCTGGGGGATGAAGGAGGCTTTCAATTTGTTGGGTTTATAACTCGTGCGGGAGAGAGATGGAGAGCCAGTGATTCAAGGGGCGAAGGGGCGGTTATGTGAACACTGGCCTGGAGTGAAACTGCACAATGAATCATAGCCATGCGGAAACAGCTAGGCAGAGAAATTCTCTATGAGCATTCTCCTTGAGCCATGTTATCTATAGCCATTATCTTTAAGCATCATTCTTCAATCATTGTCCCAATTTCTCTTCACATCTCTCCCTCTTATGCGTCTTCAACTGCCCTTACCGAGTTAGCCACGTCAGTATTCCTCCATTTCCTGACTTTTATTGAATCCCTGCCCCCAGCATCGCGCCAACGTTACCATGTCGGCGACGAAGCAGATGGCTTACTGTGCTGACAGTTGAACCAAGGGCGACCCGGCTAACATGCAATTTGAGATCATGGGGAGGTAGGGTGAAGAGAATCCAAACTGATGCTTATATGGCTGCGACTAAATATCGAAGATGCATCATACAACGCAAGTAAATTCATGAAAGCTATTCAAGATACAGTGTCGGTATCCAATTTTTAGGCTATATCATCATAAATTCTGCGTGATATGTAATACTTCAAAGTTTGAGTCGACGATATCTATTCACAAGTCTGTTCTGTAGATTCACGAGGTCACCGCACTTGATTCTCACAAAGTAAATGTGCTTCGCCGAGGAGAATCTTGAAGCTAGCATAGATTACTTTGTGTTTTGAAGCAAAACAAGAAGATGTGCATTCAACAGCCCTCAGGTTGGGACGCGTAGGAACCAAATTCCAAGACAAGACACACATCATCAATGCTTTGCATGTCCCAAACATCGGCCTCTGAAAAGTCACATATGAACCCTGCAAGATCAAACTCACCCAGAATCCTGCCGGATTAGTATCTGGTTATCTACTTGTGATTATACACCAACTTCACCTATTACAAAGATCATACTTATATCGCTTGAGATCGTTGTTTCCATTATGGTACAATCTTCTATCCTTACAACTCCGCTCCCGCTGTCATGACCCAACCCATCTATGAACGACCAGGCTCTGTTGCGAACCCAGCAGGTTAACCAGCAGCAGAGACGACAAGAATATGGATAAATAAAAGAACGCCCTTTGTTGCAGTTTTCTCACTTCCAAAGCTTGCCAAGAGACACCTCCTTATCGTCGTGCTTGTTGAGAATCTTTGCTGTGGCAAGCTCGAAGTCTTCTTGTGTGACGTGCACTCTTCGCTCTCGGAGAGCGTACATGCCTGCTTCCGTACACACACCCTTCAGCTCAGCACCAGAGCACCCGTTCATCTTTTCCGCGATCTTGGTAAGGTTGATACCACGGGTCAGGTTCATCTTGCGGCTGTGAATGCGGAGAATATCCGCTCGGGCCTCGACGCTGGGCGGGGGGAACTCGATCTTTCGGTCGATACGTCCTGGGCGCAGTAGGGCAGGGTCGAGAATGTCGAGACGATTGGTGGCCATGATGACCTTGATGTTCTTAGTGGGTTCGAAACCATCGAGTTGGTTCAGCAACTCAAGCATAGTTCGCTGGACTTCAGAGTCTCCTCCTGAAGAGCCCTCCACTCGTGAGGAACCAATACTGTCGATTTCGTCCATGAAGATGATGGATGGGGCGTGCTCTCGAGCCATGACGAAGAGCTCTCGTACCATTCGACTACCCTCACCAATGTACTTCTGGACCAGTTCGGAACCTGACACTCGGATGAATTTACAGGCAGTGTGGTGAGCAACAGCTCGTGCCAGTAGTGTCTTTCCAGTACCAGGGGGGCCGTATAGCAAGACACCCTTGGGTTGTGCAATTCCAAGAGACTCGAAGAGTTCGGGGTGCTTAAGACCAAGTTCGATAACTTCCTTGATCTCCTTGATCTGCTGGTCCAAACCACCAATCATGTCGTATGTGCTGTCGGGAACCTTCTCCACCATCATGAGAGAGACGAGAGGATCGACCGAGGAGGGGAGCATCTTCTCAAGTTTGTAGCTATCGGACAGGAGGGTGACTCGCTTTCCTGGTGTGAGCTTGCCGATATCAACACTATCCGACACGTCGACCACTGAAGAAACGTTAGTGTTTAGCAATCAAATCTAGATGACCTGGGTGAGCATACCATATTTGCCCTCCGGGTGGACTTTGACCAAAATCTTCTTGGTGCTCATGACCTTGACGACTTCTCCGACATAGGAACCAGGCTGTTGCAACAGACCCAGCTCTTCCCTCAACAATCGCACGCGGGAGTTGTAGTCATTTCTCTGAGCTTCGAGACGGCGAAGCGCGGCTTGTCCCTTAAGGATCTCAAGCTTCATAGCCTCGATCTTGTTGTGGTAGTACTCGTCGAGCGCCATCTTTGGCGAAGCTCCCTTGACGTCAGGGAAACGAGCTGATAAATATTGTTCGGGGGTGTAGATATGTAAGACTTGGCACGAATTGCCAGATTCACGGGTTCGGGGTGGAGGCGGATATAGTGATGCGTGTCGGGGATTGGGTGTGTTGGCGATGGTTTGCGATGAGGTTGAAGCTCGATGACAAGGCTACAGCTTGTCTCGTAATCCTCCAGAGCGAATGAGCGCACGGGCCAGGCAGATGGGAGCTGCCCTCGAAGGTCGGCGTTATGTTATGCCGTCGTCCGGGCGACTGCAGGTGTAGGGTAAGTTTTAGAGAAGGTTTGGCTGGAACCACTGTGATGGAAACAGCCGAAAATTACATATCGCGTGTTCTTCAATGGTGTGCGGAATTAAGATTATGGCCTGTGGCAGCCGAGAATGGTTCCATTTGCATATCGAGTCTCTGTGTGAAGTGTCGAGTTTTTCAAGGACCGTTTCATTGTGTCAAGTTCTCAAACCGTTCACGACATCGTTAAGTGTACAGACTCATGGCTGCCACTGATAGTGGAACTCCACCATCCACAGCGCCCTCTGCCGCGTTACCCCCACTGAGACACACTAGACCGCTTAGGAGTTGAGGCAAGGCTCATGGAAGCTGACATCCATGACATCGGCTGTTTAGGGTATCAAGATATGGTTTGGGGAAGAAGATGGATCAGCGCCCGGATAAAGCGGATGAGTATCTTCTCTTGGCCCATGATCATCCTCGAGATTCTTAGAAATTCGGACATCTCATCGATTATCTTCGGTGACCGTGCCCCTCTGTTGATCAAGGTCAACTGTCGTGCAAAGAGCCGCCTGTCTGCTACCAACCAAGACCCTGGGGATGCATAATGACGTCGAATCATTGGACGAGGTTGAACACGCGCAAGGTGCGATAAGACACACTAAGCTGTCATGGGGAAGGTTGGTTGATCACGAGCTGCGAGCTTGGCTAAGGTGGACCAGGCAAAGGAGCTAGACTAGGGGCTGATTCCGTTGATGTCGATGGTCTAGCTTGTTTATCGTCTTATTATGTACATATCCAGAGTCGATTTGTGAGAGTGCTCCATCGATTTTGAGTTGGATACGGCTACAGTAGGTAGACCACAGTAAACTTTCTTTGTGTTCAGCTAACGGACCTGAAAACTCATTCCTTCTTCCCCCGTAAAATAACAAGAGTCAATTGTGAGCCTTCACGATTTATTTGGCACTCTCTGCCTTGATTCCTTCTTTGCGCAGCCTGTTGCGCTTTCTTGGAAAGCTCACTGCAGCTCGAGTAACATCATTTTACCAGAGACTTACTTGCTTGCTCGGAGACTCCGTCCATCTCTTTTCCCTCATCAACTCTCTGACTCCCTCTCTCCCTCTCTCTTCACCTTGTCCAGAACCAGAAAAGAAACAAATTCCAGCTCGTCTCAGTTGTGCTCATCTCAATTTTCAATCCCAACTGAGCACAGTCCAGTTCAGTCCTAGGAGCCTGTCCCGCTGCCCAATCCTTCGTCTCATCGCGATTCTTGCTTGCTTGGGCCGTTTTGATCATCGCGCCGCATCGTCTGTACGACTTTCTCGGCGCTGCATCGTGACATTGGCATGCTCGGCATTCCCTCTTTTTTTTTCCCCCTCAAGTATAGAGATAGGTACAGCTTACGTCTGGTCGCATTTGTGAGCTTGTGTCTTATTTATTGCCTTCTCTTGTTTGTTCACCTTTTTGCATCAACCAAAAGTTTCTTGTGATAAAAGTCGCCTATTACCGACTGTTGATTGCAGTACCACTGTTCCACTATGGATCCCTCGAGACGGGAGAGCTCGTCGACTGGGCATCAACTTGGCGACTCGTCTGGCAATGCATCTCCATCGGACACGCGTCATCCACTTGCCCAGGCCGAATCTGCCGTTCTTCGCGAAGCAGAGAGCTTGTCAGAAAGCTTCCAGTCCACTGACACTGTGCGGCGGAGACCAGAGGGTTACGGTAGGTTCCATGCTCTATGCCTTTTCTTGGCGAGAGACCGGGGTTAATTTTAAATCTTCCTAGGCTCGATAAGCGGTGCAGCTGCTTCAGGTTCAGCTCAACAATCAAAAGAGACATCCCAAGAGCGCAGCTCGGCTCGCGGTACCCAATCTTCACGTCCTGCGAGAGGCCCCGAGAGAATGCGATCCGCTACTCGACTACGAAAGCCACCAATGCCTCGACGCCCATCCTCGAACACACCTTATCGCGGCGGTGTTTTCTCAGCCGATGACGATGTACACGAGGTAGAGGCCGATGCCGCCGAACGTCAACAATCATATCGTCGACGACCTCAGCTCTCGACCCAACTCTCTCGAGTTCAATCGCACACGAACGAAGACGATGAAAATGACGACACTAACGACGATAATGGCGAATCGACCGAGAGCCCTGCTGAAGCACAAGAGGACGAAGAAGAGACTACTCCAGTCGAGGGCCAGGACGACTCAGATAGCGACGTCAGTGAAGCCGAGAGCTTCACCCTCAAGGATAGACAGCAGGCCATCAACCAGACTCACCCCTTCGGTATTCGTGTATGGAAGCCAGCATTGTACAAGAAGGATCGTTCAATTCAGAAGTTTGCACAAGCAGATATTCATTCAGCGCCTGGTGGAAGAGTGAGCAGCTGGCTTCTCGCGTTCAATCTGCTCTGGACCCTTCTGTTTGGTTGGTGGTTGGCTTCATTCGCAGCTATTGGCGCCATCGTATGCCTGCTCTTTTCTGCTGCTCCTAGTGGGAGAGAGTATGGAAGAGTTCTTTGGGGTCTTGCAGGATATCTGTTCTACCCCTTTGGCAAGTTTGTCCGTCTGGAAAAGGACGAGACCTATATGGACGAGGATCAAGATGAAGGACGCAGCATTTCTGAATATGAGCAATGGCAAAGCGGAGACCTCGAGTACGGCCGATTGTTCTTTGGACCTGATCGCAATCGCTCAATTGTCGGCCGTTCGAGAAGAAGTATCGATTCTGAGCCCAGCGAGACAGAGAGCTTGCTTGGACGTGGCCGACGCGGTGAACCCTCAGAGCTCCCTCCCCGATTCAAGAGACGACTTTTTGGACGTGGCCAGTGGAACATTGGCCGTGTCATCTTCTTCATCTTCTTCTACTGTCTCATTTCGCCTTTGCTTCTCCTTGTATCCGGTATTTGCTGGTTCTTGGTTTTTTGGATCCCCATGGGCAAGGCTACATTCTTGTTGTTTGACCATCTTCGACGACATCCCCTGGCTTTGTCTTTTGAGACCGATATTAGATATATCCGTGAGGATGATGGCCCGAGCTCTTCAGTGCTCCTCTGCACATACCGTGCTGTAGGAACTCGATACTGGAAGTATACTGTTGATGGTACCAACATCTTCCTCATCAACCTCATGGTTGTCGTCATCTTTGTTATCGCCGATTGGATTGTCCTTGAGAGCATCTTCCATGTTGAAGGATTCATTACATCTCCCGCCTTCCTCTTCTGTGCTGGACTCCTGTCTATCATCCCTCTGGCCTACTTTATTGGGCAAGCTGTTGCATCTATCTCGGCCCAGTCTTCGATGGGTGTGGGTGCCGCCATCAACGCTTTCTTCGCCACTGTTGTCGAAGTGTTCCTCTACTGTGTTGCTCTTAGTCAAGGCAAGGGACAGCTCGTTGAGGGAAGTATCGTGGGAAGTATTTTCGCGGGTATCCTGTTCTTGCCAGGCATTTCCATGTGCTTCGGTGCTATTAAGCGAAAGACGCAGCGCTTCAATGCCAGGTCTGCCGGTGTGACATCGACCATGTTGCTGTTTGCTATTGTTGGCGCCTTTGGCCCTACCCTGTTTTATCAGATTTACGGAACCCACGAGCTCAACTGCATGGACTGCGAGGACTACAACACCGGCGAAAATAGAGACTGTCGTCGCTGCTACTTCAGCCAATCTCCTTCACTCAGTGACAGATTCTATTTGGAGGCTGTTCGACCTTACTGTTACATGGCAGCGGCCATGTTGTTCTTCTCATACTTGATTGGTCTATGGTTCACTCTCCGAACTCACGCTGCTGTCATCTGGAACGCCGAGGTCGATGAGAAGCGACACGAAGAGCATATGCATTCATCCAGTCTTCGCACTTCTCAAGTTCACAGCCATCCTCATACTCACTCTCAAAACACCGCCGAGACCAGTAGTGCTGACGTTCGCGATTCTCAACTTTACAAGCGTATTCTGGGCCAGTCTCTTAAGCAGTCTGGCTACACAGAAGACCTCTCTCGCCAGAGCTCTACAACCGGACAGGCTGCCCCTACCAATGGCTCAGCTTCGACACCCCATGTTGTGCCTCCTAAATCCAGCGGTGGTGAGCAGTCTCGCTCTGCTCTTCATGTTCCTGGCTTGAGCGATGCCGACAACAAGATCCTCCAACGTGAGGTAACAGAGATTGCTGCCGCGGCTGCAACGATTGCATCCCGCGAACGCATGTCGCGAAAGCCATCAACTGTACCCCCCACCCACGCTCCCGGCGCTCGTCCTTCCGCGAGCCGTCAACACACCCACACGCATGCCGAGACTGAGGGCCCTGCTACCGAAGCTCACCAAGCTCATGGCGGTCATGACGCGCCCAACTGGAGTCGTGCCAAGAGTTCCATCATCCTTCTTGGAGCAACTGTTTTGTATGCAATTATTGCTGAAATTCTGGTGGATACTGTGGATGTTGTTTTGGAAAGCTTCTCGATTGATCAAAAGTTCCTTGGTATCACCTTGTTTGCCCTTGTTCCCAACACTACCGAGTTTTTGGTAAGTGGTTTTGTTCCCTATTTGACTGATAAATGCTAACCAACCCCAGAACGCCATCTCTTTTGCTATGAATGGAAACATCGCCCTTTCCATGGAGATTGGTTCGGCTTACGCTTTGCAAGTGTGTCTGCTCCAGATCCCTGCGCTCGTCTTCTACTCGGCCTTTTGGCCAGGTGTTCCCGAGGGTGGTGATCCGGCGCTGTATACTTTCTCGCTTCTCTTCCCCCAGTGGGATCTTGTCACTGTCATTCTGTGCGTGTTCTTGTTGAGCTACATGTACGGTGAAGGAAAGAGTAACTACTTCAAGGGCAGCATTCTTATGTTGACCTACTTGGTTGTCGTCATTGGCTATTACTTCAGTGGATATACGGACGATGCTATGGGCATGGAGCGATTCGACGTCATGGGAGCTGATGGTAAATACCAGAGCTACAAGACAATTGGTAGATCGACGAGGGGTATGGCATTTCCGGCATGAGTTGCCGATTGGCGAGAAAGGGGTTGAGTAGTTGTCTGGGAGAATGTGCATATACATGGACTGTTAATAATGGACGAACATACACTACATTATACATAGTACATTCGATGAGCCCTTGATTCGAGGGTCTGCATTGTTTGGTGTCTACACTTTCAAGAAGGTTAATTGCTTTTGGGGGGGCTATTGAGTTATGAGCATTGGGAATGCGATGGATTTCATTATGGACTGGTCATTGTAAGGTGTTAACATCAGGATTTAGTCTTTCCTCACCATTATCATTCTATCACAATAAGTTTCAACTCGGGTGACAATGTGATGAAGTCAAGATATGTTACTGATATTGACAAAGGCCTGATATGTGTGGCCAGGTAAGATATGTAAAGATACTATGTACAAAGAAGTGACATGCTGCCAGATGTAATATTATATCAACGCCTCATCTCAAACAAGGTGTTTAGTTTAGGCCATGCCGAAGCCAGCGGAGGTCATGACGTTCTTGGCACTGTTGTAGTCAGAAGCACTAGCAATGGTCTTGCCCTTGAAGTTGCTGAGGAAGCCAGTGCTGGTGCCACCGAGAGTACCAGAGCTGCCGAAGCCGTTGAGCTGACAGTTGCGGCCAAGAGAAGCAGCGCAAGGAGAGCCAGAGGTGGGGACACCGAAGAGCTGACCCTGGTAACCCTGGGAGTTGACGGGGTACTTTACGTTCTGGAAGATGTTACCCTCAGCGAGGACAGAGCCAGAGTCGATCTCGAAAGCGTGGTCAGGGACATCGTGGAAGAAGTTGTTGACGGCGTGGAGGAGAGTGTTGCCGGAGACCTTGGGGCCACGGCCGGAAATGCGGTAGACGTAGTTGTTCTTGAAGGTGACGAGATCGTTGGAGCCGGCGAAGTAGAGACCCCAGTAGTGGTAGTTGTTGCAACTAGCAGACCAGTTGGTGGTGCCATCGATCTTGCTGTTTGAGATGGTGACACGGTTGCAGGCGTTGTTTCCGAGGACAATGTGCTGACGGCCGATGAGAGAAGTGGTAACGTGGTCGATCCAGACGTTGTCAGTGCTGTCGAGGGTAATGGCATCACCACCCCAGACGTATTGAGGGTTAAGCTCAGTGATGTGAATGTTTTGGATGATGACGTTCTTGGAACCAACGATTCGGAGACCCTTGCCACGGATGACACCCTTGGAGCCAACGCCGATCAGGGACTTGTTGGAACCAACCTTGATACCCAGAATACCGGCCTTGTCATACTTGACGTTGACCTTTGGGGCGTTGGGCTGGTAGTTGCCGCACCAGTTGTTCTGGTTGATGGCAGTCTGGCACTTGGATCCAGTTCCCCAGGGGGCACAACCAGTCTCGCTGGCGGTACCCTCGGTGCCGATGAAGTTGATGGTGCGGTCGAGGTAGATGACCCGGGCGGAGGAGTCGCCGAGGTAGGAGACGAGCTCAGCGGCGGTCTTGGGGTAGACGGCTGCAGCGCTGCCACCTCCTGTGGTGGAGGAAGCGAAACCCTCGGCACGGGTGGGAAGAGCACCGAGGACGGAGGGGAGAGCGGCGGCGACCGCGAAGAGGGTCTTGAAAAGAGAAGGCATGGTGGTTGATATAGGGAGTGACAGTGGCAGTATGTTTATGTGTAAGTGAAAGAAACCAGAGACCCAGCTACTGGTTGAAAGAGAAAGAATGAAGGAGAGAATACTGAGAGGCAAGTTAAGGAGAGTGAGATATCGTGAAGTTCATATACTAGTTAGCTATCTCAGTCCATCGTGTAAGCCAAGCTAGCCTGACCCTCCACCCTATGGAGTGAGAGTCTTGATAAATTACAGGGTATGATGCTAGCATCGGAAAAGGCCCCTTGACAAACGGGAATTCGGCGAAGTTGACGATTGATTACAGCCTTATTTCGGGGTGTAATGCTAAATGCTTCATCGAGCCACGGACCCTCCCGGCCCATGTTGCCCTATTCGGAAGCGGTCCGGGATGTGATTCGTGGGAATTCCGGTGATGTTTCGGCGCAGTGGGTTTATCTGTAGAGCCCACACGCCCCCTTTATCCAATGTTGATATTTCCTTTCTAGTCTCGGAGTGTTGTTCTTGGTGGACTTTTTTTTATTTAGATTGTGTTCTCCGTAAAGATAAATGGATATAAGCAAAAGATGGGATGATTCTGATCCCGCGTATTCAGTGGACCGCTTCGGTAGATGAGCGAGCTCCGGATCCGATGCGGTGGTTCAGCCGGATAAAGGAGAGCCCAAGATGGAAGGTCCTTCATTTATCACTTTGCCAAGGGCTCTAATATGATTGATTGATTAATTAGTAGATGCAACGTTAAGGCCATGCATATCCGTAATGTCACTATCCGGAAGTATTCTAGAACCTTAGATTTAGCCTCTTTGTGACAGGTACTCTAAACAAAGAGTCTAATCAGCCACTAACTATCTATCGATAGCTTGACCTTAGGTGCTTGACTATTCCATTTTCTTCAGGCACTCCGATTCACTAGCTGCTAGCAGATAAACAGAAACACAAGCAAAGTCCTGTGTTTTCAGCTCGGGCTGCTTCTGGTGAGGTTTTGTTTGACAATCAGGTGGTAAAGGGATAGGGCGGCACTAGGCCCATGTGGTGATGGGGCTGCTCAAGCGTGGTTTTGTTAAGTAGCTTCGTTCTTAGCTCTGTTGGCTCCTTGACTCGTGAGTGTGTTTCATGTTGATGGTTGTCTTTATCTAAGCTTCGGTGTTTTAGCCGTTTGACTGAACATAAGCTTGTCCTTGGCTAAATTGCCCTGTTCTACTACCCTTTTTGGTATGCAAATGTCTGGTGTCTAATCTGTTAATATCCTCACCATAATATGGACTTATGGCCTGCGAGTTGTTCATTTGACTCTCGGGTAGGTTTTGCTTAAACAATAGAACTGACTTATTGCTCTGGTCGATGAAGCCTCCGTAAGTTATCTCGAACATGGATTAATCTACGTAGTCCAAGATATGGGTATATGTTGCGTCTTTCTGTACCTGAAGGATGGAATTGCCTCACTACCGTAGTGAACACTACACTCCGTACAACCTGAATTCTTCAGCATTACACTCTATCAGAATACCATCCTCATCTAAGAATACGAATGACCAACAGCGGGGTGTGCTGCTCAATCTTCTAACTGAGCTTCTACGTGAGATTCTCGGCAAGGATGATCTGAAATGGCAGGACTACTGGAACCTCCGACGTACATCATCTCGCCTATCCCAGCTTGCTGAAGAGCCCATGTACCGGGGAGGAGACTATTGCATCTTTCGACTGGCTTGCTTCCGTGGCGATCTCGATACGCTGACTATTTGTGCGCAGTATGGTGCCGTGCCGACTAAGCGCATTGAGAAGGGCCTGTCCGATGATCCTTTGGGTCTCATTAAGCCAGGAAAGGACCTGTACCGAAGAGATATGGACGACGAATACCAGGAGTGTTTGCATTGGGATATCTGGGGCGATGGATCTCACGGGCCTGGGGATATTGTTATTCTAGGATTCTACGAAGGTAACTTTTCTGCAGAGAGATTCATCGAGGTTTGGCAGTGGTTGTCGGACCAGGGTTGTGAACTCTTCAATTTCATGACGCTACGCTCCAAGATCCGTATGTCCTTTCATGTTTTCTCGTATGCTCTCTTATCTATGCTTCCGACGGCCACTGATAAAGCACATCACGAAGGGATCTGCGAGGTCATCCAGTTCCTGTACAACAAGGGCTTGAGAATTCCTCATCCGGACAGGAGACTTTGGATGAGAGGAACCTGGCCAGCTTATCACCCCTTAGCCAGGGAGAATCGACCAACCATGCTGCAGGCTATGCTACAGACCAATTGCCCACCCTCCATTCTTGAGCTCTACTTGAGACAGGTCAATGATGAGGGTCTCGTTTTCGATTATGGCGTCACATGGCATTCACCCTTCAATGGATTGGGAAGCATTACGCAATTCCTCTCCATCTTGTTCGATGACATGTTCGCTCCCTGGATCTACAAGGGTGACACTGCTCGTAGTATGAGCGATGATCTCCAAGCAAAGATCTGCTTACTAACTCAACATCAGGGCGCTAATGCTTTTGAGCTGTACGTGCTAGGAGATATTGTTATCGCATTGCGAAAGATTGATGCCAGAAAGGTGAGCCAAGGCGGTCTTGAATTTGACCGTGATGGAGTTTGGTGCTGGTATGAACTCTGCATGGCAATTGCTTATATCTCTGATGAGGATATTCGGGGGCAAACCGTGGATCTTCACTTCACCACTCCTGGAGACGTAGAGATGATTCATCCATACTTCAGTAGAGCTTGGGCCCCTCACGAAGAACTTGCGCATGCGAGGAGAAAGGCTCTCGAGAAGAGAGCACTGGAGTCTGGGCAAGACCCTAGGGACATTAAGCCACAAGGACAGGAACCAACCACACGTAATTGGGCTCAAATGCCCCTGGATGCTTGGGATTACATCCCTAGACACATCATTAACGATAAATTGAAAGGTGGCAGATCGTAAGGTGAGCCGGCTGTAGTAGTTCCTCCTGAAAGTATTAACCAGTAGCCCTAGAGGTAAGATTTTGTGGTAGAATAGATTGAAATAGAAAAAGGTTTACCAAGTATCCTGAAGTTCCACACAAATACGATCCGAGAATCTGTGAAGTACATGTCAAGACTATCCTTAATTTAACTGAAAACTCAACGGGTCTATTCATCAACATGGTCTAGAGATTGGGCAAGGGGAAGTAAGAAAACTTTAGTCCAGGAGACTTAGGTAAGTTCAGGAAATTTAGGATAAGCTTAGTAGGACTTAAGACCAGTTTATCAACACCTTGCTTAATCCAACGTCGGAAGTTTTCTTGCTCCCCTTAGTCCTAGCGAACTCTATCTTGAACCTGTCCTTTGTAAGAGATTTCCCCCCTAATATGGAACAATAGCCTGACCTTTGCCAGTCCTCCTTTACAATTAAGCTACATCTTAGCTGTGCATTGTGTGATTCGAGTACTTCTTTGTTGTACAATGCCTTTGCCAGAGACGATTGAGCAAAGATCGTGGCCATGTGCACATACATTTCTCTTTGTTTCTTCTTTCCTCGTCCAGCTTAGTAAAGACCAAGTGAAATACTGGGGTTGGAAGTGGATAATTATTGTAGATCCAGTGATGAATGGCAGTTGATATGATCCTGTCGACGTGGACTGAAAAGCATCCACAAGCTTGGAGCTGGTCACCTAGAGTAGAGCGGGACGCAACCCCCTCGTGGTATCTTCTGCCAATGGCAGTAGTAATTAGCCACTAGCTATGATGTGTTCATAACTTTGATAGAACAGTGTAGATCGACGTTCAAGAGAAAATGCTTGTTTCGGAGAATCCTGAGTTGCACCGGTGAGTGACTGTTTGGTATGCCAAGTTCTTAGTAATCTATTCATTTACTCTATGAATACCAGTGGAACAGAGATCACTGCCAGCCCGGTGGCACTGTTCATGGGCAAGGCTTTGCCTAAGTTTGCTTCTCACTGCCAGTGGACTGCTCTGTGAGGGACTGTGAGATATGAGTACTTATTGAGAGTTGTGGACTGCTGATCCAAACATCCCTACCTCTCGAGCAGCAGTAGCTTGAGGAATTTTACTCACTGCAAAACCTACAAGAAATTGACATCAACTTTGCACACATCAAACTCCACGCAACATGACCCAAATGCGTCTATTTCGACTGCCTCCTGAAGTCATTTTACTCATAGCGGAAGACGATTCTCTTGAGTGGGAGGATCTTCGCAGACTTCGCCATGTATGCTCTTTCTTCTTCCACCATCTGGGTAGGCGAGTTCTCAAGTTTGCAGACTTTTTCTTCTTCCGCAATGCATGCTCGCACGCCAACGTGGATATATTGATCGAGTGTCGGAACAAAAACGCCACTCCGACTAATACCGCTTGGAAAAGTCCTCATCCCTCAGCAGGTGACTATGTAGTCAATGGTTTCCGGGTTGGGAACTTTTCTGTTGAACAATTCAAGCATACCTGGCAGTGGTTGTCAGACCACGGATTCGAGCTTAGCTACTCGAAAGATGTTACCGGTGATGTTCCCGAACATCATCGCCCTTTCTCTGCGGATCTACTGTACATGGTATGGGACGCCACTAAGGCTGAACATCTTCAAGCAACTTGCGATGTCATCCACTTCGTCGTCGATGAGGGCATGATGTTTCCAAGGTATCTGAGCTTCTCGTTCGAGGCAACGGGGGAACCAAGAAGTAGAGGTTTGATACAATTCATGCTGGATACTCATTGCCCGGCTTCCATCTTGAAACTGTTCTTGAAGCAGCTCCATGGCCACGGCTTGACCTTGAAGAGTCCCGTCAGCAGTCAGATCTATGGACGTGAAACTACGGAGACCTACACGTTCCTGTGGGAAATGTATAGATACATTTTCGATTCGCTTCCCCCTTGGTCGTCAGGAAATCAGGAAAATCAGGACACTCCAAGAGTGCTGCTCAGGCTAGAGGATCCCAATGGAATAGCAGACAATTTCGGAGACAAGGTCAAGGCGCTGATCGAATACAACTCTGTCGACGATGGCGAAGCACGGGTCTGTACAGATATTTGGAGAAGTCTTGAGAAGATGGCGCGCAAAAGAATCGAACAAGGCAGCCTCGATTTTGACCAAGACGGGGTCTGGTTTTGGTACGAACTCAACATGTCAATTGCGTATCTCGCCACCGATCGGACAGTCCTTAAAGGTAGGGCTCGCGATAGTCAGGATGACCCTATTCACGTATTCAAAATCCAAAACGAGGGTTGGTACCCCCCAGAAAGATTGGCCTTCATACGAATGCGGCTTGCCGAAGAGAGAGGGACAATTGACCCTTCAAAATTGGAGGACCGAAGTATAGGTGACTGGTGGAACATGCCACTTTGCGACTGGGACTTTCTTTTCCCAGAACACAAAATTGACTCCAACGGTTGGCTTGAGCATAGGGCAGCTGAAGATGACATATTGAGAATGAGGGGTGCGTTGGTGGAATGACATACCTTGATATGCAGGCCATGAATGGTATTGTTGGTGCTAAGGGGCTCAAGGGGCCCATGGAGACTAGCAAGTTGGGTAGTAGCTTGTGAGATTGTATTGTTATAGGAGTTTGGCTACAGAGAGACAGAGGCAGAGAGAAAGAGAGGAGCTATATTTGGGAGACTAGGAACTAACAATTCAACATTGTGCCTCACGTCATTGCGTCTACCAAAATTGTATTTGTATTTAAAGATGGTTATAAGTGCTTGTAGATGACATGTCCTCAGGGTTGTAAATCGCCTTCACCAGTAATGCTACATTTCAAGGCACTTCGGAGATAGCACCAAGTGATCGTATAATGAGAACATACTTACCAAAAGTCACCTGAATTCCTCAAAATTACTGAAAAGCTAGTGTTTGCTCCAATCGTCTATTTGTGTAACTTGACTCGCCGCGTTTCCATCACTAGAACACGTCCCGGTCGTTCGTTGTCCTTTAGGTGTCTTTTTGCGATATGAAACTAACCCAGAGATGTATTTCTTGTCGTCCAATGTTAGCGAAGTCGCGTTCTTGAATATGTGACATGTGAAGCTGATATGATGCCTACTCTCCTTGTTTCTTAGTCTGAACATAAGACTGCGGAAAGAAGAGAACAAGACTAACACCGCCTTAGTTCCAAATCTTTCTCACTTTCTGTCTCGGATAGTAAATATAGGCTCGATATTGTATCCTAGACAGTCAGGTTAGGTCCCGTAACAGATCATTTACCGCTATCCTTACTCCCTTGCCTCAAACCAAGTTCTGTAGAACACAATGAATCAGTGCGAGGGTAACGCACAGTAGTCTTTGATTCTCTTGGGCAGTGAGTAGCCACATGAAATGTTCAGAAGTCAAAGATGAACGGAAACTGGCTGTTCGTTAACAAGGTATCAGTATAAAATAAGACCTTGGGGCATGAGTAACAACATTCCGGGCACTTGAGCAAACACTACAGCCAAAACAACCATCAAACTCCATCAGCAACGACGGCAAAATGTCTCTAACTAAAAGAAAGAACAAGTCGCAAAAGGTTGGTCTACTTGATCTACCTAATGAACTTCTCTTCTCCATCATTGAACATGAGAAGATGTGTTGGAGGGATCATCTCAGCATTCACCAGGTATCGTCTCGACTCTTTCAGTTGACTTTCAAGCATGTTTACGACGGGGAGCGAGATATCTTTCTACACGCTTGCTCTTTCGCCAATCTTGATCTTATGATTGAGTGTCTCAAACACAGAAACGTTCCCACCAGTCATGTTTGGCACCAGCACGAATGGTGCCTCACTCCGCTTGATATCCTTTCGTTTGCCTTTCAGGATGGGGATTGCTCGTCTGGTCAGTACATCAAAGTAGCTGGGTGGCTATTTGATAACGGATATAAGACGGATCAAATCGTATCCAGCAAGGATGAGATGATAACTTCTCGTGTTGTCTCTCCCCTTTTGCTGACTATGTTCTCAACTGCGACAGATACGGATGACCATCGCGGCATCTGCCAGGCAATTGAGTTTCTTACCAGCAAGGGCTTGGGATTTCCGGGTTCGTCTCAAATGCTAAAAAGGGTGTCCCACAGAAAGATGGGCGACCGCCGTTCAGGATACCGTTCATTTGCGCGTGATTCCGGCAGCGATATGGAAATGATCTTGCAGTCGGCTTTCCCGCCAGCTCTGTTCGATCTTTTCCTCAAGAACTTGTTCTCTGATTTTGGACTGACTCTCCAGTCTCGTCTTGCTCCTAACCATCTTCGAGACGACGTCTCCCCTTGCGAACAGACAAGACTCAACGATCTGGTCCGAATCCTTTTCGATGACCTATTTGCCCCCTGGATATACAAAGGAGATAGCCCCAGTTACTTTTCCGATACCTTTGAGGCTAAGATAAAGTTGCTGGTAGAAAATGACGGCATTGCTGCCTACGAGCAGCCGGCACTCGAAAGCATCCTTGAAGCTCTACGCAGAATCGAAGCAAGGCAGAGAGACAATAATGGCAGTCTCAACTTTGAACGTGACGGGACATGGTGCTGGCGCGAGCTTTGCGTCTCCATCAGCCAGACCCTGGTACCAGATGACAGGCAGTACTGGATTCGACATTCTCTGGAGGATCCGCCACGAGAAATTCACTTCGGCGTCGAGAGACGTGTTCATGAGTTCGTACGCCCTAGATCATGGTATCCTCCTGACGATCTGATCGCCGTGAGGTCGACTCTTCTAGGTCGACCTCTTCTAGGAGATGCTCACGACAAGCTCGATCCGTCCTGGCTCGAGGATCGCACCCAACAAGATTGGGTCAACATGCCCTTGGATGCCTGGAACTTCATACGTCTACAAGGGGGCTCGGGGGGCTCACGTCGAAGAATCGTGCGACGAAGATTGAACTGAAAGCGAGGCAGATGGGTAGTGTATAGAGCTATCTTCAAGGATTTTGTAACACGTTTTAGCTAAGTTTATAGAGGTAGGTGGACTTTCTTTCTTTAGGTTTAGAATCGTAGACTGGGGCGTTAATCTGTATTATCATAAAAAGAATTAAAATAAAAAAAACTCTTTGCTTCGTACCTAGACCCGTAAAGATGTACATTGCACTATTGCTGCTGTTCGGACCAGAAACTCATGTCTATCAAATCCATAGCGTAGCCGAAGAACACGCTGTGGCTGGAAACCGGGTGTACCAAGAGTGTTTGGAGCACCAGGTACTCAATAATGAGAAAGGATGGGCATTTCGTTCAGACAGTGATACCGTAATTGTTCTAGATAGTACTAGACGTGTAAGAAGATCTGTGCTCCATGTCTTGATTAACTCTAACTATGCATATGTGATTAACTCCGAATGTCTGCTAATACCACCTTGGATGAACCCATGAGAATAACAACCGGTTTCCTTTATCTCCATGTACGTAGTGTCAAATGACACATCAATCAGCAAACGCCTACGTTGGCTCTAATACAGTCTCGTGTCCCTTTCTATTCCCCGGACTACTGATCCGCAGAGCCTTTGCCTAATTTTTGTCGCTTCATATGGGGCTTGTCTTCGTAGTGGGAGACAATGGAATGTGCCTCCTTCAAATGACTCTGCATCTGAGCGCTGTTGACCATAACAGGCAGCTGATGTGCCCAATGACAGTGTTGACTTTCAAGTTATTTGCCAATATCCCAACACAAGAGCGTGCTAGGTATCGAGAGTACTCTTGGAGAAGAACATAATCCGACTCATAGCTATCAGAGGCGAAAAGTTCAGCCTGGATGTCAACTTCAGGGTGCTCATCTTCCATGAACTCGATGAACCACTTCTTGGAGAGTTTCAGCATATAGAGAGTCGTATGAGTAAGGTTTTCTTTTTCCCTGTCTGTTTCCCGAGTTCTTCGGATGTCAGACTGTTTTGGGCTGCAGCGAAACGTCAGCAAATTCAAGGCATAGCAGAAGAACAAGCAAGGGGATATAATAAAACTTAGGGCCTCTATCCTAAATGATAAAAAGCCTTAGGTAAGTTTAGGTAAGTTTAGTATGATTTAGTATAGATTTAGTGGATCTTAGATTAAATATTTCTATTTCAGAAGTCTCCAGGACTCAATGTCATGTACCTAGCTCCAACAGCATTTGGGTGATATGCGTATTGCCGGGCCTTCACAAGCCAACTCCAGGACTCCCCATTCTTGGCGATTCTACTTGTATGGTACCTAGTTGTGCATGCATTCTTCCGTTTTCTGAAAATCTGGGTCAGATTCCACTCCGAATTCCCAAGGTATGTCGATCCTGTGAATGCGTGGTAGTGGTAGGAGCTGATTGTTGGCAGGCCGACGAACCGTGGCAGCGTCCAATAATTGTATGAGTCTTGTCATGAAACGGCCCGTAGGCACGTCATTTGTCTGGTGTGGTCCATCGTTTGCGAATACAGCCCGCATGGCCCTCAGAGTATGGATCTAGTGTCGACGGAGGAGAGAAAGCAGCGCAAAGCTGTCAAGCCAAGTGTTGTCGATCGGTGTCCCAGACATCATGATACAACTTTCAAACCTATCTCGGAGGTTGAATATAGCCCTGTATGGTCGGCTGTGCATGTTTTTGATGGTATGGACCTCGTTTAGTATCAGAACTGGACCAAGAGGCTTGGTCTCTGGTAACTCAAAGATACCGGATAAGAGACAAAGGTTTGGTCGTGCGGGATAGTCGCTGGGTTGGATTGATTCTGAGCGAGCAGCTTTGAGCAGAGAGTAGTAGTTCTGAATGCGACCAAGTTCTGCTGACACTTGGTGGTATGAAGTGATGATAACCTTATATTTATAAAGCTGGGCCGGGGATACCTGCTCACCAGTAAGCAGGAGAGCTGGGAGGAAGTCCTGTGATATGGCGTTAGACACTAAGGTATAAAAACATGATAGCAGTAGCACTTACGTCTTCGAAGTACTTCTGGATCTCAGCCATCCACTGGCGACAACAGGACAACGGGGCGACGAGCACACATGTCCCTTGTCCAAAAGCAGACTTCGCCGCTATAATGGAAAGCGCCGAGAGAGTTTTGCCGAGCCCGGGGGGCCTCCGAGGATCATGCATTTGAAGATAAACTTCATTGACCACAGCGCCTTTGATACCGCATACTGTTGGTGTAGCTTGAGAGTGATCTCGGGTCTGAGACCAGGAATTGTGTCGAGTGGTTTGAGGCGATGTTTGGCTGATAGTTTTCATGGCGTTAGAGACTTTGAATGGACGTTTGATGGGGTTATAGGTACTTACAATGACAGGATGCAATGCATCAAGCCACTGAATGGCTGCGTCCTGGCAAACACCGGGGTCGGAGTCGCTATCCGAAAACTCCCTTTCAGAGTCGAGGTCCAGATCAAATTCGCTGTCGGAGTCGTTTGTCGAACAGCTATCCCCTTCGTTGCCTTCGTCCCCTTCGTCGCCATCATCATCTTCATCGTCATCTTCGTAGTCGAGGTTCGCCTCTTCGTCGAGGTGTTTCTCGACGCGTTTGCGAATGACTGTCTCTGGATTCTGAAGCCATCCACTTCCTCCTACGAGTGCATCGGTAAGATCCTTCATTGAAGGAAATGCTTCGGCTGCTTGGTTCACCACTTCTGCAGTATGTGCTTTCTGTGCGGCACTCAGGCTGGCAAAGAAGGATGACATCTTGGCAAATGTGCGACGTCGATGTCAACGTCGACTAGCTGTAGATGAATATTAGCTTAAGCGAAATTCGTAAGTTGAAGCCGACAACAGTAATGCTAGGCGACATACAGATATAGCTATTGCGTATAGATTCTCTGTTACAGAGCAGGAGTTTGGAGTAGGTGAAGTAAAATGGTGATGGAGGAGAAAAGGAGGTGAGGTGGAGATGGAGAGAGAATGAAGTTTTTTGTAAAGGCGATCTAGCAGGCGATGACTCACTGCCATTCAATGAAGTTTGCATTTTTAGCTGTATTTTACAGGATTTCAGTGGTATCATCCTAAGTTTAGGGTGTAGGCTGTAAAATATCCATCTTGCCCTCTACCTTCACATCTCCAAAACATCACATCTCCCTCCACTCAACTTTATTATCACCAAAACAACACACTCACACAGCCGCATATCTGCGCTTCATGTACTTATCACATGGAACAATCCAGATACTTGAATCTACAAAGGTTTGTAAAGAATTCTCGATCTTTGAACGATCTATACCATTCTAAGTGCCGTTCAGTGGAAGTTATGGCCATAGGGTACAATCTTGGCTGATCACAGTCTCTCACAGGACATCCAGGCCTCGAGCGCTTTCTAGCAGAGATAGAAGTCAACAAGTGTCACCTGAGCTGATCCAAGTCTTTCAGAAGGTTCCCATCAGTACACCTGCTGCTCAGTAACAGCCAGATCCACAGCATAACACCGGAACCCATCACAGTCTGTCGAGCGCCATTCACCACCACAAACGCTACACAAATCATGGAAGGCCCAACGGAGAACAACGAGGCCCCGCTCTCTCTTATCTCGCAAGATTTCTTGGATCGATGGGATGCAAAGGGGAAGTCGAAGGAGATCTTCGAACGTCCCCAAGGTGTCTCGCGGAAGACATGGGAAAAGCATGTCAGCCGAGCCGTGGAGAAAGACCGAGCCCAGCGACATGAAAGGTTCCTGGCCAAACAGGCATACTATACTATTGTAGCTCTTAGTCGGGTAAGTCTCTGGCGTACCAATAGTAGACCAAAGTCGAAAAGTACTACAAGGTAAAACATAGTTTTATGTATCGCTGACTTTCCACTAACAACCCATATACAGCGTGTCGGTTTGAATAAAGCCCTTCCGGACTCCATCACGGAGGAAATGCTGGACGAGGACGACAACACCCCGATGAGTGAGGAAGAAGGAGACCATGACGAATACACTGCTCAACACATCAATACCGATACTCCTGCAATCCATGCCCAAGGTGGTGAGGCTATCGGGAAGGTCGAAGACGCTGATGATTTCACCACCCACCACACCCACGTTCATGGTGGTGAGGCTACCATGAAGGCTGACGACGATGGTGAGGAGGGTGTCATATGTCTTTGGGAAAGGGGAGAGAAGGAGTAGCACCCGGGATATTTCTCAGAATGGAGCCGTGCTAGGTATGCAGAACCCGGCGCTTGGGGGCGTAAATTCAGACTGACCACTGTCTGCCAAGCGGGATAAATCACATTTCTGAAGGACCAAGTGAATTGCAGAAAGTGAATGATATTGCGAACAGCAATGGTACTCCGAGTTTCTTATTATGTTCTCATAAAGAATGTTCGTCTTTTGATAGCCGACAAAGGACGGGTAATTCCTTGAGGTAAGGACACGAGCTGTTCCGGATAGTGATAGACATGTCAGAAGAACTATACTGTATATCCTTAACCTGTAGAGGCTATTGAGATCGTTACTCTAGTATAAGTTTAGGATAAATTTAATATAAACTTAGGATAAGTTTAGGATAAGTTTAGGATACCTCTACTCGGATCTGATGAACAACCCGTAAGACTCAGAGGTGAAAAGATGAAAAGCTTCGGACTGCATAATGTCACTTATCATAGTCACTGGCACAAGATCAGATTGTTTCTTCCTCAATTCAATATTACTGTGTAGTTGATGTTGAGAACAGCAGTACTGGCTATCCTACTTTATCATCATGTTCCCGTAAAGATGTGTTCGTCTTTGCTAATAAACTGGCACTCATCTGCAGTATCAACTCGAGATTCAATCTCACACACAAATTCTCCTTATCGCTTTGAGACACCCAAGCGACCTCTTCTTTCTCAGAAACATTATCTCTGTAGCATTCGTTGCCACGAAAACCATGTCCGCACAACAAAACTCGCCTGCGTCCGCCTCAGGCTCAAGCTCTGAGCTTATCCCCCACAACACTCTTCTCGGCCTGCCAGAAGAGCTCCAGGAACTGATCGCTGAGGCAATCAGCGACGACACGGACATCAACGTCGACGCGTTGTGTAAGCTGACATTGGTCTGCGCGCAGATGTACCGGATTGCCCGTCCGTATGTCTTGCGTGCCGCAAACTTTAGGGCGTTCCGGCGGGCTGTCGAGTCGGCCTATCTGCCGATGATGCGTCTCTGTGACGAATGCCGCGCCGCTCCGGTCGAAATTAGCTGGACTGTGAGACCGTCGTGGAGGGAGTATCGACCCATTGATGCTCTACTCCTCAACTTGGACGAGCGGCATGATAGTCAGCGAAGCGAACATCTGCAGAGTACAATTCGGGCAAGTGTTTACGTGGCTCTTCAGTGGCTACTTGAGAAGGGTGCTGACGGAGAAGCCAACTTGGTGAGTGAATCGCTGAACGGGTTTCGCTATCAGCGACTGGACATGGGTCTTGGACACATGCCCACAAGACTCTTGAAGCAACTTCAGATTGACATTGGCAGACCTGGGATTGAAATATATCTCAACATGATTGAGCTGATGAGTAGCTATGGCTTCCCGAACCCAACTCGATCCAACGCCCTTGACGGCGTTGTAGCCACAGACGTGAGCCCGTTTTATCACCCAGCATGTGACTGGGCGGACACGCAGCCATACCCTTTTGTCGACGGCGCGATTACAGACACTTATTTCACGGAATCACCGCTGGAACTGGCTCTCAAATCGCATATTCCGCCTCGCCTGCTGGAGTTGATGCTGCAGGAGTATGCCAGTCGAGGCATCAGCCTACGAACATTCTACAACGAGTGTCCAGAAGGTCTCAAGAAGACTTGCAAGGGAAGAAGGCCTGGAGTGGATGATGACTGGGTAGGTGTCACTTCCATCGGTACTCTTGTCGGAACGCTCCATGCTGATTTGCACAGCCCATCTGCGACCCGTTGGAGGGCATCATATCATGGAGAAGTCGCTGACATTTTCCGGCAGAAGCTCGACATCATGGTCAAGTACCAAATGATTGACGTGCTCGAGAAGGCTGTGCTCGAGAGTATTCTTGGAGCTCTAGATACCATCACTGCGCAAATCACTGCAGCAGGGTGTGTAGAGCCCATACAGTTCATGCGCTCGTGGGTGACGCTATGCCAAGCAGTCCGACCTTATTGCGCCGGCGAGTATGAATTGATGTACAACATTAGCCGCACAATTGTTCGCAGTGGACTTGGGCGCGTCCATGAGTTCGTTATTGATAGCGAATGGAATCCATGGTACATGTGGTTCGTGTGGTTCGACGCATGTAGACGTCGTGATCTGACCATCTGGAACATCGGTGGAGCGGAATTCCGCCAGAACAGACACTATTGGTGGCAAAAGCACCTCGGGTACGAGATCAAATTTATATTTGGGTACTTTGACCGTCATCAGGTCCAGCCTTGGTACGAGGTTGATGTGGTCGATTGGTGTCGACAGATGATGGCAACTTTTAGTGAGTACGGGGTTCCAGACGACCTCAAGTATGATTTCGAAGCCTGGTGCGGGTTCATGAAAGAGGAACTTGACGGAGAGTCAATCCCCTTTGAATGGTGGAAGCAGCTCACGCTTTCGTGATGAAATGGAGCTGTTTGGGCGGGAAGTAATATATCTAGCTGGGTACGGGGGTTAGCATTCGCGATACTTGGGGATAAGTAGGGTCAGGGGGCTTTACTAGAATTGAACGAGCGCTGGACGCTGTGGAATTGATTGGATAACAAAGTTTCCATTGAAGCTATCACGAGTGATGATTATCGGTTGAAGTGATGTAACGATCAAGGTTGAGACAAGAGGGCACTAGACTAAAAGCAGTCCCCGTCCCCCACTAAACCATGGCCTTGGATTAGTACTGAGACACCGCTTACGGGAGCGACGGGATCTACTGTACAGCACCTTTTAGCAAACAGAACCAAAAGTACAAGTAACTTTGCGTCTACAGCCCAAGGCTCTAGTTAGTTAGTCTAGTCTAGTCGAGGATCATCTTGGGTTCCATTGAGGGCAGACGAAGGAGGGGTCGGTTGGGTTTTGTTTGCCTCTAATCTTTCGGTTCCCTTGCCTTGTTGTTACAATCAAGGTTGCTTTTTGCTATACCGACCTTTTGGTTTTTTAGCTCTAGACTCTAGACTCGTTCTTCTTCCCTCTTCTCTTCCTTCTTTCTCTTTTCTTCTTTTCTCTTTCTTCTTTCATCATCTATCAGTATTGATTTGACTCTGATATACTCCATACCCTGTCCCATCTATCTCCACTCTTTACAAACATCCCGTCCCTTGAACCAACAACACACCCACTCACCCCCCCATACCATACACACCATATCACATCACTCACATAAGAGCACCGACTGTATCAAGTAATCCTATGGATCGCGATATATCATGACAGACCAACAACTCCGAGACACCCCCACTGCTACTGCTACTGCTACTGACTCTCCTCCTCCTCCTGCTGCTGCCCCCGCTGCTCCATCTTCCCCCGCTCCTCAGGCTGAGCTCATCCCCGCAGAGGACCCTGAGGTGCGTTGTACCCTACCAAACCTAACCTCCCTCCCTTCCCCTCTTACATAAAACCCGTAGAGTAATAATCATTGAGAATTAACATGTTGTGTCTTTTTTTGCCGTGTTTGTAGGATACTTCCGATATTGATCGTTATGAAATTGATTCAGCTCTTGGATCCGATGCGTGAGTTTATTCCACATCTCGTATATCTCGTTACGCTCAACTCACATACATATCTCGCTCAGTGCCAGTTTTATGTACCCGGACTCGGTGACGGCGAGCATTCTCGAGTACAGAACCATCCAAGGGAGAACATATCACAGCGATCGCTATGCTCATGAATATGTTATGCCGAATGATGAGCAGCAGCTTCAATCGGTTGACATCACTCATCACTACCTCACCATACTGCTAGATAACAGCCTCTTCTTGGCGCCTATATCGCCTCATGTCCAGAGAGTTCTCGATGTCGGAACTGGTTCCGGAATTTGGGCAATGCAAGTTTCTCTTCCCACACGCCTCAGGTCAATTGACTGACCGTCTTCAGAGACTTTGCAGATGCATATCCAAGCGCTCAAGTCATCGGCTCAGACCTCTCACCCACCCAGCCTGAATGGGTCCCTCCAAACGTGCACTTTGAGATCGCAGATGCAACTCTCACTTGGCCTTGGAAAGATAATTACTTTGACTTTGTCCACATTCGCTACCTCTTTGGAGGAGTCCAAGACTGGCCTGCCCTCTTCCAAGAAGCATATCGCTGCTGTGCACCCGGTGGCTGGGTCCAATCATGCGAGGCTGACATACACTTCTACTCCGATGACGGAACGACAGACAGCGAGCCTGCACTCCAGAAGTGGGCGGATCTGTACGAGAAAGGCGGCGCAGCGACGGGGAGGACGTTTTTTCTTCAGCAGGAGGCGCTGCAGGAGAGGAGTATCACAGAGGCTGGCTTCACCGATATCAGGATATTTGATTACAAGGTACGACGGCGGATTTGTTTGAGGTGTTACCTGCTAACCATGTTTGGGCTGCAGCTACCCGTGGGTGGATGGACCAGTAATCGGAAGCTTTTTGAGCTGGGCGAGTACGTCAGGTTGACTTTGGAAAACGATCTCGAGGGCATGTATCCGCCATCGTATCTCGTCGCTCGCTCGCTAACTCGTCGTAGGATACACGCTATATCTTTGGCATAACGTGCTCAACTGGCCTAGGGAGGAATACCCGCAGTTCCTGGCGGCGATGCGAAAAGCGATCAGTAGTCGGAAGGTTCATGGATACATGATGGTGCGGTACGTTTACGGGCGAAAGCCATGAGGCAACGAGGTATCAACGAATGCGACACGAGTGAAGAGAACATTGGGCGGTTGGGCGGGTACATAGAGCGCGAAGATCGTGGGCACATGGAAACGGCGGAGTGTGTGGGTTTGATCATCTTCATGATCAAAGGCGTATTTCGGATATGGCTCTGGGAGAATATTTAATCGGTAGGGCATTCGGGAATAGACATGCATGCACTTGAGCAAGACCTTCGCACATCGACGATTCGTGACGGCGCCGCTCGACAGCGGTTCTTGAACTACCGCGCAAAATTCTCCAGTCACCACAACACACGTGAACATCGCCGCTTCTTCTTCACCCCCAGGGCAAGCCCCAGCAAGCAATGAAAAAGAGAAGGAAGAAAACACGCCTGTCAGACGTCCATCAACACCCACCCCGACCGCGCGCCCGAAGGCAAGACCGCAATCAGGGTCGAGATCATCAAATACAACCATCTCTATACAGCCACCTGCACGAAGCAAGCAAGGCCGCCATCCTTGCGGACAGATCGAGAGGACCAAGGTATTCACTCTAGGGTGTCGAGGATATACACTCATCAACCAGGGTGGGATCTGTGGCTCTTTTAGGGAACCAAGAGAAGGTCGAATACTATAGAAATGATTCTCTGAAGTATTGTCGACATGAAGAAGAAAAGAAGAAAAAAGTCCAAAAGGTCGGAGGGAAGGCGCGCTTTTATAGAGAGCCTGTGGGGCGCGAGATCACTCTCGCTTCACCGCCTAAAAGTTGCGGGCAGAATTATTTTTTTTGAGCCTCAGGGTTTTAAGAGATGTGGAGGTTCTGATTGGCTGATTGGCTGATGGGATTGGGGATCCACTGCAGACGACTTTGAGCTGCGCAGCGAATCACAGCAAGGAAGGAGTGGATGGTGCAGTGATTTTTTTCTGCGCGATGCGAGAGCGTCGATTTTTTGATGTGGATCACTTTGGGGTTTGCGCCGAAATTGATATCGAAAGCGGAAGCAAAAGCGACTGCATGAATCATTGCGCCGAGATAGGGGGCTGTGCTTGACTCTGTGATGCTCTCGAGACTGCAGCAGTGAACGGATTTCGGAGTTGAGATTGTGTACCTAGGTAGTGATATCTAGATTTGTATATTGTAGTTCATGTGCAATACTGCCTTGATGTATATACGGGATGGTGAAATGTGAAGTCCTTTCTCCTGCAGGCGCATCCATTGTCGCTGTGCGCTGAGTGCATCGTCTTGTTCATTGCTTGTGCCCACGAACATTCTTGTTCTGGGATATCACTAATGTTTGATCTGCCAAATACTGAACTGAGTGCCACTTGGTTATGGCATGTCTACAGGAATATATTCATCTACTTGGGACAGGTTCTCGCAGTCATTGTTGAGTCACGAAGCAGGGTATCGTGAAATGACTTCTGTATTGTCCCCTCTACCCTGCAGTGCCAGTGTTCGGGAGAAAAGCTTAGATCACAACACTGTGAGCATACGATTTCCTACAAGTGCTCATGAGTTGCTTGGTGTATCTGTAGAATTTCTGTTTCTCTTATGAGGTCGCATAGCAGCTCTCTCGAAAATCGCAAAATAACATTACAAACTCGCTTCACGATCTCTGTACAAAGCCTCCCTCTCAATCCACCCTCTAACCTCCTCCCCAACCAGCCCATCCAGACTCCCCTCATCACTCTTCACAACTTCTCTCACCCGTGAACTACTCACATCACCATCGCCTTCCCTCCCCTCGACCATTTCCACCCTCTCAACCCAACCTTCATCACCTCCAACATCCCTCACCCTCTCCTTCGTCAACCACGCCCTCTGCTCATCGACCCCTCCCCACGTCTCATCCGGCCTTGTTGTGACTCTCACCTTGCACTTATCGAAGAACGGCCCTAGCGCCTTTTGGATGCCCTCGTTGTAGTACTTTGGATTGAAAATGCGGACTATCGTGTCAAACCCTGCGAGGAAGGTCTGCATCGGTTGACCTCCGTCTTGTGTAGCATAAAACCCCGATTCCGAAATGGCTTTTGCCTTATCATGAAAGAAAGGCATCGTCGTAACAGCGACATCGATCTCTACACCCTCATCAAGCAGTTCCCGTCCCATCGCTTCCATCATACTCAATCTGATAGGAAAACTCGCCGGCTTCGGCGCCTTATCAGCATTATTCACCGACAACAATAACATGAGCCTCTTCTCCCCTTCCAACCTCAACGCAGAGCGTGCCATGCTTGCGTGCGCTAACGTTGGTGGATTGAAGCTTGAGTCAAGAATCACAAGATTCTGTAGTGGGCGGGTTGGTCGGCGCGGCGCGGGGACATTGGAAGTGTGGGGTAGAGTGCAGAGGATGCGGAATGAGTCTTGCGATGATTGGAACGGTGTGAGGGCGCGAGAGAACGATGCGACGAGTGATCGAGCTTCTATTAAACGCATTTTGGAGTTTGGTGAGTTTTTGGTGCTCATTGTGTGGTGATGTGAGGGACGAGGTTGTAAGTTGTGAGGTCAAGCAGTGCATCAACGTGGGGCAGCGATTGACTGGGGTGAACCAGAAATAGCTGTAACTTGAGTACAAGCTTGACTTTTGGATGGTTCAAAACGTCTTTGTCGCTTTCCCACTCTGGCTTCCCTTTCACAGTTCCGGATTGTCGAATTAATACATCGGGAACCAGGTTTGTCGAATTCGGTTCTTTGAGAACCATGACAAGATCACCCTCATCGTCGTCGCGTTGGCCCGACGAGTCACTATTGCAAGTATCACCAGGGGCAAGGGTGCTATCCCAATCACCTTAGCTACGGTGCCAGCTCGGAAGCAGTGATTCGCTTGTTGTGGTCCAGTTCGAGGAGCCGCAACAGAATCTGGACACGGTCATCGCCAGGATTTCGCCAATCCAACTCGTGTTACGTGGGTGGCCAAGCGGCTTTCTCTTCTTCTTGGCTGGAAAGGATTGACGTTACCCAGTGTATCTCGGGTACTGGTTCATGAAGAGTCTGAAAAGTGCCACTTGGATTCTTGTCGATAAGGACTTTGGTGGTCTTGGCGGAGGTGCCCCCTCTGGCCCGGTAGTCGATGGTGATGTACATCAAAATGAGGGTCCGGTTGAGGTCCTCGAGAGTGAACCTCTTGCGCATCGCAGGGGTCTATATAGGGCCGATCCAGAAAAACAAGTTAAAAATCCTTTATCTCCTTTGTCCTTGTGATAGTGATTTTGCTCATGGACATATAGCCGCGATTTGGTGTTTATTCAGGTAGCTTAGGAAAATATTAGCAGTCAAGTTATTAATATATAGAAGTATCCTGTAGTAACTTAAGGCTATAGGCGAGGTTTGTTGGGTCTAATTTTCGGTTTGCTCAGCGCTGGAGGCTTTGGCCTTTTCAGCCTCAAGCTGCTGTCCGTCGCGATCATGTCGTTCATCATCACGATAGGGGTTGGTCTTGGGCAGTGTTTCATGACGGCCTTGATCAAATTTCAGAGCCTGGCAGACTCGACATACCGCCCATAATGTGAATAGTGCTGCTTTCATGACCGGACATCTTTCTTCTCCCCTAAAGTGCCCTAACCTCTTGAAATGGTCTAGTGGACATTTCAGCAAGTCGAATATATCTTGGCTTGTGAATTCGGGGCTCTGGTAGTAGCCTCCGATTGTCCCGGTCATCTTTAACCCCATATCTTGTGGCTCTATATGGAATTTCTCTTGTGCTATGTTAGTTAGTGTATACAGTGATATGAATGCAAAATCAGTAGGATCGATGCCACTTTCCATACATGCCTTTACAACTTGATAGACGTTAAGTCTGTCTAACTTCCGTTTAGGGTTATATACATTTTTAGTCTATATTTTACTTATTTATACTATTCTCTGTTCTTAAGACTCATACAAAAGTCTATCAGAATGGTCTAGGAGTGTGTTCAGTTGAGTATCTCCGGATATATACTCAATAACTGTGTTTGCTTGCCTTTGTTGTTGAGGTCTGAGTTTGCTTCGGAGAAGAAGAAGAAGGAGAATTTAGAGGTGAGTGTATGTTATACTTAAGCCAAAGGCGGCTCCCTAGATTCTGCGGTGTCACTCTGATCCATCTGCCAAGACTGGGAAGCGTCTTAATTCCGCATTCCTTTTATCAGTGTCGAAACCTGCTTTACCACGGACAATTAACTGTTCGAAAAGCCTCGGAACATTTGCTAGGAATCGCATGAGTACTTCGGCCAGCGCTGACCGAGTGCCTACGAAGGCCAGCTTGTAGAAGAGATATATCCTTATCTGTCCTTCAAGGACTTTGCATACCAGGGAACAGCTCTTCAGGTCTTGCACCTGAAGATGCCTTCTGACCTTCCCCAAAATCTCCAGAGGGAGAGAGGCCAGTGATGGCATGCTGCTTTTGTTGGAACTCACAGACGAAACAGGCCAGGAGTGTCTTAAAGAGGGGTTTTTGTCCGAGGACAAGATCAGGTATGCCGGTATATAAGGGATATAAGGTGGCGGTGCTCTGTTGTGAACCCATTCTTGGTAATGGCAGCCTTTATACTGTCCCGATCGATGAAGCCCTGGTTGCCGATCGCACTGGTACCGCTAGTCTGGTGGGAGGTCTGTTACGTCCTGGGCGGATGCGAACCTAGGGCTTCGCTTTCTTTGCTTTCTCAGCGGTCGGATCGGACATATATATATCTCAACACTTGATCGAGCTTGTTGTAGGTGCCACATTCTTTGCAGACTATCCGTAACGGGACGTTCGGCTTCTGGTGTACCGAGCGCATCCAACCCGTTTATTTCCCGTTCCTCGTTTTGGTTCTCCTGAGCTTCTGCCTGCTGCTTTAGGAATTACTTGTTTTACGTTTATATATTCTGGAACTCGATAAAGGCGTAACTGCTCTGGTCCTGTACTGCACTTAGACTAGAGAGTTCGACTTCTGTGCGAATGAAGTCCGGGTTGTAGTACCCTGGGAATTTAAAGTCCTTTGCTGCTGCCTTTATCTTTTGACCTAAGAGATTCCTTACTAAGTCTTAATATATTAATAAGCTGTAAAATGATTAATTAAGGTCTTTAAGTGAGTAAGAGCCTTTAACGATTCGGGTTATATTCCCCGCCTCGATGAGGGTCGGGAAGCGTTTAAAGCTGTATTTGCAATTTCCTTCTGCGACTATCTCCTCGGAAGGAACGTTGATGTTTATTGAGATGGAGATGGACGGAGCCTTGTCGTCTCCATGAAGGGCTTGGATATCCTTCTTCAACTGTTTTGTGAACAGTCGAACGATTGTTAGGTGTAAGGCACGGTATACGGGATCGGTCTCGAAGAGGAATCGTGCAATTCATAAAAAGGACGACGGAGGGCACACAATAGCCTTGTGTACCTTGTGCGTGTCCTCTCCACAGGTGATGGATGATGAGGTCGGAACAGCAGACCATCATATCCCGTGGGGTCTGGTAAAGTTCCAGTCGCCCTTTCTCCGGACCTTGGTCTTGTGCTCGATGCCATGGAGGTCTGCCATGACGCCCCAGGCGTATCGGTTACAAATAGCAACCGGTCGGAGGGGAGCAGCAACGCCATATTATATGATATGCCCCGGCAACGCTGTAAGCGTTCTGGGACTCATGAGTCCCTATCGAAAATCCTTCACGACCTTCCTATGGATGCCATACTCAACCAGGGTCGCACCATGTGGCTCCCTGGTTCACCTCTCCAACAGCCGGTAATTACGATTATTAAGCAACTGTTTAGTGACGCCTCGCTTGCGCCAGGAGCACTGTCTTGACCTCTTCTTGGGTGTCCGTCTGGCTGTAACCAACGGGTGTTGGTAAGTGTCTTGTTCCTTATATAGGCATACCGAGGAGGATATGCAGATTCATATTCTGTACTGCCAGAAAGCACCAAATTGGTTCGTAGGCGCAGATAATGTGTTGCTATCGAGTAAAGCAGCTGGCATCAATAAAGCAGCCTCAACCTCCGAGCTCTGCTCGCACAGAGCCTCTCCGAGGGTATGCTTCCGTCCCCATTTTCGATGTGTTGGACCCGGTTACGAAGCGCAACAACTTCGAAGCGATACGCAGTCAGGTCAATAGACATGGTGGTAGTGTTGGGAGTTTGGATTGGTATGCAACGGTTGTAGTTTGGATTCTGTGGTATGGAGGATGTGAGAGACGAAACGATCTTGTCGTCTATGATCCAAAGGAAGGAGCTAGTAGTAGCTGTGGTGGATCTTCGAAGCATTGAAGATATTGGAATGTATACGGTTATTCAGGGGTGGCTGTGGAAATGGGAAAGTTGACAGCACTGCGACTTCAACCCTCTCGATGCCATCGTCTGCAACTGAAGCTGTCGTTTCCAAAGGGCAGATGACTTAGGATCTGTCCATATAGCTTCGGCGAACGTTTAATTGGGGGTTGGCACCAGGACTCGACCTGGCGACAGGAGATGGTTTAGGGGAGAGGGCGCCATCCCACCGTTAGGAAGAGACTCTCCACAACCATAGGTGCGGACTGAGCTCAGCGGTGACTGCCAGGCTCTTTACTTGGGGTCAGTGAGAGACGAGCGGTCCCAGATTTGCTGTATTTCCAAGGCAGCAATCTTTTCATCCATGGCTTGCAAGTTTCATCCCACGGTGGGATTAAGTCGTTTTTATGCTCATCATGCTCCATCTGTGGTAGTTGTATGACGGAGGGTAGTCTTTTGAACCTGATCGACAAAATTACTTTCCGTAGAAACAGATTTACCTTCTATTTTCGTTTAATAAGATTGTAGGAGGTCCATGATGGGCTGAGCGTTATGTTCTTTATGCGCGCGCTGCAGAGGAACCGCAATCCCTGCACGCTTGAAAGACAGAGAGCCTACTTCTGGTTAAGGTTCGAAGAGTGGAAGAGTTGAATGTGTCGTAGAGCATGTCTCGGACCATTTTCCAAGTTGTGGAAATCTGATCAACCGCGTATTCGCCCACTGGCTGACAGTAGCATATGTTTCCAGGCAACGCGGGGCAACATTTTCTCAGTAGCCAGGCTAAGAAGAACAGCCTGGAGGGTTAGGGTGTAGTGGAGTTATGTTCCGTTGTGAAGTACCAGTCACTGGTTGTTGCCCGGTTCTTGTTTGCATGTATAAATGCTAGTAAATCTAGCACCAAGTCCATACTGGTACCTCAAAAGGCTATTGTATAAAAGAATAATCGGGCGTATATTATATGCATGCCGTTGGAGGAGGCGATCAACCCCTCTATTTCGGATAGTCGGAGAAACCTTCTAATCTCCAGGCAAACTGCTGAAGGTGTGGAAGTCCATGATGGTAGGGAAGATCTATGGACATGTTGCCCATTTTCGTGATCTAAGCTTGTGGAAGCTCAACGCTTCGTGCGAGAAGAGACGTCTGCACTTGTGCTGCGGAGATGTTCGTCGTACTTTCGCCTGACCACGTTTGCGAGTGTCCATATCTCTAATATATATCACAAAACAAGGTTGGTAAAGGGCCGCGCAACATGATCCTACGCAGCAGTTGTGATTGAGCATACCACTCCTGTGAAGCCTTGTAGACAGGCGTGGAGTGTGAGTCGATTCTGCTTTGCTGTCTATGTTATTAGATAACTGTCAAGAGGCGGCTTATTCTGATTGAGACTTACCTTCAACAACGGAAAATCAATGGAACACGAGAGGAGCCGGGGGTCCTTTCAATAAGGATCGAGGGTAAAGCTACCCCTAGCCTTGATTTCACCGATTATGGCTTCGAGATGGGCGCGCGGGAGTGAAATGGTCGGGCGGTCCTCGATATTGAGAGGCTCCAGTCCCCAGGACCCTGGGTTGATGAGCCACGAGGATTGCCCTCTGAACGTCAACCCCAGCCGCTCGAGGTGTGGCAGCCCGCCTCATAGGCCGACAGCATAGCAGGCTCCTCAAGATTGCCTGTAAGTGTTAGACATTGCTTCGATTCACTTGTGGAGGGAGGTTTGGGCAAATTTTGCATTGTTCACAGCTGGGCTCAACCATGAAGATAGCCAACTACAGTATGTAAAAGACAAGAAACACAGCTAGAAATATAGGGACAACATACTATTCAAGTCAAGATCTGTCCGCAGTTGGTGTCCAGGAATCAGCCGATGTATTGGCAGGATCCACGTTATTGCCCGAGGATGTATCTTTAGTGAGAATTGCCGCAGATTTGACATTACTCCCAGCTGGTCAGCAATAAGAGAGAGCCGGAATGGGATGTCCCCCGGATGGTGCATCCCGCCGATCGGGAACGTCTCCGCCGGCCCCTTCTCTTGGACCACCAGCTGTTCGAGGTTCTCTAACTGGTTGAGCAGTGAGAAATCCAGATGAGAGTCAGTGCCACAGCCCAACGAATGCAAGGAGACAGTACTTACATATATATTCTTAGCCTCTCCGTTATGACACGTCGCATAACCGACTAGGATGCCAATATAGAACACCACTTGGAAAGCAACGCTGGCCATCACCTAGAAGGCCTCGTTGTTCACAATCGGCATCTGGGCTGCAAACCGCCGACAATACTCGGCTAGTTCGCTAATCCCCCAATGCATACCCCTATTTGGACTTGACAATGTCCGCCGAACTTCCTCGTGGTCAAAAGTTTTTTGGATCATGTAGTCTCTGAGGAAGTGTTGTGACGGCTGACCAGGCCTAAATCCTTGACCTTCTCGTGGTTCTCTTTGGTGTTGAGAGTGCACCACAACCGAACAGTCCTGAGAGCCAAGGTAGGAAAGTTACCGAGGTAGAGTAGAAGGAAGATGCCATTGATGTTGAACTTCTCATCGGAGATGAAGAGCTTTTGCAGCTGGTAATACTTATATAGTTCTATAGTTGGATTGATGAGAGAATGGAAAAAGAAGAAGACAGACCCGTGGTATTTATAACCAGAATCCCAAGCTCAGAGAGAATTCACCCATGACAAAATATTTGCTAATTGCAGCCTAGTTTGTATATCATTGACGACCAGGCTTCAGTTTGGTCGCTGTTTGCCAAGCAGAAGAATCAGCAAGCGATCCCCTTTGGCATGAATTTTTAGTTTATTTAGAAAAACAAAACTTAATTCAGTAAACGGTTGTTAGATCCAAGTAAGGAATGTTGAGTTGTTCTGAAGCAAAGTCAGTTCAGTTCAAATACCAAACACAGCATGAAGTGTTGATGGCCACAACTCATTGACAAAAGGTAAACAACTGGCTTAGTTTGAAAGACAGAAAACAAGACAGAAACTCAAATTCATAAAACAACTATGTCTCAAGATTGTTGGGAATTATGATATCGCCGAGAAGATTTGTGTTTTTATAGAGACCGATTAGAAAAGGGGTAAACCCTTGATAGCGGTATCACCGACAAGTTTGTCAAGAAGTATACCAAAAGACGGCTAAACTTATTACAAGATTACCCAAATTCTAGGCAGCGTGGCATCTTGAAAGCTCTTTGTTACCAACTCACCAACAAACTCACAAGCATCCAGAACAACACTGAACCGATCAAGACCATTCTGCCTAAATGTTGATTGTATAATTGTCAAAGCCTCACAAAAACAAGGCAGAGACCAAATAAGAACCCAAAACTCCTTTAGACACCATGCATCTCGCCATCACCTCGTTTCATAACATTCACTCTGCACTCTGCCCATCCATGACACCTCCAGAGAACCACTCCGCCAGCGTACTAAACCGATCTTCGCTGTTCTCCAGATCCATCTTGAACAGATCATGCTTGCCAGCCCGTTCCTTCTGCCCCTCGCGCATCTTGCGGATCATGTCGTTTTCAGGTGCACACTTGGGACACTCCGAATCGCCATCGTTGCCGCCGTTTCGAACGCAGCGTTGGTGGAAGCTGTGTTTGCAGAGGAAGTGAACGGCTGGTAGGTCAAGGCGCTGGCTGCAATCTGAGCACCAGGTCGCTTGGAAAACGGCGGGTTTGGAGCCTAAGTCTGCAAGCTCCACGCGGCGCTTTTCTGTATCGCCGCGAAGATTGTTGATGCGGTTGCGATTGGTAGCAATTTCTTTGCGCTCTCTTGTGATTGTTTCGTGAAGGTATGGTTTGATCATGCCCATGGTAGCTACGCCGCCGCCTGAAGATTGACCAACTAGTGTTTGGATAACCTGCAAAGGAGCCATGAGCCCATCTTTGTCAATCTTGTTTAGCACGTTGGCCAACTCATCAGGTCCGGCTTCCTCCAGTACCCTTTGGTCAGAAGTGAGATATGCCAGCGCAGCTGGATACAACTGTGGCTCCTCGGGGCCGTACTTTCTGAGGGCCTTCATGGCGCCTCGTGTGTCCTTGGCTGATGTGTAAGACCTGAAAATGTCGAAACGCAGTCCTGCCTGTTCCTTGACAAGGATAGTTCCATCTTGGAAATCCGCAAGATGCGAGAGGAGTAGAACATTCGAGCTTTCCATAGGCACATGATCACCCTGGATGAGCTTCTTTGCCTTGGCCTCCCATTCCTCCTTGTGATCCTGTCCCTTCTTCTCGCTTGCCTTGTACAAGTACATCTCAAAGAGGGTAGTGTAAAGATCTGTTCGGTCACTCGACTTGAGCTCCTTTTCTTCGAGACATGCTTCGAGGAAGACGATAAACTCGTCAGGGTGGTCGATGAACGATGAGAATGCGGTTCTTGGTTGAGGAGGGGTGTACTTTGGTGCAGGTATATCGTCGTTATCCACGATAATGTTCCCATCGCTAACCACAGCCCTTGTGTTTCCGACTGTACCAGGAGATGCGACGGAAGACGTATTCATATAAGGTAAGGGCAGCAGATTGGACAAATTCTGAACAGCGCTGGCCGCCCCAGCTGCAAAGCCGCCGCTGGCGGGTGTATCAATCTCGTTTGGCACCGTCAAAGTGCGCCGAGGTCGGTAATTTCCTGTATAGTAGTCCACAAATAACTTGGTAGCATCTTGAGGACAATTCTCTATGAGCACTCGGGCGTATTTCTGTAGACAAGGGTATGCCTGGACATGTTAGCCGTCGTTCCCTCTAACAGGCGCTGGCACATACGATATCAGGGTCTTGGCACCAAACATAGTCGAGCGCTTCGACATAGTTCTTGGAGTCCTCTATCAAGATATCCACCACAAGATCAGTCTCGCCGTGCTTCTTGGCAAGATATGCAGCCTGCTCGTAGTACCCGCCTTGGCGACACATAGCAATTGCCGTATCAAGATCAAATTTGAGGTCGCCAGGAGACTTGATGAACTTTTCAAGCTTGTTGATGTCTTTCAGCTTTGCATAACAGTTGAGGAGAAGGGTGGTGTGGTCCGCAGTCGCTTTTCGATGTTCATGGAGTTGTTCCAGATATTGAATTAGGTTGTGAATGCGTTGCGTATCAAGGTACTAGGAACGTTAGCCTTGCTCATGCATAAAGACTAGCTACTCACCTTGCGAATGACCTGTGATGGCTCGGTCGTATCAATGGCTCGAATATACTGAACCATGGCGCCGTCATAGTCGGCCTTTTGGTATAAATGATCGCCGAATCGACGGTAAATAATGCTTTGCTGCTCATTATCCATTCCAGACTTTTGCGCCAGCTCGATAGCCAAAGGAAACATGTTCCTCTGATACAGCATTTCCAGTCTTTGCTGCAGGCTTTTCTCATGATACCGGTAAACCTGACGAAGTCAATAAGAGACCACCGAAACCGGCAGACTCAACTTACCTTGCCATCTTGAAGAACTGTGAAGAAATCTCCCCAGATGTCAACAAAGTGTCCCACAGGTGACATCAACGTCTCTGTATGACCGATAACTCGAAGATCTATATCCAACAGCACAAAAGAAGACGCATTGAATAGAGAATTAGTAGTAGTATTACCAAAGCGTCGCCTCATTGCCTCAGAATCCTTTGCAGTGCTGCTTGCTGGTGGGCACGCAAGCGCAACATATTCATTGTAAACATCAATCTTGCTCTTTGGCGATTCATACGCCTTGGGTGGCCCTCGACCGTCCAATGTGTATGTGTAGATAGCATCATCACGCGCAACAATAACGCCGTCTGTATTCGGATCACGCGTCATGCAGCCCACTGCGCATCCGGCATCTTCGATGGTCTTGGGCGGTAATCCATGGCCCTTTTTGGATAAACCGAGCTTCAATATTCGTGAAGTCGTGGAAACAAACAGAGTGGTGAGCTTCTGTGCCGCATCCCATGCGAGTTCAACACCGGTGATAGGCTCTTCTGATTCGAAAACGATTCGTTGCTTCGTACCGAGATCGTGGACCAATTCACCTCGAATTACGGTAACAGCGCCGTTAGTGAATCCCACAGCGATTTGTGTAAGATCGTCAGTAGCCGTAAACGCAGATATCTTCATTCCGTCAGTTTCCAACGCCGTATCAAACTCCCGTTAAGACTCACGGGAAATTGCCGTCGGTTATTGTTGATCATGACCGTACTCAGACATGTCGGTGTGTTGGTCTTCTTAACAAGCTTGTCGAGAGCCCACACCTTCAGAACAGGCTCACTGCTCATGTCCTCCTATTGATAGCGTCAGTCCATCAATTCGATATCTAGGCTTCAGCAGCCCGTACCGCAACTGTCAACAAGAGACTTGTTCCTTCGACCTGTCGCATATGCGTGATGCTCCCAGCCTCGTAAGCCTGGAAGCGCTTGACAATCTTCCATGATTTGTTTATTATGCTAACATATCCATCGAACGATCCAAGGAAGAGACTATCGGAGCCTGCGCAAACGCTCGAGATCTCGTTACCCTCGAAGAGCTGTCGGGCTTCATCGTCAGCGATGTTTATTTGGACGACGTCGAAGAAGTCAAACGACTTCCACTGCGATTTATTGTTAGCATAATAAGTCTCGAAGTGCGCATGAACGAGGAAAGCCTATGCGCGCGTGATAACAGGGTGGTCCTTACTGAGATGGCCATCTTGAAGCATTCGGGAATGTCTTGAATTGGAGAAGATGAGCCGCGGCGCAATGACGATGGTGGGACGCTGAAGCTGGGGAGCTACAGGAGCTTGCCTAGCGCCACAGTGGCTGCTACCCCCAGGCACCCGACCCATCCATCACTGTAGGACATCAAATTATCACGTAAAGCTACGAGGTAATCAAAAACTCGCTCGTTTGGTACTCATCATAACAATTATCAGGGTATCATGTATGGTATATTAAGGGACAACTTTCCCTCGACTGCGTATAGTAAGTAAGCACCGAACCGTAATTCTATATAAATCAAGCAAAACACCAGATACGCTCTCATTCCTGCCAAACCCGCCAGACCCAACCAACCCAGTAGTTACCATAAAGCAAAACAAAGCATCAATCATTCGCAGTAAAAATCAACACGCTCATGCCTCCTTCGTTCTAGAAGCCACAGGGGTATCTTCTTTCTCATTCTCGCTCTTCTCGTTGAATACCTCTCGTGGCGTAATTAGAGGACTGCTCAGACCACCAATGCTGCCGCTCACGCTCTCAGCTCGTCCATGACCCAGCAATCCACTTCGAACACTTGCAGCATCTCCTTGTTTGGCATAATAACTGTTTCGATCCCCAGAAATCGCAGGCCCAACACCTGTTGCAGAGTAAATGCTCGTGCGTTCTGTTGCCATTCGAGGATTGCCGTGAATACCGGGAGTAGTAGGCATACCCATAGGGTCAATGTTCGCGCTTAGAACACTAAGTGGCAAACTTTCACGACTTCCACCCCAAAGCGACGAAGGCGCAAGAGCACGCACAGAGGCATCGGTATCGAGAGAACGCCTTCGTCGTCGCTTACTTGATGACGCCAAAGTCAGGATAGATGCGTTATCTGTAAGGAGATTGTTGGCGGTTGCAGACGTGTAAGTCGTTGGGTTGCCAGTTGGCGCCAAATGGGGCGGGATGGCCGATGCTGGCGCCCCCGTAGTAGTGGGGAACGGTTGGGTGAATTGAATAGACTGCGTGTTGCCATGGTGCTGTGAAGCATGACTCTGAGGTTGCCCAGCCCCATTAGGCGCCATCGACTGTATCGTAGTCAAGGTCGTCGTCAGAGACCTTACAGATGGTGCTGGACTTGAAAATGTACTGTCTCCCCCCCTCCTAGATTCAACTCCTCCACCAACGGTACGGCTCGTTCCAGCGACAGAACTTGCCCTATGGCTGGGTGCCATGAGTGAATGGGAGGCCTCATGATCTGTCATTACCGTACCGGCCACACTTCCACGCCCGATCGTTGGCGGTCCCTGATCTTCTCGAGATGTCCGAGTGGATCGGTCCACACTGGTATTGCTTGTACCCGTCTGAGAGGTGGTAAAGGTGCATGCACTCGTTCCGTTGGTTACACCGTTGCCGACCTGTCCAGATTCCGGGTAAGGGTTGTTCTTCTTGTGGCTGCGTTTCTTGTGTCTCTTTTGACGTTCACCATCGGATGATTTGAAGTTGGTGAGTTTCTTAACCCATGTCGAAAACGGTCTCCTGCGTTGACCTTGACGGTCTGATATGTTAGCATCAGGCATTGTATTGTGAGGCTATCGCGAGGTGGCGATATTGGGTGATGGTAAATTTCATAAACATGAACAATAATTCGAAACTCACCATGCTCTGGAGGTATAGCGTCGGTCGTCGCCATCAAATTGAGAAGAAGCTGTTGAATTGAAACGAAACGTTACGTCGAAGCTACCAGAACAACGTCGTTGGGTAGCGGGTGGAGGCGGGGAGACAATCAACACAGTAAAGAGAAGAGAGGCTCGCTCGGAGGAGAAAAGAAACGAAAATGATGCGTCAATCGTGGATGGAAGACAGAACAATGAAAGGCGAAAACTAAGGGATGAAGCTAGAAGAGACGTCGTCAGCAGATCAAAGTGTGTGGCATGGCTTGTAACAGTACAAAAGGCTGAAAGCGGCGAAGCATGATGGTACGAAGGTCGGGATCTGGATCACGTGATGGACCTGTTGCATGACGAGACAACTACCTAAACTTCAAGGACCAAGACAACGATCTGTTCTATTCGTCCATGACCCTATCATTGACTCAAATTGTAGGCCCCTCCAAACGTATCAAGTCCCCTTTATCCCTTACGTCTCCCGCAGGTACCCGTTGAATTTCCCGTGGCTTCGAGCCTGGACTGAGCTGGCTATAAGCTCAAGGCACATCTTTTCTTGGCGCCACCTCCACTAAGCGGACCCTGGATTCGGGGACGGTTACCCACTGTGCCTTAATTAGATCGCCCTAAAACCAGGTGCCCCCTAGCTACCTACTCGGTAGGTACAGCTCACCTCAGTTTCAGCTCGCTTCGACGTCATTTCTCAATCTGAACTTTGAAACTTTCAACACCACAACCAAAGACCAACTCTACACAAACAAGCATGATCTGCTGTGGAGTATGGTCATCAGACAACTTCCTCAGGACGTCGTCGACAAGATTAAATCATCGGTCAATATCACTTCTCTGAATGGCGTTGTCTGCGGTCTCATTACAAATTCTTTAGACGCCGGCGCATCCAAGATCAACATCTCGATCGACTACAGTAGGGGAAATTGTACCGTTGAAGATAACGGGTCCGGAATTCCACCCGAAGAATTTAAAGATGGCGGGGGCCTCGGGAAGCTCCACCGTGAGTGAAACGATATTATTTACGTGAAGCTATCTGTATGTACTTACGCCTTCGCAGATACATCCAAGTTCCCTTCACGGTCTTCTGTTCATGGGAAACACGGCGATTTCCTAGCATCCCTTGCTACTTTTTCTCTTCTAACCATCACATCTCACCATCAAAGGCATATTTCACACAATTCTATCTCGTTTCGCAACTCTCGCATACTGGCTAGACAGTTGCCTTCGACCCCTGAATCGCGGCTTGTCAACTTTGATCATGGCACTCGTACGACTGTTCGAGATCTCTTCGGCAATATGCCGGTCAGGGTTAAGCAGAGAGTGACGTTTACTGAAAGATCTGCTCTTGACAAGGAATGGTCGAAATTGATTCGAGCTGTCGTAGGCCTGCTACTTGCCTGGCCATTAGGTGTATCCCTTTCACTCAAGAACGCAGGAACCCAGCGCGAATTACGGTTTCGACCAGCTGAAAAATCAGACAGCATGTCTAGAACCTCTCGACTTCTCACACAAGCTGGCCTGGCCGATTCAGACGACACAGATACCTGGGTCCCCATATCAGCGTCATGCGGGCCGATTTCCGTCAGAGGCGCTATCTCTACGAATCCTGTTGCGACACGGCGCTCTCAATTTATCAGTCTTGGGATTCAACCAGTCAGTAACGAGTTTGGCACGGATGTTCTTTATGAAGAAATCAACAAGACTTTTGGAAACTCTAGCTTTGGTGTGATTGATGGTGATGAAGACAATAACGGTAACTTGCCGAAGCTGGAAGAGTTTACAGGAAGAGATTTGAGGAGTAGGAAAGGCATCGAGAGATGGCCCATGTTCTATCTCAAAATCAGCACTACGGGGTTGGAGGGCTTCGACAACCCAGATCGACTTGACAGTCAAGGCCAGACCCTGTCCGCTATCATTGATCTTTTGAAGGCAACATGTTACGGATTTCTCAAAAAGCATCATTTTCGTCCACAAAAAGTTCGATTAGCCCCCGAGGAATCCTTATTCTCGACAGCAAGAACGTTGGGCCGGTCGAAAAAACCTAAGAAGCAACCAGCCTCATCATCGAATAGCTCGAGAGCCAGTTCCGTCACTCCTGTCTCCAGATCTGGTTCACTTGGAGCACGAGCAGATAGCCCCTTTGAGGGTTGGCACCGGATCAAAGTTGGGAGAGCTACACCACTCAGCGCCACCTCCAAAGCCGTGGATGTTCGTACAAAGTTGCGAGAAGAGTCACCGGGGGGTCGTCTTGTTGGAGAAGGGGGGAAACTGTTGCGCAAACCGTTTGATGAGCCATCTCCTGAACCAGAAGACGAGAAAGCAGGCTCGTCTGCAAAAGGTGGTGTGATCTCAGGCGCATGTACTGTTGACAACACAACAGGCGGTGGTGACACAAGCAGCAGTGTTACCTGTCAAGGTGCACAGAAGCGAGACAAACATCCTAGCAAATGGCTTCAGGGTGTCATCAGTTCATGGGAGAATCCCATTTTTCACCCTGTAGAACCAATGGTGCCGTGTATTGACAGCTCAGCACAAGATCAGTTGCATACGTGTGGGCATGGAAGCGTCCACGTTGGTTTCGAAACAGGATCCATGAGCCTCAGTGGGCGAATCTCACGTCACGCGCTTGCTCGCGCTACCGTGATAGAACAGGTCGATCGCAAATTCATAATGGTGAAACTTCCCCTTGAGCGTGCAGTATCTGGGGCCTTGGTGCACGAGAAGCAGAGTTCCGCGTTGGTCATGCTCGATCAACACGCAGTTGATGAGCGATGTCAACTTGAGGAACTCATGGCGACCTATTTCACCCACGACCCCTTGACAAACCAAACTTCGCCAATCATAGAACCTTTGGGCCGACCCGTAATCTTCGAAGTCTCAAAAGAAGAATGGACTCTTCTAGAACAACATCGCGATTACTTTGCTGCTTGGGGCATCACATACCAAACACCCATCTCCTCACAAAACAAAGTCATAGTTACAGGTCTCCCTCCAAGCATCATCGAACGATGCAGACTAGAGCCCCGACTTCTGATTGAACTTTTACGAACAGAAGTTTGGCGAAGTGTGGATAGTAGTGTTCCACTTGTGCGACCATCAACCACAACCCCTGACAAGCCGTTGATATCACGTTTCAACGGGTGTCCAAGGGGTATTCTGGAATTGCTACACTCCAGAGCCTGCCGAAGTATGTCTCTTGCTTGCTGTTTGCTCCCGCTTTTTCTGACTTTGTGCTAGGTGCAATCATGTTCAACGATATTTTGTCGGTGAATCAATGTGAAGACCTCATCTCTCGCCTGTCGCGTTGTGCATTTCCTTTTCAGTGCGCGCATGGTCGACCCAGTATGGCGCCCTTGATTGATCTTGGAAACGGGGCCAAGTTTGGCGGTTGGCAAGAATCAAACCGACAAAAGACGGTTTCATGGAAGAGCTGGATAGAGGAGTCATGATGGGTTGTTTGCGATTCTCGATACCCTTGTTAATAGATATTGTTTTTACATTTCAGCATAAGTATAGACCTTTGTGCATCCAAAGCAACATTCCATTGAACCGCTTAAATATGCAAGCAACTAGGGATATCTTTCTAGGTTTACAGGCATTTAATAAACTCGGACAAAGACCCCATTGGTGAAAACAGTCATCACCTCTGTCGTCGACGCCTCAATAGCAAGCCACCATGACCAGCACTATGCTGAAATCCGCTCTCTAACGCCGTAATATACATCCAACGCCTCATGTGCAGCAAAGGCCTGGCTACCTTTTTATGACCCATTGCAAAGAGAAAGGGTATGATTTGTGAAATTTAGGTCGTGACTTATTTCGTTGCCTCGCAGCTCTTATACGAGATCGAATGTAAATCAGAAACAGTGAGTTACTCAAAAAGATGAGTATAAGTGGTGAGCGTCTAGGCGGCTGCGGCGTCCTGCGACTCCTCAGTCTGTGGATTTGCGGCTGCTTCGGCTAAGTGGCGATCAACGGCGCCGAGCTGTCGCTGCTTCGCTTCCTCTTCGGTCTCCTGGACCCAAATCTTGTTGTCATGATCCCAACGGTGTCTGTAAACTATGTTAGCAAGTGAAGGTTTCGAGGGACGCCCCGTCAACGGTATGACGGCGAAACGGCTATGGTGGCAACATACCCTGCCCAACTCTCGGTGACTAAACTCTTTGTATCATACTCTTCAACCAAGATCTTATTGAAGTTAAATGGAACGCGAGCTTTGACACCCTCGAACTCGGTGATACGCATAGGCCACAAGTCCTGGCTCTTGTACCGATGCTTGTTTTTGCAGCTCCAGACACCTGGACGGTCTACCTCGCGCTCACGGAGGCCAGTAATATCAACGTACATGCCGTTCTGCATGTCAATCCAACGGCCATCAATAATATTTCTTCCATCTGAGCGGTCGATATCAACGTGGTGGGGGTTGATATCTAGGAGATATCTCTTCGAGATAAACTTCCCGGTTGCAGTTTCGGTATAATTCCAACTATGCTCAGTGCGGTTGAGGTTGTCCCCAATCCACTGAAGGGTATTGTTTGACACTTGAACGTCGAGATCGTAGTCCCAAGGCATGATCTGGCCGTTCCACCACCAACCAAGAAGGGTTCCATGAGCAATCCATGTTTCCACGCCGTAACTGTTCATATGAAACAAATAACTGCGGATCAGATCTCGGAGAACGAGACGATGTTCTTCATACGAGACCTTCGTTTCGAAGTAACGGTTGTCATAATGGCCAAGCTCAATATTTCGACCGGCTTCGACGAAGTATTTTGGTGTCTTTTCATCTGCACGTTTGGCAATCGACGACGAAGATTCGGCTTCTCGAGTTTCGTGGAATAGTGGGGGAAATGCGAGAGCGGCGGTTGTTGAAGAAAAGGAAGCGAAGCCCCAGAGGAGCAGCGACTTTACTGAACGCATGCTTGTTGCTGTATAATCGGATTATGCTAATGGTAGGAAGGAAGACGGAGGAGAGGTTGGCAGTCGAATGAAACGTAGGCGGAGGCGATGCGCTTGATTTGTAGAGGGAGCAATGTCATGCAACGGGAGGTGGGCGGATCGGATCGTCACAAAAGCTGAATCCTCGATAAGAAAAGTACGAAAGGGAGAAGAAGTAGCAATACTTTTTTGATCCAAGAGAAAAAAAGGAGAAAGGGCCGAGATAAAGAGAGGGATACAAATGAGGTATCACAGACAACGTCAACAACGCATGTTTGTTTTGTTATTAGGAGAGAAGAGGAGGCACAGAGATAAGAGAATGTTAAGAAGTGACAAGACGCTGATGAGGATCTCTTTCCTTGAAATGAATGACGGAAGCTGTGGGTTCGTTATCCCCAGCGGAAGGAACAACCCGAGCAGGGGGGAAGAATAAGAAAGACGCAAGTGCAAGTGCAAGTGCAAGTGCATGGAAGACCGGCAGGTGGGCGGCGCCTCCTTGCCTAGAGCGGGATTAGCTGATTGAGTGTAGGTAAGAAAATGTATCAGTGACAGTGTGACAGTGACATCCAATTGTAAGACACGAGTATCATATTCATTAATAATCCAATATCAGATCTCAAATCATCATGCGATACTTGAGTCTATGGACTTTATCGACTGTTAAAGTTTATCTCCCCCCAACGCCTTCAGTGTCATTTCCATTCCTCTCATCAAAATTAGAGCCTCAATTAAGCGCCCAAAACTCGACTCTATCCGTTTTGGACAAGATATACGTCAGCTGCACGGCAACCAGCATCCGAGTACCGTCAACTTGTGTGTATTCGTCGCACGTAACGACGCAAAAACATCTTGGCTGTGTAATAATGCGCCTACGCCGAGAAATGCCAATGTTTACACCGAATGCCCACAGCGACTAGGAATACGCGGACACTGGGAGAGTGGACATTGTGTCGGTTGCGCTAGGCCCCGCTGAGGAAAGAAGTCGTGTGCTGTTTGTTGATCATCATGATGGGCTATGCCAAGCGTCAGCGAAATGAGGCCAAGACGTGCTACGGAGTAAGTCCAACTGTAAAATCAAGTTTCTAAACCAACTCGACAATGCATGTTGCATGCTTTGATGGAGGCTTTGCGATGAAACGGAAATACGGCATTTATTCTTTGCGACTAGTAAGCGAAAAAGCTTCGAGACTGCAGCCACAGTCTTAAAGATAGATTGAACATCAGCCCTTCACTTAAACTGCGGACCGAGCGAGACTTTATCGGTGGCTCCATCTGGCATGGTCAAGATCTTGGATGCGTCGTCATCATCTTTCCGATCTGGGCTTAGCACGCCGAAGCGCCGGGTATTACATAGCAAGGGTCCAATCTCCATTCTAAGAGAATTCTTTTTAGACTTGACATTTAAAAAACTGGACCACAATTGAACTGGCCTACCAAATGACACTCCAGAGTTTAATACTTTCTATTTAATTAAGATTTACTCAAGGTTTGATTCGATTACTAAGGCATGCAACCTTATGCATTAACAACCCTACGTTACTCCAACGACATAACACATGGCAAGCAAAAAGAGGCCAAAAACACCAAAAATGATATCACGAATAGTTCTCGTGAGGCGACTCTCCCGCCGGGAATTGAACCCGGGTCTCAAGCGTGACAAGCTTGCATACTGACCACTATACTACGGAAGACGAAACAGGCTAAAGCCTGCTGTAGCGGGTTTGTTACAACGGCGCTGCGCAAAGGGATATATATCGGAAATGTCCGACTGCAGTGCTGTATTCATTAGACACTGAATACCGAGATAGTGAATAGAAGTTTCTGTAAGGCGACCAAAGTTAAAAGAAAACTATTCGACTCCATCTCTCCACAGCTTCTGTTGTGATAAGAGTAGAGTTTCTGGCTTGAAGTAACACAAACGCAAACAACATATTCACCATATAGCATCTTTACTATTCCTGCTGCCTAAGGTTCAAGGTTTAGACTGAAAACCTAGATACCATGACGGCCATATATAAAGAGCTGCCTCCCCAAAGTTTCACCTCTCAGAAGGACACCGTGCACGTAAATTGAAGCTAGATAAGGCGCGCGCTCAGTAGATTTAGCGGTATCTTCACTGAAGATCACCTGGATAACCTGAGGGAGTTCTTTCATCAGTGATAAGATACAGCTGTGTATGTCGAACCGGGCTGAGGCTCGGCGACGAAGTAACAGCATACAGTCTTCTGAGATGATAATTGCATTTTCTGTTTGTTCTCTCCCAGTGGAGAGCGATTCTTGGCTAGGGACTGGTTCTGGTTGATTAGGTAGTGTAAGTAAGTAGAGCTTTTGGTGGAAAGAGATGAGGGAGGTCCATGGTTCCAGTAACTACTAAGGTAGTTGCTCTTTTTGCCTGTCTGCATCTACGAAAATATCTTACTCCTATGGATAGAGTTGTGAGATGACAGCTGGCCCCCTCCTTTCCACAGTCCAGGATCCTCTGCGTGCAGTCCGAGGGTATCATCTCCATGCCACTCGGTCCATTCATAATCCAGGACGTTCTCGTACTTCTGGATGCAATCCTCAGCTTTGCGGTGACTGAGATATTGTCACGTCGGCAGCGCCATCCGGGATACCCCTGAATGTAGTCTGGCAAGAGACAAGCGCAGATAAGATCCTCTCGACGTCACGGATCATACTGCACTTGAGCACAAAGACGCCGATGGCCCGTACGAGGATGAAATAGTTGGGTGAGATGGAGGGGCTGTCTTTCTCGTGGCACGGTTGCAGGTCTTATGGTCGTCATGACATCTAGGTTCTCAGTCTGAACTATCGTGTTAGGCACCAGGAATAGCGAGGACAATATCTTGATGATTTGTGTTATTATGTGTTCTTTATATTTGTGTTACTTTAGGTCGAAAACTTTACATCCCTACAATAGCTCGTGGTAGATGGAAATGCTTTGAATTGAATCAAGTCTACTCTAGAGTACATCCCAATTGCCCCATTCTACCCACGACCAAGATCCAAACAAATCTATCGCTCCCTCTCTCGCTTCCATTTCGTCTGAGAAATACCATTCCCTAACAAATGCGTGGTCCCAGTCCCTGATCTGAAGTCCTGGAGTCATCGTAGTCGGCAGCGAGGGAGTCAGAAGTGAAAGAGTCGGCGGCAGAAGATCGAAACGTAAAACCCATTTTTTTCCTTTTGTTAGCCCCACGTGTATGTCACGGGTCGGCTAAGCAGATGCGGTGACAAGGAAAACCCATAAGGGAAAATAAAGGTACCCGACTCCCTCTCCCCAAAGCTTCACCTCTCAGAAGGATGACAATGTCAACACCGGGTGTGGCAAGAGAAGATAAGACGCGCACTCAGTAGATTTAAGGGTATCTTCGCTGAAGATCCACCTGGTTCATCAAGGAAGCTCATACCTAAGATGGGATATTCATCAGTGATGAGATATAGCTGTGTATGTCGAACCGGGCTAAGGCTTGGCGATGAAGCAACAGCGTATAGTCTTCTGAGATGATGTCGACAAGACGGGATGACAGAACGTAGGTATAACGGCAAGGAAGGGAAGATGGCCAATATGGCAGAGCAGGGCTTGAAAGGTAGAGTTGAAGGATGATCATGACCTGAAGAGCAAAGGGAACAGCAGGATGAGGAAGAAGACTGGTGTCTTGGGGGGCAGACAGGATGAAGCGGATGAAGGGGAAAAGATGGTGATGGAGAATAAAGAGTATGAAGAGGATGGAGAAGACGAGAGCAGAGCTGGATGCGTTTTATTGTCGAACGCAGTAGGAACTGTACTTTCTGTCACTTCTCACGATGGAGAGTGATTCTTGCCTTGAAGATGACTCTGATTGATGAGACAGGAAGGAAGTTGATCACTTCGTTACGACTGGACGGGAGGTGAGGCAAGTATGTAATTCTATCTTTCCTCCTGCTTTCTTGACTACCAGACTCCCGTCCCTTCCATTTTTTAGTTCTCTCATCCCTCACCTTGCTCAATGTTATTCCTCCATCATCATTGTTTTCTCATCTTGAACACACTTCTTCAACGCACTTCTCCAGTATCCAAACTATCTCAGCACACCACATCTTGCTTGTTCAGCAGTCAATAATGACCTCCTCTCAGCCGTCCGTCGCAGCTGTCAACCCTCCACCTGGATGGCCCCCTTACAGCTCTCACACTGGACAAAGAGGAGATGAATGGATTACGGCGTATAATACCTACGTGAACGCATGGATGACCTGGGCCTCCACAGACCCGGAAGAGGACGAAGATAAATGGAAACAAGCCCTGAGTCTTATCTACAATACCAAGTGCATCTTTTCGCGCAACATCAATGAGAAAGCGCGTAAGCAGATGAGTGGAGAAGAATATGATAAAGTACCTCTATGCTGGGGTCTTGTCATTCTCTTGAACATATTTCAATTCCAAATAACACAGGATACCCTCACAGCATGCGCACTACAGTGTTGGTACCCAAGGTCTGATATCTCGGGCATTGGTCCCTACAATGAAACCGGGCCAACCATTCGCTCCATCCCAGTTGTTTTTAAAAGTTTGAAACCTGTACGACCGGAAACAAACTAGCCCTCCGATATCTCAATGTATGATCCTTGAAGGGAGTTGATGTGATATCCGCTTCGAGCAGAGTTCGGTTTTGTGAAGAATAAAATAAAATTGATAAAAAGTTCCCTAAAATCAGACTAAATCTCCTAAATCGTTTTACAACTTAGGATTAATGCCTTAAGTTTTCCATCCTTCCCTATAGCCATAGCCCCCTTACTATAGCTAGAAGACTGAATTAGAAACTTTAATATCCCTATAACTATCCTGGACCTTTTCCTTTTAGTCTGACCCTTAGCATATAGCTACAAGTCTGCGCCGCGATGGATTCTTAGAAAGATATTGAGATAGACCTTGAGCGGTGTCCCTTTGCCTATTCAGATACCATTCAGTAGCTCTGTATCGATCCTCCCGCCGTGCCAACGCTTAAAGCAACGGTCTGAGCGTTACCCCTACTCTGTTAAGGAGTATTTCAGCAAGGCAAATGTTGTTCTCCAGGACCTAGATAAAATCATGTCCATTTGCCTCAACTCGCAGCACTTGGTTTAGTGCCGATCTTACCCCTGAATCATCAACGTGGTTTGTGAGCTGGTTGTTTTCCTCACCTCTACCCAAAGATCGATCTACCCTCCTATAACAGAATCCTCAATAAAAGACTCGAGTTAAGACACGACTGGTGTATAGGATGCCATACGTGACGACGTTCCCACAGCCCTCACTACAACAGGTGATAACCTGCTCTTCTTCCGTAGTATAGTGGTCAGTATGCAAGCTTGTCACGCTTGAGACCCGGGTTCAATTCCCGGCGGGAGAGATCCAGCCATCTGCGATACGCAGATTACCTTTTTAGTGTTGATTGATACACTTACTTGCCTCATTCTTCACTGTTTTGCATTATAGGAGACCGACAGACAAGCAAAGTATTGATTTTGAGTCTAGCTAAAGGCAGCTTCTTTTGCCAACTAACTCATTGCTCTTAATTAAACCATTCTGAAACATCGCCCGCGCTGGTTGAATTGCTTTACTGAGCAGTGTTGCTCTGGTCAGCAGTGTCACTCTGCTGGGGAGTATTGTGCTGGTGAGGAGTGTCACTCTGCTGAGGGGTGTTGGTTTCCCCATGAACGTCGCTCTCTTGCTCTTGATTATTGCGCTGCAGAACGGTGCCTCGGACAGGAATTGGATCCCCACGTTTGATCGTCGGAAAGGAGGGACCTTCTTCATTGTAACGAGGCTTATCCATGATTTTGGATCTTGGGTACCACTGCTGCAGTTGATTCAATACACGACTTCCCTGTCGCTCCTTGTTTGTCTTCCGGCGTCCAAAAAGCGAGCTGGCGACGGTACAATGTCCCCAGCACACTGTGGCACGCCCTTTTCCCGTCCCGTTCCTCTTGCCTCTTCCCTTCCCCTGGGCCCTTTGAGAAATACATTGGCCGAAAGCAGCTGGTCGTATGCCCGGGGGGTTTGCAATCGAGAGGCTACGTCAGACCAGTTTTTCTCTTTCTCAGCCACGTCTTCTTTAGCCCAGGTGTTCCATTGCTGTACCAAGACATTGTATAACTCAATGGCTTGTTTGTCTTTCGCGAGGCATTTTGGCCACTTAGGACTAGGGGGGGGAAGGTCTCTGATACTTGTATCGTTGCTTGTTTGATGAGGATTCATTATGAAAAGTGTATTGGAGCTGAAAATGGATGGTGAAAGAAATATACCATGGGGATGATGGTGGTGGTAGAAGAAGAACATCTTAGTACGATGTCAGGGAGGCTAAAGGAAGGGATGAAGTCAGTAGGAGACACCTCATACACAGGGCAATAGCGTGTTGGCGATGGTAACTGCAACCAGACAGACGCATGCCTTCCCTACCTTATCTAACCCAGAGGGAGAGAAGATTCGAGGATGCCTCATTGCTGGGCACGTTAGCTATCAGTCAAGGGCAACCAACATACTAAGATACCTAGGTAAGGTAAGGTACCTAAGGTAAGAAGAAGAACCGTGGATCAGAAAATGCAAGTTGAAGAATCATGTTCATTCTTGAGATAAGATAATGATGACTCGCTAATATCCAAAATGACCTGGTAAGTACCTTAACCATTCAAAAGACCCATCGCTAATACCCAATCGTAGCATGCTTATATCCAAACCCGTATCACATCTTAGAATCGCCATCTGTGGCCAGGGTGCTTCCAGTCCAGGTTGGCAACCTCCTCGGGTGAGAGACCTGCAAGCTCCTGCTCGACGTTCTTCTTGTCGCGTCGGTTGTTGTCCCACTTCATCCAGAAGTAGCCAGAGATGCTGAGGATGAAGATCATGCTACCAGTAGCGCAGTTGAGGCCATTGCCGATGGGGAAGTTGGGGGCGTCCTTGACGAGGTAGGACCAGGTTGCAATGAGACCACCGATGTTGCCAAACATGACCTGTCAAGAGTTAGAGGAGGTTTTATGTGGTTGATGGGAGAGTAACTTACGTTCATGCCGATGGCACTGCTTCGTGCGGTGTCACTGACGACGTTGGCGCTGATGTGGGCGTTGGTCATGGTGCCCAGAACCATACAGGTGCTGGCAATCAGGAAACAAGCACCATATCGAACACTGGGAGTCTCAGAGGCCAAGAACATGGCGTAGCCGATAATTACAGTGGGAGCGGAGAGGATGATGAAGATCTGTCGTCTGTCGAGGTACCAACTGAGAGCAGGGAAGGCAACAGCAAAGACGGCTCCGACGGCGTAGGGAGGGACACTGTGAAGCTGCTTCTGGACGGTGCTGTACTCGGGGTAGATGGCTCCGACGATGGTAGGGAGGAAGAAAGCAAGACCCTGCACGGTGATGTTGTTGAAGAGGAAGATGAAGGCGATCTGAAGGGTGACCGGGTTGGAGATACCGCGCCAGAGCTTGACTCGGTCGATACCGTCAATGACTTCGGTTTGAGCAAGACGCTCAGACTTGACACGGGCGATGCAGAGATCCTTCTCCTCCTGAGTGAGCCATCGAGCAGTCTCGGGTCGATCGGTGAGGGTGACGAAAGCGATGAGACTAAGACCGATGGTGATGATGCCCTCAATAGCAAAGAGCATTCGCCAGTGGTGAAGGCTACCGAAGTGGGGGAGCTTGAGAATAGCACTGGCCAAGAGACCACCGAAGGCACCAGCAAGAGGAGCCATGACCATGTAGAGAGACAGACGGAAAGTCAACTCAGAGCGCTTATACCAACGGGAGAGGTAGTAAGCGATTCCGGGAAGCATACCAGCCTCGAAGATACCGAGGAGGAAACGAACACCGCAGATGGCAGCTTGGCTGTGGACAAAGGCGGTAGCGACACTGACGATGCCGAAGGCGAGAGAGGTAGCAGGGAGGAACCAGCCAGGACCCATCCATTTACAGCAGACGGTAGCGGGGATCTCGAAGATGATGTATGAGATGTAGAAGATGGAGAGGATCTTGTTGTAGTCGTAGCCTACGAGGTTGAGGTCCTCTGTTAACCCAGCGATACGGGCATTACCTGGGGGTTATATGTTAGTGAAGGTTGATGTGTTGAGAGTGAGAGCTACTCACCGATATTGGCGCGATCGATGAAGCAGAAGAGATACAGAACTGCGACGGTTGGGACGGTGTACAAGTCGAGTTTCCATCGTAGTCGTCGCTCAGCAGCTGGATCGAACTGGACTAGGGAGTTACCGTAGCTGTAAAGCATCAGTATGAGTTTTGGTCATAAGTAAGTGAGATACTCACGCGTCGGTAGCAGTGTGACCATGACCAGCAGCATCATGATAATCATTAATGACACCTCCCTTCATCTCAGAGCGCTCATCAAACCCCTTCTCCTGATCCCTATCAGATACAGCCATGACGGGCAAGCAAGATCTCAATAAACGACCACACTTGATAAAGAAATGAAAAAAAGAAGTTTGATAGGTCTTCAAGCTTCTGCGTACTGATGCTTGAGATACAGAAGAACTAAAACATAGAAAAAGAGCATAGGAGCAGGGTCTTGATATAGTAAAAGCCAAGGATGGATAACACCTCGGGCTACCGTGTCGGGACAAGCAACCCCCCCAGTTCAAGGTGTCTAGATTGGATTTCCCCTCACGAAGCTACTGGTACCGAGACTTGCTATTGCGTTGCGTTGCATGCAATCAATTTCTTTGGAGTGTGTGTGTCTGTGTCAGTTCAAAGAGGATTTTTGCCCTAGGAGCGGTTTAGCTTGGGGACAAGGGGGGCCCCCCCGCAAAATGTGATATCTTATTTTCTGGCTATGCTTTCATCCGCCGCGGAAACAAATCACCACCCCTGGTCAATTGATATGTATGCAGCTATCATGATAGGTTGACTCGGCTAAAATGTTGAGTCCGTGTCAGTGTCAGTGTCAGTCAGTATTGTAAGCGACGGGCAGTTCTCGGACAAGATTCGCCGATGTTGAGAGTCATAACAAGCTTAAAGGTTTACTTGAGATAGACTAGAGAAACTAGTGAATAAGTCTAGATTTCGGGAAGTAGTCTCGGGTGCGGGGAAATTTCACGGATTTTACTGCCAGAGAGAGGAGAGGGAAGTGTTGTGTTGGAGATGGATGAGCATGAGTGAAGATCATGACCTACCTAGAGAGAGAGGGAGAGCAACCAGGTACGTATTCTCACTACCACCACGTGGAAACTGGAAAGGGATAATACATGGCATCCACATATTCTCCAACTTTGCCGTATGCATATGCACATACACTGACTGTTTTGTCTAAATGTAACTGTACACGTTTTGTCCATGTTATACAGGCTTCCCCAGGTTTTGTGAATCTCATCTTACGATAATCCCGCTGCTTCCCCAGATTCTCTCTCTCAATTCCACAAAACCAACGCTCATTACCTAGCAATCGTAAGAGTGAGATCTTTTTCCCCGGATTTCTGGGGTAGGTTTTGCTTGGTTTGAATGGCCGACGCGAGGTCTCGATGCGGAGGTGGAGGGATGAGGGTCATTCTTGGCACGGACCAAGAAATGGTCGGCAATTGGAGTCGGCAACTGGAAATTGGAGACGGACTCAGCAACAGACACATCATATTCACCGTGTAGCAGTGTAAGAGTGAGTGTATCCATAATTCAACAATGATTACGATGCATTCAATCACGAATAAGTGGCAATATAAAACTATCCCACATACTTGTATCCCACTTGACTACCATACATAGTATATCTCGGCTATCATACTCGGTTCTTGTCTATTGTAATGGCGGCATCTATTCATACAGTCACTACTCTCACATACTCTGTGCTCTACACTCTATCATAGCCATTCCCTAGTTATACCCATAGCCACAACCATAACCATAGCTTAACATCAACTAGCATAAGCATATCTAACCGTCCATCATACCATTCCCTCTTTAGCCTCACCAAACTCCCGGGATAACAGCCCACCTCCTCCCAACCTTGTCCTCTCCAAATCTCTCCAAGTACCATCTCCGTCCCCTGACAGCCCTCGGGAACATGGCAAACATCTCGTTCACCAGAAACGCCCTCGCAGGCGCGCATCCCCAGCCCGCCGCCATCCAGAACCCAGCCCACTCTACCCACTCGCACAGGTAGTGAGGGTACAGCACGTACCGGAACAGTCCCGCCTGCGGAATCTGGTAGTGCTTCTCCACGCCGCCCTTGCTGTGAGCGTGGCCCTCCAGCTTCGCGCGCTCTTGCCGCTGAGCCTCGCGCCGGCGGATGTCTCGTAGTTCCTCGTCGTGGAAGAAGTTGCCGGATAGCCCGAGATAGAAGATTAGAATGCCTGATGAGAATTGCAAGATGGATGATTGTGTTGACCATGCTGCTTCAGTAGTTGGTCCATATGCTGCGAGCCATGATCCAATACATGTTGCGTTGCAAATCTGAAAACTCAAGCCGAGCAGCCACACGGCGATGTGCACCGGTGACATGGAAGGCTGAAGATAGGGGAACATGACAGCGCGGTACGAATAGTGAATCACCTACATGCCATCCAACGTTATTAGCCTTCATTACTTCCTTACTCCTCATAACGCTACCTCGGGTAGGGAGGTAGTTCAAGCCCTCCCCCTCAACGGCAATACGCACGGGAGCATAACGAGTTGGGGAAATAGTTATAGTTACTTACAAATAGACCCGCAAGCACTTTATTCTGCCACGGAAGATCGTCGATCCCATGCTGTTCAGGAAGAACTTTCATCAGGTACAGCAGCGTCAGAAAACCAGGAGCCTCCATAGTCAGCCAGCCAATACGGCCCGGGAGGTTAAGACGGCTTGTGACTGAGGTTTTGCCCATGCCATACCAACTGGTAAGCCATTGCATCGAACCAATCTGAGAGTAGGTAATTAGAACCTGTATTATTTCACGTGCTCTTCTTTTTTTTCCCTCAGCATGCTTACGATTGGGTAAGATATCTGCCAGACTTTGAGCATCAGGTCGTAGTTCTCCCGAGTGGGTGGTAACCACCCTTCGATAATAGCCATGATGACAGCGTCTGCGCCTCAACAACGCAGCAGAAAAAAGGGTTCAGTTCGAGTTTTTCGGAAGAAAAGAGTATCGTTGTTTGTAGAAGAATTGATCAATGATGAAATTCAACATATGTTTCCATGATGTCAATAAGGTTGAATGAAGCGGGTATTGTAGCTGCGCAACCGCTATTTTGACACTCTCCACCGCCTGCACAATTGCCCATAACGGTCGGATATTTAGTACATCTACCCCTGGTGTGTTGCACGAGAGTAAATCATGCAGCTATCAGGATGTAAAAACAGCTTCGGTTGCTCTGGATTAGGGCGTGATAGTACTATAAGACGAAATATTCATATTCAATTCTCTTTAAGGGAGAATACTTAGTCTTACGGAAGGGTGTATACAGCCAAATCCAAGCTCCCTCTGTCCATCTCAATCAACTGCCGTGCTCTCCAAACTCAAACAGGTATCAAATATTGCCTGTCTTCCGAGGTCCCTTGTAACATTGAGTAGTTAAAAAGGCCTTGAATTATCACATGCAAGGAGTTTACAAAATTATTCTAGTAGCTAAAGGTATCACAGACTGTGGTGCTGAGCAACGTGCACATCAGGGGAGACAAGAAAACATGAGATGTCTATGCGAAATGATGAAAAGACTCCAGTATATTTATTGTATACTTCATATAGTCTAGATGTCCTGGTACCTTACCATGAGATCAGAGGCTCTGTTGTTCCCTAAGGAAAGATCCAGCTAGATACAGATTCCCTCACTTACATATCAATAATAGTTATAGGATACTACTGATGAATGAAATGTATTCAGATACACCCAGCCATGTTACAAACACCGCTAAACTCCTAACTACCAATCCCCGAATCAAGACTCCGTCTCTCATATGCTCATGAAAAAATCACATCACAATGCAGTCCCTCTCCCGCTGCCCACCGCCATTTACCCCTACCCCCGGTCCCGAAGGCCGTCTGCCCGCAGACTGCCCAAAGGGTCTCTGCCCCACTGGCATTGACGAATTCACACTCGCAGCAGTACTAGTCTGCCTCGATATCGTAGGACTGCTGTTCGGGTGATTCGGGTGTCCTACCGGCGGCTGATACGTCCTGTCGTGCGCCGACTGCTCGTAGGAAGGCGGCGCATCGTCTGCTGCTTCATCCGCTGGGCGTGACACAGGCGGTCTCGGTGGTTGAGCTGGGATGAGGGAGCGCACTCTTTGGGCGGGTATCCTGGGCTGTGCGTTCGTTGTGTTGGTGGTGGGCGCGCTGACGGAGCTGTTGCGTCCTGGGACGAGGCCCGTGGCTCCTCTGGTGACGCCTCCTCCACCTCGTGGAGCTCCTCTTGCAGGTTGTCCACCTCTTCCTCCTCTACCTCCGAGGTTGCCACGTGTTGCAGTTCCTGGTTGGAAGGCCTGTTGCTCGATAAATTGCTCTGAAAGCATGCTCTCTCTTCGTCTTCGTGCTTCTTCTGCTCTATGTCTTTCCTCTTCCTCTTCCTGTAGTTGCAATGCGAGAGCCAAATCTCTATCTTCCTGTTCGGCATTGGGACTCATCGGGGGCTCATCTTCATGCCGCCCCTTGCCCCTTCGATTCTGTACTGTCGTCCATTCTCCGCCATCGTTGTTGGAGTAGTTGCCCGCACTTGTCGAAGGAGCAAGACCACCAGATCCCACAACCCGGAAGTCTCCTGAAAGATATTCGGTGTTGCCACCATTGACATCTGATAGTGTCTCCCATACGATTTCATCATGAGATTTAAATCCTGCGTCTGTTACAAGTGTGACGAGCTGCATCGACTGTGGATGACAGTACAGCGTACTGAAATGGTCATTTCGGAAAAGAATGGCAAATGTACCAGGCCGAATGGCTTTACCAATAACTTCGATGCCCCAAGGCGTAAGTTGGGTCGCTGAATTATCCAAGAATTCCTTGATTATGACAATGTCTTGGTAGAGTTGCTGCTCATCCTCTGTGAGTCCACCTTCAGGGTCAGACAACTTCTGCTCGAGCTCTTCTTCTCGAAAAAGCAGATTCTGCGCGTCTTCATATGATGCGGCTTGTCGTTCTAGCGCTTCATATGCATGTTCGTTCTTTGGCGGCAACCATCCATGAATCAATGGTATAGAGAATGTGGCATATAAACCCATTTCAGCCGTGTTCTCGAAGGTTCCTGGGATCAAGTCCCCTCGCTCAGCAGGATGTAAATGTGTCAACGATGTTCGCTTGTAAGCGTTTATCATACTCTCCGTAGGGACGAAGCGTGGGTTGACGTTCATGCCGGTATGTAAACTTTGCAAGAAGGCATACAAATCTCCGACATCGGGCAATGCATCTTCCGAACTTGTTCGTCGTGGTGACATGAGTTCGTCAAAAACAGCATCCAGGAGCAAATTCAAACTGACTTGTTCCCTCGATCTAAGAGTTTGTACAAGTGCAGTATCTTCGACATCGGCAGGTGTTGTCATGGTAAGTGCATTGACCAGAGCTACAAGAGGACAGGGCCCGTTTGCATTCTGAATCAAGATCGGAGATATTCGTGGGTTCTTTGAGGAGGTCGAGTCGTGCCATTGTATATTCTTAATCTGGTAGGTCTCCGTCTTTCCGTCGATCGGGTCTCTGGATGCTCTCCAACTTGATGGCTCAGTTTGGAGTGTTGGTTGCCTGGGTGGCAAAGGTGGCTTCTCCTCTTGAGGTTCCTTCACGGGGCTGGGCGATGGCTCTGAATCTATCAGATTCCAATCATCGGGTGACGCTGGCCTGGCTTCTCCTGTGGCCTTGGCCTTCCCCTTATCGGCGCCACCTACATCGTCCCAGATATTTGTGTCCCCAGTAAGTTCTACGGAGAGCTTCATAGGTGGCGCAGGGGGTTTATCATTTCTTCCCAGAGGATCCTCATCCCAAGCAGGTGATTCACGACCAGACGGCAGTGATACCATACCAGGCGATCCAGCAGGAAGTGGTTCTGGCGTGGGTGTCCATGCGCCTCTAGGGGGGACATCGTCCATGAGGTTTGGAATCGGCTGCGGGGCTGATGGTGCATTCTGTACCTCTATCGCTGGTTGCCATGGGTTCGTATTAGGTTCTTCGATGCCAAGTTTCGAGAATGATTCTGTCGGTGGTGTTTCTTGTCTTGAGGGAACTTTCTTTCGTAGAAAAGGGTTCGTTTCCGGTCTGTCGCCGCCTGGTTTCAACACCGTAGGCGTCTCTTGAGACTGTTGCTGATTGTTTGGCTGTGTCCTCGCTTCTCCCCACGCCTGTTGCTCATCTTGGTTATCGAAAGCGATTCCAGGTCTGAGGGCGGCAGGAACAGCTTGAGGGTTCGGTCTAGCCGTTGAAGATGCTTGTCCGTCGCGGCGGGGTCCTACATCTTCCCATCCCGGCTCATTCCCTCCTTCGGCCCAAGGATTATTCGACATTGCTTTGACTTTGATGGTATTTGAGGTAAGTTGAAACTTGGTCACTTGGAGTGTCAAAGTAACATGTCAGATAGGAGGTTTCAGTGTTTCGTTTGGTCCTCGTAGCTGATGCGCTGCTACCACACGCGGGAGACTGCGGGGAAGTGATTCGAAGTGGTTCTCGAAGCGCTGTGAGTTGTATGCATGAGATCGAGAAACCTAGCAACCAGATCTCTGCAGTAAATGTCGTATAGTGGTATTTTCCGCTTGTATATGTCGATATCCAGCTCTTGAAGCTCCTCTTGATCGCAATAGCAATAGCTCGTGTGGGGAGATTGTGTCGTTACTGGGTCCCGCTCTGTACGTGGCGGTGCAACTTGAACCTGAGCAATTCGCTGAGAGGAGAGGCTACTATCACACACGAATGAGAATGACTGGATGTCTTGAGTTCAATGCGAGTTTGTCTTGGTTGGAAAGCGAATGGTGAAGAAGAATCAGCATGCGCTGAGCTGAAAAGGCTGGGCGGGTGGTGGTGCCTGTAATGTAGGTAGGTAATGTACCTGAGGTACGTAGACCGCGGGCGTCAATGGAAGTCTGCCCCGCCCACTTCCACTTCCATTTGCTTTGCTTATGGACCACCGCCACGGGCCGCGAACGATGACGTGGGCCTGTCGATTCAAGTATCAGAGCAAGCTGAACAAGACATTTATACCATTCCTGTTATTGCCTCACCGCTTAGATAGGCAGCATGTACAATTCATGATTCTAAACCTGGTCTTCGCTTGTCCTCTTTCTTTTGGTCAAGATTGGCCGAGAAAGACGAAGTCGCTTAAGCTAGCATTGACGATCTGAGACATGCCGACTTACACCGCGACTAACTGAGTGAACATGATAATATGGGATATGTATTCATACTGGAACAACCATTTCGTTCATTTTTCTTTTCTTTTACTTATTTCCCATGAGAACATAAAATCTTATAGACCGAGGAATGTCTTAGTGGATGGAGTAAGCACTCATTCCTTCATGATCCACCAAATGTCTTAGACTCAACGGCTAGAACGGTCATTCAACGCTCAGACCAAGGGTCCAATAGCCATCCTAGGTGACCCCAAGCGACGAAAATATTTAGGTAAGTCTAACCTAAGCTTAGGGGACTCTTTACTGAGTTTATTTTGGTACCGTCCCCTAGGGTCTTGCATTTATTGCTCGCCAAGGCCATCTAGAGAATAAGGTATCTTGCGGTGGCTGGCAGTCAAAAGAAGCGATTAGTGTGCATTCTAAACGTAGTACAACAAATCTACCTCGAATTGAATCATCTTCATACCTCCCCATAGGAAAACACATCCTTAAGCATTAAACGCTACTGAATGATACATAACTTGATTATGGGCGTCGTCCTCCCCTTGCTTTGCTTGCTCGCTTGTCAGGTCTGTTCCTTCGTCGCCATGCAGTCCCAGAAATGCCACAACGCCAACTCCTATACAAGAAAAGTATATAAATTCCACCTGCTCACGGCGCCATCTGTGCAAGTACGTCGTTAAACCTTCACCCCAAGATTTTGCAGCCGCTCGCAAGACGGCATTGTGTATGTCTGTGCGAGTGCCATCTTGTCAGGGTCCTGGTAGAACCAGCCCTGGGCAGCATCCCTCAATCTCCGTTGGTATATCAGCTCGTTCTCACACTCGTTCTTGAGGTGTCTCAAGAGCTGATGTTCAGCTGTACGGTCAAGCTTGTTGAGCTTCTTTTCAGAATACTGGGCAACTTCGTCGGGGTTAACGTAGTAGTTGACGTTGAGATTCGGTGTCGTGCGCTGCTCTGTATACGGGTGCAGAGGATTGTCGTAGACCATGCGAGGCCCTGATGCCGATGTTGTTGAAGACTCGCCGGAGAAGAAGGATGTGATGATGGGTAGGATGAAGAACAAGATGATGGGCAGTAGGCCTAGGAACGTTTGGAAAGCGTTGCCTTCGTTCTGTCGACCACCTTCGGCTTCTCGGGGTCGCGTTCTCGGCCTAGCTCCGCCAAACTGATGAACCCTGATTCCAGGACCTCCTCCAAAGTTGAAAACAAACTGAGGACCTGTGTCAAAGGCTGCAACATTAGTACGAGTCTCATCTTGCTTGTCAATTCTGCTCACCTCCGAATGGACCACCACCGCCAAAGCCACCGCCGCCAAAGCCACCGCCGCCAAAGCCACCGCCGCCAAAGCCACCGCCGCCAAAGAAACGGGCAAACATCTCCTCCGGAGTCAAGTCATCCTGGAACATCGGGCCACCTCTACCCATTCCACCACCACCAGCTCGCTGGTTGAAGAAAGGATTATTCGCCTGGGCGCTGGCGAATCGACTATCAGGATCTGTGCCGAACTTATCAAACTTTTCCCTCTTCTCTTTATCGCCTAGAATTCCAAAAGCTCTGCTGACCATCTTGAAGGCTTCGTCTGCGTGAGGGTGTCCATTCTTGTCGGGATGGGTCAGAAGCGACAGCTTCCGATAAGCCTTCTTGATCTCAGCCTCGGTACATGTGTCCTTGACGCTCGAAAGATTTAGAATGTCATAAAACGCAGTGGCCTCGCATCTTCGGATACGAATGACCGCTGCCTCTTGGTCGGGGGTGAAAGATCGTCCCTGGTTACCCTGCTTATGATCGCGAGATCGAGCCGAGCCACCCGTATCAGCTCCGGAAGCCGTTGCGCTGGGCATCGAAATTTTAGTTGTTGGAGGTCGCTAGGTGTCTGTGGGAGTTGCGAGGTACGAATCGTGGGTCGTACGTTGTGGTGTTGAAGATCAAATAGGATTTAGGTTTGGCCGTCGAGAATGCGGGAAGAGGGAAAGTGGCTTCTTTGGAGGAGAACAATGGCACAGAAAAGGGCGTCGTCGAAGAGGCGAACGCCGTATTGGTCGAGTTTGTGCTATTTATGACCGAATCGCATGAGGAATATGAAGCAATCGAAGCGTTGTTGATATGGTGATGCAAAGGGGATGCCAGAAATCTTGGTGTTTTCCGATCGGGCAATCCCTAGTTGGTCTTTGGGGGACGCCCACTCTCACCATTGCGTCCGTCGCAAAGTCTCGACTCCACGTGATACCCCACCACTCAATGCCACTGTTACCAATCAGCTTACCCTGTATCACTTACACAATTATCACTCACTTCAACCCAATGTATCTACGATATCTTGATTGCAATCTGAAGGTATCAGGATTATTATACATTGCTTTAGGTGTGTAATATCTTCAATACCCTAATCACAATACTTCCATAAGGCAGTGTTAGGTATGAAATCTTGAAGCTTGGGCCTGTGTGTAAACAAACTAGTAGCCAAAGAGCGAACCATTTTATTTTAAGGAGCACATGGCTAGTCAAAAGTGGTTTAGGAATATAAGTGCTAATCTTGAGCAGCTTTTTGGTCAAAGTGACGTAAATGTGTTCTCGAGGATCATCACAATAATATAGATTTCACACATCCCACAGTCTTAAAGGGCTGGATATAAAACAACAAACGTTGATTTATACTCAAGAAACTATCTACGTCGAGTAAGTATTTACAATAATCAGACCCCACGAGTCACCTCGTTCTCTTCCTCTTCCCTAAGTCAAACCACGCCCACGACATCGCTTAAGCACCGATGAATTGCTTGATCTGAGGAAGAACCTTCTTGTAAGCAGTACCGGTAGTAGGCTCCATGCTGAACATGTAGTCACCCCACCAAGGGCCAGCAGCCCAGTACAACCAACCAGTCCAGACATCAGAGTTGTCAAGCAAGTGCTGCAACTCGCCCTTGAGCGCAGCAATGCATTGGGCATTAGCTCCACCAGCAGTCTCACCAAGAATACCCTTCTTCTTGTTGGCCTTGAGCCACTGGGTAGCAGCCTTGAGGCGCTCAGCACCAATGGTAGAGCTAACGCAAGTCTCAGAGGTACCAGAGGAGTCGGAATCGAGGTATTGGTGCATCTCGTAGATGATCTTGTTCTGGGGGTCCTTGAGATCCTTCATAGCAGCGCCGTTGCCGCTGGAAACCCAGCTCCAGGCTCCAGTGTAGGCGTTACCCTCGACAAAGATGTACTGGGAGGTTGCGCCGGCCTTACGAATGGCGTCGACGGCAGCCTGGTTGAGAGCAGCAACGACAGAGTTGTCCATGTCGTGATACTCGTTGTTAGTGTCGAAGATGACGAGCTTGTTGTTGGCGAATCGCTTGGCTACCTTTTGCCACCAGACACTAAAGTCAGAGCTCTTGATGATGTTACCGTTGAAGCGGCCATAGTTGTGAGGATCAATAACGGCATAGTGGCCCCTGAGTGTGTCAGTGGAGTTATGTGAATATGTGAGAGGCAATCACTGACTTGCTGGTGATGTGGTTGACAGTGTCCTGGAGACCCTTGAAGTAGGCCTCATCGATGGCACCGGTGATACCACTGGGAGTCACTCGCTCCATGCGGAAGCCCACACGGAAGGTGTTCATACCAGTGCTAGCGAGGGTCTACTATAGTCAGTACGACGGACAAGACAAAAGCCAAGATACTTACATCAATGGAGCTCGTGGTAGGCCAGATGTAGTCCTTGTTGAGCGTTCCAGGGAGGTTGCCCTCACCGAACTCACCACCAGACTCATTGGAACCAGTGAAGAGGAACTTGCCCTTGGCCCTCGTTGTAAGAGGAGCAGCCAGAGCAAGGGAAGCGCCAGCACTTGCGAGAAGGAAATCCGTGAACCGCATGTTTGCTAGAAGGAGTGGATATTCGTTTCTTGTTTCAAATGATTGTAAGAGGATCGATCAACGAGCCATGCAGAGCAGAGCCAAGAAATACAGGAAACATGGACGAGTATATATACACATTCAGCTTCGGCCCAACTTGCGGTTCTACGCATAGCTCCCTTCGTAGCATGTTCATTAAGTCGGGATGTGACAAGGGCCAACCCAGACTGACTATTGATCCTCCGTGAGCCCATATAGGAATAGACTCGGTCGACTTGCACGTTTCAATAGTTTCTCCAGATGAAGTGTAGAACATGACCCAGTTTGGTGGTAACTGATTCGCCGGTGCTCCCTGTTTGTTTGGCTGAAACAGGAGCTAGCCCCCCCTGATATTTCACTAACACGCCGTGTTGCCGGTACTGAACATTTTGAAGCAAGGAAAGTTGAGATGATATTCGTGGAGTAGAGTTGTATAGTATCCCTTGGCTGACATTTCAAGACTAGGTACCCAATGACAGAAACTTTAATACTCTATCAAGGCCACTTGACTCGTTTCTGGAAAAAGATACTTCTTTTTCTTGTAGTCCTCCTAATAAGGAGTAGAACGCATCAATGACGCAACTTGTCGTACAATGATTAAAATGATCATCTCTTGTTGAAACAAGCATTTTTATCTCGTTGGTGGGATTCTTTCTCCGTTTACAATGCCCATATTAAACCTCAGGTGAGAAGCACAGAGGTGCCGGTAGCCGTTCTGTGCTGGGGTAGTCACGTGCTGCAAGTTTCGGACTAACCGGTCGGAAAAAACAACCCCCGGCTAGATCCGTCGCATGAAGCTTGGTGATGCCAGCCTGAAATTTCGAGGGAACGACATGTGCCAGCGATAATGCACGCGACACGGGTTCTTCTCAAGCGATCAGTGTGGAAGGGTATGTCAATTTTTATTCTCTGATGTTGTTGGCTGCTAATATTGCTGATAGGGCCGCACTTGGTACCGTAAGCCGACGACCGATTCGATTACCTTGACCGTTCTAACATGCGATAGCCTACCCATTGTATGGCCGAAGTCTTCCAGCGATAAGGTGCCTCCTGTGCGAACACAGGCTCGATCAGCTACGATTCTGCCCAACTTTGTCGGTCTCAAGTTCGAGGTGCACAATGGAAAGGATTACCATGAGGTGACCATTACAGAAGATATGGTTGGACACAAGCTTGGCGAATTCTCACCGTAAGTCTCGGTCTAAGCCGAAAGATGGATATGTTCTGACTGATAATAGAACACGAAAGCCTAATATTTGGGATAAGAGGTAGAATATCAAATAGGGATTGGAATCTGGGTATACCCATGTACAAAAGACTACATGTAACATCACTAGAGCAATGATTTCAACGAAGGGATCCATTCGCATATTCAGGCGATCTATTGTAACCAGCTATGACTTTCCTGGTTTTCATATTTGATATCATGTACGGACCCAAATCCTTCCGTGAACGCCGAACCGTAACGCCTTGCAGTCATGTAACCAAATCCGTACTCAGCGGTAGAACTCGCTACGCTTGACGTTGACACCGTACTCTCCAACAGCCATACCAAGGTCCTCCATAGTCAGGACAGTCCTGTTCTGGCTACCGCCTTGTCCACCACCTCCGTAGCCCGGTCGCTGGATACCCAGCGGTGCGCCCTTAGCTTGATCCTTGCTTCCGGGCTGACCAGTTGGTTGACCAGGGATAGGGAATCCGGCTGCTGCACCAAGAGACCCCATAGGATTGTTGGTGTTTGAAGATGCGCGGATTCTGCTGTACTGGTATGCATCTGCGGCGATGTCCGCGATGAACTTCTGGGTTGCTAGGGCGAGGAGTCGCGCGAGGCGTGGATCGGTCTGAGGAGGTGGTGGAAGACCGGCTTTGGTCATGTAATAGTGTGTGACTGCGTCGGGAATCTAGAGAGCGTTAGATGAGTTGAATCAGGAGCCTCTGGTGCGTACAATAGGCGCATAGTCATCCATCTTGTTCAGGAACTCTCGTAGTGAGACATCCTTGTGAGTTGGCAATCGAGGATCGGGAATCGCTGGAGCGGGCGCTTCATCAGCGGGTGCCTCTGGCGCAGGAGGGGTCTGCTCTGGCTTTTCGGGCGCATCACTAGCCATATTGAAAGATTTGATGATGCGATGTGGGTTAAGATGTTGAAGATGAAGTCAAAGCGATTGATGCTCGACGCGTTAAGAGAGACAGTCACGTGATTCGATGTCATCTAATCGTTTGTTCGGCTTGCATGAGCCGCACAATGCCAAGAAGCTTACAGGGACTAAGGAAAGCCAACCAGGCACAATCAAATAAGCATAAACCAGCATTCGTAGTTTCGCATGTTGTATTTCCCTGCCTTATTATTCATATGCCGTTTCGTTCCTTCATTGTATGGTGCCTCGAGCTCATTACAAATGAGAGAAATAGCAGCATTCAACGCAAATAGACTACACTCTATTTTGACTTGGTACAGCACTGAAATCAACGATCCCTTTTCCCCAAATCTCCAAGCCAAACGGCGACGCCATTGTAATTACCGCCTTTGTTGACCTCCCAAACCAACGCCGTGCATGCATCTCCAGAAGCCGGAGTTGTCGTGACCAAAACTGTGGTCTTGTCTTGCCTTGCCTATTGGCTACTTCATCGTTACAGTGTCAAAACGTATAAGACGTGTTTTGAGAGCTTGGTGCTCTCTTTCGTACAGGTATCTTGGTGTCTTGTTGATCGCTTAGACAGGGAGCTTGAACTTCTTGCCCTTCATGACCTTGGTGTAGTAGATGTAGAAGAAGTCGCTGTACAGAACGGTCTGGACGATACCAGCAACGATAGCGATGGTGTCGACCTTGTGGTTAGTCTCGGCGAAGTATCGGTAGATCCAGTTGGGGATGTAAAGAGCGCGGTAGCTGCCGAGAGCGAAGAGATAGTGGGTGGTGATAGTCTCGGCCTCGCCGGTGCGCTGAAGCATGAAGAGCTGGGGGAGAATAGCTACAGACTCGAGCCAGATGGAGAAGGCCCACAGAATCTCCGAGATGGTGTAGTGATAGGGGAAGACGATGGCAAGAACAGCAGCTCCCGCAAGAAGGTACTGGACTCGGAAGGTGTCGACATTAGGATCGTTGGTAGGTTTGTAGGCGTTGGTCATGAGGTAGATGATGTAACCTTGGGAGCCAAGGAACAGGATCTTGAAGATGAAGTTGTAGATGCTATCGGTTTTGAAGAGGTCTGAAGCAGGTTAGATGAAATACGCTTCTGGGGTCTGCTAACGGGAGTCGTACCGAGATAGCGGGTAATGTAGACGAGCATGTAGAGTGTCTGCGACTTGAAGGAGATACCCGAGCAGCTCTAAAGTCGATTAGTATTGCTGATCCACAGCGTCTGACAAGGGAGGACCAACGTTGAGCTGCACCATCTTGTGAAGCAAGATGAAAATGGAGCCGAGATGCGAGAAATCCGCTGTGCTACAAGTCAGCAAATAGCTCAACGAAGCCGTCGATTCCGCATTGTCGAAAACGTACCAAGGACTCGGAAAACGTTCAAAGGCATGATTGTGGTGGTGTTGTCGCAAAGCTAAGATAAGAAGTTTGAATAAGTTGCAGAAATAGCTGCTGGAAGCGCAGCGAGTGGGAAGCGAGCGACAACCTGTCAAAGGCGGGTGAGTACGGATGCAATTGAGGATCGTTCGGGACGAGGGTTGGATGGTGATGGCTCGAGGGATTGACAAGGGGAGCTTGGGAGAATCATGAATCTTGAAACTGAGCTTTGGCTGAAAAAGGACACGACGCGATTGCAAGCTCATTGGGCCATCCAGCTACGTAATGTCTCGCATGTGTCAGGTTGAGCGCCACATTATTCTAGCCACACTAGGGAGGGAAGAAAACTCAGGACCTCGATCCTAATTGACAAAAAGACTTGTGTAACTTTGCATAATTTTAGTATAGGTTTATGATGAATTTAGGATGCCTTTTGCTGAGTTTACTTTGACACCTTCCGGAGTATATCAAAGTCTGATGATGCGTTCTTGCTCCTGGAGACCACAGCTCAGGGGCCAGGGGCGTGTGGCTGTTATCATGAAGTTGTAAGTGAATGGCAATGATCTATGCCACTTATAATATTCGAGCACATATCACATCAGGATGGCTTCGCTTGTTTTTATGTACGGTTGCAGTGTAGTTACTAAACTAACCGCAGGTTTTTTCTGTTATTTTATGATGTTGCAGAACACGCAAGATGATCGAGGGCGCAGGTGCCGTTCGCCATCCAAGCAAAATAAATCCAACAAACAAATATGCCTGGTCAATGGTAATCCTTTAGCATGATACATGCTTTGCCAGGAACAGACAGTCCTTGTATCCCAATAACAATAATATCGATACTTCATTCTGATGCAAATCAAATCGCAATCGGCAACCCATGAGCTTCCTCCACCATCCATCCCCTAACTTCAACTGCAACCAATTGTTACAGCTGGGAAGTGCTCAGAATAGAGGCAGGAAACACGAGATCTATCATAACATAATGTTGACTCTATAGTCATCATCATGCCCAAATCTCAGTTTTCGCAAGCCCAAGGTACATACCCCTATGGCAAACCGTGCCGTAAGGTGTATCAAAGACCATGCACTGCCAGGACAGATTAGAGTCGTCTAAACCCATCCGCCAAAAGACATGCCCAATATCCACTGGGCAAGGCCAATTGGCAGCTTGCTTTTTTTTTCTTTTTCTTTTTTCTTTCCTTTTTCCTTTTCCAATTTGGTTTAAAGACTGATTCAGTCTTGTCTTTCTCGAGCCACTTCGAGCTACCTGGCGAGAGGCATCTGGGGTGTGAACAAACGGCAGGGTGGTACCTGGAATGTTCGAAGGACGCCAGATCATACTGCTCTCTGCTTTTTGGTTGCCCTAAGAGAGAGGTATGAAATTTCTCAAGCGCCAAAGGTAGCTTAAGAAGCGGCTCAAGTGAAAGACCACAAATGATGCTTGTAGAACAAACCGCAACAACTCATCGGAACCAGGTCTTGCTATATCCAACATGAGTGATCACATGAGATATTCATGACCAAGAACATTGGAAACTCACTCGCAGCTTAAAGGTCTGCCACTCTCTGAAAGTGACACAAGTCCCTGGAGCTGAGGTGAATTAACGGCAGCGGCTATGACAGCCAGTCTGGGGGTATCAAAAAGAAACGTAAGAACTGATGACGCCGCTGAACCGTTTCCGTGTTGTTGTTTTCTTGGTACCCCCCTGGGGGCTATTGCTTTTTTTTTTAATCTTTTTTATTGTTTTTTTTTTTGGTAGTCGTTGGAACAAAACCCGAGTCTTTTTAAGAGAGTCGGCACTGAAGGAGGCCAGATCATCACTTAGTTAAGTCTCCTAGTGATGTCCCGTCCCAATCCTCTTAGTCTATGTTGGAGTGTTGGTCATGACATTGGATCAAATTCTCAACAGCTGTATTCTCACGCAAGGCCCCAAACACTGTCGGAAGCCGTTTTCAGCTCTCGAAGTTTTGAGTAGCCAAGCGGATACCAGCAGATGGCAATGACCGAATTGTCAGCCCCGACAAGAGTCAAAGTACCAGTTGTAGCAATGCAGCAAGCAGTGCCTGGTACGTCCACTCTCAGCCATCACCGTCTCTTCACAGGCTGCAAATCACCTGGTGGGAGATACTTGGAAGAGTTTGTTAAAACACTTCCGTGCTCTGCCCCTCGAGTAGACTTGAGCTGTGCGACTTTTGTTTCTGCCAAGAGAAATACTCCTGACAGAACAGTAGAAGATTGGCTGGCTGCTTTGTTGTTGTGTTTTCTCATTTTTTTTCTCTCTGCTTTTCTCTCTTTTCGTTTTCGTTTTCGTTTTCATTTTCTCTCCCTCGGTGTCTCTTTTACGTCCAGATGAGTGCCGAATATGGAACCCTGATCCATGATGCCTCATAGGACCAAAGACGTTCGCATATGGAACCTGGTAAGTAGACTAACATGAGGGAGGATGATTAATTGACGGTGTCCGTGTACCGTACCATCTGTCGTTTGCTAGCGTACCATGGCGTGGTTCGTCAACCCGCTGTGATATCGTCCCTGTCGATAGAAGGCGTCTGAAGCATAAAAGATTCTCTGAAAGAAACGTGATACGGCCCCATCCTCTCAAGTGGGGGATAGCTTATGCAGATGTGCCAAGACGGATGAATCGTGCCTTATGACAAGTGTGGTGAATAGATTAGAGTCGCAGCATGCGTCCCGTATGTGGGATCATGTTACATAAATGTTGAAATGAATTAATGTGTATGAATGAATGAATGAAAGAAAGAAAGAAAGAAAGGAAGGAAGAAAGTCGATAATATGACATCAAAACTTGCATGAGGAGAAGAAAAGAATCACGTCCCAAGCGGGAGGATCTCGTCCTTATATAGACAAATAATAGTCTCCTTAACTCAAATCCAGGGTAGAAACCCTTGGGCTACGTGTCCAAACACTCGTTGTTTTGAATTTCGAAGCATCGTGAGTTTTGAGGTAGTCACGTAATGTGAGTGTCAGGGACTTACACCGAGAAAGCATAACCATTGAGTATATCACAAGTCCGTGAAACTTTATCAACTCCCGAGCTTCGGCATCGAAACCGCAAGCGTGAAGTTTGATGGCAACGTATATGCACCACCCAAGCTCGTAATAAAAGCCGTATCTGTTGTATTCAGCGCTTCTAAGGGAAACAAACTTTTCTTATTATCTCAAAGAGCCGCATATGTACCGAGATCGGAGCGTTGTCCCGTAGAAGCTTTGAAGACTTTTCTGTAAAGTTGAGGAGTAAGTTTCTAGAAAACAAGCTGTATCGAGAGAGAACGGACAAATCTCTGGTTAAGTTCAAGCAGAGTAGCATGATTCTTGTTCTTATTCCACTCGCTTCGATTTACAAACCCTGACGCTAATAGAGCTCGCTGATACAAAAGCGAGAGCGAATCCTGAGTATGAAAGTTTGTCCTTTGATCCAGTACAGGATGCTCATACCTACGAGGTATCGAAGTCTATCTTATACAGCACGCACATGCACAAGAAAAGGCAGTGAAGGTAAGGTCTCACGTCTCAAAAACACTTGTTGAAATATCATTTTTCCAGAACAATCTACAAACATGTATTGATAGCAAGCTAAGTTCGAAAATGACCCCAACATGTGATCATGTCATAACATTACCCCTCCAAGATCGTATAAGTATATCCATGAGGCGCACCCGGAACCACAAGTTATGATGGCCATTGAGAACTCAAGAGAAACAAACAAATCAAGCCATGGACATGTCAACAACTTGATAGTTTACTAGAGGCATAGAGGCGTCACAGTTTTGTTCACTGCAAGAAGCCAGAGCTATGATGATGAATCTATCATGACCTCGTGCTGTATAAATAACGGAGAATTTCTGGTTTGGCTTCATCACACTACTGATTTTTGTTGGGCCTCCATAACATAGATATCTCCAGAGCTTAGTGGTTCTCAATGATTCATCGGTCCATGACTGTACTGGATAAAATGGCTTGAAGTAATTCAAGCGGGTGACGGCGAGATACGGATACCATATCACAAATAAAAGCTTAGCAGATTAGTTGCTACGAACGACCCATGAGGAGGTATCGTTTATCCCAAGACTCTAGCGCTAATTAGATACACTGAAAACACTTGTAACTAACATGGCTTCAATTATGAGCCGAGTGATTGAAATAATACGAAGTGTCAAGTCTCGGTGATGGATTCAAGGGTCCTGCTCTGAGGCACTGGCTGGTTGAGCAAAGCAAGTCGATACCGTCGCCTATTGGCTTTGCAAGAACTAAACACAGATATCAAGACAACAGAATTACTGTAATTCATTAATCGATTATCATGTCTTATACTTGAGGTCATGTCTGCAGTTGATCTCGACAGGACTTCCGGAGCTGTTGCAACGACACACAGGAGACACTTGTTTCGAGCATGGAGCATTTGAGGGTCACATCAAATGATGCAATACTTGAAGCCAATATTTTGAGGGGGAAAAAAGAAGTTATATTCGAGTTACATTGACGTGCCTGCAGGTTGCCCTGATGGTCGACACAGGAACAAAGACACCACAGATCAAACACGAATGAAAGCAGACAGTGGACAACTTATAATCTCTTGCTACCATGCATTGCTTGCTGTTCAGGCATCTGAAAGATTGTGGCTGTTCACATATGTCTCTTTCACGACCGTCATGGTCTTATAGGCTGGAACGAAGACGATGGCAATCTTCTCCCAGGCAGCTTTGTTGAGATCCATATGTTCGGCTCCCTTTAATCTCGATTATACGAACATCCATTGATGCCTTGAAAGTTCATTGCATGATCAACAATCAAGCATAATGTTCATCCCCGAACTTCATATGACCATGGATGCAACATGCTACAGATAAGTTGGTATCATCTCAACCATGCTCGCTCACTACAACTTAACAACACAATATTCCAGAAGTCGTCGACAATAACTTTGATGCCTCCCAGTCCGCGCAAATTTCACCCAGACACAGAAACAATAATTCACCTCTTGGATAAGGAGCCGATCAGAATGTTCACCCTCAACTGCATCCCCCCGGAGGACCCCCCTGGAGGAGCACCCGTACCCATTCTGTGGAAATGTCACCGATGCGAGCAGGTATACAGGCTCTCGGTCACCAGCCGCTGTCTTAAGTGTCCTTCATACAACAGTAAACCCCCTTACAAGTACCTGTCAGGCAGAAGCTTAGACGGCCGACCTACCAGAAAGTATCAACAGTCTCCCCTCTCAAACAACAATAGTCCAGATAGCATGTATACCACAGAGAAGTCTCCCCCAAGTCGTGAATGCTCAAAACGGCCGTCCCTAGAGCTTTACAACTACGACTACGAGTTCTGGGGTCAATATAACGACTGGAAGCGCTTTCGCTCTGAGTATGAAGCTCGGCCTGAGAGATGGGAGAGCCGCATCAAGAGCAGCTTCGATGGCCTGGATAGCGTACAGCGTCGAGCAAAGAGATACAAATTTGAAGTCGAATCACGCACCCATCTTACGGAGGAAAGGCTTGAGCGCATGCTTGAAAGGAAGCAGAACTGCGAGCTAGACTGCGACTATCCCAGCCAGTGCCACAGTGAGCGCTATGAAGCACTTATGAAGAGTCCTCAGAAGGTCATCGGAGGCAAATTCCACCCGGCATTTTATGACGAGGATGATAAAAAAGCAGGTAAACTGCCCCTTTGTGAGCTTTTTCCACAGTTCGATCAGGGAATGACAGCTCCTGAAGACATTGAGGACGATGAGGATGAGATATTGGCGGCGTACAGGAGGGACATTGATGCTTGGTATGCTTCAACTATGGCGAAGTCGAGCTAAAGAAAACAAGGAAAACGTTGAGGGAGGGTGAAAAGAAGAGAAATGATTTGATGTTAATTAGGGTACCGGAATAAACTAGTCTAAAGCCCTACTAGAATATACCAAACTTACCCCAGTCTTTTCGTCACTCAGAATCAAGGTCCCGAGACCTCTTGGCTGCCCTTGGCTGGCATGAAAGAGATATTCAGGGAATACAAGAGAATGAATGGGATAGCAAAAATCATGGGTGCAATAGGGACTGTTTTGAGTAAGCGGACTTAATAGGTAGGTAGACATCATTTGAACGGACGTGATAGCTTCGTTAATCCACATTCCTGACGCAAACAGATCATAACAAACCACACTCGTTTTAACATTGAACGTTCGATGACTAACCAGGAACTCGTATTTCCGTGTCTACCTAATCCAGTCCATCAGCACAGCGGTTCCGTGTCGCATCTCATACCAGACCAGACCAGACACCAAGGTGAAAACACAACTGTTGTACACAGCTCGCGCAAGTCAAACAGCACAGGGCGTTTCGTCATAACGTGAACCCTCTCGTCATCGGGTACCGGCTTCTAGATCCGACCCGAGAGCTCGTCGTGTGCTTATTGAAAGCGCAGGCGCCCTCAGCTATCCAAGCTGTGGTCGTGCGGACGTCCGCTCATATCTCGATGCGACGCCCCCATCGAATTCGAATTCAAACATTTCTGCATTACCATCCCATATACCGTTTACCGCAAGTCCCATAGAATAAAAGCAAAATAGAGCCTAAAACGATGTGTCTTTAGCCTTCAAGTGCCTTGGCCTTCTTCTTCTGCTCGACCTTGAGCAGCAGGGCGCGGTTGATGTGTGGCAGGACACCACCATAGGCGATTGTCGCACGAATCAGAGTGTCGAGTTCTTCGTCACCACGAATGGCAAGCTGGAGGTGGCGGGGCGTGATACGCTTCACCTTGAGATCCTTTGCAGCGTTCTGTGTAGAAATGTTAGCGTTAATTCCAGGCAACAATGACTCATATACTTACGCCTGCCAACTCGAGGACTTCGGCAGTCAGGTACTCCAGAACAGCTGTAACGTACACGGCAGCCTTGGCTCCCACACGCATCTTCTGCTGGGTGTTCTGCTTGAGGAAACGCTTGACACGGCCACAGGGGAACTGGAAAATACCACGTTAGTACGAGTTTAAATGAAACCAGAAATCCTTGATAGAAATGTTTCCAGAGCCGTCTTTGTTTGCGCATTCCGTCATGTCCCGTTTCAACCCCAACATGCATACAAATAACGTCGACAGCCGCCCCAGAATATCGGTGACCAGTTGCCGAACCGTCGCATCAGCTCAAACGCGCGGCGAGGGCCAAATGCAGGATGCGCTGTCAATTTGAAAAGATTTTCTTGTCGTGCGGAGATGCTCGACGCGTCGGGAACGGATCGTGAAACTTGAAATATGTGGGATGCGGGACATGGGATGTGCGCAAATCGGTCGACAAAGCAAGCCTATCCTCCTCTTCTACCTCTCAAGTTGAAACTCACCTGAAGACCAGCACGAGCAGAGTGGCTCTGCTGCTTCTTGGTGCCCTCAGCAGCGCTCGTCTTGCCGCCGGAGCTCTTTCCGCCAGAAGACTTTCCCTTTCCACCAGGCATTGTCGATGTGATCGCGTAAAAAAAGTCGTAAGATAAAAGTATGAAAAATTTGGGGATGAATCAATACGGGTTCGAACGCGGTAGCCGATCGGTCGAAATGGCGATTGATGTTGTTGATGTGAAAAACGCGGGATCGAGAGTTCGTAGTGGCAGAAATTTAGCGGGCTGCGGTGCTGATGTTGTTTCTTCAGGCAGGCTCTGTCGAAGGGCGAGCTTGCGTGAGATGCGGTGCGGGATTGGATGGTACAGAGGTACATGCCTCAGGTAGCTTCTGCCCGCTGCTGGAAGCTTAATTGCTCATTGCACTTGCCGATGAAGAGGCGCTTCTCATTGGCTAAGTGACCCGAGATAAACCCGGCCATCAAGCTGGGCCAGCAAAGGCTGTGTGAGAAGAGGTCCTTGGTTAGGGATCACCAAAACAGGGTTGATGGTGCTGCAAAGTCCTCAAAAAGGGCAAATGTAAATCAAAGAAAGGTAGCATGTTCAAGAAAGACTTCTTTCAAGCTCCTAGAGGTGTTGGCGGAGGAGCTGTGTTGATACTTACTCGGCTCATCTCATCTTTGTTTGCTGTCATGCTTGGAACGGGTTGCCGCATATTCACAGCTGTGCCTCACCCGGAGATTGTTGAATGCCATAAAGATGATACATCATGTACTTTTATGACTTCTGGTACAGAGGCGGTATCTTTCCAGTTTCTGGCAAGTCAGGGCATCTTGGTAGACACTTGATGAGATGTCGTTGTGTATTGAACAGTTGAAACCCAGGCTGCGGTTTGGAGTTGATCATGTCCCGCTGTGGCTGAAGTGTGGCTGTTCTTGTTAACCGAGCATTTACCTGACTTACAACCACCGAATCTCCCAAACAAGACATATCGATCGTCCCAACCCAGAAATCATTCACCAAGTTGACATTGTTTTAGAGTAGATCTGGAAGCCGGTTGGGAGAATCAGCTTACCCAGATACTTTTATCCCATGGCGATACGAATAGATCCCCTCAATCTTTGTACACGACGGAGTATCTGACCAGCTCTTCCACACCTGTCTAAGGCATCAAGTCTTTCTGTACTTTCGGCTTCAGCAACGCTTAACCTATGCTCGCAGTGAACCACCATCGAAACACTTCTCCGAAACAGGTACTCGAATCTTGATCAAAACGCCTAATCCTTCTCTCTTATTGGTCTCGAATTGTGATAAGCGCTGTTGATCCTCGTTGCTTCCCTTCCCAGTCTGCAAAATGCCTTCACCACGAACGCGCTTTCCACATTCAAGAGCGGACGGAAGGATAGCATTCCTTCCTCCTGAATTCTTTTAACTTCTCCCGTTATCAACAAAACACTTGATGATCTTTCCTCAACTCCAGCTTGCGAACTTTTTCACTGCACATCACCAAGCTTCCAATCCACTCTTCAATCATCCGAGGGAGCAAGAAGCACTTACATGTTCAACATGGCCACAGCCACCAGGGCTCACCACTTACCCGCAGAGACCCTCAGCAATTTCATGTCGTTTCTCCCACAAGCTGATTTAAAGAATCTGCGACTCGTCGACCATAGGTTTTCGCCAATAGCCACACGACTGCTATTTCGCCGCACTCGATTACTTGCCCGAGCCAAAGACAAAAATGACCCTCAACGTTTCATACAGCTCGCCAATTCTGGCTTGAGTGGATTTGTCCGCGAAGTCAGCTGTGATGTTTCCAGCATAGTACACAATGGATTTTACTATATGGAGAAAGACCAGTTCGAGTTCCTTCCTATCTTCTGGGATGCATTGCCCCTTCTAGCTCGCTTTCGAAACATTCAGACTCTGCATCTGTGTTTCGACGCCAGCTTCGCATTGCGGGACTTTAAAGCAGGTTCAACCCACTTCAGAAGTAGGGTGTTGAAGACTGTTTTTCGCATTTTGATGGGAACGTTCACTAAGGAAGTGTCAAACCCCATCAAGACACTTTCCGGCGCAACAATCGAGATCCCTTATCAGGGCACCTCGCCATCTCCGATTACTCTATCCAATCTCATAATTTCCAATCTAGGAGATTTCCATGACCCAGGACTCACGAACATGCCCGAATTCAAAACAGTCATGGGAAACATCAAGGCTTTGAGACTTGACATTGCGCAACACAAGGGAAGGTGGGGAGAAGGGATATTCACAACTGCGATCCCAAATCAATGTCAGGAGATGTTTACTCAGCTACCTCTCACTTGGCTTTCCTCAAAGGTCGCTGCCAACTTACAGGTCCTCTCGCTACATTACCAATACTATTGGGGCTGGTTCCCCAACATTGATATACGCCTTATCGGTGGCGGAAACGGAATGCCTACGCTCAGAAGCCTTGCTTTGGGGCACTTCGTCTTCAGCCATCAACGTGAGGTAGACTGGATAGCTTCTTTGGATCTCGAGGAGCTTTTTCTCGAAGGTTGCGCCGTACTAGCCGAACACAGTGGCCATCCAACCACACAGAAAGGCCTCTGGACTGATGGTCACGAGTCACCTGTATGGGCCAAGATTGTTGGAGAGACGAAAAGGACTTATTTGTGGTGGCATGAGATCATTTGGCAAATCCGCAGCTCTATGCTGAACCTGAAACGATTTTATATCTCTAGGCAACCGTACCTTCATGACCATTTCAACCAGTTTTACAAAACCAACGCCCTTCTCGATTCCGAGCTTTCCAGAGACGAGAAGCGGGCTCACATTGAACACCTCTGGCAAGGATTCATAGACCTCAACAAAGAGAACTGCCTGCCTTGGAACACCGCGTTCCAGCACTTTACATGTGCCACCTCGCCCAAATTGCGCCTCGATTCGGACATCTTTCGTTGCTTCTATTTCGATCCTCTTACGAGCATTATGTTAGATTCCTCCGACTACAGTTATGTTTCTCACGATCCCGTGTACCTGGAGCAGGCGTTATATTCTCTGAGTTCTTATCATCTCAAATCTGACCCAGTTATCAGTAACAAGAAAAAACTGGCGAAGATCGAGGCTATCATCTTACATTCTATATTGTCCAAGAAAAGCAAAAACCAGCATATGGGCGCTGAAAAGCTGCGGTTGACCCCGAAGATGAGGTCTTCTCACACAAATGAACAGATGAAAGGCGTACTGCGCCCTCTGCTTACATCTCTTGAGATATCTCGCCTCGATAGAGTATTCCGTCGTTTAGACATTGAGAGAAGATGAACTACGATACTATGTTTCTTCATTCGACACACACGTGAGAAGAACATTTTAGTCCCAGCCAAAAGCGAAGTAATGGAACTCTCTTGTCGTTGGTCTGTGTTTTCACTGACCTGTTTTCAGTTACGATTGAAATGGTCATGCGCAGGATGAAGTCGAAATTTAGGGGGAAAGGCCAGTCAAGAGGTCCCGGATATCTTTGACGCAGGGCTCCATCAGTCGAGTATGGTTTTTCGATTATGTCTAATTTACCAGTCACACTTTGTAATTCGGTTTGAACTCCAGTGAGGGGATGTCGTGAAAACGCCCAGCCATGTTTTTGGGGGAAGATATCTTTATGGTATTGGAGGCATATATGTGCCAGATAGTATCATTTTAAAGTCTGTCTCGAATGTGTCCTGTGAGGTTGCACATCATGTTGAGAGCAAAGCTCGAAGCAGAACGCTGATGCCGGTGACAACTCGCATTTGCCTGCTGCGTCGCGTCTCTTGAACAGCATGAAGCAATCAAGAACAACACACAGTCATGGCCAAAGAGGCTGTGATTGATCAGCATGTTCAAGTCGAGGGCGTAATTTATGATTTTAGTCCAGAGACTGTAAAATAAGTCATGGGAGCAGGAGTTTAGTGAAGGAGATAGGAGGGGAATGTAAGGAACAGACTTGAGAATTTTAACATTGAACTCTAGAGAAAAGAAATAAATCCGAGAAGTCTCGCCAAGGAAATATTGAGTTTGTAATATTACTTTAAAGATAGCAGTAGTGGACTTGGCTATCTATCCCGCTACGAGGGTATCATAGTGTCTGTCGTCAGGAAGCGAGAGATAGCTACCGATGAGGTGGTCCACTCCCTTGGGAAAAGATGAAGGTCCGACTCCTGACTTGTTCAATACATTGTCTTGTATTCATAAACGGACTCCTATTTCGAATCCGAATCTTCAAACCCTCGTGGTTGGACCCGTGTCAACTGGGTCTGAACACACAGCGCCTCTCGAAGAACAGATGATGTACTGTATATTGAACTAAAGCCCCAGTGAGCATGTAACAATTCCAGTGAACATTTCTTCTGATAAATCGTAGAATGTCTCCCAAACTCCCCATCCTGGGATGTTTTTTTATTCAGCCTATGTGTCAAGAAATGCCAGTCTCATCCTCGTCATCATCCATACTATACGATTGTCGGTTCCAATCGGACGGAACTCATCTATTTAAACGAACAATTATGTTTGTATTCTAGTTCCAGGGGAAGGAAGTTAATCAATAACTCTCATCAGGGCGCCGTTCATTCGCTTGCTGGATGATTCAGGTCCTCTGGAGTCGCTCATATGTGACTCAACGAGCGAACGGCAAGACACCCATGATTGAAGAAGTTTCTATTCTTTTCATTGGTCAGATCATCTCTTCGTCTTTCCAGGACTTTTCTCAATTGTTTTCAGTTATCGCGAGTTCAACCATAGCTTTCAATTGGCACCTATACTATCTTGCCTCTGATTTCTAAGAATTTCCTGATACGTCTAGAGGATTACTCGAGAAGAGTCGATATTTCCAACGGCCCTATGTCGAAAGTTATCTAATTCAAAGAGTGGTAAGGCGAGAGCTGAATTCGGATCGATACATACGATCAAGGCGAAATGCAGAGGGTGAAGGGAACTCAAATGCTGAATGTTCGTTGCCGGTTGTCAGAGAAGGATGGAAGACTAGGGAGGAAAAGGCGGGAGAATAAATGAAGAATTGTGAAAAAGAAGAGGAACGAATATTCTGTTCACGTCATCTCCCTGGTTTTAGGGTTCTTTACACATCTGTGTTTCACTGGAAATAGAGGATCGACAATAAAGTCGTGTCAAATCATCACCAAAGTTTTTTACGCCACCCAAGGCCATCTGAAGTCATTCAATACCTTGAAGAACAAGGGAATCGGGAAGTCTGTAAAGGTTCAATTGATTCTTATTCTGATTTCACCAAAAGAACACTAGTTGCAGTGAGAGATGATTTGATTACTGTATCTTAAAGCCGAGTTACTAGTCATCTGAAGTCATCGCCCCTGACAGCGACCCCCAATTACCCATTGCCATCCCAACCCACACCATGAGAATTTGGATGAACAACTTACTTCTTGCCGTGTCGCTTTGGGTACGTGGTCGGCTCCTGGGGCTGGCTTTCGGCCCAGTTTCCAGTCTTGATGAGATCCGATTCGGGATGAGCTCCAAGATGGTCGGCATGTCGATCCATGCATAGGTCTTGCCTCCGAGGAGACGCTTGGGGGTATAGCTACGAGAAAGCTGCAGTCGATGTAGGCGTCAAGGTGACTGATAACATTCTTGAGCCAATATTCGGCTTATAGCTGGTGCCTACATTAGCCCTCTTGGTGTAGAAGAGCTTGTGACATGCGTCACGGAATTTGTCGCTGGAGGACCAGCGTGGAATATAATCAATAAGGACCGCAGCTACTTATGTCTTCTTCAAGATACCCTAGCAGTTAACCCGTCCAGGGTGAAGACAGAGCCCAAGCGACCAGGCTTACATCCCAAAAGAAACACGACGAGCGCTGCATGAAGACATGTAGGTCTTGAAAGCATCTTCGCAACCCCGTCGATCAACAAACATGACTCCTGACATTCACACAATTTCAACTGAGCTCGAAAGCATCAAGGACGATATGATGCTTGCAAGTAAATGTGCATATCTTGGTGACATCTTTGAGGCCGCTGTGGCATATCAAGTGTTAGAATGAAGATGGATACAACGAGAAGATGAGGGAAATTGAACGAAAGAGACTGTAAATTCAGGGCAATAAGCACCTCGGGGTCCTTTCTAAAGTTCATGATAAGAATCTAAATGTTGACGACCTGATTATGTTTGACAGTGAGGAAGATCATCGTGCAAGCTTCTGATCATACCCTGAAGTGCCGAACAGTCCAGTCTAAAGATCTTCTCGTATACTGACTTAATCTTAAATTCCTTAAATTCCTTAAATTACCCAAGCCTTTTTGTTTTTTAGACTGGAGGTCCCTAAGTTTTCCTTCCTCCCTTCGGCATTTAAACACTTGACAACATTGTTGAACCCATGGATTGGCTCGTAGCTCAAGCATCGTAACCCACTTGGCATGTTCAAAGTAAAAAGAGAATTCCGATGTCCATTCGGATTTCATTACATGAACTTAAGCATGAGCAATGTCTTTAGATAAGAGTAAGAATAAGGACGACAGCATACAGATAGTAGGTAATTTTATGAATAATCCAGACATCACGTACTAAACAGCTATTATCCTATCTAACGCGTTCCAACCACAACAAGGGGTCAGTATTTACAATGCGAAGCTTCAAAGAATTCAAGAAACCAATATGGTGAAGTTGAAGTCAAAGCAATTGATGGGCGACACACAGACGTCAGGGAGCAAGAAAACTTTGGACGCTCAGCTCAGGTGCCAAAAATAACTAATATACTAGGTCTCTACTAGGCTTACCTAAATTCACCCTAAGTCTTTTTGTCATTTAGGATATACGGAGTAGGTCCTAAGTTTTCTTGCTTACCCTTGGCAACGTCGCTTGAAGAGATCCGGGAATAGCTCCGTAGTATCAGCGAAAAGAGGCGAGTTGAGAGCTGAGTCTGAGTGGTCAGTGGTGAGTAGGCGAGTCGAGCTGCATGCTGCAGCTGCAGCCGTAGCTGCGGGCAAGAGGCGAGGGCGGAGGCCTGCATATTGGATGCCGATAGAATGGCACTTTGGGAATGATTTCCACGGTACTGTAGATCTAGCGTCAGATCCTGTGTCGCGTTGGTGCCTGACCTTGCCTCTCACTCACCCAGTTCTTTAGCTCCTCTCTGCCTATCCGCGCTGAGGCAGTGGCAAGTGTCATTGTGGCGATATCATGGAAGAAAGCCGTGAGGCTCATCTCATGGCGAAAAGGGAAATGGGGCGCTGCAGCGGCTGACGCCGATCCCCCACTAGGCTTGAATGATGAAACATTCACTTCTAGTTGGTGACTGTAAACATGGGATCAAGACATCAATCAATCCTGAACCTGCTGGAGGTCTTGGGGCATGAGACATCACAACGTCGTAACTGGGCCAACTTGCAATCTGTGGGTGTAGCCAAAGACGTCTCATGACCGACCGTATTTACTCTTGCGCATCATGTTTCAATGAGACACGTGCTCTTACAAAGTGGTGGGCAACAAAAAGTTTGGACAGCCAGAATCATGACTTCGAAAACAGGGTAGACAAGAATCAAGCTTCATCTGCAAGAATATTGCACATCTTATGCCACATGGATATCATATATGCTTAGATCGGTTCACAAAGGCTGCCGCCGCGTGTTTGCGCGGACAGACCAGCAGAGAACAGACCCGGGGAAAAGATCCGTCTGCCGGAGCTTCTAGAGCATTTTCACGAGGGTTCGTTCATCTTAAAAAAAGAGAGTTCAGGGGTGTCGACTGTCGGCCGCGTGATCTATGAGCCGCCATCTCCGGGGGAATGGACAACCGAGCGACGACGAGATGAGGCTAAGCTGGGATACCTTGGGAAGAAAAAGACCCTCTGTTTTTTTTGTGTAGGGACAGCGGCGAGGCGAAATAGGATGCGCTAGTGAGGCTTCTCGAATTTGACAGGCGAGCAAGAGAGAAAGGAGATGAGGGGCCAAGCAATGAATACATACCGTCTGGAGTGACATGCTTTGTTGACCACTCGTTGCTTGAAGATGAGGTAGGTCTGCGACATACACGAGCTTCATTTGAAGTGTGATCCACCCGAGTTCGATATAGACGATACGACAGACCAATACAAAAGGCAAACTCAACTCAACTGGAAAAAAAGGTCTGAGAAAAAGCTCGTGTCGTCGTCCTCTTGCTCTTGGTCAGAGACTCAGCCCCTCCAGCTAATCAACGCTCAATTTCCAGGGACCCGGGTCCCCTCGCTCGTCTCTCCTGTACCGTAACTTACCAGGGCTTACGGACATGGGACACGAACGACGACCCAAAGACTGGGGAGTCCCCTGAGATCAGGCTGGGCCCCTGATATCGGCCCAGGTGGGCGGGTTAGGATGACCCTGGCTTCGTCATGGGCATTGGGAACGAACAAAGAGGGGCAGAGTTTTGGAAAAAGGAAGAAGCACTGTAGAAGTAAAAGGGGGTTCAGGAAATATTATCACCTCTCTTCAGTTTGTTCGTCGTGAAAGAAGAATGGGCTTGTGTTGTGCCTTGTGTCTTGCGGGCAATGACGTGTATAAAATGGGAATTGTGAGGATTGGCGTCTCCTAGGTGATGCATGTTTTCTTTTCCCTCCTTCTCTTCTCTCTATGCTCTTTTTGGTTTTTTGTCAAAAGTTTGATATTCATTAGAAAGTCTTACATACTTTTTGTACTCCACCACTTGATTGGCTTCCCGTCCGACGGGCCGCTCGCATGTACCGCCATAGACGAGAAGAAAGAGAGTCCTGCTAAGATAGTTAATGTGAAAGTAAAAATAAAGCAGTTTGGTCCTGCAGTAGAGAGATAGGTAGTCAAGTGCTGTTATGCATACGCTCGGGTAAAAGGTAAAAAGTTATGGACATTTAATGGCCAAAGTGTCTGTCAACAAACAAGCGGTAGACCGATAGCGCGTACTAATGAAAAAGCAGGGCAGCACATAGACGGGGTCAAGAAAAGAGCCGCAGCAGCATCATTGCACGTGGCTTTGACGATGAAGAAAAACCTAGAATAGAGTAGTCGAATTTCCGCATGAACATGCCATTCTAATTGGGGCATCTCAAATCTCCCTTGGCAACCCCTGGAACCACGGTGCAAGTCGAGAGAGGGAGAGAGAGAGACATGCCATATCACCTCGTCTTTGTCTCTTGTGTCTTGTCTGTCTGTTTGTCTCTTGTGTGATGGAGAGTAACTTGACTGTGTGAGGGAGGTGATTACGCTGCATGAGCTAGGTAGCTAACGTTAGGTTAGCATCATCCGGGGAGCTTCACTGAGCAAGCCGGCCGGGTGTGTCATAAAGGGGAGCTAAAGATACGATGCGAGATGGAGGATGGAGCAGAATCGTTACAAGATGAGACGCCAGTTAGATACGATACCCAGCCAAGATTTTCCGCCGGTAATGACTGACTATCGATCTGCGGGACTGTCTGTGACTGTCTCGTCTCTGCGAGTGAGTGTTACAGTTGGATGCCTCACTGACAATGACAATCTCATCTCGACTCTTGTCTCCCACCATTGCATTGCATCCCCTATTTATTTCCCTTGGGTAATCAAAGTATTGGAACAGTGCTACCCAACAAGCTGAAAGGATCAGAGGTTGTGCGTCACGGCCTACCTTATCTGTACATTATATCCTATCCATCCTATGCTGAACTGTGACCCCAACTGAGTCAATTGCAGGCTCATGCATCACATCGAGTCAGGTCTTGACTGAGAGTCATTTGCTACCCAATCTGAACTGGTAAAGAAATGCGACACGCAGGCTTGAGCTTGTAACCTATACGTGCAGTAGTATACCTCTAAAGAATTAGCTGGTGTTACCTGGCGATGCACGTAATACCAGATCTGAATGCATAGCGGTAAGGTATGCACAACATAAAAGTCGCTCCAGCATTTTTGCTAGACATAATAAACATCCAATCCATATGTACGTCTCTTGTCGATGTCCACAGACACAAAGCAAAACTCCCATCACAATTGGGCGTGTCCAATAACATGAGCTCCACTGACCCTGAGCTAAGAGATACCGGTGTCGGGATGACGTTGCTCGCACTGTTGGAACATCTGCCACAGTTGGACTTCCAGGGATAGAGCATCTGATTTGCTTCTCTACAACCATCACGAGGTGTCATTCTGCAGCCTTTCCACAAAAGCATCAGCATCAAACATCCAATACCGTCAGCCTCTTGTACTCTGAGCTTTTCAAGAGGCTGACTGCCTTTCTCAAATCAATACCAACCTACGGAGTAGTTAAAGTGGTGGCTTGACGAAAGCCGGCCAGCCTCCCCTCGTCCCGGGCTCAATCACTTAATTTTTTTTTTTCACAAAGCCCCCACCATGAGCTAAGAATTTAGAAGTGCATTTCGATCTAACTTAGAGTAAGTGTAGCAGGGAAAAAAAGAAAGGCTAATATTAGACACGGTACTGTTAGAAAGTAGCAAGGCTTTCATTAACAGTTAAGTTAACCGGTATTGCTAGCGAATTAGATACTAAATGAGTTCGAGTCTTTTGGATGAATGATACGGAGTACCCGACAATGAATAAATGGATTGGATGGAACAATGGAATGGTAAATCTCAAGGGCCACCTCATGCATGCCCGGGGTCCCAGAACAACCCCTTGATGAGCATCTCAGGGGATGGGCATGCTGGGGTTCCACAGTGGACTTCTGACAGCTGGAGAATAATTGAACTGCGCTGAAAACCCCACCAATTTGCGCCGGGCTTGGGGTGTTCAGTTCTCCTCAGGTGGCTCATCACAGTGTAGGCACTGTCCTAACGACGCCGCCCCATCCCACCTCGTTCGTTCATATTGGAGGTCAGTCATGGATCCCCAGGAGGGCAAAGAGGAAGAAAAAAATAAGGGCCCCCTCCACGGCTGCTGGTGCTGCTGTGACTGGTAACTAAAACTAAAGAATCAGGACAGAACCTGAAGGGAAGGGAAACTATTCGCCGTCCGCTGTCACCTACCCAACCACATCCACCCGACACCTAATTAATCCCCTTCTCAATCAATCAATCCTCTCTCTTTCTTTGGTTACAACACCCCCGTCTCCCGTCTCCCGTCCGCCGTTTTCCCGTTCCAGATCATCCATCCATCACTGAGAACGTCCCGGACATTTTGCTAACTGGGACTTGTTCCATCTTTTTCTTCCTCCCCGTCCCCTTTTCTACCTCTGACCTCTAACTAACCTAACCTCTCTCTCTCTCTTAAACCTCATCATTTATCCTCTTCCTCCCTCCCCCTCTCCTCCCCCGATTTTTAGTCGACCTCTTCTTCTCTTCCTTCTTCCCCCTCTCGTCTCGTCTCCCTCCCTTGATTACTCCTCCTCCGTCATTCGCAATTTGGTTCGTCCACAGACAACAGCCCTTACGTCTACGAAACCTCCATTCGACCTTTTTTGCACCAACGAGGAGACGAGGCCATCGCGCGAATCCAATTCCCCCTTTCGCGCGACTATTTTCTTGCTCATTAGTGGTCTTTTTATTAGCTACTTTTGAGACGTCGCTGGTTTCCAGGGTCATCCGCCTATCACCTTTGGCTCCCAGAAATATCGAACTGCGACCATTAAGTAACGCTCTTTGACGTTACTCCGCCATTTTCTACCAAATCTTCGAATACAGGAATTTGGTTCATTCGGCCTCCTTCGTTGTGCTGGCTGTATTTGTGCGGCTTTATCGCCACCCAGGATCTCGTAGTGTCTTCGCGCATTTGTTGCCCGAGGCCTCAATCTTGTTTTAGGCATCTCGCTACACCTCACGGAACAAACTTTTGTGGTCATTGACCCTGAGGCGGAACCCCCGAACCTTGTTTCACCCGACTCTTCTTGAGCTCTTTATAGACAGTTTCTTCTGCGCCTGGTACCCTCAACTTTAACTTAGCTACACCGCTTTCACGACCGAGACACACGAGCCAACGATTTGATGCCGCATTTTTAACTGCTTGTTACGCATCCCCCGATACCCCCTCGCGTCCGCATTCCTGACACTGCACATTCTGTACGTGTCAGCTTGATATAAATCCTCAAGAAAAGCAGGTGAAGTCGACTGCTGGGTAAAAACAGCAGCTATTTGCCAAGCTGGATCCCGTCATCACAATGTCGCAGCAACCGCACGATATGGGTTACCTTGACTATGGTACATCAACCAATCGTTCCCCGAACTCGAGACAGAACTATGCTACAGCCGGTGGTTTCGCTGGCCTCTCGCTACCTCGCCAGTCCCAACGTCCATTTGATGCTCCTCTAGGCTCATCTGCTCTTTACCCTGCCGACAGGATCGGAAGTGGGTACAACCACCGTGGTATGGAGAACATGGCTGGCATGCAGGGCTACATGCTGGATAATGGCCAAGCTTGGAACTACAACACATCTGGAGTTGCTACAGTCAACGGTGCCGTGAACGGCCCTGGACGACAACGAAACGTGAACCGACGAGCGGCTCTTCCCCAGGTATGTAAAAAATGGAAAGCTTATATGACTATGTCTGATCAGAAACAGAACTGGACCGATCACAGCGCTCTTGGTATTCATGGCAACCATGGAGGTCTGCAACCCTACCAAGGAGGCATGAACAACAACCCCATGTCAAATGGTAATCTCCGTGTTGAGCACCCCGGATCTCACGGCTCACCCACTGATCTCCGATCAAACACCTCAGACGCCGACCAGCTTATCCCTACAGCTATTGTTATTAAGAACATCCCTTTTGCCGTTCGAAAAGAGACTCTGGCTTCTATCATGCTTGAGATGCACCTCCCTCAGCCATATGCCTTCAACTACCATTTCGACAATGGCGTCTTCAGAGGTTTAGCTTTTGCGAATTTCCAGTCTGCCGAGGATACACGCATGGTGATTGAGGCGATGAATGGCATGGATGTTCATGGCCGTAAATTGCGCGTCGAGTATAAGAAGATGCTCCCTGAGGCTGAGAGGGAGAGGATTGAGCGCGAGAAGCGAGAGCGACGAGGCCAACTCGAGGAGCAGCACCGTGCACCCATGCTTCACCAACAAAGCTCCATCCAGTCACTCGGCAGTCTTTCACAGTCTCAAGCTAGGGGACCATCGCACCTTGGCATGCTCGAGGCATCTCGTGTTCAGTCTCCCGCACTGCCCATGCCAGGCGATGTTGATCTGAACGACCCCCAGACTCTCCAGTTCTACACTGAATTGGTCATGTTCCGTCGTGACGATTCCCAGGAGGTTTTGGTCTTCCCTGCTGGTATCGCTCCCGAGCATCGACGATCCATCCACATTCTCGCACACAACATGGGCCTTGAGCACCAGTCTGTGGGCGATGGCGAATCGCGCCAGCTTACGGTACTGAAGCGACAACAGCCGTCACCCACCGCCCATATCCACAGTCAGCCAGGCACCAACCTGGACATGCATAAGCGTGGCCTCAGCCGTGCTGCTACATTTGACTTTGCTGCTGACCGTGAGACACGAGCTGCCAGCAGCAATTACTCCCACATGATGGGTCGACAGGGTCCCACTATCGAGCTTCCCGGAAGCCCTGAAGGCAACGGCATCCCCAACAACCTTCGAGCCGCCAAGAGCTTTGCTGATCTGCGATCCTTCACCCCCAGCCCTTCGCAGGCTTCTTCCAGCTACCTTGGCCCTTCGGGAATGAACAACATGGGTGGTAGCTCGGCTGCTGCTCGCTTCGGTGACTACATGGGAGGTGCCATGTCACCTTCTGGCCACCCCGGCAACTCTGGTACCCCTGGACCCAAGAATGACTCGGCTCTTCTGAGCAGCCTCAACAGCCTGAACTTGGGCTATGACTCTGGCTCCATGCAGAACCAGGCGCGAAGCACTCCTGGCGCTATTGGCAGCCAGCGCCCCGGTAACAGCTCTAAGGGAGCACCTGAGCGACAGCCTCGCGGACCTGAGTGGGAGACCAATGCCGGATTTGCTGGGCGACGTGCCAACGGCCACGCCACGCGCGGTAGTGGTGGTACGTCAACCGAGTCATGGAACGATTGAACACTGGCTAACACAAGATAGACTCGTCCGACAACGGAGCGCGCGTCGGTTCAAGCTCAACCAACGCTTCGCGATATCACTGAGCGATTCCTTGGCCACCCCTTGACGGGTTAGGCTTCGACGACCTGTATGTCAGGCGCCGACTACAACTGCGCGTATCATTACGGATTAACGACAATGACCACGACGCATTGATATTTTGCATCGCATTTGCTTTTATGACTTGTAATACCGACATACCTGGGGAAGTGATGGCAAGAATTTCACTTGTCTTGTTGAACCCCATTGCATATAGTTTACGTGGGAACGGTTTTATGACTTTTGAAGATTGTGGGGGACGACAGTGGCCCGAGGAAGTGTGCGTGTGGCCGACATGATGACAGTTACCGATGGGAGAGAGCATGGGATAGGATATCTGGATACACAAATGTTTTCGACACAACTGGGCAACCAAAGATGTACAAGGTCACAGACTACAGACAGAAGCACTTGGCAGCACGCACGCACGCATGCACGCATAACCTGGAATACCCTCAGGACGTACGTACCCCCGACAAGACCTACGACCACTATCACCACCACCACTTGACGATTATGACGCTTTTACGACGTTACGTCTAGACAGCTATACCGGCTTCTCCTCATCAGGCTGTTCAGCGTCAGCAAATGGGAGGGGTTGCCTCGGCGACTTACAACCTACTACTATACCCACCAAATCAAATCAAATCAAATAATTTCTGTCTAGGCGCTGTTCCTGGCATGACCGCGACGATGAAGACGACACATTTGGAGACGCCCGAGTCCGGCTTTTGGACCAAGGGGCACTGAAAGGGGCCGATGGACGACGAGTGCGAACATGGGTTGTTTTTTTGAGTCGAAGGCCCGGCCCCGTTGGAAGGAAAAGAAAAAAGTTACAATATCTGGTTATCTGCATTACAGTTGAATTGTCTTGGTTCATGGTTCTGTTACTGTTACAGTTTCTGTTTATCCGTTTTTTTATTTTGTTTTTTTATCTTTATTACTTTTATGTACGGATGGATGGACAGGAGTGGTATTATTCTGATCTCACTTGATTAATTCTTGATCTGCCTGGTCGCGGTGACTCGAGGAGAGTTGGAGATGGGTGTTGGGACGGGATGCGTGTGGGCTATTTGGCTACTTATCGTTGACTGGAGATGATGTTTTGAGGAAGCTGTAAACACGAATAAGAGAACGAGCAGAGAGCGCCAAAGAGAGATGAGATATGCCTCGCCTTGCGAACAAAGTGTACTGATCAAGTAGTGATGTGCTGTGATGTGCTGGCTGTTTGAGTAGATGATATGTATAACCACCCAATGGATGTTTTAACCGCGCATAAGACCCGCGTCTTTGTACCTTTAAACTCGAGCATCTTCTCATCTTCAACTCTTACTCAACTCGTATCGAAAAAGTTCAAGTCGTTTGATGCAACTCATAACGTTTCGCCGAGCATCAACAAGACTTGATTATTAAGACATTTCTGCATCACGGGCGTTGATACCTGAAACGATCTAGTCCACTCCTCTGATAGGGCGACCACTTTGAAACCTCATCCACCGAAAGCGACGTCATCTCCACTTGTAAGAGAAGCATTGACTGATAGTTGACGTCGTCTGTTCATCGTATTTATATATCCTCTCTTGTTTTTTCTTCTTGTTTATAATGGCGAGCTTTATCTCTTCATACCTGCCGTTTGGAAGATCAAGGGACGAAAATATGCCGGCGCCTGAGAAGAATAGACAGTGGACCACGGGCCAGGATGGCCTTGATAAGCTTGCTTTTGGGGAGGGTGAAGTGCCCAAGCCGAAGGAGGGGGAGGTTTTGGTCAAGGTTCTTGCTGTTGGATTGAATTATCGCGATACTGAAGGTACATTGTTCTGTCTGTCATATGGAAACAGAGGGTGATACTGACTGTTGGAAGTTGTCAACGGTGATTATAACCACCATGCCTCTATTCAAGACACAGACGCTCTCGTGCCTTGCTCCGATATGTGCGGCACCGTCATCCAGAGCTCATCGCCAAAACTCAAAGTCGGCGCTCGTGTCATGTCCATTTTTAACCAGACCCATCTCACAGGCCAAGTCACCGAGAAAGACATGGCTTCCGGTCTCGGTCTCCCTCTCCCCGGCGTACTCACAGAATATCGCTGCTTCTCAGCCGATGCTCTCGTTCCTGTGCCCGATTATCTCTCCGACGAAGAAGCAGCGTGTCTCCCTATCGCAGCTGTGACCGCTTGGATGTGCATCAACGGCATGCGACCGCTCGGCCAACCTGCTGATGGTAGCAAGAAGATGGAAACTGTTCTTCTTCAGGGCACAGGTGGTGTAGCGATCGCGGGGCTGCAGATCGCCAAAGCAGCTGGGTTAAACGTCATCATCACTTCTTCATCCGACGATAAGCTCGAGCGCGCGAAGAAGGATCTCGGCGCCGACACGGGCATCAACTACCGCACGCACTGGGAGTGGCAAGAGCCCGTGATGAAGGCGACGCAAAACCACGGCGCGGACATCATCTTCGAGACGGGCGGTGCGCGAACACTGCGCAAGTCATTCGACTCCGTAGCCTTTGGCGGCCTGATCAACTGCGTGGGCTATCTCGACGGCAAGGAAGAGGAGCAGGACACTGGGGGCCAAGTGGGCGTGAACGTGCTCGCTCTGAGGAGGAATGTGACGCTCAAGGGGATTCTAAACGGGCCCAAGGATCGGTTTGAGGAGATGGTGGCGTTTTATGAGAGGCATTCTATCCACCCTGTTGTGAGCAAGGTGTTTGAGTTTGAGGAGGCGAATAAGGCGTTGGAGTTTTTGAGCAGTGGACAGCATTTTGGAAAGGTTGTGGTGAGGGTTTCCAAGAAGGAATAGAATAGAGGCCTGCACGGATCATGATAGATAGATGCTTGATATAAGTGAGTGTCATTTGTGCTACGTTACGTTGATATCGTGTTCATTCGTTTTTGGCCTGGTTATCGTCTGATGTAACACCAAGATAGCCCGTGAGTACAGTTTGACATAAAGGCAAATACATGACCAGCAATTCTGGTTAGAGAGCTGTGTCAAGGTCTCATTGTAATTATCATTGCGTTGCCTGGTGTCTAGAAACCCCATGAACCCAGAAGTAAGGTCTCCTTGTAATGTACAAAACCAGCACCTGACCCTCCTTATTCGTGTATGTACTTTCTATATCATGATTACAAAGTCTTTGGAACAACTCGCACATCAGAATCGACCAGGTCCAGCCTGTTGATCAACGGCGCAAAGATATAATCCTGAATCGGCTTAAGAATAAGAACAACACGATTGATACGCCATCCCAACAATGGAACCAAAGCGCCGATGAAGGCATCTGTGAGGAAGTGATTTGCAGTAGCGACAATAGTAATGAGCATGGCAGTCGGCCAAAGAGGAGCGAGGATACGCATGAATCGATGCGGAGAGAATCGACACATACAAACTGCAAAGAAAAGCGATGTTCCAAAGTGTAAACTGGGCATCGCAGCGATCGTCAACTGAAACCGATTGTTGTTCCAGACATTAGCACCCCCAGCTTTACTATGCAGAACATCAACGAAGCCATATTGCTGTGGTAGTAACCGCGGGGGCGAGCATCGCCAGAGCGTTACGATGACGAAAGCAATAGCGTTGTCGACGGCAATTGTACGACGAATTCGTTGAAAGGTCGGGGGTGGGAGATACGTGTAGATGTAGATGAGGAAGAGGATACCGATGCTGATGTGGGAGTAGTATATCTTTGCGAGGATGGGCATGAGCCACGGCCGCTGGTTCATGATGTATGATTGGAAGTATTGCTCGATATCGAGACCGAAGAAGGATTCTAGAGTGAGGATTTGAATGGCGTGGTCTCTGGCGCGGGTGAAGATTGGCTCGTTGCCTGCGATTATTCTGGCTGATAGTGCTCGAAGACCTTGATAGATCCTACAATCATCAGTCAGTACACGTATAAGACAGCGTGCTGAGAGAGGTAAGTACCAGTATGTCAAGTTCCAGTACCAAATCTCTACCAAGAACGGAAACGCATTGAAGAAGCGAGATAACAGGACGAAGAACAAGTTTGGAGCCTTGCGAACTGGGCGCTCGATGTGTGGGAGGAGAGTGGGCTTCAGAGGAGGCGAGTCGACGTATCGTTGGTCTTCAACATCGTCTAGTGATTCGTTGTACGTGACGTGAGTGTCTCGCCGTCTGTTGATAAGACATCCTACAGTGAATGCAAAGACGATGACTTGAAGGCGTGAGTGAGATGTAGGTAGCTTAGGGTGTGATATTGACTTACACACTGGTTCGACCACGTTCTTTGAAGCTACAACCATGATTAAAATGAACAAAGGTAGCAGAATAAAATAGTATAAGATAGTAAACCCAATTATATATGATAAGGATGAATGAATGAATAAATAAAATACTGTGTCTGTAAAAGAGGGTGATATAAAACTGCCCGTCAAGATCTGTCCAGAAAAGGGAAAGGAAGAAGGGACGAAGGATTTAAGGACATGGGAGTGACAGAAACAAGATAAAGTAAAGTCCTAGATATAAGTAAAGAGATAATAAAAGAAACAAATCTGCAAGCCAAGCCAAGCATAGACAAGACAAGACAAGGTAAATTACACGGACAAGGAAACTTATTGGGGGGTGGTACCAAACAGGGAATAGAGCACAAGACACAGACAGCCAAATATTGCATGTCACTCACTCACTCACTCACTCACTGCCATCGGAGAATAGGAACAGGAATACATACCGATGCTACATACATACATACATACTCTAATCACACACGGCGCTTGACCATTCGAGGAGCAGGGCATGCTACCTATTCTATGGCCGTCTCAAGACTTCACATGCAGGAGACGACATATCCCTGCTCTCACAGTAAAATAAAATAACCCCTGCTCCTCCAAATCTGTGGACACTGACTATCTATCTATCCTCCAAGTCCAAGACTCCAAAGCCTCCGCGGATGCCGTCGGACTTTATAACAGCCAATTCGACCAAATCTCAATATCAATATCCACATATCGATCGATTCTATAAGCAGCACCATAATCTCACAGACAAAACCGTGTTGCAGTGGCTGAGACAGACACAGGTAAGCTCACCTCAGCCATCCCATGCGGGTATGGTACGGTACAGTGCAATAAGCTTAACCAACACAACTAACTATATCTTTATTCCCAGTATATTAACCTCTGAAGCTTAATGTATCCAAACACCAATCTTGGCCGTCGAGTGACTACAGCGGCGCGTTTCCCCCCAGCGTGACGTGTTGCCAAGTGTGAATATGCACGCGATCATCTTTTCAACACATACAAGGGTTACACTGAACCCAACATGGCGATGGATGATTGGGCAGGGAAATTACAATCATTATGGAGAAGACGTTGTGGGCAAAAAAGCTTGTTTTCTCTTGACGTCAAGCATATCCCATCATGATTTCCTTTCCGTTTGAGATAGAAACTCCGGCGGTTCGGTCTGCATTACCACCCCGAGATTCTCTACGCTTCCCGTGTCCGAAATCCGGAATGGCCGGAGGTTTCTGGGCCGGAGCTTCACTTCCTCTGATCGGAGTTGAAGGAAATGGAGTTTGGTGATTTGGAAACCTCGGTATATGGAGACTGGGAGCTTGGTATGATCCGATATGGCACGACTATCATCTCATCATCAACATGCTATTCTCCAAGACATAGACAGTGAGGCTCACCACTATTGAACGGAGCCCATATTAATTCCAGATCCTGTGTAACTTGATATCATTTCGGCCCTGGTACTGAGGACAGGCGACTCAAAATGATCAGTGGGATCAGATGCATTGTAGCATCACATCGAACCACAGATCCCGCGCCGAGTCTACTACTACCCCTTTTTCTAGGGCTGATCTGATACACGTTTACAAAAGCTTGTCTGACCTTAAAGGCTTAATTAACGGCGCCAGGTTGGTCTGCCGAGAGGCGAGAGGCGAGAACATGCAGCTTGTCATGACTATTAATATCCGTACGTTCCGGTGTCTCCGTCCATGTACGTCTCGCTAGTCCTTCTTCCTTCTTCGCTCTCGTTCTCGTTCCTCGATTAATGTCCATGTAGTGATCATACTTGTCCATATAACTGCGTCACAGAGATTATATTGACAAGTCTCTTGTTCATATTCGACCATTTCGACACACCATCAGATCCAGTGACCACAGTCAAGCCAAATCTCACTCAATTAGACATAACTCATGACAGTATCCGTATCAACTCAAACATTAAATTATCAAAACTAGACCAAAGAGGAAGAAGAACAAGACATCGTCTTCTCTCTCCGCTCCCCCATTTCGTCCATTCTTCCGCCATCGCACCATCCTGTCCCTGTCCCTCCCCCCTTTCTCCGGGGTATCATAGCATTTCCATCCCAAATAAGAAGTGAAATGATTTGAAATGAACTAAAGTAAAAAGAGAAGAAGAGAAATAAACGAGTCAAAGCACCAAAAGTATCCGATTCCCTCCAATGCACGTTAAAAGGTTTCGCACGCCCGCAACATGATCCCAATTCCAGGCTGGCAAGAAAAACATTACCATGACCCGAGGCCGTAAACATCTGTAACTTCCTGATAATGCACATGTATGTTCTGTCTTTTTTGTCGTATTCACAAATCGTGAATGCTTCCGAAATGCTCCCTTCCCAGCGTCATGTACACCGTTGCTGTTGCAACTTCTAGCCCACGTCAAAGTCTGCGCTTCCGCAGACCACTTCGTTAGACAAGTCGAAAGGTTGATTTGAGCGCCGAGTAGTTATCGGCTACCACATTCCTCCACAATTCTATGCTGTACACAAACAGCCCTCGATTACTCGTAGCGTCGAGGGGCACCGAACGTGTCAAGCACGTGCTCGGATGTTCGAATAATCCATTCAAGCTTGGGTCTCTCGAGGTTGGTCAGGAAAGGATCCGTGGGGAAGCCATCCTGGATGCCACCGATGAGAGGCTGGATACGTCCAATAAGGAGCTGCATGGTCTGAGTCGTACTCTTGATCACATCGCGAGCACCCTGTTGTTCCCATTCCTATGACACGTTAGTTGAGGCTCATTATCTAGTATACAGTGCCGACTTACAAAAGCAGGAAGGTTCTCAGCAAAGGCTCGGAGAGCCATTTCAATCCATTCGACTTCCTCCTTGAGACGAGCGTTGGGTTTCAGGTCCTTGGAGATCGTGGCAATAACAACAAGCAACATCAAGGGCGGAAGATTCTCGAACTTGGCAGGGGGGAAGCGACTGAGGCAACGGCGGAAGATCTCTTCCTCGCGTCCACTCTGGATCCATTGGATCATGGCGTCCTGGTATCGATTCTCTTGGATGGCCTGCTCAACAATTCTGATGCGCTGCATCAAGTCGTGATCAGCCTCGGGCTCTGTCTGGTTACGCTGGCTGGCGTAGGCACCAGCAAGGGCGCTGACGCTGGAGGCCGGAGCGACGTAGTCGGATGCCTGCTGCGACGCTTGAGGGCTGTTCACTTGCTGAGAACCACGAAGGTACTGGGGGCTGCCCATATACTGCTGGGCCTGGCTGGCGGCCTGGCTAGGAGCTTGACTGGGGTGGTAGCTACCAGCGTGGCTGGCCTGGGGGTGATGCTGGTTGGAGCTGGCATAGCCGTGATGGGGCATGTTCTGACCGTGTCCAACGTTCTGGGGGATACCGGAAAGTTCATGGACAGGCTGCTGTTTGAACTTGAGGAAGTCGGCCTGGAGCGCTGCCTGGGAGGCAGACATGGTTGTAACCATTTCCGAAAGACGAGTGACATGAGACAGAAGCTGGTCAATCTTGGCGGTGTCGGAAGCATGCTGAGCCTTCATGTATTCAAACTGGTCATGGTATTGCTGGTGAAGCTCGCCTGCGACACGTTGCGACGCCTGAGTTGCAATGTTAGTGAACGTCGGGGTGAGTCGCTGAGTCAGTGTAGCAAGAACTTCCTGCTGCACGCTCGTAGCAACCGAGTTTCCAACACGGTCGGAGATGGCCTTGATGAAATCGCCGGAGCGCAGGGATCGGTTGAGAGCATGAGGGAGGGAGCTTTGGATCTCCTTCTGCACTGTAGAAGTAAGATGAGGCTGCAGTTTGTTGTCGAGAAGATCGGTGACTGCGGCGCCGGCCTTGTCGCCAATGGCAGGGATGACGAGCTCAGTGAACTGGTGGTGAATCAGAGCCTCCAGGACCTTCTGAGTGTTTTCGTTCAGCACCTCCGAAACCATATCAAGGAGTTTAAGCTGGTGCTGATTGAAGTTCTCGTCACGGACGCGGATGTCGTCGTCAATCTTGCCGTGAAGGTTCTTGAACGATGACTTGAGGGTCTCGCCGACACTCACGGTGAGACGAGACTCAAGTCCAGAAATGGCGGCATCCAAAGCCTCACTAGAGACAGCAGGTGTAGAGGTGTTGTTCGCGGTCTTGGCATCCTTATTGCCAGCGCGAGGTGCAGCACCGTTAGTAGCTGTATCACCCTGGTTGGCAGCGTTCTTCTTCTTTCGCGACTTTCGCTCAGGCTTCTCCGACTGAGACTCCTTGGCGGATTGGACAGGCGTTTCAGCCTCCTTCGGCTCACTCTTGGCCTTGGCTGGAGTAGTCGATTCGAGTCCACGCTGGCTGGACTCGGCTTGGGCTCCTGGGGTGGGCTGGACGTTCTCCTTGTTCGTACCGCGGTTAACGACACGGACAACGGCGTCTCCATTGCTGGCTGGGGTAGGCGCCTCAGCGGGCTGGGGAGCCTTGAGCTTCGAAACGGTGACGACACCCTGGGCGACGGCATCCACACCGTCGAGGACCTTGTTGTCCTTGGACCATCCGAGTTCGGTCTGCTTGACAAGGAGGCAAGCAACACCCTTAGAGTGCATGGCGTACAGCTCAAAGAGAGTGGGCTCATCGGCATCTTGAACCATGGCAGGAGTGCCAAGAATGTCAAGACTTCGCAGAATTCCCCGATTAGCGAATGAGTACTCACGAACACCACTAATGACAGCGGTACTATCCGGCTGGGGGATGGAAGAGTCCTGAGCAATCAGTCGCTGGATATACTCGGCTTGAGATACACTCTTGAGGTTGTACTTGGGTGCGGACAGGTGCGCAAAGTAGATCGAGTTGCGCGTGGGGTGGCCAATGACAATCATGCCAGTGGCTGAGTGGTACATGACACTACAGACAGCATCCGACTCCTTGCTGTGGGGGAGGTTGAACTCCTGCACGGGCTTGCCGAGAGCAAGATCCCAAAGTTGCAGAGTGTGGTTCTGCTTCATTCCAACAATCATGTATCGCAGGGCACATCGCTTCTGGTAGGGTCGCTGCTTGTCGAGAAGAAGAACCGAAGTCGGCCAAGCCTTCTCACCTTCAGGCGTGGTGGCAAGTGTCATTAGGGGCTCCTTGACCTCGAGGTTGGTCTCAGCGGGCATGGGAGCACGCGGGTCGGAGCCCTCCTTGACAGCTGTCAGGTCTCGAACATCCCAGAACTTGACCCGACCAGACTTGTCAAGAGAGACGATGACCGAGTCGTCCTGACTAAAGGTGAAGTCCTTGCCGGCCTTACCAGTGTTGATCTTCAGAGAGCACTGTTTGGCAAGGGTTTCGGTGTCGACAACACGGTCGTGGCCAGGCTTAAACAGCTTGTTCTGAAGGATGTACGAAGGCCAGATGAGATTGATGGACTTGCCGCGACCGACGGCAAAGTACTCAGGGTGGATTGTCGAGGTGCGGGCACGGGTCTTGAGAACACCACCAGGGGCATCACCCTCCTGGGAGCTCATGGGAGGCAGAGCAAAGCCATACTGCTCCATATGAGCATCCTCAATGTGATCCTTGTCGCCATCACGAATCTGAACCCAGTAGACGGTGCCGCTAATGCCAGTACCGATGATGGCCTCGCGGTGAGCGCCGTCGTGGTCAGTCGGTGTGACAGACATGGCGACGTTGAAGATGCGGTCCTTGGTGTCGGTGAAAATCTTAGCATCCTTGCCATCTTCCTGTCGAATAACACGCAGACCACCCTGCTTGGACATGCCGTAGGCCATGTAGTTCTCAGTAGCAGTGTAAAGGTTTCGATCAATCTGATCAAACTCCTTCTTGAGTCGAGCAATATCCATGATAGTCTCATCGCGGAACAAGGGTCGTGGCTCGGTGCCCTCTTCCTGAAGAGTAATAGAGATCCACGGCTTCATGGGGAAGTTAAACACCTTGACAGGCGGGGTCTCCTTCTCTTCAATAACGACGATCTCGTCCTGGTCAGCGCTCTCCCAACTGTCAGCAACACCCTGAGCAGCCTCGTCAACAATCTCGCGAACAGTCTCGGCGACATCGTGTGGGAGGGCATCCTCGAGAAGTCCCTCATTCTCGCTGCGGTCAAGCTCAGCTTGGATAGCCTGGGCGGCAATGTGAGCACTGTCCTCGAATTCCTTCTCAGACTTGGCGTTGAGCATATCGTCAAGGTCCTCGGCGATTTCAGCCTGGGCCCGTTCGTGCTCCGCGCGCTCAAGTGCCTCCCGGGCTTCATAATCAGCCTGCTCGGCAATGTCCTCGATGGCCTCTGCGACGGTCTCCTTGGCGGTCGAATTGTAGTTGTCGAATTCGGAGGTCGGAGGAGTACCCTGCTTCACCGAAGGGTGTGACTGCAGAGACGCGGTTCGGGTTGCCTTGCGACGGATCTGGTGAGGAGAGGTTGGGAGAGCAGCCCGGTCACTGCCAGCGCCGACCGAGTGGTCATGGCGGTGGGAGTGATGGGAGTGGTGAGAATGCTGGGAAGCGGCTGGAGAGTCCTTCTTAAGAATCTGGAAAGGAAGAGCTGGTGGCGACTGAGCAATGTGACTCTGGCTCTGACTATGAGGAGACGACTGAGCAAGGTTTCCCAAGAGCTGCTGGAAAAGAGCCGAGGTATCAGTCTGATCCTGCGAAACATGGTGGAAGGAGTCGGATGCGTGCGATCCTGCGTAGGAATCGACCGGGCGGTGCTGCTGATTCGAGTACTGGCTGCCATGCTGCTGGGGGTACTGCTGCTGATAACTGCCAGAGTAGCGAGCAGGTTCGGCGGGAGCCAGGTCGGGAGACTGAGGCGTGAGGTTGTTGGAACGCGTGGTCTCAGTCAGAGCCGATTGCTGCTGGTCGCCCTGGCTAGGCTTGGGGCGGTTCAACAAGTTGAGCAGATACGAGCGCGTATCGGCCGGGGAGAACCGTTGCCAAAGGGTTGCTGAGGGTGAGGGTGCGGCTGCTGGGGCTGCTTGGGCTCTTCCGGCTCGTGGGCGCCGCGCATAAGGGCGGCCAAGAGACCAGTCGGGTCAGCAGAAGAAGGCGCAGGCTGGTGAATCTGAGCAGGGAGAGGGCTCTGGATGATACCTCGACCTTGCTGAGCATGCTGCTGGAATTGGTTGAATTGATGGAGCTGATGGTCCGACAGCTGCTGGTGCATCTGCTGGGGAGAACCAGGATCCTGCGGCTGCTCTTGGGCCTGCTGGGCCTGCTGCTGGATGTGAGCCTGGGCCCGATTGTGAGCAGCTTGGCTCTGCAACTGCGAGCCACCTGAACCACTGAACTTGAGCAAGTTCAGCAGATTAGCGGTGCGATCCGAGTTATTGGAAGGCATGCTCATGTTGTTGACAGGCGGCGTAGGGGCCGGCGGCATGTCGAGATTGTCCATGGCGACAAGCCTGGGGTAGCGGGTGCGGTTGCGGACTCGAGAAGAGCTACCGCGAGATTATGGTTGGGCTGTTTTTTTTCTGAATGTGGATGATTCAGAGACGACAAGAAAAGGCGAACCCAAATGGAAGCGGAGACGGGGGACGAAAGCAAAAGCAAACGGGCCGAACAGATTCCGAGAGGACGCCAAGAGGAAGAACGAAAGGGGACGACGAGGGAGAGGAAAAGAAAGAAAAGAGATCAAGATGATAGAATGGAAATGAGTAGATGCGATTCTATCTTTTGATCTTTTTCAATGATGAGATGAAGTTGAGGATGAGGATAAAAAAAGGTGGTTGACGTGGGGGGAGAGAAAAAAACAAAAGTCGCGAAACCGATGATGATGACGGTGAAGGTAAGGCAAAGCAGAGCAGAGCAGAGCAGCAAATCAGTGGCTGGTAGCGGTGGCAGAAGCAGTAGCGGTAACGGCAGTGCCGCAGTGGTACGGTCCCTCACTTTACGCTGACGAGCTAAAAAGTCAGTGAGAGGTGAGGTTTGTGTGGGAAAGCAACAGAAGTGATCCCAAGCAATTATCTGTGCACCTCTGCTAGTGTTTGGGGCGGCCTCAGGAAACAGCTTTGCGCAATATCTTTTTGATTGATTGACGATGCAAATTGATAACCAGCTGATGTTTAGCTGCTGCTGGAGCCCAAAGCTGCTTGTTGTCTGTTGCCAGTGCAGAAGCCCACGTTGCCCAATACCACAAGCAGTGCAATCCAATGCAATGTAAGGCAAGCCAAGCGACGGCACGGTACCGAATGTTGAGGTGACGGGAGGGATGGATGTTTCCACCTCACTCACTATTCCCCGATTGCAAGGTAACGCACAGAGCTAAAGTACCTGGAGGGAGTGAAGGAGTGACGTGGTTGACTGGGGCTGGTTGGTTTGTCCTCTCTGTGTTGTATTTGCTGGTACCTCAAACTGCGAGGATGATATCGGATGATGTCATTGAATATCATCTGCCAACGTTACATGGGGGAAAAAAGCAAAGTTTATAAAGTCTGTTTTTTTAATCGAGTATTGAGCAACCTTCTATCAATAGCATCGAATCTCAAAAGTGGCTGATGCAATGTAAAGCTCTCTCACTCAGCTGTGATACATACAGACATGGATATGAGTGAACCAGTTCGGCAAGGTAGAGTAGCGCCCAGACTGCCAGCTGTCAAAGTCACCGCCTCTTCAAGTTCTATTGGCCAAGGCAATGAATCCAGATCTCAGATACATATACATTATTGGTGACTCATATGCCAAAGCAGAGCAGCCCGAGATTTGGTTCGAGCCTGAAAGAACTTGAGATCCTGGCTTTTGCATATGCAGCAGCTGCCGTCTTGAGTCCCAACATTGTTGAAGAATTTCTGAGACCAGCCTTTCCTTTCTATTCTTTTCTTTTTCGAGACGACATCCTTGAGATCTTGGATGCCTCAACTATTCAATTACATAATCATGAACTGGCAGTTCCAGAAGAGTAAATGATCCCCAGTTTGATTGATGATGGTCATCCAGGGACAAATTGTGGTTATTTCCACTAGGCGCTTAGGTTTTGTATCTCGGAAACTTAATCAAGACTTCCAACGAGTTGCATATCTGAATCGCGACGACTGCAATAGACGCAGATCTAGCCATGCTATAAGCCTTTCATTATTTTTAATCTGATGAGATTCAAAAGTCAAACAAGAACCATAACGCAGTGTAAATGCTCTCTTCAGTATTGAGTGCTCTTACACACCCTCAGAGGCGATGTGAATAACCGCCCAGGCACAAACAAATCAATCTAGGACGGGAAGGAAGAAAACAAATACAACTCCATCATCGACACTTTCATTTTCATACCCAAAAACAACATAAAAGAGCAAACACAAGTACAACATCAAATATCTTTCTCAGTCTTCACTCTAGTCCAGCCAATCCCATGATATCAATACCTAACCCAGAGCCTCAACTCAACAAGACACTAAACCCACTAGACCCAATACAGCATCACCCCCATTCATCACCCTCCAAAACGACGTAACACCTTCAAACCGCCACCAAATCCTCCTCTCGAGTCTCGAGTCTCCAATCCAGCCTTTCAACGAACAAACCCTCATGCGCCCGCGCGCAATACACCACGATTAAAACATCCCCCGTCTCCTAGGCAATCGACGCCACATGATACCTCTATCCATCGCATAATTATCGCCCAGCATGTTTTGTCTTCGCAGGTAGTGGTTCCCTCCCCCCCCTTCACAACCACTCTTCTCTTCCAGATCACAAGAAACTAACCATGTTGAATGAATGCAGTTGGCTTCCTCTCCTATTCATCCCGACCAACGCCTCGCCTGCTTTCATATTTCTCTTCTTTATCTGCACGTACTTCCTCAATCGGCCATGCGTGTACTGCTCCATCCTTCTCCTTATCCTCTTTCTGACCTCGTGCAACTGGTCCGACCGATGTTTCTTCGACCTTGGCAGTAACTGGTTCCTCCCGCGTCCGATAACACCGTCTGCTGAGGATGTTGCGTTCACTTCGCCGTCAGGGGACCTCACGTTCAACTCGACTGTCCTCGATATGGCCAACACTACGGTCGCGGCGATCATAAAATCTGCTAATGATGATCTAGCTGCCAGGAGGGCCGAGTGGTCGGGGTTGGGGATCGAGTGGCTCAGAAATTTACTGGGGAAGAGGGAGTGGAGGATTGATTGTATGGACATCTATATCAGGCTTTGAATAGCCTTGCGAGACCTGACCAAGGGTCGATTATACGTGGCCTGATGAGATGTATATTCCAGGCCATGCCAACCAAGTATTCCAACTTCTTGATAGATCCTATGCAAGCATCACATAAGTCATCGCTAAATTACATTGAGTTCACAAGCGAATCACAGTGGACAATAAGCATTACAAGCATAACGTGTCTATTCTCATCATATTGACCAAAATAGTCCCATAACAGGTCACTAATTATGTACCCTTCATGCATCATTCAAGCTATCATCGCACCAAAAACCACATGTGTATCCCTCATTTTCTTTCATCAAAAAACGAATGCGTCCTAGGTATATCCTTCGTAGCAACTTACATCAAGGCATATAAAGCATGGCTTCGCTTGCAGTTCCCTAAAGCTCATCAGCCTCCTCCGAGTGCTCCGTAGCCTGTTCGGGGGCTTCCTCGTCAGAGCCCAAAGCCTCCGGGACAGCGGACTCGGAAGTGGCCTCGGCCTCGATGCTGGGTTTCGCATCATCAGCCTCTTGCTCGACTCCATCATGGGCCTCTTCTTCAGGCGACACAGTCTGCTGAGCAGGGTCCTCCTCTTCCTTCGCAAGCTCGGCCTCTTCAGATGGAAGGACGGTCTCCTCTGTGGGGAGTGTCTCCTCCACAAGAGCCTCACCATCGACGGGGGCGTCCGCTGCCACATTTGTATCATCTGACTCAGGGGCTACACTCTCCTCAACCTTCTCTTTCTCAACAGCCTTAGCAGCCTGCGTCTCTTGAGAGGGAACATCAGTTGCATACTCAGTAATCTTGACTGTAGCAGTCTCAACAGCTGTCACTGTCTCAACGATACGAACAATGCGCTCCTCACAGGTAGGTTGCTTCTCGGTCTCAGGCGACTCAGCAGCTGGTCCAGCGCCCAGTTCTCGGGGCGCCTCAACTCTGTGATATCCCTGAGAAGGAGCTGAGCAAGAAGCACACGGGTCGACGGACCCAGTCGAAGAGCCATCGTGGCCAGGATAAGAGTTACCGATAGCAATCTGGTGGTTGTTTACCTGCTCATACTGGGCGGCATTGTTCTGAGAAGGGGTATCCTCGACAATAATGCTTTCCTCAGGATGATAAGCCTCAACATTGCGCTCCTCCTCTTCCTCCTCGACAGGATCCGCAGAAGCAGCAATCTGAGGAGCGGCTTCGGTTGCCTGGATACCGATGGCCTGTGTCACTGTCACTGTAGGCACCTCCCGGTTCATAACAACAGTCTGAAAATTTCGAGGATCCTGTTGAGGTGCGGTGTTTCCACGGATAGCCAAGAGGAGAATGAGAACACTCAGCAAACCAATCAAGATGTTCTTCTTGTCTTGCAAGGCTACACGAGCTGACTCGGCCAGTAGCTCTGGCAGAGTAGCGCTCTTCATTGCCTGGCGACGTTCCTCAGCGGTGGGCACTCTAGGTGCGGTATGCGCATAATCGGGGGCATGGTTGCCTGCGGAAGAGCGACTGCGCTCAGCGTAATGTTGTTCATGGTGCTGTGGCTGTTGTTCATGGAAGGATCGCTGGGATTCCTGCTGATGTTCCTTGGGAGCAGGACTATCACCATAGATCTCCCTATACCTCTCCTCCTCTCTCCTCAGATGCTCTGCCTCATCGTCCTTGGAGTCGGTGGGGTCTTCAGGGGCGATAGATGACTCCTCAACCTCCAGGTTGGTATCTTCGAGGTGAGAAGGCTCAGGTGTAGGTTCGACGTTTCGTGCTTCCTCTGCCAGACTCCTCTCACGCTCTTCCTGAAGATGATCGTCGATATCCTTCTCGAGCTCTTCAAATGATCGGCTCTTTTCGTCATCCTGGTCTTGAGCAAAAGATTCCTCGACATCATCTGCGGGCTCCTTGGCGGACTCCTTAGTAACATCAGCGGAGTGCTCCTCAGCAGGCTGTGTGTTGTTCGCAATGTGACTTAGGTCATGGTCCTTGGTAGTATCGTGAATAGATGCTTCACGAGCCTCCGAAACATCATGGAGAGATTCTTCATGATGAGAAGGCTCGTGGTGAGAGAGTTCGTGGCGAGAGGGCTCGTGAAGTGACTCGTCGTAGGCCGATTTATCACGAACGGATTCTGCATGCAGCGATTTGTCGTAGCGAGAGTCCTCATGATGGGATGTATCATGACGAGAAGTATCATGGCTTTCCATACGTGACTTTCCTTCACTCATATGGCTCATATCCTCAACGTGGTTACGAGACTCTCCCCGTCTTCTAGACAGACGGCCTCGTTCCCTCTCCTCAAACTCCCGATGCTCCTCATCCAGTCTGATATACCTTTCCTCCTCTTCAGCTTCCCTCATCGCCAACTCTCTCTCCTGGTCAGCTTCCAGAGATACGAGTTCATGCTGCGATACAGCGTCGACAAGTGGCTCTATCTCAACATCAACTCGTTCCATCTCCTTCCAGCAAGCTTCCCAGGCACCACCACGGATCAAACCGTTGCTGGCATACACCTTGACACGGAAGACCTTTGCACGACCGAGCGACTCATAATTAATGTCTGACTTGCATGTCTTGCACCAGTGTGTAGGCGGTGCCTGAGAGCGACGACTTGATTGGCGCTCCTCTTCCTCTGGCTGTTGATATTCATCCTCCTCACTCTCTTCCTCCTCCGAGTCCTCTATTGTCATCTCGTTGGAGGGGCCAAGATAGTGGCCACACTCTAGGATACGAGCACGACGCCTCATGGGTAGGTCAAGAGCCTCTAGCAGCCTCTCCTCGAGAACCTCGTAGTCGCTCTGGGGGTGAGGTAGGAGGATTCCACGCTCAACAGTGGTGTCTGCCATGCGATCTTGCAATAGTCGCCAAGCATCTCGTATAGCCTTGCACTCTTTGCTCAGATCATCGGCATCTGCATTCTCAAGCACGTCACCCCACGGCCACCGAAGCGGAAGCAATGTAACGTGAAGAAGGACAAGGGGCGGTGTAGATCGCTTAAAACGAGGTGGCGTCTTCTTAGGAGAGTACTGCTCTGAAAAGCGAGGAGAGCCAAGTCGAGATGCAGAGAGAGGTGCTCTGCGGCTTGACCGAGGTGAGCCAATTGTTGAGCCTGGGGGCGATGACATCTGCATGGCCTTGACAGAAGAAGGTGATCGGAAGACAGGACGAGGGTTACCTCGGATAGTAGGGATAAAGTCTTCCTCTTCCCTGTCATACTCTGAGAAACCGGAAATACCAGATACACCTGAGACACGAGGCGACCTGGTCATCCGTGACATAGCATCCTGAGCCTTTCTATTATCAGTCTCCGAGACAGATCCCATTGAGCTGCGAGGACTTCGATCACTGAAAACGTCATCTTCGTGTTCGTGGTGGGAGCTGTTCTCAGCGGCCTCATCTACACCGCCTCTCATACCAGCGGTCGACATTTTTGGGCCTGTGCGAGTACTAACCGACTCTGAATGAGAGATGTAACCAGTATCGTCTGTTCCAGAGTAGCTATTCAGTGACTCGCGCTTCTCGTGGTTATCAATCTGTGAAGCAATGTCACGAGCAACTCCGTTGATAGCTTCGGAGCGACCAGATTGTCGACGGCTTGAGTATTCGGACCCTGAAGAGCCAGAGGACTCACGTCGAGAGCCTGAGCGGTCTGACTCGGTCTCTGAGAAGTGCCTCTCTTCGTTGCCCTCAGTAGAGCCTTCGACCTCAGCTTCAGCAGATTTGGCCTTGTCCTCTTCGATAGGTTCGTCCTCTTTGGGTTCCTGATCGGTGGAGCCTTCGGCAGGAATGTTGTCTGTGGGGATATCTGCGGAAGGGGTGTCCTCGGTTGGAGTATCCGCAGGCGTGTCCTCAGTGGTAGCGGCGTCTTCGACAGGGGTAGGATCCCCGTCGTTATCTTTTGTATCGTCTACTGAGGGCTCTGTAGCTGTTGTGTCGGCTTCAGCTTCAGATGTAGCTTGTACAGCTTCGACCTCTTCTGACTCTGTGGCTGGCTCCTCAATTGGCTCTTCTGGCTTATCTTCAGTGTCGACTTGAGCTTTGGCTTCCTCTTTTGGTTCAGCTTCAGGCTCTGATTCGGCTTCTGAGTCGGCCTCTGAGTCTGATGCCTCTTGATCAGATTGTGCCTCCTCCTTGGTCTCTTGTGGTGTTGTAGTAGATTGATGTTCTTCTTTAGCTTCGACCGTAGGCTCGGCCTTTGCTTCAGTTGGCAAGTCGGTGTGATTTGTCGTATCAATGTCGTTATCAAGCTCTTTAGTAGAGTCGTTTTTTGAATCGTGGTCTGGTTCCACTTCCACCTTTGGCTCCTCGGGGGCCCTTGTATCGTTATCGTCCATAGGATCGCTCAAGCAAGATGGATCAACGTGAATCTCGAAATCGAGGTCCTCAGCCCTGTTACGTCGGGGCATCTGAGGGTGAGAGCGGTCAGTGGTTTGTGCCTTTTCGTTTGTGTGCCTCGAGTATTTCGCAGTGACACACACACGAACGATAAAAAAGAAAAGGGGGCGTTGAAGCGAGGAAGAGGAAGAAGAGAGAGAGAGGTCAAGGGGTCTTCCTGGAAACGTGCAGATATTAGTCTGGGAGGTGCTGTACTGTTTTCGCATCCCCCAGACGCTGGCCGGGCTTGTGTGGCAGCGGATGGTTGGTCGAGGACGTTGGGACTGGCCCCGGTCATTGTTTACATTTGTTGCTGGGTCGACAGCGTCTGTGGACGTTGATCCCTGAGCGTGATGTCGAGACAACGGTCAGATTCGCAAACGGAAAGTGGCTGATTTTCATGATTGAGACTGTAAATGGTGATGGTATTTAATTTCTGCAGTTTCCCTTTGTCTTTGATAATTGAATTGTAGTTCCATTTCGTTGGTATTTTATCCCTTGTGAGGAATCAATCCATAGCTCTTAGCTCTCCGTGTTAGGTAGTTAGTGGGCAAACAGCGGTGATGTCATTCCATTGGACCACACTGGGATCCATTCTGATCGACTACTGAGATGCCCAGCAACGAACAAATAAACCCTTGCTGTTGGGGTTTTATCTGCAACATTTATCACGTCAGACCACGATTGGGTGATATACATAGATAATTACTACTCTGCCCTCCCTCCCTCTCGTGACCCGAGCCTTTTTCAGCAAGTGACACCTCCAACATCAAGTTTAGGGTAACCTCCACTCCCAGGAACGGCCCGTCGGGTCTTGGTGTGTTTCACTTACATAGATTGCCGCATTCCTCGATCATCAGAATTTACACAGCGCGTTCTTGTGTTGCTCTAAATGTATATAAACTTGAGTGATCGCTAAAGACTCGCTGTTCGGAAACTATACCGAAGAATGTGATACCAAGTTGACACAGCATTGGCCCAAAACAACCAGTACCAACCATGTCTATAAATACAGACCAGCCAAGAGCTGCCTTGCTGATATCCCCTATCAACATCACAAATAATATTCGCTCGTCCATTATTGTCCCTCTACACTCGTATCTCCATAACGAGACTGAATCTGGTGGCAATCATCACCCCTGGGCAGACCTCTCTGGGGGTTTTTGTAGGTCCATTGGTTGAAAAGAAGATATCGACCAGAGACAAGCTTGGGATGAGACGCAAAGCGGCCTACTGCTCCAGGCTTTCCCAAGGGGTGTGATCCGAAGTGTGTTGAGAAATAAGTGTGGTATGGCTTCAGGAGAGCATTGAGGAAAGACTTCTGCTTAGGAGTCTTCTTTTCCAATCGGTCGTATTTGAGGCTCATCCAAACATGCCTATGCTTTATCAGTAAGGCTCCTTACACAAACTGCCTGGCAGTGACTGAATCCCATCCTGGTTGATCTATAAATGGAGGACCTTTCGGTTGTGGGTAGAGGTCTTCCTCTTGAAATTCTCGGAAACGTAGGGTTTCTGCATCAAGCCACGTATTAGGAAAGTCTCGTATGACAAGAGCCTTGTACTCCCGCTTTTTCTCAAGTGTCAACAGAGAATATGAAACGCCTGTGTGCTCTAGTAATCTTTTCATACCGTGGCAGGTTGTTAGAAGACACAGCTGACTGCTTGCTGGGAGGAATGAGTGAATGACGAGCAAGATATCGACGGGTAGGTTAAGGAAATGGGACTCCGAGCTACCGTTTGTTTTTGACAACTGAGATATCATATTCTGGCTTTGATCCACCATGAAGGATGAGAACGCTGTTTGCTGTTGGAGATGAAGGCGTTGTGTGTGCCTCTTCAGTGGGAGGGTGTGAGTAGAAGTGAAGATTACAGGAAGAAAATGGCAGCGCTGTTTATTCTTCTTTACTAGACACGTTTACGATATGAACTTAAAATTCAAAAAAGAAAGTATGTAATAAAATTTGTTGGATCATCAGGTTCAAGGCAACTGTTGCATGACCTTGAGACTTGACATTAAGGTTATTGTGTTCTTTGGCGTAGTGTATGACGCTATACATTGTGTTATACTAAAAATAAGCATCTTATTATATTATTCTCATTATATAAGACCCTATTGGCTATACCTTGCGTATTGCCTATAGAGGTGTTTCAAAATAAAATTTGGTTTATGATTTAGTGAAGAATGTTAATATTGAGAGTGTAATGAAGTTTAACATATCGACCACAAGAGAGATGCCCCTTAGAGGTAAGAAAACTCAGACCTAAATATAGGGTATCAAAAATAAACTCAGTAAAAGATATCCTAGGTGTAGCAAAATTGCCTTAAACATATCCTAAGTTACCTAAGTCTTTTTATCATTTAGGATCACGGTGCTGAGTTTTCTTTCTTCTCCTAGATGCCAAAGTTGTTGATATAATAAGATTCAGGCGCTCCAGGTCCAATTATACTCCCTGTGAGTCTCCTTGAGAACTTGAATAGCCTTGTCGTAGGCACGATGCTTGACATCCCGCTTAACTACAATATCAGGGACTAGAAAGTTTAGTGCTTGAATTCGCAAGAAAGTTTGGTAACTCACCTTCCAAGTATCCATGGAACAGATCTTTCTCATGCAAGATTTCGACCCTCTGAACTTCTCTTTTACCGTCCTCGTTGTTGATTCTCTCTGCAAATTCAGTCTGTTCTGCGACGAGGATATCAATACCAGGAACGACAAGAAGAATACTCTCTGGCAACGATTCCTTTTCTGAAAGGACGGGACTAAGTCTTGGGTCTTCGAAGTGTTTTGCTCTCGCAGGTGCTGCATATGCGTCGAAGAGGGGCAAAAAGACTTTTGCTGGGTCATTCTTGGGCATGTTGTCTGTATGCGGTTTCTCCCAGGGACTTAGACGGAAGTTCATAACAGCGTAGAAAGTTGTGATGGCCTTGATAGATGTAGGGGATGGTGCCTGGCAGCTTTTCTGCTGAGTGACCGCGAATGCCAAGTTTCCTCCGGCAGAAAACCCGCTCGTAGTCATTAAAGCTGGATCTGCACCCCAACGTTCTTCGGCGTTCTCTTGTAACCACTTGATCGTTGCATCAGCATCGTCAATAGCGGCAGGGAAAACATGTTCCGGCGCAACACGATACTCAACATCAACAGCAACGGCTCCTGTCTGTTCCGATACCAGCTGATCGAAGTATGCGTGACCTTCTGGCAAGCCACCCATGAAAGCACCAGCGTGAAAGTTCACATGAAGTGGCCTGAGAGCTCTCCCTCTCCCAACACCAGCAGCCTTGAAGACCAGAGCTCTAACATGACGACCAGGCGCAATACGAAGATATTCAACAGTGTATGAGCGATATAATAGACAGGGTATGGTGGCGATGGAGTATGTTAGGAGAGCAGCTGGTTGGAATACTAACAACCGCCAGCGCAAGGCCCATGGTATATTGCGATAGAAGATCGCCACCAGACTGGGCCGAAACCAAGTATACAAATGGTGAACGATGCTGGAGACCATTGTCGACTTGCGGTCTGTTGATATGTAGCGTGATAGAAGAAAGGTGAAGTTCAGGCTTGCGGCTGAAATGCCAGAACAAAAGAATCGAAGTTGTAAGCGGCCCAACATCGCACAGGTCTTTTATGAGGAAGAGCCAATCAACAACCACAAGCCAAGAACAAAACAGCGTCTCATCGATATGATATACGTTAAATTTCAGGAATAACTTGATAGATTGAGTCCATTCCCTTGGAGTACTGCTCACGCTTCTGAGCTCGCATGTGCTACTCTAGCCCTGTACAAACATATATGTCTGCATCAAACAAGAGCGGTTTCAAAGTAAGCCACCCATTGAGGAATACATGCAATTTCCTGCATGTAATTTATATCCCAGCCGCCACTCAAGTAGATGTCAACATACCGACATAACATCCCTATCCTTGCAGCTGCATTCTAGCGACCCAATGCTCCGGGTCTATAAATTAAGCATAAATGAAGTGCGTCTTGGAATCTCGAAGGAAAAAGCAAAGTTTGAAGGCTCATCACAAGGTGCAAGATTGAGAGTGTTCGTGTTAAGGTAAGATATTTAATATCACCAAGCTTAGCAAAGTTAGCTGTTTCCATTTCACCAACCAAAGTAACAGACGCAAATAACCCAAGGTACTCCATATACTCGTGTATTCTTTAGATAGACCTGTTTGGTCGCCCCCAACCCAAAGATTTAGTACCCATTGAACAACGCCATGCTACGCTAGGTCAAATTTCCAATATCCAAACTCCTCCGCCTGATCAAACCGAACCCAGGTTGAACGTCCATATATAAAGGAAAGTAACACACTGACTGAAGTTATGGTTCCTCAGCCACAGGTCGTGGAGGCTCCATAGGTGCATTTGGTTGCCTATTGCCCGAGCCTCGAGTTCCCGGCCGATGACTGTCCGTTTGACCAACGAGGTGCTCGCTTGGCCCATAGAATCCATGCATCTCTTCGTTCACAATACTGAGATTACTCTGGCCCAGAGAATCACTTCGTATTCGTGGTCCACCCGACTGACGCTGAGTTACAGGAGGTCGGCTCGGGATGATGGAAATACTGCCTGATGATCTTCGCCTTTCATCTCTCGGGAACACCACAGAGGACGGAGAACTCGGCAGTTCTGGTACGTATGGTGTTGCTTCTAGCTCTGCCGTAGGATGAGCACCTGCCATCACTCCAGGTGAACCATCAGATCCTTCCGAAGCATTACTGTAGTTCCGGACATGGGTATACGTCCCGTGAGAATCTGTACTTGAACGGTTTCTCGTCGATCCAGTAAGCCTAGAGATATGGCTCATTCGATGTTGTTCCCCTGCAGCTACGGCGCTGAAGTAATCGTCTCTGTTACCCACTGCATCGAAACTAGCATGCCTGCTGGTGTTGCCGCTTCCTGGTACCGCGTGGTAACCGTTCCCTCCTGGCGTAGGCTCATTGGAACTGTGATCTGGGCTGGCGAGGCCGAATGGTGAAGTTGCCGCAGAATCAGGGCCGGGGTTTCGCGGTCGTGGAGGTATCAGTGATGGATGTATCAATGGATCGATACTTAGTTCATCAACAGCCGAGTCTGCTGTTTTGTACTCTCGGGTCTGTCGAGATTGGGCATTTGAGCCGTTGGATCTGTCTGATGTTTTTGGTGTGGCGACAGCGGCAACAACCTTGTTCAGATGGCGGATGATGATAAATGCCGCCACTAATACAATGATCAAGAAAGCCACAGAGCCGGCGATGATGCCAGCCAACGCGCCAGTTGAAAGGCCTCCTTTGTCACCGTTATCACTGTCAGATGCGCTCGTTGGGCTGACTTTCGGGATCGACGATGGGAAGTATTTTAGAACTGCCTGGTCGTTATCTTCGCCAGCATTTACCGTCGGGAGAGCCGTAGGAGCTGTTGGTGTTTCGACGGTCACGGCGGTTGTCCTATACGTCGTTCGCTCCCCCTGTATTGTCGTTGTAATGACCATAGTACTTGTGACAGTAACAGGATCGGAAGAGTAACACTGGTTCACACCACATGCCATTCCATTCGGACAGCAGCCGTAGCTCAGTGATGACGGACATAAGTACTGGCTAGCTGGACAATCGTATGTATATGCTGATCCAGAGGGCGGAACACAATTGTCGGCCGTCTCGCAGAGGTAGCCGTCAGGACAACAGCCTCCTACTATATGTGAGCCTCGTTCGCGAACGCTTTACATTCCCAGAATACGAACCTCCATAGACTGGAGCGCAAACATGCCAGCCTATTTTTATCCCACACGTCGATGGTCCCTTTGTTGTCGCTTGACAGCTCTCTTTGGCGCAATCATAGTTTTCTGGGCAGCACCCCCCGTCCAAACTTGAAGGGCATAACTTCATACTCGTCGCACATTGCGCTTCGGCTCGCCGACCAAGACCCGGTACCTGTGTGATTTGCGCCTCCTTCTCAATACGATGAACGCCATCATGTCTTCTGTAGTCGGCCGCCTCGACACCCAAAGCCCAGAATGCACCAACGACCGAGGTGAGGCAAAAGCTACACCCCCAGTTCCTCATCTTGTGCGATCATGGAACTGAGGGGAAATGTGACAGCAAATCGAGAGTGGTTTCGTTCAGCCGTGAGGGGCGCCGATCATGAGCAAAATGTAACTCGGATAAATGCAGCCTCTTCAGGCTGGTGGTTGTCGCAAATCAACGGATATAATATGATTGATGATCGCGGGTTTACAACGGTCACAGATCGGTTCGAGACAAGATCGTCGTGAGGAAGGTGTCGAATATTCAACCGTTTCGCAACAAGACAACCAAAAGTAATGATGAGAAGGAGAAAAGGAGAGATGCGTCAGACGAAATAGGAATATTCCTACTGTCAGCAATGGAGGCCTTAGAGGCTTGTCAATAACCGGGGTCTAAAGATGCTACGCCACGAGTGAGCAGTAAATGCTTCACTCGTGCCAGACGATCGGTAGGGCTGAGCGAAAAGCCCACTGAAACCGACTGCACGGCTCGTTCTGGTTGGGCGGTCAACCCAAAAGCGCAGCACTGGTGAGATTGCAAGAAATAGCTCCTCTTAAGGTAATAATAATCGTGGGCCCAGCGTGGAGACTGTGAAAGCAGGTGAAATGGAAACGGTGAGAAGTTGCACGGCGATGAGCAATATCCTACGGATAAGCAATAATGGGCTCGACACGCGGCTCATTTTCTCTCGCGGGGGGTGCTTGAGCTGAAACCGAGCAGAACACCAAGACCAAGAGCTTCAAGACGATCGATCGGTGACAGAGCTGCAAGAGAGCACCCATATGTGCGGTATTGCATTGTGGCTCGTCATCTTCACCAATACCGTCGCTCGAGTCGCAGCTGAGGCTGTGGTGCAGCTCATGGGATTCGCTGGGAACAACGCCATGGTAGCTCAACAGCGAAGCCCCTTCGGTGCTCTATTTCTATACCATCCCTCAAGACAACGCAGTGTCTCTCATCTCACGATTGGTCGGCGACGGATTTCTCAAGCTCTTAGTGGCCGACTGTGAACGGAGAGTGCATTGTTTGGGAGAATGATGCGCTCAAGTGCATTGGCGTTGCTACCGTGGCAGCCATTCAGCGGTCTTGTCCGTCTGACAAGCAGACAAGGCCACGAATCAAGTGTCTTATGGAGAAGGGAACCCTGTCTATAACGACAGAAGTTCATCCAAATCACCGGGGATTGGGGGCCGAGAACTTCGGGGGCGGAGGCATATAATAGTAATCGAGAATAATGGAAGTCAGTTGAGAGTTGCTGGTGAGGTCAACCTCCTCTGAAGACAGGCGCCCTTTGCTGATACAGTTGAGGATTGGTAATATGAACGGTCCTTCAATGAATCATGTGTTATGCAGACAAAGACCTAGTCTGGGCGATCATAGGCCATTTAAAAAGTTCCGACAAGCGATGTCCTTCGGCTGTCCTTGTTAAAAACTTCCTTGTCAGAGAGTAATAAGCTGGCCAGGTTGACCGATGACCGTTCCTAAGCGGTCAACCTCTGGTAGCCTTACGATCGTCAACTAAAGCAACGGACTGTCATCAAGCAAAGTTAGCTTGGCGGTCAGAAGGGGTATCTGCTTTAAAATTTGATGCCTGGTTTGAGATGGCTGTTGACATCGTGAGGTACCGGCGGTTTATCCTAAAATAGAGTCTTTTAGTGAGCACGAGCAGGCCGGAGTCGCTGCCCTTTGGTGGTGGGTGGAGACGTAATTGGAGCCTGTCTTCATCAGCAGGACGCCCAAGACGTTGCGAACCTCGGCTTTCTATGGAAATGATCAGAGAAGAGGCATTTTCTTTAACCTTAATAACTATAAAGAACGTCATTCTGTCAGTGCGCAATTAGCAGCAACCTTCAAGTGACTTCTCGGTAAGAAGTCCAAGACCAAACGTAGTGTAGTAGCGGCTGCAGATGGCTAGGAGCCTAAGTTGACCACCCATTAGGATCATAAGATTGAAGGAGGGAGTAAGGTACTCGGAGAGTAGCATTATCAATCATCAGCCCAGATTGTGTAAGTGTCGACTCTTCCCCACTTCGCAAATGCTTGTTCAGAGCCAAACCAAACCAACCCAAACCTCCCTAGGTCTGGCGCTCATATCATGAAGTTAGTAGGTTAGCTAGACCTCCCAAATATCGCATGGATGCTCGACAGTTGGGTATCCATACAAGGTAGTAGAAAGTACCCGGCCGCTGCCCGCTGCCAAGAATCGTGAGGCCTCTCGAGGGTCCTGCAACTTTAGCTGCATGCTGGTGCTTCACCAGGCGCCACTCTCTAGACCAGACGAGAGCTATCGTGGCCCCGTGGCCAAGATGCACTCAAGCTTCACGATCGGTGACTGACTGCCATTAATAAATCCTGGCCAGGAGCCGACGGTTTACTTGGCACTCTACGCTCAGACATTGGCAACAAACTTGCCGATGGCCTCTAGAATTGGCAGGTACACCAACGCTGGTCATCAACATCGTCAACGTCGTAATAGCAGCTCGTGTTTCTGAATTCGTCTCCACTGATGCTGGAATTTAGAGCATTGCCGATCAAAGGGCGGAATTAATAAGGGTCCATGAACTTTATTTGGCGGACGAATGATTCTTGTCGTTCCTGCGCAAGCGAACCGGTCATAATCGACCCAGAACCTCCCGTCAGACTCGACGCGGGGAAGAAGTGATGACCCCTTGCTGTGATCTTCCTGAGGATTCCCATTGTCCTGAAGAGCGTAGATCTCAGACCGATGCAGCATTTAAACGGGAAGGGTTGCGGCGTCCGGCAAAGCACGCGGGGGCGGGAAGGGCATGGCGTCGGATGCTCTCAGTGGCTTGCTAGGCCTGTGCAATTAGCCAGGTTTCTGGTTTGCCGCGCCTGTCAGAGCGAGTTGCCCATCACCATCTGGACCGAAAGCGGCCGAGTGGCAGCCGGATGGTGCTGAATTGGCAGTCTCATTACCCCGGATTTTCCAGCCCGCTGGGGAAAAGAATGCCAGGGCCATGTGGTTTTGGGTCGTGGTTTGAGGATGCCATTCGGTGGCTGTAGGGACACGAGGTCGGTGCTTGACTCCGAATACTTGATTCAGTCTTGGGGAGCTGGAGAGGGTTACATTCATCACGTCCAGTTCCTCCTGTCAATTCTAGAACTCTGTCTCTGGGTGGCGTTGGAGGAGAGGGTCGCTTTTCGTGTGAAGAAAAGTCACCTGCTGTTAAACGAGCGGGGGCGTGGATTTGCATTTGTTCTGCACCAAACGGGGGAAAAGACTCATACTGTATAGCCACTGTGCGGTACCACATAGTAGAGAGGGCAAACACAGTATAAACCCATCGGGCTCCATACCCTGATTCTCCATCCCACCGCAAAAGCTCTCCGTTACCCCCTGCAAATTCATCCCATGGTCCCATTCTCATCCCCCCAAATCTCCAGCTCCCCGCAGAACAAGGACCAGCGGTTACAAAATTCTTTCAGGGCACATTTCTGATGCTCTCAGTGCACTTGCAGACCAGCGCCCGTAACCCCGCAAGCTAACAAAAGGTAGCTTTGCCCAGACTCGGGCAAGTGTTGTAGCCAGGGCCAGGGATCCATGGTTGTCGTGGATGCTGAAAGATCACGATGGTGTGTAGTGAGTGACGAGACTGGCAAGGAGGGACCTTCTGTTAGACGGTAGACCGAACCATGACGCCCCAGAGACGCACGAGGCATCAATTTTGATCCCTTCCATTTCTTCTTTTTTCCCTTCTTCTCCCCCCCCTCTCGTCTTGGTCCTACTCATAATCCTGCTCCTGGCCTCAGTCTTGCCTTTTAAACTTTGACCATTGTCTCTTGTTTGATTATATCGTCATATTTCGCCCTAGCCAACGTTCGTGACCATCTCCTGGACTACCTACTTGTTAAATATCACTACCGATCTCCCGCCTCCGCTCCAATTTCTCCCCCAGATCCTCGGCTTCTTTGTGGACTTTATTTCCCCCTCTTACTTCCCCCACACGCAGATCAGTTCTTCAATTCAAAATATTCAGTCGACGACTTCCTGTTGCTTCAATATAGAATTCAGCAACTGGTTTGTGCTGAGACTATAAACCTCGAAACGTCTCTCACCAATACCCGCAAAGCTCATGCGCCACCATTTCAATTCCTGGATGGAAACCGCATGATTGACTTTGTGATCCTTCGATCATCTATATTCGCCACCACATAACGGCCACGATGTTGCTGTACACCAGACTTGCACCACCCAAGGTCCCTAAGAAGCGCTCGCGCGCAGGTATGTGATTATTCTGGAAGCATCTTGTCACACAGGCAATGCTCTCCATCTTAGCTCATTGGACATGCTAACTCGGACGTTTTTGTCGTCGCACAGGATGCAGTTATTGGTAAGTCATGGCTATTCTCTTCCTTCTATGTTAGCAATTAACTAACAATTTCTATAGTAAAGAAAAGGTACACAGATCACTCTACATGTGCAGTCGATATGATACTGACTAGCTGCTACAGAAAAAGAAATGTGACGAGATTCGGCCTGCATGCGCCCGATGCCAAGAACGTGGCCAGGAGTGCAATTACGAACCTGTCCGACCTCGTCAGAGGCGCAAGCGTGAGGCAACTGTCCCCTGCTCGCCATTTGACACAAACTCTTCCTCGAGCTCGGACAGGGCAACTCATGTTTTGGATATCCATGCCAACTCCGAATGGAACGACGACGCGCATGATAGATCAGCCGACGAGGACTCACTCGACGACACTCCTGTTACGACCCAAGCACCAATACTCAATACTTCTCTCGTCAACCGTACTGCCAGCATATCCACAATTGACCCTACTGACTGGGCTTCCACGGACCTGCCAATAATTTCACCTCTCGAGTCGGTCGATTTTCAATTGCCCTCGTTCGATGATTCCAAGTATGTCGTTCAACATATCGAGAATGAAGAGGAGGATATTGAAGAGATTGTTCGCCGGGAGTCCATCACCATCAGTATTCCGACAACAACGTATGCCAGCACATATGCAGCCGCATACGCCACCCCCAGCCCTTCACTGGCTATGATTGCGCCCATTCCTACGCAATCTCCTCGACTCGAGTTCTGCGCTCCGGTGTTCACAGAGTTCTCCGAACGTACCAACCGACGCGCACTTCTCGACCATTTCTGCAATGTTTTGTCGCATCTCATCGTCTTCCGTGAAGAAAGTGGCAATCCCTTCCAGCAGCTTGTGCTTCCTTTGTGCCATGAGAGCCCCGCTGTCACCAACGCTGTCTACGCTCTAGCGAGTGCTCATCTCGAGTACCGTGGGGTTGAAAATGACGAGAAGAGTGTCTATTTTCACAACAAAGCTATTCAGGGTCTGGCGCGGTTGATTCAGAAAGGCTCAGGCGCAAACCGAAACGAGTTGCTGGCTGCTATCATGCTTTTGGTGTATTATGAAGTGGTAAGTTGATGAATCAATTCGAATCTCTGGCCCATGTAACTGACTAACACCTTGTAGCTGGTGCAAAAGGGTCGATCCAACATCGTGGATGGCCATCTCAAAGGCGCCATGACCATCATGAGCAACAATGGAACTGCCACTGATCCAACTGGTGTTTTCCTGGAGCGGGTAAGTCATTGTTCGGCTGCATCCACGAGCAAGTTGCTGACGATTTTCCAGGCATTCCGTTTCTATGATGTTATTGCGGCACTGTCATTTGGCACTGCTCCTCTCTCTAGTGCTCCAGGCACAAATTATCTTACACCTTTTCCTCCTCTCGATTCTTGTGGCGCCACATCTCCTTTGGGCAGTGTCGACACTCTGCTGGGCATGGCCACTTCCCTGTGGCCAATTATCCATCGACTTTCCAACCTCTTGGCCCTCAAGGATCAACTTGATGTTGCTGTTGCAAACGAAGAGGTCTCCAAGGTTGCTGTCCTCCGAACGGAATTTGAGACCTCGGCAACGGCTATCGAGGCGGCGTTGGAGGACTGGCATCCTGCCGTCCCCGAAAACTCTGTTTTGAACCAAAATCCAGAGGAATTGAGCCCTGAGCAAACTGCAGAAAGGAGCCGACTCCAGAGCATTCTTAGCAACGCTTTGTCCTATCGTCACTCTGCTTTCGTCTACCTTTACCGGACCATTTACAGCTACCCAAGGAGACACCCACTCGTACAGCGACATGCCCATATCAGTCTGACCCATTGTGTCGGTACAGTCAGCAATACTGGTCCTATGAGTGCTCTTCTCTGGCCACTATTTGTCGCTGCTTGCGAGGCCATTACACTAGCTGATCGTGAACTTGCCCGCCAAGCATTCATTGCTATCAACCGCCGGCAAGGCATGACAAATATTGATCGCGCATGGACTATCGCACAAGAAGTCTGGCGACGTGCGGACAAGGCTGATATGCTACAGCAGCAAGAAGAGGCAATGATGATGGGTGTCAGGAGTGGTGGGGATCTCTGGAGAAGAGTGAGTGCAGATATGGGTGTGACCATTGTTTTTGGATAAGAAAGTAAGGGAAAGGAAAATACGGACGAGTCATATGATAGCGACGACAGCGAACTGGCGATACCCGTTCAGCAATCATTCACAGCTGGATATTATTGGAGTTGAAAAGGAATGGGAAGCGTAGTGATATATACATATTTGGGACGGTTGGGAGCACTTGGGTTTGTTGAGGCGGCACTATATGGTGATTTTAGGGACGGTTATCTGAATGGAAGTCGACTGTATCTGTATGGCATATATGAACGCGATGAGATGTATTTTATAATGAAATATGAAGAGAATATGTGGATATTAACAGCTACCTGTCTGTTTACTTACCCACTTGACGTCCTAGAGCACCATGGATGATATGCCTGTTTAGTGGACCTCGATATCATTCGCCACTTATTCAACAGATTTGGAAGCTCTGTTTCATCGGGCGACGATGCTGCGGGCAGTGCATAATGATCTGCATGAGCTTGGCATTGGTGTTGGAAGGTAATGACGATGCATTCATCAAGAGGTACCAAAAAGCAGAGGAGCGGTGTTTTGAGTCTCTACGCAGCAGGGCACGAGTACAACTGCGCAACTGGAAACTGACAAACCATGATTGAAAATGGCTTCCCCGCATTCTGGGACCAAAGTTAATTAATAAGTCCGGTTTCTTGGCTTTATAATATCCATGTAACGGACGGCTTATTCGGGATGGCTGTCTGTCGGATCATGGGATTGACAACTGTCTAGCGGCGTGGGGTGAACTCTCTATCACTCAAGATGAAACAATGAGATCGTCTGTCACCAACCTGCAGTCAATTCGCTTAGAGAGCAGGCCGAACTTGGAAGAGAATGGTCCGTATACGAGGAATCCAATTATGCAATGCATATACCTAGCCGTGTAGCAAGACAAAACCCCAATGCATAGGTGAGACACAATATGCAAAGCACAAGAGCATCATCGTGGTTCTTGGAGGGGGCTGAACAAGGGCGGCAAGCGGGCCGTTACGTTGGTTCTCACTAACAAGGTTGGGGGCGACGGCTAGGAAAGGGGAACAGGGACAGAAGGAAGAGGAGTTGGAGGATGAGGGTTGGATGAGAAGAATCCGTGGGAAAGGGCTGAGGATGAATGGGAGTGGGATTGAGGGAGGGAAAAGAGGAGAGATCTCATGAGGTGTGAGAGAGGGATCAAGGCTAATGGTACTTATTGCCACTGATGTGACGATGTTGGTTTTTTTGATGCCCAGTTTTGTTAGGTATGTCGTGTTGTGTTGAGTTGTGTTGTATTGGCCCCTTGCTTTTTTCTCTTTAGATGCATCTCTCCTTTTCTCTCCTCCTACAACTTACACCTGTTGTCGGTGAAATAGGAGGATATCAGCTGCTTGTAAGTCAAACCTCGAGTATTGCGTATGTCTCTGATCACTTGAGGCTTGAGCTTTGCAGTTCTTTCTCTCCACATGAGCAATTACCCCACCTGCCTAAACACCATCCCCGGTCCCCAGACCAGACCAGACTCAATTCCCTGTCGTCCACTTTCGCAGTCATATTCGTTGTGTCATTGTCTCTTGTTCCCTTTCATCCTTTTTTCTAGTCGTATTTTCTTAATAATTCCGTCTTAATTGTTACTCAATTATATCTGTCTTCTTTTACGTCACGGCACAACTCACTACGAAAGTCTTCGTCAACTCGTCTCTCATCGCCTAATCTCAAACCCCTGGCCTACCTCACGAGCTTCATTCTGTGCCGTCGCTTATTAGTTTCATGTTCCTGATTGATTACCCAGACCCAATCCAGAACATGCTCCTCAGCCACTGATGCGCCCTTGCCCAGCTTCAAGGCTTTTATCTCATATACGGGAATACCACCAGTTTGACTCCTTCTCCTAGACCTCAGGAATATCGCAACAAGTCGGTCTCCTGTCGCATTCGCATCCCTTGCGTTCTCCTTCTCCGAGGTTGCATTGCCTCGCCACCTGCTGCATATTTGCCTAACATCAACAGCCACAGTTTTCTGCAACACGCCCGGAAAGACGTCGAACCCCGCCGGTCAGCTTGTCACTCGTCATCATACTCGGATCGCTTAAACTCGCCTGGCTCCATATTGCGCTGGGCTTCTTCAACTCCCAACGACCGTCCGCTTCTGCGCCCAACTACACGACCCTCAGGAGAAGCATCACCATGTTCTAAGTCATGAGCACCCAGACAAATACATCGGACTCGGTTCCGCCGCCACCGCGTCCGATTCGTTTTGTACATAATCAAGGACAACCGCCTTCTAAGCGGCGCAGAATCAACGCTGCGTAAGTATACTCCGGTCGTACCACCATAACATCGTGACACAAAACGAGTCGCATGACCCTCTCCTTTCCACAGTATATCGTCTTCTAGTCTATCCTTCCTGTTACCCAATACCCGACTCCTCCTCGTCCCAATTGCCAGGTGCTAACCCCTTTGCGGCTCAGGTGTTTGACCTGTCGAAAACGAAAGACGAGATGCGCTGGCGAACGGCCTGTCTGCTCGACCTGTACCAAGAACGGCCACCAATGTCTAGGATACCCTGAGGAGATCAAGAGGGAGGATTGTGAGAAACCATCACCGTTGGATAAACAGGCCCACGAACGAGACGAGCACGAATCCCGCCACTACCATGATGAGAATATCAAGATCGAGAAGGCGTCTGTGCCAGCACAGCACGTGCTTGAAACTTCAAATTCACATGCAACTTCAGGGACGACAATGTCGCTCGCAAACATGATCGATCCCAAGGTTGAGGACCGCGAAACCCCGAATGCGACGGCGCAGAATAGCCACCACCCTTCCGCTCTACCAACTTCTCCTACTGCTGTGCGACGTTCCGAAAGTCACCGCGTCCCCTATTTTCGATACTTTGGCCCAACTGCTATCGTACCTGGGTTTAAACAAATGGTTGTTTCTGTGCGCGACCGCCGGCGCTCGACCGCTGGTTCACTGGCTGGGACATCACCGATATCAACACATAGCGGGCCGCAAGGCAGCAGCTCAGCTGTTGGAAGCGATGTGGTCAGCGAGGAACTACCTACATACGACCCCAACGATTCAGCTCCAGTTCACCCACTAATAATCAGTCTCATCAACACCTTTTTCGTGCAAATGGGCTCCAGTTACCCATTCCTTCGACAGTCAAAGTTCTTACGGATGGTGAAAGAAAAGAGAGTTGAACCGATTCTCGTTGACTCAATATGCGCTTTGGCCGCCAGGTTCTCCGACTCACCAATCCTTACAAACGGAAACGACAAAATGCCAAGGATGGAAAGGGGCGCAGTGTTTGCGCAAAGAGCCAGACAAGCCACTGTTGATACGTTCCCATGTCCGACTGTTGGTGCTGTGCAAGCTTGTCTCCTCATGGCTTATGAGGGCTTTGGAGCAAGCCAGGACAGCGCTCTCTGGATGTATCTCGGGCTAGCTATTCGTATGGCTGTCGACCTGGGTTTGCAAAAAGAGGTGGGAGTTCAGTACCATGGCGAGAAGGACGCTTTGTATTCCCAGAACTGGGGCCGCCATCCAGTTGACGAAGGAAGCTCCGAGGCGAAAGGAGGTGAATCAAGTCAGCTGAGTGCTCAGGAGCAAAAGGAGCTCGTACAAGAAAGGATGGATACATTTTGGGCAGTTTTTATCCTTGATCGTGTCATCTCATCAGGTACGGGACGACCTGTCACATTTCGAGATGACGACTTGGAACTCTCATTCCCAGAGCCCTTTATCGACCCAGCAACAGGTTGGCCAGCACCCTATCCGATCTTCCTCCAAATAATTCACCTCTACGGACGTGTATGCGACGTCCTCAACAAGATTCGCAATGCGCAGGATCTCACCAAGGAGACGTGGGACAAGCTTGGTGAGATGGAGCATGAACTGACTAGGCTCTACAAGAGTTGGGATTGGCGGCTACAGTTTAATGTAAACAACTTCAAAGCGTATTTGGGAGCAGGCCAGGGCACCACATTCATCCTACTGCATTTCTGGTTCCATGCCCTCTTCATTATCCTTCATCAGCCGACTCTCCTTACACCCTTTGCTGAACTCCGCAGTGAGTTACAACTCTTACCAGACAGTCGCGAGCTCAGTATGAGCAGCGCAAAAACGATTTGCGACATCTTGTCTTTTGCAGACTTGATAGACTCCAAGAGTTTCATTGGAAATCCTTTTGTTAGTCAGCCAATCTACATCGCAGCTTGCGCCTTTGTGATGGAGTCAAGCGCAAACGCATCAAGCTCACCCTCACGGGCCAACTCACCCCCAGGTGGGCATCATCCGGATGCCTCAGGAGGCAACAAACCGCGAGAGGCCAAATCCTCGCGACATTCCTTATTAGCTTCAGCAGCAAACCAGAACTACCAAAAGTGCTTTAATTCTCTGCAGCAAGTGCAAATGTACTGGGGTGGGGCTACCTACATCATCACTGCTTTGGACCAGAGGGCCAAAGGAATATGGGATTGCGAAACGTACACAGCAGAAGAGTATGAGAGCACTAAAGCTGGACGCAAGAGTAGCAGTGGTGCATTAAACAACCCGTTCCCCAAATTCGAGAATAAGGCGTCGCCAAGGATATCAGGTCCGCCTATAGCATGGACTCTGGCGGGAACCGCTAACTCTCCAAACTCGAGCCTGACACTCATGTATCAGAATCGAGACTCGACGCCAGGAACTGGAGCTCAAACTTCACAGCCGACACGAGCTCCTAGTACACCACCTGGCAATATGATATTTGACCCTATTCGACAGAGTTTACCAGAGTCAACGGGCATGCTTGCGCCAGCTTATCCTCAGCCCAATGTCTCAGCTGTGCGGCAATCGTCCCGCCCAGTTGTGCCTCGTCGAACTTCGAACCTTTCAGCAACGAGTACGCAAACTCGTCCTACTGTCCAGTTCGATGGGTTGCCTGAGGACTGTGAAGCTAATGACATTTACACCACTGGGTCGAGGTTTACGCCGACAAATCCACCTTCTACTGCTTTCGATACTTATAGTGTCTCGCCACCGACAGCGATGGCTGAAAATGGCGTGAACCCAGCCACGACTCTTTCAGGGGCAAACGCCATGTATTTTGGCCAAACGAGTTTCCCCTATGCGATGCCCTGGGGAAATATGGGGAGCATGGATGGCATCACCTTCGACAGCCAGGATATAGACATTGCTGCTCTGGGGCTGCAGCAATCAGACATGATGGGGCCTTGGTTAGACTACATACCTTCAGATGTGTTGAGTCTTTTTGAGCACCAGCATCCGCACATGGGTCAGGGCGGTCATTGATTCGGCGGACTTATATAATAGATCTGAGCATGTCAAATCGCATATACCCACGAGGGATGGCTCGGTATATTTATGAGGCGTATTTGGTACGCATATAAGGCGTTTGGTGGGAGCAATAAAATAGGGCTAATACGTTATACCAAGTTTCCTAAGATTGAGCTTGGCGCAGTAGGTGTATGGATATCGGCTTGGCTTGAATGATATGTTGCTTGCTACCTATATATTTGATAGCGCTCACCAGTACCTCTGGGGTAATGCGGTAGTGGATTATATACTGAAAAGACGTGACTCGTAAGGACATGAATGCAGAGTTAGTATGGACGTGAAGTCTGTAAGCCTTTCGTCTCGACAAAAAAGCATCACAGGGCCACGATAGATCCTGGACCCTGAATTCGAACATGCGAACTGCAAAAACGAAGAGTGGTGCAGGGAAGAGAGTTTTAGGATTTAGGTTCGGATTTTAGAAGGTTTATAGGTTTGTAGGTAGATACCCCTACACCACTCTTCGCCGATGATATACAGAGTGATTTTAGTATATAAAGGTAGGTACTACGTAAAGAGGTCGATATTTTGGTATATGAGAGTACGTCTACCACTAGATCATTAAAACTCCGCCAGCACGACAGATATATCCACACATACATCGTATAAGAACAACCATCTACAACTTGGCCTTGATATCCTTCAGCCACTGCTCATACCAAACCTTTCCAAACTCCTTCCTCTCACCCTCCCTACTCTGCGCCTCCTCAAATCTCTGCTCATGCGCCTCCATAGCAGGCCCCCTCATAAACTCGACCAAGCCAGCGTACATCTCCATTTTCAACACGCCGTAAACACCAGACTTACTCTTGTCAATGAGTTCCTTCTCCTTGATAAAGTTGAGCAGGTCTTCGAGGCCCTTGGGCGCAAGACCGTCGGCGATACCAGCTGCCAAGGCATCCTCGCCTGTGAAGCGCTTGGCTTCGAGGACGAGGCTTCGGTAGGTTGAGTGGGAGTACTTGATGCGGAAGAGAGCTGACATGGCGGGTTTGAGGGGTGCGCCGAAGACGAGCTCGTTGAGACAGAGGAAACCTCGTGGGGTTGGCACGAGGCGATAGTCTTGGGCTGTGGCGAGCATGAGACCGCCTGCGAAAGCGTGGCCGTTCATGAGAGCCACTGTAGGCATAGGGTATCTAAAACAGTCAGCACACCACTCATAAGCACCCAATATTATTGGAAACGCACGTCAAGAAACGAGCCCAGACATCATAGAGCAAAGGCCAGAAACCCTCTGTCGCAACAGCATGTTCAAGATCAAGACCGTTGCTGTAAAACTTTGGGATTCCAGAAGTGGTCGCTACAACACCGTGAGGGTAGCCAAACTCGATAATATCAAGAGCGTTCAGAAAGGCTTTGAGAACGGGTGTTGTAAGACGGTTGTCGGGTGGTGAGAGGAGGGTGAGGAGGTAGACTCTCGGTGAGGGTTCTGTGCATGTTAGGGTTCCGCCGGGATGGGCGCCGCATTTCGCGATGGGGAGTGTGAAGAGAGTAGACATCTTTCTTTTTGGGGACTGATTTGAGAGTGAGACGAGAGGTTGTGAGGGAGAGTGGGCGTTGTTGGTTGGTATAAGAGCCCGTGGAGTTGAAGGCCGGCTAAGGAAAACACCTCGGCTTGTGGATATACCTTATGCTTGGGGTAAGTGAGATACATGATGAATCTGAGATGGGCTTCTCGGCATATGAGAGATCACATGATACAAGAAATCTCATAGATTGACATACTGAGGAGTAAGATTTGGTAATTATACCCGAGTCTAAGGATTATTATGAATAATGTATTAATTGTTTGTCTTGATGCCTGGAGCATCTTGCATGTGAACGATTTAAAGATTCTGGGGTAAAGATACGTACCGCTCATGATGAAGCGGTCCCACTTCCCATGACGGCCACGCATCCTAACCTCGAAGCAAATGAGGATGCCAGAATAAATTGGTCTAACGCTCCACTAGAATACACTAAACATGCCTGAGTCTTTTTCACCGCTTAGGATAAGAGTCCCCCTGCCTAACTATCACCGGCCAATAGCAGGACTTCTTTTCAAGCCCCACTGGAGCTTTCATTTCCTCCAAAAAAAAACCCACTAACCAAACACCCTACGTAGCCTCTCATAACCACCACCAAAAACGAAGACGCGCGATCATGGCTTCAGACGCCAAAGATAAAGACTCCATCGTCTTCTTCCATCCTGATCTTGGCATTGGAGGTGCTGAGCGTCTCGTCGTCGATGCTGCGGTCGGCTTGCAGGAGAGGGGACATCGGGTCGTGATATTTACGAATCACTGCGATCCGAAACATTGCTTCGATGAGTGTCGTGATGGTAATGATCCCAAGACTTTTGTATATGAGTTGACTAACAGCACTAGGAACCCTAGATGTTCGTGTTCGCGGCCACTGGCTGGTCCCAATGTCTATCCTCTCACGCCTCACAATCCTCTGCGCCATCCTTCGCCATGTCCATCTTCTCATCCACATTGCTCTCAGCGGCGAACTACAAGCCCTACGACCCCGCGCCTTTATCGTCGATCAGCTCTCCGCAGGCCTGCCTCTAATGCGCTACATCGCTCCATCCTCGCCAATCCTCTTCTACTGCCACTTCCCCGATCTTCTCCTCGCGCAGGGCCGCGAATCTTCTGCCCTCAAGCGCTTGTACCGACGTCCGTTTGACTGGCTCGAGGAATGGACCATGGGATTTGCGAGCGCTGTGGCTGTGAATTCGGGTTTCACAAAGGGCGTGGTTAACAATACGTGGCCGAATCTGAAGAAGCGCACGGAAACGAAGGTGGTGTATCCTTGTGTGGATACAGAAGTCAGGGCGAAAGAGGATGTTGGCAGTGATGGTGATGTTCCGTTCAACGGGGAGAAGATCATTCTCAGTATCAACCGTTTTGAGAGGAAGAAGAATATTGGTCTTGCGATCAAGGCCTTTGCTGCAATTCCTGAAGCTGAGCGCAAGGGCTGCAGGCTCATTCTTGCAGGTATGACAGACATGAGCCCTTGACCCGAAAGTAGTACTAACTTATCATTAGGCGGCTACGATCCTCGCGTCGCTGAGAATGTCCAATATCACTCTGAACTCGAGACTCTCGCCTCTTCCCACGGTCTCGAACACCTCACCACAAAGACCCTCATTACCGCTCTATCTGCGCCTGCAACCGTTCCCGTTCTCTTCCTCCTCTCGATCCCCAACTCCCTCAAGGCATCGCTCCTCCGCTCCGCACGCATTCTTCTGTACACACCCGCTAACGAACATTTCGGCATCGTACCCCTAGAAGCCATGCTCGCTCGTACACCAGTCCTAGCTGCCGACTCAGGTGGCCCCGTAGAAACAATCGTTGATGGCGAGACGGGATGGCTGCGATCGCCCAAGGACGTAGATTCCTGGGCTGATGTCGTGCGCAGTGCGCTGAAACTTAGCGACGCCGAGGTGCAGAAGATGGGCGACAAGGGCGCCGCGAGAGTGAAGGAGTTGTTTGGGCGAGAGCAGATGGCCAAGCGCTTTGATGAGATCCTAGTTGACATCGTCGGCAAGAAGCCCCCCGTCTCTGCCATGCGAACAGTCGTCAACGCTGCTGGAGTCTTGGTCGTATGTGTTTTGGGACTGGTGGTTTCAGCGCTTCTTGCTAGCAGAAAGGAAGAGGTAGTATCTGAATTTGCCGTTTAGCGGACATGCATAGTTAGTATTTTAATATACCATCAAACTCCTTTTTACTTCTATTATATATAAGTTCACATATATTTATTTACCTAGGTTCATACAAGTTTGAGCTCATATAAGTTAATGTAAGCTTATATAAGTTTATATAGATAGGTTCACATAAAGCTCAGAGTTGTGCAGTTTCAAGGGGCTAATATTATCAGTGTCAGATGCACAGCACCGACACAAATCTTCAATAGATGGAATGACATCCAACCAAAGAAAACAACAAATCTCTCCACCAGATCTATGCAAATGCACGCGAGCCTCCCTGCTGCCCAGGGCAGGCTGCTCTGATGCCGCTGTATATAGCCCAGCATGAAAATATGCAAGGGTTTCATTCTTATTCCTCCTCCTTCTCGTCATATATATATAAACAATGCGTCCATCAACATAGGACTGGCTTCCGACGAAGCGGTGACGTTCTGGGCCTCTCTGCCTTTGACCCGATACATATTCATCCTTGTCCTCCTCCTTCTCGATTCATTCCAGCTCATAAACCCATCATTATTCTCATTTCCTCATCCATACATCCGGCACACGAACAACTATCCGTCCCAAAAAAGACAACACGGGATAAATCTTTATAGCAACTGAGCCACCCATGATATGCCATAAAATAGAAATGCAGTAACAATCCCTCTCTGGGATGTGAGCAACGATCTAATAACAAGAAAACACCTGATGTGATGCCAAGCTTCGTGCAAGGCGACGGCCTCATGCTCCAAAACATTTCTCCAGGCAACTGAAGAAGCAACTCAACCCATAATGAAATAGACTCTCAATGCTTGTCTGGCATCTGACAAAGTATGTGATAAGAGAAATAAATGAACTTAAATAAATATGCCACGAAACGGGGAAGGGGTATCATGTTTCATAGGGTGACGTCCCCTCGTCACCATATGCAGAGGTCGGCACCTTCTTGGCAGTTTCGGTGCTCGCAATGCTTATGTTGGTGTCACGTCTTCGAGGGTTGAAGACTGGAGGTCGTGACGTAGTCTGCGCTGGCTTCTTCTTTGACTTGGTGGCCATGAGCAAGATCCCGTCATCGCTACCATCGTCGTCGAAATCATCGTCGACAGGCCGGGCAACGGGAGTGCTAGTCACCGAGTCCCGCGCGCCACCTTCGAGATGGACAGCAAGAGAACCACTGTCCATAGCAGGAGCATTGCCGTACACGTGATCGATAGGGAAGCCATTGGGCTCCTTGTCAAAAGCCGGTGGCGTCAGACTGTCGGTGGTTTCAAGGAGTTGTGGGTGAGCGCTAACAATGCCTGGCTTGCACAACAGCTCGGCTTCCATGTCGGCTGAAACGGAGCTGGCACCACTGAGCAAGGCTGGCAGAGAGGGATCAGACTGGAACGCCAGCATCCGCTCTGATGTGCTGGCTGTAGAAGGGAGTGCTGAGACAGGGCTGGTGACACTAGGGCTAGTCGATGGGGTGACCAAGGCCTCCATTGAATCGACACTTGACGATTTAGTAGTGGGCATGGTATCTGCGCGTGGGAGGGGTTCATCTCGGGTCCATTCCTCCTGAATAGGTGAGGGCGGGCAAGAGTAACTGATGTGTTCAGCCTGTCGATCACATTTTCGCATGCAGAGGTCTTCCGAGTAACGAGGTGGTGACGTTCTTGTGATCGGAGCACTATCCATTCTCTGAAGAGATCGGGGTCTGGTCTTGTTGCAAAGTTCAGGAGAGTGGGTTGGAACCGCGTGGCTATACTGTTGACCAGCGGCGGCAGCAAGAGATGAAGAGAGAATAGAAGCTTCCAGGCGTCTATGGTGCGATGCCTTGCCCAAGTCAACAGACTTGACAGGTCGTCTTCCATGACGAGATGGTGCTTGGACACTGCCAGGGGCAACGGTAGTATTGACGCCCACCTTGGGTTCAGCGCGTTTATCCGAACTGGAGAAGAGGCCTCGGTCAACCGACTTGGACCGTGAGCTTTCATCCATGGAATCAGTTAAGTCCAGGTCGCGAGTCTTTCGGACTGTCTCAGCACCAGAGTCATCTGGTCCGTCGACTGGGCTGGAGAAGCAGGGGGTAGTAGGAGTAGTTTGAGAGACGGGCATGGGGGAACCAAGATGGAGCCAGTGTTGAGTGGTTTTGGTATGTCCGTGGCTGTGAGCATGACGGTGGAATGGCCATAGAGAGGCTGCTGATGATGACTTCTCGGGTTCGCGTATCGACTCGCTCTCGCTATGAGCATGGTGATGACCTCGGTACACACCAGCTTCGGGGAGAACAGTCGCCAACGGATCATAGATGACTGACTCTGGCTGTGGGCTAACAGATTGGCTGACTGAAAGAGGATGTTCGGGCGCCGCGGCGGCATCTCGCAAGGCACTCGTGAAGTAGTCGTCGGGACGGAGACTCTTGCGTCGGTTCTCGCGATACTGCCCATGAGGAGTCGGAGGTCCGTTATTGTACATGCTTACGTTGTCGCCGGTGGAGCTAGCAGCACTACTGTTGGCTCGATGTCGCGTTTTGCTATCACTTCGTTCCACAAGGGGGTGCATTACCTTGCCAACAGCCTTCTTGACCACCGAGCGAGCACGCTCCAGAAAGGTAAGAGGCACAACGGCGGATGACATTTCCCTCTCGTCGACTTGGATCTTTCGACCGGAAGAAGGGCGAGCAGGATCAGTATCGTCGAGCCATCCGATAGGATTCATGATATCCTGGACGACCCATGGGTGACGCTTGATGTCTCGAAGTCGAATTCGCTTTTCGGGGTTCTTGGTGAGCATTTGTCGCAGCAGGTCAACAAGAAGGTTGTCGACTTCTTCATAGACCAAGTCGTTGTCGTCACGGTATGGGTGCATGTTCTGGCGCTTGTAGAGCGAGGTGGCGGCTGGAGAGGTTGAGGGGTGAACGGGCATGAGGCGGCGCTTGGGGATGTAGACTTCCTCTGTTGCGATCTTTCGGAACATCTGAAATTCATCTTCGGCGAGGAAGGGGATTCGAGCGTAGATCAGGCAGTAAAGTGTCACACCAAGAGACCAAACGTCGATTTGTTCTGAAACCTTGGGTTGTTCTGTGTCCAAGTCGGTGTAGCACAATTCGGGAGCAAAGAACGCAGGTGTACCAACTGTCTTGGCAAGTTCAAGATCATCGTCGAAATCCTTGGCCTCAGATTCGGATACTGTATCGTCAAATTCGCCATCTCGAATAGGTCGACCAAAGTAGGAGACGCCAAAGTCAGAAATCTTGACGCGATGATCTTTACTCCACAAGAGGTTGGCTGGCTTGATATCGCGGTGGACGACACCTTGATAATGTAAGTATTCAAGACCGAGAACAGTATCTCTGAAAGTTGATCTAGCTTGGTCAAAGGTGAAACATGGGACGTAGGAGAAGTCGTCTGAGAAGGGGTCGTGCTGTTGAGGGTTGAAATCGAGAGAGGACATGTGTGAGATGATCGAATCAGCCATGCTGGGAGAACGTCCTCGGAAGCCTTCATCGACGTACGGACCGTACATGGTGCCATCCAAGGCAGTACTCGAAGTGGGGTTTGATCGGAGAGCGCTGGGGGTTTCCATATCGTCTTCCCAGTTGATGAACTCGTCGGGATCTTCAACGGCCCGAGTTGACGAAACTACAGATCGTGATCGTGAATGTGCCCTTTGTTCATCGCGGAAGGTCTGTCGTGAAGTAGGTCTCGAAGGTGATCCATCACTGACGGCAAAGTCTTGCATGGAGGATATGCGAGAGTGACTTCCTAGACTGCTACTAGGCTCGTCGGCCCCTCCATTCTCGAAACTCCAGTTCATCTGGCCGGGGTAATTCTGTGCCATCTTGGCTCGTTTCATTTGCTTGATAGCTTGGCGATGTTCGAGTAGCTGTTCGTAGCGGTCCTCCTCGGGAGTTGGGAGCTCGCCTCGCATTTCGCGTTCTATACGTCGTCGTTCGAATAGACAAATGTGAGGGAGACCCTTCTTGCGCCACACAACTTCACCGAGTTCCACATGCTCAAGAACCATGTAAATCTTCTTGAGCTCAGGGTCGTCAATGACTTCGAGGAGGGCAACGACATTCGGGTGACGGATCTTCTTCAAAATGGCGATTTCCTTCTTCGTCTTGTCTTGGGGAGACTTTGCTGTAACCTTTCCAAGGCGTCTCTTCTTAGAGAAACGTGGGATGATCTTGATAGCCACATTTTCGCCTGTTTCGAGGTTGCGAGCCAGCTTGACTTTGCCATGCATTCCACGGCCAATTTCTTCGATCACTTCATATTGATTAATGAGCTTGCGGCCGGTGGCGGTATCTGAGTCAATAAGGGCCTTGTGTGTCCTATAATTGACAAATACGTTAGTGTCTGATAAGTGAAACGGTTGGTGCATGCCAGGCTCCCTGGCCGTCTCCCCCGCCATAGGCGAGCAAAGCCGATTGGAAGCGAAACAAGCGAAAAAAGGCGGACAACTGCGATACGATATTCCCATCGCAGTTTGAAATGCTTACTCTCTAACTTTGTGCATCTGCAAAGGGTGCAGGAGGGGACTTTGGGTGTAATTGGGAGGTGTGTTGTTCTCGGATACGGAGGTGACGAGATTCTGCCTAGAGGGCGAAGGGCTGAAAAGTCCTGGCGAAGACATCGGAGTGCTGTTGGCGGTCCTCAAAGGCATGGAGGAAGAGGAGGGGAGATGGGTATGCAGCGGCGGGGCTCCACGAGCCGTCGACGAGAGGGAGGCGGACGACTGTTGCTGCGATAGAGATTTGTGGTGATGACGGTGGGAGTGGTGATGATGGTGCTGGTAGTACTGTGAGGGATCCATGATGGGCGAGATTGTTGGAGCGGCTGTTGTCGCCTCGACATGCTGAAGGGGAGTGCAGAAGGCTCGCACAGGCGGGCCGTGAGTTGCTGAAGTCACAACGGGATGTGACGAGGAATCGATCTATAGTACCATTGTCGCGTGTAGAGAGAAGCGTATATCGAGGCGGAGTGAGGATCGAAAACGTCCAAGACGTTGAAGTTGAGGAACGAGAGATTTGGTGAGAGGAGAGGTTGAGATGGTGACTGGAGTAGTTGGTAAAATAGGCTGGACAAAAGAGTAGAGCAAGTGGAGCAGTGCAATAAGAGAGAACAGGTCTTGTGTGTTTGGGGGTGTGGATATTTTATTACAGTAGTGGTGTTGGTGTTGGACTGGACCCAGTGGAGTTGGTGATGATGGAGGTGGGCATGGAACTGCCTGTGAGTGGGAAGGCACAGTGTCCGTCTCTTTACTAGGCCCATCTCTCGCTGCAAGTCTGAATGGTGTGTGGTTCGTAGTGGCGACCGTGGAAAAGAAGGGCCAGTGGTTGTCGCAGTCGAACTCGATCTGATAGCGGTACCAATCTGGTAAGTCTCTACTGTGCGAGCTCCGAGGAAATCTTCTGGTCCGTGCTTCAACCCATGGCGCCATGCCCTCTCTCCCTCACCATCTTCAGATCAACCCTGGGCCAAATTCAAAGATACGCTGTTAGATCCACTGCCCTCAAACACTGCAGCGTCACCCCTCAACCTTGTCCACTCCACCTCGCTCAGAATCTCCAGTCAGTAGCGGCCACCGTCCACCGTCCAGCGTCACCAAAATACAACACACACACACAAATCTGTTCCGTTTTCGCTCAGCCCGGCCGAGGTTTCGTTGTCCCCAGCAGAAAAGACGACTCATTCATTGCCAGCACAACAAGTCAATAAACCGCGCAGTTATCTCGAATCTGACTTTCAAATGAAAACCTAATGCCGTCAGGTACCTGTCTACCGAGTTAGGTATCTATCGCCTACGTAGTAGCTATCACCGTCTCTTCTCTTCTCGACAAGCCAAGCCAAGCCATCCAGATACAGAAGGGTGTGGGCTGCTTACCTCCACTCCCCTGAGCGCCGCCTTTTTCACTCTTTTTGTGACGGCGATGTCTGTTTCTGCTGGACTACGGAGTGGACCGGCCGCCTTCAAGGATTCGGCCCCTGCTCGCTCCTCCATCCGCTCCGTTCCTCGCTCTCTCGCACACGTCGTCGCCGTCGCCGCTGGCGTGGTCATCTCTCTCGACAAAAGTATAGATGAGGTTATCTCGAAACGTATCTTGGCTTGGCTCATCATTCGACGCAATTTCTCAATATCAAGCCACCACTAGTGAGTAGCGAGGCTTTCCCTAGGCATGACCGACGAGGCTCTCTCAAGCGAGCCAGCACTGAGCATTTCCTGGCCTTGTCCGACATGTCTTGGCAACGCTTGGGCTGGCTGGGCTGGCTAGGATGGCTTTGGGCTTGACGATTTACAGTGTCCTCTGCAGCGCTGCAGAAAGAGTAACACCGATGGGCGCTTGAGATTGGTTAAAAAATGCCCGGTTTGCTCAATGGAGGCCCCTGACGCCATCTGACTGGACGGAGACATTCTACCCAAGTGCGATAATTCCCTCGGACAACCCTTCTATGGTCGAAGTCAATTCATTGTTGTGCTAAGCTCACCACGTCCTGAGAATACGTGAGGTGCATGGTTTGTGATTTCTAATTGAGTGCATGGGTATCTGGAGACTTGGGCAATTGGCTTACGACTCAATAATATTTGATTGGACTCCATGATTATATCTGGTGGGAACTCACACGCACTGGACAAGAGCTCAAAACTCAACCGTGGAGGTCCTGAACTGTCTTGAGTAGCTGACGCAATGGAGACAGCCAGGGAACTCGAACAGACAAGACAAGCAAGGCTCAAGCGAAGCGATTGCGGGTCGAAGTGCGGGAGGCGGTGATGCTGGAGAAGAAGTGGCACTAAGGGATACCTGAGCTACCCATATCGCAGGCTTCTGATTCGTACTGTAAGACTGTGCCATCGAGGACACTGCGGGCGTCTTCAGAGCCCGAAAACATCGCAGACGGTGCCCAAGCATACTGTACAGACACTGCCCTCAAACCGTATCTGAGAAAGTATTGCTGCTGTCAGTGGGGCAGCGTTTCGCTGGGGACGGGAACTTAGTTTATGGTACCTTACCTTCCCAGGCCATGATGCATCTCTCCAGCTGTCGGAGCCTTGGAAAGATCCATGAGTCTGTGGGAATTTCCAGGAGATTCCTCAAGCACATCACTGGGGCTGCTGTGAATGTTTCACTTGTACGGAGTACAGCTCACAACTATTGATCTGGATTATTGCGAGCCCCTGAAGCGAAGTCTCAAACTCAATTTACTCAGCTTCAAGCGAAGAAAGTGATAAGATAACACCAGGCACAACGAATGGACGACAGGATAAGCAATTGTCATCGAGCCAATGGTAGTTTACCATTTTCAACTTCCGTGTGTCTGCGGTTTCCCAACTCGTTCGCGTTGGGGTTTGGTGGCTTGGCTAGGCCTTGCGATGTCTTGAATGGACCCATTTCGCTGGGGCATTAGTTTTGCTCCCCTGTCCCAGCCCGATAAGATCCGCGTCTCTGAATGCAGGTTTTTTTTTCGCTCATTGTTTCTTTGCTTTTTGCCTCTGGCGTACCTGAGATCAAACTCGGGGCATCCTGGCTTAGTCATGTCTTACCGTCTACTCTGCTAACCAACAGATTGGAATTCAAAAAGCCTCGTTTCAGAGATTCAGCGGAAGTTGTCCATGCCGCATCAGAAGCGCTGGCGGTATTTCTTCGCCGCCCTAAACGCTGTTGTCTGCGTCATGGACTGTAGGGCCGAAGTTAATCTAATTCAGGTCCCTCTATCTGCAAGGGTACGGTATCTGGTCTGAATAATATTTTTGTTTTATTTTGGTTCATACTGTTCATACACGAACGTCCAGTGCTTTCAGGGTGAGGTTCTACGAAAACGGGCGGGTGGTGCTCGCGTGCCAGTTCAAGTCTCAGTTGCAAACGGTCAGCCTCGAAACGCGGTGACCCTGAACGGTTCAATGTCTTGTGAGACTCAGCTTCTCAAGCGAGTCACAAATATGTCCTCATTACGAGTCGATAGATATGGACTGCTGTGCATAATTGTGATACGTTGCACAGCAGTTCAATGACATGTGGTTGCCAAGATCAACAGTATGGCCGGAGATAGACTTCACTTAGAGCGTCTTGCACCCTGGCACCACGACGAACTAGCCTAGCCAGTCCGCTGTGTCGATCAGAGTCGGCAATTCTTCGCTGCCCCTTTTTTTATTTCCAACCTCCGGGCTTAGGGTCCGTCTTTTGATTCATGCTTGGCTTGGTCAACTACGCCTCGTATGTCTGAATCACATGCATTCCATGCGCATCTATCGGTGAAGAGCGCATAATAGTTAGATCGTTCATTCACACTCGACATGATGAGTTCATGTCTATGTATGTATGAGGCTCTATTGTTGGAAATTATTGGTAAATGACTCGCCACGATGGCTACTCCATTTAATTATCGGTTTCACTCCCGTACCAACACGCACGCACGCTGTACCCTACCCTGTTGCCGCATTTTAGCGTCTGGATTCTTTTTGTCTGCACTTTGCTGTCCAGACTGACAGTGTTGTAGGTACACAGTATATGCATGCAGCTGCACAAGACCGGCATCCGGCCCCCGCCGGTCGTTGCTCCGTGTTTGGCGGACCTTCCTTCCATTGATCCTAGCCCCAGAAGATGGACGAGGTTAAAGACTATTCAGTGTACTCCGTAGTGATCATGCTACTGTAGCGTTCTCGAATGGCTCATCATCACAAGACGATGCCATCGCAGACCTACCTAAACTTGGTGGGCGGGCACTTTAGGGTAGCATCGAGCAATTGACTCCCCGTCCCGGCAGGCAGGCAGTTGATGTCCGCTCGTTCCATCCTACCTTCCTCTCCTCTCCTTCTTCAACTGCGTACCTGACCAACTTGGGTAGCTGCATCTTCCCCGCCACACTACGGAAGTCTGCATCCACTCTCTGATCCTCGTCATCCCAAGATGGAACTGTTTTTTCTTGTTCAAGCTTAACCTCCAAATCTCGACCGTCAGGCATCTTCACGATACCGCACAGAGGCCCGACAGAGCCCAGCATTCACTCGCCAGATCACAGCTTAGCCACTAAGAAGGGCACACCCGCACCCCCCGAGATTTTGAGGAGACCATAGCGGCAGTCACGTTCAATATCACTTGATCAGGACTCTGAGCTAGTCTACTCCGTAGCTGGTAGTTTAACCACCACTAGCACTTGTGATGAGGATACACAACCAACGGACAAGACATCGAACGGATCTAGCCCAAGCTCTTGATGACAAGAAATTCGAAGCTAGCTGAAGCAACGATAAGGATTGTCTCGAATGGCAAATGACAATCCAGCGTCTGAGTGGCTTTCACAGATGCACCTCAAGGAACCTGATTTTACCTGAGCGAGCCTGCATTTCTCATGTCTCAGAACGCCATCAGGAAGCAGGGGTCCTAATAGGCAAATTATTTCATTCATGGATTTCTTGGGCCATTTTTGCATTCTTCGAGCTCTCAGCCGGAGGTGAAACTCCTTCAAGCAAGGCTCGATACCAATCTCCTGCCTGGTAATCTGCTGCAAAAACACATTCACGCGTCTATTGTCAGGCTATCTGCGCAGAGATCGCGAGACCTTGGATTGATCTTGGCATGCTCAATTTCAACTATGGAGCCACTTGTTGCCAATTTCTGCCTTTGTATGTACCACACTGAGATGGCCCCATTCAGCTCACCGGATTCAAATTTTGTTACTTGGGTAGTTTTCCCCGCAAGAAGGAAACGCAAACCGCTTCATGGAACAAAGACAGGGTCCTCATTGCATTCAGGTTGAGGGGGTTTTGTGGCTCCGACCTTTAGAAACCACCTCACAACCACCAGAGCGTCTCAATACCGGGCCGGCTCGGACGATGAGCGGAGCACCGAGCGGGCCCGTCCTTTGGGGAAGTCGCTGGGTAATGGAGCACTGTCAGGGGCTGGTAGCCAGCTTGACAGGGGAGGCGAAGCAGGGATACCCTACTGTACGTATACAACCTCTATTCTCGATTTTCGATATCATCGTCACCCTGAAGGGACCAAGAAGCTGTCAGCGCGGCGCCTTACCTCTTGTCCCCTCAACAACGCCGCAGTTGCACAACGATGGCTGGCTCCGCGCCTCGTGGTTGGATCGTTCAAGAAGCCCGAAACCTTATTGGGAGGCTTTTTGCTTAGTGGCCTGACTGCCGCTCTTCCTTTACGCTGCTTGTCGGCGCTGGTCGGGATGTTGTTGCGTTGCTCTGCTCGCATGTCACAACCCTGGGAGACAATACTGCAGTCTGCAGGCGCCTGCTTCGGTCTCGATTCAGTTGGACTACCCGTTGCATTAGCAGACCAGGGTTCGAATTGAAAGAGGCGCATGCAGAGATACGACGCTGTGCTCCTACGATCTCTGTATAGATCAGGCCTGGATGACTTTGAACTCCCAAGGGCATTGTCACCACACTCTTTCTGGCCGATTTCGGCCCGCCTGACAACGCCATCATCCACACCAAGTGCAATTGGCATCGAGGCAGTATGAGCTATGAGCTGAGGAGCGTGTCATTTCAACAGGCTTCCTGTGACATAAAAACCAAGATATTATCAACCATCAGAGGCTCGATGGAATAGCTCACAATAACAACTCAACTATTAGCGCGCGATGGGTTGTCGATAGTGGGGTGGTTCCCGCTTTGACGATGGCCCCAACCCGCACCAGTTATCCCTGCCTGACAACCGTGCATTTGTCGTTCCGTCCCATAATAAGAGCCGAGGCCACGGACCAGCTTCTGTTCACTCTCGTGGCGATTGTTGTTATTAACCTCATTCGATCTCGAGCAACAGCTCAGAGAGAAAAGAGAGCTAAGCGTGCCGCAGATTCATGCAAGCCGGGTCTCCAGATACATGCCTACTTATTTGCTACCATCAAACTTCAGAGAGATCTTGATCCACCAATAAGGTGTCATCTGAGCGGTAATACATGTCTTTCCGTGGTATTCCCTATTCGAGACATGTCCGCTATGTCATACCGTGTACTCAAGAGAATGCACCATGGCGCTTCGAGTTCCTGCATCTAACGTGGCGGATGTTAACTGATCTGAACGTGGCCATCGCAAAACCAGCACAGAATCGGCAGACGAATGATCCCGCTCCAAGTCGACCCTGACCCTGACTGCATTGCATGGGCACAATGCACAGCAAGCGGCAGGGGGTGCTACAGTGATTTCCCAGATATTTTACTAGGCCATAACTCGAAATTGTGGCATATCAAATTATATCAACTCGATTATCATAGAAATGGTTGTTATTTGTATGAGGTCGAAGAACGCCCTACGGTTCCTAACATGACAGACATGCCGGACATACTACCAGAGTCAGATGTGATTCTCAAGAACCCTTCTATGTGACAGAAAAAGGAATGCTGGATGCTCGCTGATTGCCGTTGGTCTTGAAGAACCTTGGTCAGCTTCTCCGTCCGTACCGTACCTGGAAACGTTGATCCCGCCGTAAGCGACGGTAGAGCAGGATGGTGTCTTCCACAATTCCAGCGAATGAGGCGCTGCACTTGTTTCGTCATGTTCTTGAAAGGCGGTTCCGGGGTGTTACATTGCCGGGTCGAAGATGCCAAAAATGGTAAGACGGGGACTTCAGCCATAGGCTGACGAATAATATTCCTGGGGAGAGTCGCTGGAGAAAGACAATTCGTGGCCACTGCACATCTTGAACGATCGACTAATTACAATCTTTCACGCACTTTAGCTGCTCTCAACGGAGTACAGGGTGATATTCTTATTTCCAATTCGGGATGTTTCGCCCTGTCATATCTGATAAAGGCCTTGCAGTCCGTGCTATCACAATGCCCGTCAGCGTTGATCAACGCCTTTCGTCAACAACGGTTGTCACACCAGACTGCATCTAACGCTCGTCCTACTATCAAATGTTGGCGACTTCAACTTTTGCTACCCTCGCTCTCGGCAATTGCGCACACCTTACTGCCTGTCTCTAGAAGTGATAGTCATCAGTAATACGCTGCAGGTCTTGGCCTACCGTCGTACAGTACATACACGACGCATTTCCCCAATCACCCAATGACTCTTTTCTTGATATCATAAAAAATGATTCGTCATAAATCCAGGGTCGAGGCCACAATTAAGAGGCACACTGTATTCTCTGGTCTAAGCCATTTCGGCCGACTCTTCTGGCAGCTAACTCCTGACATGCTTGTGTGCCAAGGCAGTGAACAAAGTGCACTGTGAAAGGACTTGGCCCCAAGGTATCTCATGGGATTGCTCGCAGATACCAGCCTTACCCCTGTATGAGGGCACAGACAGACGATGGCTAACAAACCTTAGTACCCCCTCCCCCAGACAGAAACTGACTGACCAGAACTGCAAATAGATCTTCAGATCCAGCAGAACACGGCAGCCAAAATGAAAGATGCACTAATTCCCGGAGATGGTGCTCCATAAGCCAAACGGACTGAGGGAGGAAAGAAAACTTGGGATCTTTATCATCGATGACGAAAAGACCCAGAGAGACTGTTCCAAATTTGGGGGACTATTTGATGAATTTATTTTGACATCTGTTATTAAGGCCTCAAGTTTTCTTTCGCCCTAAGGACAGAACACGATAGGCTTGACTGCTTTATTTTAACTCTAGGTTCACATAAACACTTGCCACCGCTGATCAAGGCAAGTAGTACATAGTTGGTCATGATGCTTAGACTGATTCGTCAGCCTCGGTGATTGCCCAGCACTTCTGAGGCTGTTGATAGTTGAGCCACATTGCTATGCAATCCTTCATGAGATCGGATTGCTGGACTCGTTCGCTCACAGTTTCTAGCTTACGATATGGGTTCCTCTGGCTGATATCTGAATAGCAAGATAGAACAATGCTGCTATCAAAGGTTGAAATGAAATACGTGCGGATTTGTTACGTTCACCGGGTTTGTTGGTGCGAGTGTGAGTGATTATCATCACACCAGGAACAGGGTTGTTGAAGAAAAAGCAAGCAAAACAGTTCCACTACCTACCCGAGGACTTCGCATGGAAATCGCCATGGTTGAGCGAGAGATACATACGGACGAGGATCTAATCAACACCCCTGACGTTCACTAGGCCATGAACACAGCATCATACCATCATCGACACGACATGAATCGGCGTCGAGGTTACTCCTCCGAAGCCTGGTGATAGAGATGGTGGGTGCAGTCTTGGTCAAATCTGGATGTTGAGACTGTCGGGGAGTCTTCTTTTGAGCCTTCACATGTGCCTGCGCCTCTGGATTAGAGACAGACAGACATCCCTGAACGCCACGGGCGGGAATGAGCAGCTTGTCGACTGTTGAATGAGACAATTCCATAGGCTATTTGTTGGGCGAGTGAGCTTGGGGCTGGGGTAGGCTCATGCTCATGCTCATGCACAACATGCTCGCTTTTGCGGATCCCAGAAGGTGATAGAAATGGGGACATGGACCCATCCATCCATTCATGTGTATTGGTGGTGTGGGGAAGCAAGGCATGTCTTAGTCCAACGTCAATATGATGTTGTCTTTGGTGAGCAATCTTGGAGGGTCAATGATTGATTGATTGATTACTCACAGGCTACCGTACCCCAGATCAACTATCGATTTGCCCAAGAGTTTCGGGAATAGTCTCGTGTCTCATGAGGGTTGCGTTGATACGAATCCGGATATCACCCAAGCCAACTCAGGGTCGTATTGATTAATGTCGACGATACCCGTATTTAGGTTAACATGACTATGGTAAGACATCCGAATGAACAGGGTCAGTTCAGAACCTGGCTTGAAGCAAGTCAAAGACACGAACATCTGATATTACAATAGCCTGCCTTATCTGCGGTACACGACTTACATCAGATCAGCCCTAGGTCAAAGTTTGCGCCCGGGGTCCCAGGAGAGCGGAAGCCACTCAGCTCTCATCACAACTTTGCGCCCGTACAAGATAGCCTCTATCTTACAATCATCACAGCCTTAACTCCTGACACCGCCTTTCTGGTGAGCACACTAAAACGGAATAACCTAAGCGCTGCGGACGAAATCGATAGAGTCGCAATCACCACGCGAGATCATCAATGCATGTCTCGGAGCCCATGTCCTTAGACTGTGAGTGGATTAGTACACTCCATCTCAGGATCTCAAGAGACTCCCGAAGAGGTTGCAACAAGAACCCGGGCTTTTTTGTAGAGCAAGGCTAATATACAGAATAAACTCAAAAGGAGATCGCCATAGGATTGCATAATTTCACGACAAGGACCAACGCTTTTACCACGTCTCTTCAGCTCTTTTTGTCAAAAAACTGCTCACGCCTCGTGCAAGTGCAAAGGCAGCTTGATACCGGAGATTTCTTGAACCCTGTGCCTCCTTTTGCCTGCTGTTTCGTAAGGCTGTCGATCTTTGTTTCGAAAAACCTGATATCGAGCAAGCTGATGCTCAAGACTGCAACCCCATACATCTTTCGGGGTCTTGCCCCCTTTCCTTCGCTTCGTACGCGGCAGCCACGGCAGTCCGTGATCTGATTCCAATACCTCTGCCAAGTGTCTCACAATACTCACCGCAGAAGCAGCTGCTTTCTTAGCAGCCACACAATGATCTTTGTCAAAACCACCCAGCCAGTCATGTCATCAGATCTAGACAGTGCGCCGGATTTAGAAGCAAGGCAGGATCAATACTGTCACCTATCAAGCAGCGGGAGGCTGAAGGAGGTGGTGCTGAGCACAGACTGCACTGTCGAGAGGCTGCGTATGTTGGGAATTTCTGATGCGTGATGGATGGACTGGACCCTAGGTCGGCTGACAAGCCATGTGATGCTCTTAGCTGCCCCCAAGCTCCCCACCAGTTGGACACCGGAATCTGTTTCTCGCTTCCAGCAATATTGGTTCGAGGTATGGCCCAGACCGTGAAGCGGCGAAGAAAGTGCAACGCGTACATTTTGATTGAACGCGACGCGTGCGAGGCTCAGCCAGCCTCGCTCTCTTCTGCTCCGAAAGGTGTGTGGGCATTCCCACTATGGTGTGCCAAGTTCACATGCTAACCATTGCCAATTGGCGAGGCAGTCACCGGGTCTATTCGGATTCGCCTTCGCGTTTTGAGTGAGACATGACAAGAGAACCGGGCAAAATAATGGAATCCTCGGAGCATGAAGTGGTGTATGAAAGAGACGGACAGCACGGAAGAGAGTGCTCGTATTGACCTCTCTGACATTGCGTGTATCATGTTGCAGCCTATTCAGAGAACGGCGGCATTATTGTTGGGGCTTCGTGAAGTCGACTCCCAAGATGTCGTCCATCCATGGCCCGACCTTTGCCGCGTCACCATCGGCCATGCCAGCTTGGGAAAGCTGTGCGTCCCAGCTGGAGACGTTGTAGATGGATGATGATGTGAGTGCCGACAGACCATCTTCTGAAGCGGGAGATGAAGGGCCTTCGGCTGTAAATTTGTCTACGACACCGTGTCTAGCTTCGAAACGAAGCTTGATCTATGTTCCTGTTAGTTTCTTTGTCATATACCTCTGCCAAGCGGTGTGTCACTCACGTCAAAGTCCAGTTGAGGACGCTCTCGAGGGTCCTCCTCGTACGGAAAAGTTGAGAAGGTGAATTTGGGTGTCTGGCCATAGATCCAGTCCCGCGACTGTAGTTCCTCGTACCCTTTGCTGATGCTATCCGTTTCAAGTACCTTATCACTGATGACTTCCCGGACATCGAAGTCGCCGTACATGCTTGCAAACTGTTCCACAACGGCAGCCTCGAAAGCAGCATTCTCGATGCCGACGTTGCGGACAGGGCTGCGGACACTGTCGACGCCACGAGTCTTGATATACGGCTCAGCTGGTGAACGCAGCATGCCTGAGATGTTGGTAAGGTTTGGGCTGCGCAGAAGACACGTTCCGTGGTGGAGAGATCGAAGACGAGTGAGTTTATACGCGGACCCTGAGATTTTGTAGGTGCCGATTGGGTCGTCAGGAATATCTATAACGATGTCGTGTCGCTCATTGACACGCGTATTTGGTTTTCCAAGAGAGGCGAGAGCCCTTACGACCATCTCGGCGTGCTTGTTCCGGTCGAAGACTGCAGGAGGGCAGATGATGCTGAAGTTGACATTTCCTTCGTCATGAAAAACAGCGCCTCCCCCTGAACGACGACGGACAAGCTGCACTGGTGCACCAGTCCAACCTACGCTGGCAGGATCACTACGGAACTGGGCGAGTCTTGGAAGATTCACTTCCATCCATGGATTTTGGTTTCGACCAAAGACAATACAAGGATCATTGGTGTAGAGGAAGAGTATGGTTGATTCTGGGGGCGTCTTCTGGAGAAGATGGTGCTCAACAGAGAGGTTCAGGAAGGGATCACGGGAAGTTGAAGTGTATACTTGGATCTTATTGGATGAATGAGAAGCTGCATCGGTCAATTGGCGTCTTGATATGGCTGACAATGAGGGGAAATGTCGTGATATGTTTCGAGGCGTTGAGCCCAAAAACGAGCGATTGGGCCGTAGCATGACGACAAGAGTCGATATCGGAATAGAATTTGAGAGTCAATAAGGAAGAGTCACAGATGGACAATGCAATTGGACCGGAAATACGGTATTATCCAAGGCAATGGATGAGATCGTCGTTGAAGTTATTGTATCCAATGAGCAAAAGAGTTGAGGAAACAAACGTTTGGTTCCTCTCAGCCTCGGAGACGGAAAACCCCAATTGAAGCTGACCCCGCCGCGGACCGGAAATAGGGCGCTGAAAGCCTAGGGGATGCAATAAAACTTAGAACCTCTATCCTAGGTGACAAAAAGTCTTAGGTAAACTTGGTGTAATTTAGTATAGATTCAGAGGATCTTAGACCAAGTATTTTTGGCATCTTAGTTTAACGTCGGAAGTCTTCTTACACCCCGAGGAAGCCCTGTAGACTTTAGGGGCAGTTTCAGTTCCGCAACGGACGGTAGCGGGTGCCGGTTCGGGAAATATCCAAACCAGTGAGAACGCTGTGCCTTGCAGAAAAAGGAAAGTACCGAGTGAAGAAAGAAAGAAATTGAAATTGATTGATAATCTGGATCGAGATTTGGTTTGACATGACGTTTGTATCCGTTGAGACTGAGGCACTGGGCCTGGGTATCTATCAAGTGGAGGCAATAAAACTTAGGACCTCTATCCTAAATGACAATAAGATTTAGGTAATGTAGCCTAAGCTTAGGATAACCTTTGTAGAGTTTATTTTGACACCCCATACCAAGGTCCTTTGTTTTCTTGCCCCCCGAGGTCTAGATATCTGGCTTTAGTGGTATGCCCCTGAAGCCACAGCTACTTTAGCTATTGGCTCTGACTTTACAGCGGAAGAGCGATTATCCAGACTTTATGGAATCAGACATAGTTGCATGGATGAACGTCAATTGAGTCACAACAAAAGCGGCCCGATGTCGCTTAATGGCAGCTATATAATATGGTCCTTCCAAGTTATATGATAGCTCATGTTTTTTATCTGATAACCTAGCGTCTGTTCTATAAGAGTCGATCATCCTTATCCTTGGACACTCTTCTAAAGTCATCAACTGAGGCTACTCAAGTGACCAATCAGATCACTCACAAAACATCTACTGTTGCCCCTCCCCCGCGCTTTCCAACGCACAAAAATTTGGACCGAAATCGGCAGGAACCAACCAAGTCCCCTCCAGGCCAAGAACAGCCTCATCATCTCCTTTCCATTTTCCAACGGCCGCCATTTTTCTTCCTTTGTCAAAGACAAACAACCCATCAACCACAAACACTTTATCTCTCCCCATCATTAACACAATCATCAACACAGTCATCAACCCATTACATTCATCGTCATCATCATCATGTCCAGCATTGGGCAAGTCTTCCGCGTGACGACGTAAGTAACCTCTATTACCTCCCGCCCTTCCTTGCTGTACCCCACCATCGACAAACAGCCCAGCTAACAAGTATCGCCTCGCAGTGCTGGCGAGTCACATGGAAGAGCTATCTCATGTATCATCGATGGCTGCCCTCCCGGCCTGGACCTTACAGAGGCCGATATCCAGCCTCAGCTAAACCGTCGTCGACCAGGTCAATCGGCCATCACCACGCCTCGTAACGAGAAGGACCGCGTCACCATTAACTCTGGCACCGAGAATGGCGTCACTCTCGGAACACCGATTCTATTGACCGTCCCCAATGAGGATCAGCGACCAAGGGACTACGGTGATAAGACCATCGACATGTACCCCCGTCCCAGCCACGCAGACTGGACTTACCTCGAAAAGTACGGGGTTAAGGCCTCGTCAGGTGGTGGTCGCAGCTCCGCACGCGAGACTATTGCTCGAGTGGCCGCTGGTGCTGTTGCCGAGAAGTGGCTCAAGGAGTCCTACAACATTGAGATTGTTGCCTTTGTCAGCTCCGTCGGAACCATCAAGCTTTTTGCTGATACAGACGCCATGAGCACCGATCCTGCCTTCCTCAGTCTCGCCGAGACTCTCACCCGCGAACAAGTTGACGAACATCTTCCTGTCCGATGCCCTGATGACGCCATTGGCCGAGCCATGGAGGCTCGCATCGCAGAGCTGCGCGACCAGCACGACAGCACTGGCGGAACAGTCACCTGCATCATCCGCAATGTGCCCTCTGGTCTTGGCGAGCCTTGCTTCGATAAGCTCCAGGCTAGCCTTGCCCACGGTGTGATGTCTATCCCCGCTGTCAAGGGTTTCGAGTACGGTTCCGGTTTCCATGGTGCTGAGATGACTGGCAGCAAGCATAATGATCCTTTCGTGCCAGCACCTGCTCTCGACGCCGCCACCCAGAGGACAGGCATTCCTCGCTCCAGACTCCAAACGAAGACGAACCATTCCGGCGGTATCCAGGGTGGTATCAGCAATGGCATGCCTATCTTCTTCAGAGTCGCTTTCAAGCCTCCTGCCACCATCAGCCAGGACCAGATCACAGCACTCTACGATGGCTCAGGCGAGGGTGTTCTCGCTGCTAAGGGAAGACATGACCCCTGCGTTGTGCCTCGTGCTGTTCCTATCGTCGAGGGAATGGCAGCGATTATGGTGGCCGATGCTCTCATGCAACAGAACGCGAGAAAGATGTCTACAGTTAAACCATAGAATGGTAGGAATGGCAAGGATAATGGAAATGACAAGGACAAGGACAATGGCGATGACCATGACAAGGAAAACGAGAGGATCGCAAACGAGAGGATCGCAAACGAGAGAATCGCAATTGAGAGAATCGCACACGAGGGGATCGCAGTGCATTAGATACCAAAACGGAGAGTATGAAATGGGACTTTTATTGACATGAGGGATGACGACTTTAGACTATTCTTAACTTATCTTTAGCCTTTCAATCCAAAGACTTGAGTAATCTTACAATAATGCTCCCAATGTTTGTGAATATCCTGACAAGTTTGGGACTGTGTTGGTGTAAGCCTCGGTTTTTTATTCTAAACCTTGTACTATATTCTCCCGAAGCTCGTATAAGCTCCTCAACAGTTGTACACAAGCCTTGGGGGGCAAGAAAACTCAGACCTAGAGATAGGGTATTAAAAATAAACTCAGCAAAAGGTATCCTAAACTTAATAAAAGCGCCTAAATGTATTCTAAGTTACCGAAGTCTTTTTATCATTCAGGATCAAGGTTCTGAGTATTCTTTCCTCCCCTACCTAGACGAGTTCATTGAAGTCATTGCAGTATTGGGTGAACATAGAGACGGACCAATAAAAGATAGCTGGGGATATTCCCTTTTCCTCAGAAGTGCCACATCATCATAGAACACTTGTAAGATGTAGTAAAGATAATCCTTTTCGTATTTATTCTTATGCCCCTCGTATATGAACAAGCCAATGCCTCGTAACCCTTCCAATTCGATAATATCCCAACGCCGTAATGCATCAACTCCCCTGAACAACAACCACGTCTACAATGTTTGGGGGGTCCAGGGGTGTGGGTATCATGGCCTTTCTGAGACACAAACAAAAACAAACTCCCAAAGGAAAAAAAAGATCCCTGATCCAATCACACCTTCTATCATCTTATCTTGTACTTTTTAATGCTTGCTTTTTCTTCCTACTCTTCTCCTGATTGGGCTGCAGCTGTTTCGCTCCCCGACTCGGCTGTGGACTTGCTTCGAGCTGAGTCTCCATCTCGAGCCATAATCATGTCCTTTTCAGCTTGAATAGCCTTTTCTCTTCGCTGTTCAACGTCTTCTCGGCGAATAACTTTTCGTAAACCCTCGCTTGCTTGGAGAAGACCGTCGATGCTGATGGCGTGCTCTGTCATCTGATGGCTGATGTACGTGTATATCCCTGCGGGTGTGTTGCATTGTAGCAGGTTTCCCTCGTTGAGCTTGAGGAGGGCGAGGGCGACCTGGAAGAGGAATGTGCTGCCGTCGTTGGTGCAGAGGACGACGTCCCAGACGCGGAAGAGAGCCTCGGCGCTGAGACAGTCGGTGAAGACGGAGAGGAACCACTGGAAAGTCAAGGCCTCGAGCTCAATGGATAGCGAGTCGAGATGTGCCGAAAGCTTGGGGAGGATTGCTGAGACATACTGTCGTAGCACCTGTTGATCTGCGCGGGAGGCCATGAGTGAGTGGTCGTAGTAGCCGTGCGGAAGGATATTCTCGATGATTGAAGTAAGAATCCAAAAGGCGTCCTCAGCAGAGGGCATCATGAGCAACAAGTTGGCAGCGATTAAATTCATGCCCTGACAGTATCCCACATCCTTATTGCGTCTGGAGTACGCAACCAAGACCTCGTTCAGCTTCTTGACACCAGGTCCCTTACGGAAAAAGATGTTGTCCGTCAAGGTCCTGTTGATGTCCATCTGAATCTGACTAACAACAGCATCGTCGTCCTCGCCAGTCTGAGCGACCAAGTCTTCATAATAGCCAGGAACACGGAGGGCTGCAGCTCCTGAACACTCTGACCACACCTTGGCGCGATAGGTGACAGGAATACCGCCCAAAACCAGGGTTTTGAATTCGTTCCACTTGGCTCGACCAACCTTTCCTTTGACGCCGAGGCCTGAAACTCCAATCATCTCACCATCGGCAACGCGGGTTTCAGGAAGGATCATGGCAGGTTGTTCGTAGCGAGCGTCAGCAGCAGATTTGGCGGCAGCAATTGCGGCCTCGCCCTCCCGCTTGCGTTCGGCGCGCACCTTTCGAAGGAAATCGTTCCATCGAACCGTCTTTTCACGCTGAAGAGCATCGTGGACATCGCTCAATTGCTGTAGGAGTAGCTTGACAGGTTCCGTATCATCCTTGGTGAGTGCGATGGATGATTCAGACTGAGAGGGCCGTGAGGTCTCACTGTCAACTGCAGTAGTTGTGCTAGCTGACGGAATAAGACCGGAGTTGGTTGAAACAATTACTGGCTTGACTGGCTCGGTGGGATATAGCTCTGGTTCGGGTGTTTGAGCTCCCTCCATAACCTCGATGGATGGAATCGCGATACTTGGCGTGTGACTGAGAAGTTCGGTGGGAAACGTTGCGATCTTGAGGTAATCCGTCCATCTCTTAGCTTTGCCCTCTTCCGCGTTACGCTCTTCCATGCTATTTAGGCTCTCAGGACGCCCCTCGCTCGACACACTTCCCTTGGGGCTGGGAAGGTCCTCTAAGGCGTTAGGTGAGATGCCACCTCGGCCGTTTGCCAGCATCTCCGTACGACTGCCCTTGCGAATATGTCGAGCCACCTGCGCCGCCTCGCGTTGTCTTTTCTTGCGTCGCTGGTCGTATATGAATCCAAACCGATCTGTCAGGTATTCGCTGTTCGGAAAGTTGTTATAAATATGTGTTAATGTTGGTGGCTGTGACTCTGGTGATCGAATAGCATCCATCTCCACAGGCCCATAGCTCTCTTGTCGGGATGACGAATTATCCGGAGGACTGCCTCGCATGCTATCCCAAGCTTCTTGCCCCTGTGATCGGCCTGAACCTTGAGCAGATGGTCCTGGTGTCGCTTTACGCATCGCCATCAACGCCTTGGGACCGCCAGCGATCGACACTGCTCGAGTCTGACCCGCGCGGCTACTTGTAGTCGAAACAGCTCGGAGAGAACCACCCTTGTTGGAGGTAGTGCTCGCAGCACGGCCTCGAGACTCAGCCTCGCGTGTACTTATAGCTCCGCCCGCCACTAAACGAAGGGCCATGCTTGCAAGCGACGACGATGCTTTGCGCTCGCCAGTTGCGCCTGACTGAATGCTTGACGCACGGCTTGGGCTCCGAGTAGATTGCGCGTCTGGCGGGCTGAAGAGATCCTCCTGCAGTGTTGGTCGTCGGTCCATACTAGAGTGCGATCGAATCACGGCTGTAGGGTTTACCCCTTCGCCGTTCACACTGTTGGTACGGCTGCCTCGCTTTGCGGTCCCAGAGCCCCAGAGATAATCCTTCCACCCCTTTAACGTGCCCTTGCCGCTGCCGTTCTCACTGGGGTTGCTCAAAGACTGGCTGCTTGCGCGGATGGTAGAGCCCTTGGCGACTGTCTCGCCGTACGCAGTAGCCACTACGGTATCTTGCATCGCATCGCTCATGAGGTCGCTTAATCCAGTATCCTCCCTCCGGAGTCCCTTGTTGGCCGCGCGTAGCTCAGCCTCAACAGTCCGTAGGCGAGTTTCAAGATCCAGGTTAGAGAGGCCGCATTCTCGAATGATTTTGCGCAAGGCCCGTTCTCGTTCATCAGCGCGGCGGCGCATATTGGCGATCTGGGCATCTCGTTGAGCGAGGTCTTCGGATATTTGTCTAATCAGTCCAATGGCGCCGTGCCGCGATATCAAGCGTTGAAGATGTTCGTCATCGGCGTTATGCAACGAGCCCGGAACCTTGCGCACCGGATGATCCTCTTCGAACAAGGCACTTCGCAGATCTGAGCCTCCGGTCAGATCAACTATCGAACTGCGCCCAGCATCCGGGGCCGCAGCCGGAGGAACGGGAGTGTCGTCGGTAGCATCGTCTTGTCCGCTGAGGGGACCATTGCCTGGGCTTTCAGGTGAGAAGCTAGGAAAGCTCGTGAGACTCTTGTCGCTGGCAGCTATACTGCTCGCAGAGCTAACAGGCTGACTGGGGCGTTTCCGACCGCGAGGGCCTCTGACAGTCGCGCTTCGGTTGCTTCTGGAGCTTCGGTTCGAGGTGTGGGATACGTGGGAGGCGTGTGACGCATATGAGGCGCTGCTGTGCTGGGAGACGGACCTCTGGAGTGACGACATAGGGTCGGCCGCTTCCATGGCCGTCGCCATAGCTGAAGAGATCGAATCGTATTGGGGGTTTATGCTTGTCTAGAGACAAGACAGGTAAAATGCTGGAAGAAAAAAGATGAAGAGGAGGAGAGCGAGAGAACGAGAGAGCAAGCAAGCAAGCAAGCAATCGATCAATCAATCAATAATGAAGGGTGTGGGTTGCACAGACGAGGGAGGGTGTGCGATCGAAAAGGCAACCGAGGGGTTTGTACTGGGTACATGTGCTTTTGCATGGGGATGAATGGAAAGCTGTCGATATGACATGAGCTAAGATGTGACAATATTCATAGAATTGCGATGAAGAAGCTGGAAGCAGCTTTGAATAGGAGAAGCATTCAAAGCAAATCATTGAGAAATATTCTGTTGTCTTTGCAACCATTGAATAATGTCTTAAAATTACCCCCTATGAAGAAAGAGTCAGAGCAACCAAACTACGCCTCTTCAAAGTATCTGTACCCGTTACCAGGGTGCTTCATGCCCTTCTAAGTCGTCCGGGCTTGTTGCTCCTCCGTAAAACTGATTGGCTTTCCAGGGCATCATCTATCATTTTTAGGGAGCCCAAGTCGCCCTACCGCACCAACCCGCCCTGAATTTCTAGCAGGCACCTCATTGATGGAGAGGCGATAAACCCAATCGTCAAGATGAAAGGACGTTGTTGATAGACAAACCATTTCCCTAATTCACGACCACGCCAAGAAAGCTCCTTTGTTTTTAACAAATACACTATTTCCCTATCAACCTCTCATATCAAAATGGTACCTGACGCCCGTCTCCACGTTTAGGTTTTTCCTTTCCCTTTTTCTTCAAGCCCAAGGGGCACCACCACCAAAAAAGCTTGGTTATCTTAAACCGCCAGCGCCAAAAGCTGAGCTCAGACATGATCACTTATAAGCTCGTGCACAGTGAGTGAGGTAGATTTCATCTCCAGGGCCATCCCAGCTAGACTACGCCTGGCCAACAGCCCGAAGATTCCCGCACCCTGGACAATTCCAGAACATTTCGCATCCCAGCCCATGTCTGACTCGTCAGTAAAACAACATGTGGCTTGCTTCTTCCTCTGAAAGGAAAAGAAAAGAGTCAGAAAAGTGTTTGTTGTGTCTTGTATCACGCGACCATTGTCCAGCTTTGAGAGCTTGATGAGCAAGCAACCTTGATAGCTTTAAAGCTTGGTAACTACACTCCCAGAATGGAGTGCGTATCTCTGACGTCGATGAGGCTGCAGTGATCAGCGTGACTTCATCCTGCAGCCAATTAATATTCTGATACAAGGTACCTCCTTGAAGATTAGGTTACCATGTTGTACCTGATACTTTACCGAGCGGACGCGTTTTGGGTTGGGCTACAGCATCATCCGCATGACAGACCAGGCTAAAGACCTCCCTTGTCAATGCGTCTCGTAATTAATTGTTTGACCCTTCAGTGCACTTCTCTTCTCATCACTTCCGTTACAATGCTTCATCTTCAGTTCAGCTTCAGTATCCATGACTTCTCATACCATGTATGTATTCATACAGCTCATGTCCCCATAAGCTACCTTATGTAAGATAATTACTCGTAATAGTTAATCCCATAAACTCCTACCAATGCCAAAATCCAGCCTGGCAATGCCATCTTCATTCATAATCCGTTTTCCTACCCCTTTATTAAGGGCCATTCCCTAGCCTGCCTCTCGCTCCCTTGATCTGAGAAAAGAAGAAATCAAAACCAATCAAAACATTCCACAAACGCCTCATTCAAATATGCACAGCTCAAAACCCCCTTCTCGCCTCTTGAATTATACACTTTTGTAATGCCCCTTAGGCAAAGCTGTCCTCTGCATTCCAACGGCTGCTTCGCATCGTCCCCATGGTCTCATTTTCCGCCGTTACATCTTTGCAAGGTGAAGAGTTTTCACCCACAAGTGTCTCATCCGGTAGCAGGCCCTCAGCAACCAGTGTCTGAAACACGGCGTCTTTGGCTAGAACCGTCTCTCGGTCGATGCCGAGGCCATCCAATTTTCGTAATCGCTTGCAACTGGCCACAAACACAATTTGGTGTAGTCGTCGCCGTAACTTGGTCATCTCATCTAGTCGGCTAGAGAACAGTTGGTCTCGCTCGACATCTGTGTCAGGCAGCATGAACGGATCAACGTAGCCCTCACGATCCACAGGAACCAACATTTGTGTTGGCGCATAGAAACCAATCGTAATAGGATTGTCTCTCAGATCAAGCTGAGTGAGGTGTGGAAACTCAATAAGCAACTCCGTCACCATGGTAGAATCAGCCAGTCGGTTACCTGCCACCAGGAGCTTCTTGAGTCGTGGAATGAACCGGAGCGGTTCCAGATCTCGGATCGCGTTGAAGTTAATGTTCAACGTTCGGAGATTAGGCATCAGCTGACCAAGGTTGTCCGGCAACGCCTGAATCCCACAGTTGGCGAGCTCAAGAAGTTGCAAGTTGAGAAAGTCCACTGTGGGCTCAAAGGTGCCCAGGTAGTTGCCAGAAAGGAAAAGCTTGCGGACTTCGCAAGCTGAAGAAAGGAAGCCAAGGTCGAGAGCCTTATCTGCCCGTTGCTCCCTGAGACTCAAACTGTCAAGCTTTCGAGCTCGGCTGAAGCCACTCAACTCAGTAATGCGGTTACGATCAGCATGTACTGAGTGTAAGTTGGGCAGATTGCTGACGTCCAAACAGGTAAGTTGATTATCGCTCAGTTCCAACTGTCGAAGCGTTTTGATACACGATGGCGCCACAAAGCTTGTAAGCTTGTTCTTGGACAGCCTCAATCGTGACAGAGCGGGAGCCAGCTCGAGGTTCCGGACCGATGAAACCCTGCTGCCTCCCAGATCGAGCTCAGTGAGGCGCTCCATCTTAACTCTTGCAAAATCAACCTCCTCGATCAAGTTGTCTCGGGCTCGAAGAGACAGCAGTCCATCATGCGTATCGAGGCCGTCAAGGCTCGTAAGTTGGTTGTTGTCGGCCCTGATGCTTCGCAGATGTACCAAACCCTTGAGAGCAGAAAGGCTCTTGACCTCATTACCAGAGATATCCACGTACTGAAGGTTCATCAAATGATCCCAAGATGTCAACTCGGTCAGCATATTCTGCGATACCTTGAGCTGCCGAACACTAGGCGGCACACCATCCAAGTGTCCCAGTGCATTCTTGGAAGCGTCTAGTGTTACCAGTTTGCCGCAGAACTGGTCCAGCATGTGCAGACTTCCCAGCCGCTTCTCGTGAAGATCTAGTTCTGTGATGTCTTCCCAGTAAGGCTCATACGGCTCAACCTCACTAAGCTTGTCCACAAGTTCCCGTATCGTCATGGACATGACCTTCTTAGAACCATCTCCAGTGGCCGCGTGCCGTCGACCCATAACATAACTAACCTCGAAGCCGAACGACTGATCCGTATTATTGATAGTAAATTCAGACAAAGGGCTAAGGGAAAGCTTTCCAACATTCTGGCCGATCATGACACTGTCATCCGTAGGAGTCGGGTAGAAGTTGTTGTTTGGCGTTGGGTTTACAACGAAGCTGAGACTTGTGCGGCGGCCGTCGGGTGTTTTGTGACTGACGACGCTTGTGTCCCCAATGATGCTAACTTGGCGCTGGTCATCAATAGGAAGCTCGATTGTGCTATCCTCGTCTTGCTCGTCAATCCGCGAAACAGGACGAGGAACAAATGCTGGGCCATTTCGTGAAGGAATACGGTTACTCCAGCCCTGGCCATTACCACCGTTCTTCAATGCTGATTTTCCAATGCTGGCATGGCCTGGCGACTTCCTAGGTGATGAACTATTGTTGAAATGGCCACTGGGAAGCTCAGGATCATCTTCGAGATTGTCCAAATCCTCTGCCACCACCACATCTTGTATGATGGATGCAACAGGCGAAGAGAACGTGATGGTGAGGTTACGTTTCTTGGTGGTCGTCGAGGGAGTGCTGTTAGCCTTGTCATCGTGGAAACTGCTCTCATCTTGGCGAGATTCTTCGAGATACAGCTCGGAATCTTCCATTACCCGGGCATCTAACTTCTCGAACTCTTCTCCGACAAGACTATTCATCTCCGGGCTCAGTTGCCCATCAGGTGACAATGTCGTGAAGCCTCTAGCAGATTGGAACTTTGCAAACTTGGATGGGCTGGTGGGCGATCTGGCCTGGCTCGGGCTGCCAGCCGCGTTGCTCTTCTTGGCGGTGGTGAGGTGGAGGTTCTGCAACTCTCTCGTCAAATCCACGGACAAATCTGGGATACTGGCGAAAGGATCATCCTCACTGTCGGATGGAAGAATATTCATAGGCCGCCGAGTAGGTGTCTCCTTCTTCTTGATCCAGATATTGTTTTGCTTATCGAGGTACATACTGCCCACTCGATCCGGGATAAGATGTGACACACTTTCGGGCATGATGGTTCTTCGGGTCTCAGAGCCATGCGAGGACGTTGTAGGATAGGTTCTATTTGTTGAAACCCCCGATGATTGGGAATGATAGTCGCGTGAGGGACTTGATGGTAGCGCATCATGAGCAGGACCGGCGGACAATCGAATGTTAGGTGGATCGCTGATGACTTCGTCTTCAGTATTGTATGACAGCTCTGATCGCTGGCGAGGTGCCTTCTCAATTTCCCGCTCAATTTCTTGATCGGCAAGAATTGCTTCCTTGACTAGGCCCATGGATCGCATAGATAAGGTAATGATGTCTCCCATGTCGCTAAACTCCTGGTACTTCCTCAACCGCTTGATCAGCTCTGGATCCTCCTGATGCTTGGGTGGTCTGGGCATCGGGTTTCCTTCACGGCTTGGAGGACGAGACAAGGGCTCATTCGTTGACTCCTGATAAGAGTCATCGAGGTCATCCCCTTCGGGTGTGCCGTGCTCAGCCTCCGATTCTTCCACACTTGAGAGACCTGGTGGTCTCACTTGGTTGCGGATCATGGCCATGATTTGTGCAGCCTGGTCGACAAAGTCCTGAGTCCTAATAGACGGCTTACGGTCAACCTCACTATGGCCATCCGTAGAGTAGCCCAGAGTCTCCTCCTGTAATGCACGGACAAGAGTCCTCTTCGGCTTTTCGTGGGTTATATCATCCTCCGAGTGCATGGTCTCGTTCGGCTCACTACGCTGGGACGATCCACGGCTTGGCGTAGGACTGCGTGGGCGGAGAATATTTCTCATTGCAAGCACGTTGGGGTTCGCAAGTTGGAACTCACTAGGTCGTGCATCCTTGCGTTTCCTTCCCATAATCGACTGCATGTCACGGCTGGCGGACTCCACTCCTTCTAACCGATTCTCTCGGCCAAAGGCAATGTCGGAACGATGTAGCGTGCGGCGACGCTTTGGCGTTGGATCCTTGGACGGAGACGTTCGAGGTCTCTTACCCTCTGATCCGCTATCGCGTTTGGGGGTATTGACATTGCCTGGAGCACCCTTTGCTGGACTCAGGGATTTGCTGTGGATCTGACTAGAACCCGAGATTGTCCTGTGGTGCTTGCTACCAGACGAAGACGTGGACTTGCCCCGGCGTCTGCGTACGAGTAACTGGGCGTCATGACTGGGAGACGCTACCTGCTCCGGATGTTGAAGAACTGACTCAACTGGTGGAACATCTGGTGACTGAGGGGCATCATTCTCCTTGTCGGAATAAATTGCATCTCCTTGAGAGACATAAGAAACTTCCTCACTAAACTCGTATCCTTCAAGATCTCCAAGGCCAAACCGACTGAAGGATCTTCCACTGATAGGCCTGTGACTCGTTGTCGGTAGGGCAGGGCTAGACATGGAGTCTCCGTATTCGTGAGCGGGCATATCGGACTGATCGCGAGGAGCTTGAGATCCTGAGGATTGCCGGGAAGGGGTACCTGACATGCTTTCCTCGAATTGACTGATACGCCGGAGCAGTGTTTGGTTGGTAAATGTGTCATAAGGGCCAAAAAGCTTGAGAGGACTTCCAGCAGATGGCGCACTTCTGCCCTGATTAATCTGCTTCTTGTCTGGACTGGGGAAAGGAGCTCGTGGCAAGGACGGGCTAATGTTGAAGTAGTCGTTTTGATATGGGTTGGTAGCTTCCGTTCTTACGGAAGGAAACTGTTTGGGAGTGCTGGCCTGCAGGGACTCCTCGGGAAGCATTCCACTTGTGTCAACGCCCAAGCCAGGGCTGAGATCACGATAGCGGAATGAACCATCTCCTGATCGACCCCCTCGTTGGAGGTTCAAGAATCCGCCTTTTGTTGCATATTCTTCAGTATCCTCAGGAGTAGCAGAAGCTTCCGGGTTAGGCTCATCAAATCCCGTCTTAGGGTCAACTGCAGGATCTAGCAGCATTTGATTAATGCGCAAAGCTTCGAGTTTCTGCTTCAATCTGTCTGCTGGCAGCTCAATGGGCGCAAAGTCCATATTGCCGTCCTTGTCGCTCTGCTTGCCGATAAGAATGGGACTGAAATCTTCATTGCGAATCACGCTTTGGCCGCTAATCTTTCGAACGCTACCGTTCGTCTCAGAAGGAGCGCCTAAACAGCTCTCACCGCGATAAGACTCGTCTCGGTGTCTTGAGGGGGTTTCATCTCGAGGGCTAGGTATACTGGACACCATAGAATCTTCCACATTAAGCTTGTATTTTATCTCTCTTTGTGCACGTCGGGGGCTAGGGCTTGGTGTAACATCGTTTGGATAAAATGGCTCTTGGTCCTCAAGTTCATCAAGCTCGTCGAGTTGACTCAGATCGGGTTCGAGGTCGTTGCTGGCAACGCGCTGGGGATATGACGGTGGACTAGACGGCATCATAGAAGATTCCAGGCGTCCCTCTTCGTCTGCATCGTCACCTGAAGCGTCGGGCGGTCTGAACATGTCTTGTAATCCGGTCGCAGCTGAACAAAACAGGTCGCGCTGTTCGCCATACTGAACGTCGCCGTACACCAGTCGTCTCTTCCACTCTGGTGTATCCTGTTGCCTTCCAGGTGACGATTTGTGTTGAATAGTGTTATGCACAACAGAAGCGGTCGTGGAGGCAGAGACAGATCTACTGGCAAACCTTCCGGGTGGAATTTTGGAGCCTTGTGATGATGGTCTAACGATGCGCTGGCTCGAAATGTTGATATCATTCGCGGTGCGCTCGCTAAGTATGTTGAAGCTCGAATCGCGAGCAGCTGAGGATAATTGGGGTCGTGAGCCCAACGTTCTACGCGGTATCCTACTCGGCGTCTCTCTTGGTTTTGTCTTGGGTTCTTCGGTATCTTTCAGAGGGGGAAGTTGAAAGGCAGAGGAATCGGATCTGGGCTGCGAAACCCAATCCTCGGACAATGAGTCCAACCAAGCGTGCTCCATGGTGTCACCCTGGAAGCGCAAATCAAGGTGTGAAAATGTCAATGCGAAGCCATGAACTAAACAAAAATCATAGGCGGCGGTTGGTGGGGTCGCGAGGTGATGTGTTTATGTTGCAAGTGTACAAGGGACGACTCAAAGACAGGGCCTAGGAGGAGAGGAACGAGAATGCTGAGGTGAAGATGTTTTAAATCACAGGCGAGAAGTAGGGTTGTTGAACTAAGACATGGGGTCTCGACAAAATATTTAAACAAACAAGCACATGCGAAATACAGATCGAGAGACGACGTTGTTTGCGCGTATCCTTGAGCTTTGGACTTTGGAGAATCGAGATAAACAAGACCAGGGTCCTTGATACGGTTAGAGCCGTTGCTCTGTCAACGGTGGGACCCGCGTATGCTAGCCAGTATCATGAACGATCTTGATTGCCAGGGGAGGAAAACTCAGGACCTTGATCCTAAAAGACAAAAAGACTTGAGGTAACTTAGCCTAAGCTTATAGGACTCCTCACTAAATTTATTTTAGCACCCTAAGGTATTCTAAGCTCTTATGCTTTCTTGCTCCCCGAGCACATGCTTCAAAAAGCATTTTTTGACCCTTATCACACGGATGGTCTTCAAATTTCAATTAGAAACAAAAGCATGAATGCAAACATCTTCTCTATTGTTTCCCATTCGATTCTACTCCTCAATAAGAAGGATTTTCTATGTGAATGGACTTCCATCGCTCTGTGTCACCGTCATGACGTACAATAAAGCACTTTACGCGACACCACGTGACTTGACGCGGGGCGCGTCTCCCTGGTGATAGACCGTGAATCCATTTCTTTAGACAGGGATCAGGAATCAATAATCACCCAAACTGTCGGTCAATGCTGTACTCTGTATATGCTCCTAAAGACAACGAATTTCCACCAGGAGGGCGCAAGCCTCCGATACTATCAACATGGCCGCCCAGACCGTTGATCCTCTAGCAGACGAGCTCGCTTTGGGATGGGGTGAAGATACGATTTACTGCGAAGCGACTTGCGACCCCGAAGATGTCTTGTACGAAGGCTCAGACGACGAGAACTACGATAACCCTATGTCACGAAAACTGCGTATCGAAGCTGCCGGTCAAAGATTTCTCGACGGAAAAGCTCCTGTCCTCTTGACCGCATTGTTCAGAGGTCCCTTTGATGCGAAGTCCTCGAACTGGGTTAACCCATGGCGTTCAAAACACCGAACGGCTGGAAATGCAAGAATAATAAGGACATCACCAGGAAAATTGAAGAGGTCCGCCAATGTTCGACGCAACGTATCTATACCAGAGACAGTTCAGCCGGCTAGTGATAGTCTGGAATGTCACCTCCCGAGCCCCGAAAGCCTCAACCAAACTTCCGAGACCGAAACACACCCTTATTTGGAAGAAGATGAGCTGGCCAAGGTCCGAGAATGGAGAGATGCCGTGGATGCTGAGAAGAAACCGAAGGACGAGTTTTGGGCATCTACACCGCAAGGGTCATTATCTGAGAGAAAGCGAAAGGCCAAGGGATCTTCATGGTTGAAACATTTGGCGGATAATAAACGACGACGAACAGGTGTCACGGAAACAGGCTCCATCGATACTCCAGTCCCGTCCCGAAATCAATCTTCGCTCTCAGCTACGGCATTCAACACATCATTTTCAAGTGTCCCCGATCGGTTGCCGTCTTCCGCCATTGCGAAAAAGAGATTCTTCTCAACACCAAGCAAAGTCTCAGTTCCCCAACGAGGCTCTGTACCCGGAACTACTGATTTGAGAGCTCAAGATGAAACGGCTAGCAATCCTTGCCCAGCTTTTGAGACCCAAGAAGATGACAGTTTCTGTTTCAAAATGCGACCAAAGCTCAATCAAGCTGTGGAAACTGCATCGGACCAAGATGCCTCCATGTCCAGAGATGAGGGCACTTGGTCCGGTCTGTCAACAACCCCTAATGACGATATGGCCAGCACAGTATCCGATCTACAAGACCACACACCAGTAGAGGAAGGGCGCAGCCTACGAGGGTCAGAATCAGCGATGGAGATTGACCAAATCGCTGTGACAAGCCCTCTGTCATCTATTTCAAGCAAGAAGTTTCGTGGATTCGAGATTTCTGAAAGCCGACCTGATAGCGCCACGACATCTGATTCGGAGCTCACAAGTTGTCCTAGTCAAGTCTCGGCGGAAGACAGAATACTCCTTGCTGAAGAAATGTATAGCGAAGAAGATCGCGAGGGCAGTGTAACTGCTTCTATGGATGAATCTAGCGAAGAAGAGGAAGAGGAAGAGGTTGGCAAAGCGAAAGCCACTGAAGTCGTATCCCCAACAACAACAATCAATAATAGGACGCCACAAACCTTGGCACGACGTCGTGAGGCTGAGACGACGCCATCAAAACCCCCAACACCTTCTCATGCTGAGTATCTTCTCAGAACTTCAATCAAGAAGAGGTTCATTCCTCAAAGCTCATGGGAAAAGTTGGCAAAATTGACTGGAAGTCCTGCCTATCAAAGTTTACCCCAAAGAAGAGCATCTTGCCCGTCGAAGCTGGCCTCCAACTCTCCCAGTGGTCGACGGAAGACAACATCGGTTCAATCTACTCCCATGAAGACGACTCTACGTCGAGCTTTGAGTCTTCCTCAGCCGTCGTTACAGAACGTAAGGAGACCAACTGTTGTCGATAGCCCAGCCAAGGAGCAACAGCTGGAGCAAGAACAGCGCCAACCCAACTCACCAAAGAACACACGCATTCCCTTCTCACAGCAGACCCCATGGGTCGGTAGTAAGCTTTCTCAGTACGCTACACTGAGCCTAGGCAAAATACCTACAGACAGCCCTATGTCAGAGTTAAAGGAAACGGACACTATCGTCGCTGAATCTAGCCCTGTGGAGCAGACACCTTGGGCAAACGAGATGGCCGAACTGCAAGCGATACCCCCAGCCCTGACACCTGTAGTCGAGATGGAGGATTGCACGGCAGTCGAAGAGCCAAACACACCAGCCGTTGCATCTCAAGTTGATACGTCACTACAGGATGCCTCTGCGGCAGCCACAACGGTCATAGAATCGACACCTGAGCCCCAATTCTCGGTCAAGTCGTTTGCATCCTTCAGATCACCTTCCCCAGGGCATGGTTCTCGAAGAAGCAAACGCGCTGCTTGGAGGGGATCGGGAAGTCGTATGCCGAGCACGCAAGGTATTCTGGCTTCCGCAACGAAGAATCCTTGGGTGGTCAGGAGCTCTGAACGTCGAGTCTCCTTCGCACCGCTACCCCATGAGACCAAGGGACACTCGAGTAGCCCAACAACGCCTTGCCCATCTACGTCTAAGGGACGTCAAGGCTCACCACCACCTGATACTCCTATGTCTGAACTTCCTACGTCTGGAGATGACAAGTTCCATAAGCACTTTGATGCCGTGGTGCGAGGACCTATTATCCGTCACAAACAGCGTTTGCTCCCATCAGAATCACAGCGTACAATTGGCAGCCCAATGCCAGATGCCATGGCAGAGGCTTTCCTTTCGGCAGACCAGTTACGTCAATCAGCTCCTCCTTCAGATCCGACTAAGAGCGATCGCGAGTCTGATGAGTCGCAAGACCCTATGGAAATGGCGGAAGATGTTTTCCGCGAGATGGACCACGTATTCGAATGGAATCTCAGTGGAACAGAGTCATCACCCCAGAAGACTCAGGGCCAGCAAAGTCCATGGTGAAAGGATCACCAAGAACGTTTACAGCTACACGAAGGCTTCATTGCGGGCTCTGCCCCTATGGATAAATTTACTACTTCACAAAAAAGAGGTTTTTGTTTTTCATGCATCAGCATTCATGCCGAGCGTCGCGAACCTCGAGCGTATCAGGAGTTTAAGGATGATCAGGGAATGAAAGACACGACAGTCAGACTACGGGAGTCATATATGGAGGTTCACATACCACTCAGGCGTATAACGGGTAGATACCTCAAGTAAATTCATCAACACGAATTCGAATTATGTTATGTTTACTCAGAATCGTAGTTGTGAGGGAGTGGTAAGATGAGTAGGGGGATATAAGAAAAGACAGGATCTCCGTCCTTAATGACAAAAAGCCTTAGGTAAATTTAACATAATTTAATATAAGTTAGTTAGATTTAGAGAATCTTAGACTAAGTATTCTTAGGACCTTGATCTAATATCAGAAGTCTTGCACCCTGGGGATGAGACACGCAAGCTCTGTTACAGAGGCAACACTACGGAGTATCAGGCTCGAAATCGGATTTACGACACGCGCCGATATGGAATAGGACCAGCTCAGAGCTATAGAGCATTTACTACGTATTGTACACTCAGTCAAGTCAGTCCATGTTGTTCCAACCACGTGCACGCCCAACATTCCGAGGCCCTGGAAACGAGGTGACAAGCTTTCTCATGCTGTACCTCGTCCTCGGGAGCAAGAAAACATCGGACATTGATATGAGGGTGTCAAAATGAACTTAACGAAGGGTATCCTAAGTCCATACTAAACGTATGGTAAACTTATGCTAAGTTACCCAAGTCTTTTCATCATTTAGGATCAAGGTCCTGGGTTTCTTTCTTCCCGTAGCTCATAGCATTCGATTCTGACACCGCTTCTTACAAATGCAAATCATGACGAAGATGCATAAAAACTCTTTTCCTTCGCCTATTCAAAAAGAAACGTGCATGATGCAAGGCATGTAATGCTGTCTCCCTCTCATCGCCCATGAGCCCGCGGTTGCGGAGCTGATTCGCCAGGAACCAACGGGCGCCTCACAAATCTCTAATTGAACTTAACTTAACTTACGTTTTGATGTTTTTAATAGCAGCATGTAACGATTATGCCAAGTGGTACAACGAAGCACTTCCTCGCCTTGATTACACGCCCCCTGGCGGCACATGGTTGCGAGGGGAGCTGTTTGTGGATGGGTTGAGCTAGATCGACGATTCAGTGTGGTGAAAGCTTTGGCCAGTGGAAGTTTCGGTGTAGACTAGAAGCAGCGACGGAACGTGTGTCAAGATGCCGGAATCGTATTCTGGAGATGATCTCTCAGGGGGGAGATACTTTGTCGTCCGTGTTGAGAAATTGAGGATTCGATGCCAGGGCTGTTGGATATCTCAGTGACACAGCGGGATCGGGGGTGGAGCAGTTTTCCGCCCAGTCCGGTCCCGGGAATGGTAATATGCATGCTCTGGAGGAGGAAGCTTATTAGTCGGATCTGAGGTATAGATCCACGCAATATCTTGATGTAATTCCGGTCTTGCGTTGCTAGGGCTGTCGTCTCTTGTCTCCAGCTGCACGTTGCGGTTGGTAAGAAGACCCATTTGCAAGAGTCAGATGACCACAAAGTCTGTGGGTTTGTGGATTTGTATCCATATACTGGCAGATCTCTGAGCGTGAGTCCAAGATTTGTCTTGAAAGAATACCAAGAGGCGGGGAATCTTGATGCAGAGCAAGGCCGAGTTGAGCCCTACTACGAAGCAGATAACGCTCGACCGGGTCTTTAACCCGGTTGAGGCGGCTAAATAAGGGCCGCATTGATAATCATCCTTCAGACACTGTCTTTGGTGAGAGTGACAGAGAAGCACACGACATATTCAAAGGATCGGCCGTTTCTCCTTCCACAGTGCTTCTCGCTTCCCCCTTCCCCTGAATTGGCGCTGGGCCAACGCCGTAGGACATGTCTCACTTGAGATAGTCCATGTCACTCAAGATTTGAAGCCGGGGGTGACAATGAGGCCGGGTTGTGTTGAAGGTTGAGGAATTCGAACGTCATGGAACGTGAAGTCGAGGCACGTTGTTGAGAGACGGGCAACGATTGGCCGGAGAGTGACATGCACATCTCTGTGGCATTGACTTTGGCGAGATAAAAAAGAGTCTGGCTAAAAGACGGGGTAGACCAGCGACTTTAGTGATTGGAGAATCGAGGTAGGGATGGGCAGGGCAGGGAATCTTCCACGGCTTCATGTGTTTCGATAGTTGGTGCCGGTGTTGGTGTAAGAGACCCAAGAGCCACTTTGGCGGGATGGGACGTGCCGTCATCGTGTAAGCTACAGTAGCTCAACGAGATGATACGACCAGGAAAAGCGTCCCCCCCATCAGTCGAGCAGAATCCTTCATTATTCATGCGTTTTGAGAAACTGTAAATTTGTCCGGGGCACCGGGGAGGGTTGATAGCAAAAGTCTCTTTTACCCGGAACGATATAGGGTAAGGTCTAACCATGGATGTTTCAGTGCACGCCTCTTTCGGATCAAGGGCTCGAAACAAATTCCACCGACTAAACGTTGCAGAACAAACATCCATGACTTCATACAAGTATGAGCACCGTCGGCGGCCGCAGTCATATGTGAATTCGGCTCTTTTGTCTTCTTTCTTGCGGCTGATGCATGTTATTAGCGGGGATATCTCGACAACGATCCAACGTCTAACAACACACCCCAAGGCTATAAGCTAAGCGCACAATTGCAACAATAGAATAAAAAAATAGCATCTCGTGCAATATACCCTATTCTGCAATAGGGATTCGGTAAAGGGCTCGAAAATGAAGCGATCCACGGTAGCTTATTCACGTTTCCTAGATGCCATTTCAGGGGAATATGATCAAGCTCAAACAGAAAAAGAAAACCATAATACGCCAGAGGGGGTACGGACGGCAGGGCTGGAGCCATACAACAGAGTTGCTGAGAGAACGTGTCTCGGGGGTTTCATTGTGCCATCGGAGATTGATGAGCTGGCTGGCTATGATGATGATGAACGATGGAATGAGGAAGCTCTGTGCTCTGGGGTCAGCGACTGAAAAGACCGGACGTGGCAAGACGACGCCAGACTCTTCATCTACTGGCCAAAGCCATCAGGTTGTGTAATGGACAATAAAAATGTAAATTGTAAGCCGCAGACCGAGTCTGTAGTCTGAGCCAATACCAAACCGTCCAGATGTCAATGTATTGTGCGCTGGGGTCTCAGTTTAGAATCTGGGGTTATGATCAGCGCATATATGAAATCGAAATCGCACTGTCGGCGCAACTGACCTGACCTGATATCAACAACACCCATCATGGATGCATTGCGAAGATGTCATGATCTTGGCCAGTTTCGAAGCATCACATGACACCCTTTTGGATTCCCACCAAAGAGAGCCCCGCACTAAGAGACGCCATTTGATGCATTGATGGAGGGTGAACGATACGATACGTGTGCGATGTTGGGAGAGTATGACGAGATTTGTTGATGATAGGCAGTTACTTAGGCCTGTGATATACGATTCACATGCAATGAGAGCTGCTTGATGAATTCTTACAACTCAAGTGAGTACTGTAAACTGCCTGTGGCTTAACCAATTCGAATTAACAGCATGGCAACCTCGAGAGAGAATCCAACCTAGCCAACCAACAAGGACCTGCATACGCCATGTTCGAATAGGAATCCAAACCAAAAGATTCCGAAACCTTAGCCACGCCACTTCTCTCTATCTCAACCTCGACCATTGTCCTTCACTTTTTGTTGTCAAGGGATAACCTAACTAGTCCCTTCAGTGTAGCCTCGTCGGGGAACCAAACCATCCAGCAGCCGCATCAAAAGAGAGATGAAGCATCCAATCATGAAAGCCAATTGCTGACAGAAACCATCAAATGTCACGAACCAAACGTGGGTCTCCCTTGCGGGTTGCATAGCCGAGAATGAAAGGGTGAACGTGACCAAAGCGAAAGAAAAATCCAAGAAATGACCCAAGAATGACCCAGTGATGATCCTTGTGAAACGCAGCAGAGGTTCCGCCAAGCGGCCGATAAAATACGTCAGCCTTGGCTCAAAGTTTGCAACTCTGACTTTGAACTCTAGACAAACAATTCAGAACTTTAGAGACATACATTCTCAAGATATAGCATTGGTAATGGTTGAATAGGTGTCTTATCAGCCATTGACTTCTATCAGACAGCACAGCTTCCTCAAAAGTCATAGGCATGATGCAGTTTTATTTCCTCACCCTCAAGAGGCAGGGTTAGATGCAAAACCTCCACTTTCTAGCAGCAACGGCGCAGCGGGGCTTCTGAATAATTGCCTAAAGCATCGTGAGTCCGCCCAATGGTTATTCAAGCTGGATCCTTGATGATAAGGACATGCATGGGGGATCTGACGCTTCACGCATATCTGCGGAGCGTCCTTTTACAGCGGGACTAACTATGATACTGTACTCTTCTAGGCACATTGCAACTTCAATTGCAGACTGCGAGTGTAAGTGTGACTCGGTGAAGTGGTAAGAAACATATGCAGATAATACTGGGCAATGCAGATCTGATAAGCAGAGAGCGATAATGATTTGCAGTTGATCGGACTGAGGCTTTGGGTGATCCAAGCTGACTATACTCCCTGACTCCGTATTGATATAATGAACGAATGTCGTTCCACAAGTCTGATCAGAGTTACCAGCTGGCAATGTCTACATATTTTGAGGCTGACTGGCATCAAGGTCCCCTAGAATTTCACCTTCGAGAAGCCCGGTTATCTCGCAATCCATCCACATGGTAGCGATAGGGATCAATAGGAAGGGTTTAGCAAGCCACACCCCCTTCATTCCCATCTCATTCCCTCTCGTCGCAATCACAATCACAACTGAAAAACCTTATCAGTCTCTCAACACTCCCCTCCTTAACATCTGCTGTGTTGCAGTTTCATTAACAACTTGGCCTCAAATCCCTTGCTTCGACCGTCTTAGATAACAATAACCGGTGTTTGAGCCTCTCAACACTAAAATCACTTTCCATCCAACCTCTCTTTCACATGGGCACCACGGATAGCGCTCCCGGTGCCGCAACACATTAATTAGTATCCACTGGGGTGACCGCCGCTGGTTGGGCTTATCCAACAGCTTGGGAATTGGGTTCCTGCGACGAGCACAGACTTGGGCTGAGTTTCACGGTGTGTGCGTATACGGTATTGGTTACTAGGGCTGATCTGCTGCTGCTGCTCGACCAGGCAATCCCTTCATCCATACGATGTTTTTAGTTGCGGTGTAGGTAGAGACATCCATACCGGGGAACGATGAAGCCAGGCCCGGAACTTGGCAATCAAATAATTTGGCCTCCGGAAGTTAATTGAATACGGCCACTAAGAGCCCGGAACCCCGCGAAATGGCACAGTGATGGGCTGGGAATGGACTGGATTGCATTGATGTCTGGTTTGACCTGAAAAATAGTATCCGAGTCACCCTGACTTTGATCAAGTCACCCCGCCAGAGAGACAACCCCTAGTCACTGCCAAATGCCGGGCTGGGTAACGGGTCAGGTACTTGTCAGTCAAAAAGATACATCTTTTCTGATGGCTTGATGTTCTAGGGCACCCTCCCTAGCCTCCCTACAGTGATTGACCGACACTGAATCTGCTCTGCTGGGTTTTACTGATGGGACTGCACTGGCAGTGCCCCGCCCGGGCCATGAAATGCCCCTCCCTCGGTCTCAGATAGCACTTTGACTTGCCTTACCGCCCCCCGAAAAAAAGCCAACCTAAAGCCAGAGGCAAGCCCCCCGGCCCCGTATCTACGAATCATTCCTCCACGCCCACATCTTCTCCCATCCACATTCATCCTCACAATCTCAACTCACAACTCGCAACTCTCTCCTCCTTCTTCCTCTCTCCTAACAAACCAAGCAAAGCGTGTCGCGCCAGATGTCCTCCTCCTCATGTCCAGTCCGCATCGTCTGTCCGAAAATGCCGCACACGCCGTTCAGATGAGCGAGCCAGAGCAATGTATCCGTACCTGTTCCAGTTCTGCGCCTGTCCCTGAGGCCCTGCCAGATACTTCTGCGACAGGCCATGGCGCTGGTGCAGGTATAGCCATAGCGGGACAAGATAGCAGTGTCGCTGGCCCTAATCATGATTATGATGATGTTGATGATGCCCATCAAGGGCACCTTGACCAATCCCCCGCCGTCGCCCTTGCTGCTGCTTCCGCTGGTGATCCCACAGCCGACAACACTACTCCCACTCCCTCTTCCGTCTCTCCCTCCCTACCGCCACCCTCTGCAGACAAGGTGCCCAACAACGTGCCTGATTCTGTTCCTGATTCTGATTACGTGCCCCGTGGTGATGCCAATGCCAGGGACACTCCAGACCAAGCCGATACCCTCCCCATCGGCGTTGCTCTTGACCCTGCCTCTGCCTCAACTTCCAGTAATAAGAAGGCCCGTGGCCCCGGTCCCCTGCCGAGGCAGACCGGTCCTTCCCTGCTGACCCAAGCCTTGGCTTCCGCGAGAGGTATCACCAATGTCAAATCTCCCAAATCCTTCTCTCCTACATCTACTCCTCCTATAACTTCGCCATCTCCCCCAACTCTTACAAATACATCCACTACCGCTCGACAGTCTAACCTAGACAAGACCGTCCCATCCTCTGCGACTACCTCGACTCCAACTACTCCCACTGCGCACTCGAGTCTTTACTCATTGACAGGGCCACCAACCGCACCAGCGAACCTCGCTTCGCAATACGATCGCGATAGCGCCTCAAACCCCTTCGAATCTTCTTATCACAATGTTCCAGCTCAGCGCACCGCTCCTAGGCCGTTAGCTAGAGCCACTTCCGAATCTATCAATATGGGAGCGTCTACTACTGTTACAACGATGACGTCGCTCGTCCCTCGGGAGGCGGCGAGCGTCCCATCGACTTTTAGCCATTCAACTCTTGCTACTACACTTCGAGGTGCTCTTGATCATCGTGAACCGATTGACATGCCCCGTGGCAAGGCATCGACATCTCTGGATCTCGATAGACAATCTGTTGACTATTACCAACCCCAAGCCACAAGCTACACAGCAGCAGCCCTTATTGACCGACCCGTCCCTCTCGATACTCGCTCAGGAACCAAGACACCACCCTTGGCGACGCGAAAGGAGGATGCGAAACCCGTTCAACAGAGGCCGGTACAATGGGCAAAGATGCCGCCTCATTGGAGTGGCACTAGTGCGGAAAAAACTGAAAAGATTTGGTCCATTGGTTCTGCGGAAGGACAACAAGAGGATGGCTTAGTTGAGAAGTCTGTGACTGAGGCAATGGCTGGCCTGGAGCATAATGCTCGTAGCCGCAAGTCTAGTTACAGTCTACGATTCTTCAAAGAAGGCCTGCCACCAGAGGATAAGCCACGTCGCAAGGATACCAAACAAACGGCGAAAGAGAAATTGGCACCTCTTGAGGAGGGTCATCAACATGCCTTGCGTGAAGCTTCCCAACCGACAACCTCTGACAAAGAGCCGACGGCCATTCGCACTCGCCAGGAAGACCGGAAAGGTTCTTTTTTCACATCAGATTCGCTCGATGAACAGCCTGTTCTGAGCACATCTCCTAGCGAGGATTATTTTCCCATTCCAGTCAATGGCTCCGTCAAATGTGAAGACAAGGCGTCGTTGCAAGTGCAGCAGCCAGTCTCCCAGGCTAAAGATGGAAACGAACAGGTGGAGTCGGCCAAAGTTGTGGGGCCGATCCCGGTCGCCAATACCGAGACCGCCCGTGAAGCCGAAATTGTGGAGTCCAGACGGGACTCGGCGGGCAGTGCTCATACTGATGTCGGATCTCGCGATGATGGAGAAGCCGAAGAATCTGGGGAAGAAAAGATCTCATCTGCCGTCTTTTTGCCCCACCAAGAGCTCCAAGATCCTTGTGTAAGTGAACCGCAGGACCGCATTGCGGCCCGTAGTATCCGCGTGCGGTCTCTATCGCAAAGTAATCAGCGTCCGTGGCTTGTGAAGGCCGATGAGCCAGAGTCAGAAGCCATCCATGAGAAGGATGAACCTCCTTATGGAATTTCCCGTCACCCTTCTCATGAGAAGCTTACCTTGAAACGCGGTGACCTCATCCCCCAACAGGGTGAAGAGGGTGCCGTTATTGAGGAGGAAATCACAGTGACAACTGACTCTCATAAACAACCGCAAATCGTGAGCCAGTATGAAGACCATGTCCATGATCATCAGCATGACCCTCAAGAGCCTCTGGAGGCGATCGAGCTCATTCCGTATAAACATCAAGTTGGTGGACACACCACCCTCTGGAGATTCTCTCGAAGGGCTGTCTGTAAGCAACTCAACAATAGGGAAAATGAGTTTTACGAGACTATAGAGAGATACCACCGTGATCTGTTGCCTTTCCTTCCTCGGTACGTCTGATCGACTTGTGTTTTGCGACCCTTTGCTTCTGTATTATTGAGATCGTGCTGAAGTGCTAACTTTGACAGCTATATCGGTGTATTGAATGTCACCTTCCAGAAACAAGGTCGCCGAAAGAGCACGTCCAAGAAAGACGAGGTGGCAGCAGCCGAGCGCAAGAAGGCACAGGAAAAGCTTGAGTCTAGTAGAAACGAACTGGAACAGAACGAGGGCCAGGACGCCATTACAGTCGAGAAACCGACAGGCCGAGTTATCAGCCAGTCTCTCGCCAATAGCAACATTCCTGTTCCGACGGTAACTTTCGACGACAACAGGCACATTCTTCCCCGAAACCTTCTCCAACCGATGCCTTTGCCAAGAGAATACCGACGACAAAGTATCTCAACTTCCACTGTATCAAATCCCTCCGTGCCATCTTCTGGAACATCGAGCAGACCGCCTCTAGATGAGCGACCCAACAGTTGGGGCGCAACCATGGTTAACAAGAGGTTGAGAAACGAGGTTTTCAACGACGCATTCCTGAAGGAACCTGTCAAGATTCATCGACATCGCCGACCACACCAACGATCAATTCCACGTCCTACTTTGCAACGCCTCCTGCGATCCACGAATTCTGACCCTGCTTTGATCAAAAGTAACTCCCCGTTCATCCACGTTCACGATGAAGCAAACGGCTATCCTCAGGAACGAAAGATTGCACATCACTACTCACACAGTGATCTCGGACCTGGCATGGATGAATACGTTCAGTCTGAGCCTGAGCAGGCTCCCGAAGAAGTTAAGGATGTGACTGGAACAAGCGCTCCTGAGCCGGAAACTCTGAAGGAAAACCCTCTTACAGCGAAGAAGAAGCGCAGGTATTCTGCTGGCGGTCTTCGACGGAAACCTGAGGATGTCAGAGAATCTAGGGGAGACTTGAAGTACTTTGAGGAGGCTGATGATGCTGGGTATAAGGGAGACAACGAAGATAAGCCCAAGCGACACTCAAAGACACATTCTACGAATGGACACCATCATCCTGACACAAATGGTGGCCACCATCACTCGCAGTACCTAGAGCATCTGCGTCCTGAAGACGAGTTTGCCATCGAATCGACTGAGCCCACCCCGGCCATGGAAGAGACTGCCCATGAGTTCACCAAGATTCATAGGCCAGTCAACCCAAAAGAGGCGAAGACTCAAAAGGATCGAGTCGAATACTTCTTGCTCCTAGAGGACCTCACATCAGGGATGAAGAGACCTTGTATGATGGATCTGAAGATGGGAACTCGACAATATGGCGTGGAGGCTAGCCCAAAGAAGCAAAAGTCGCAAACTGAAAAGTGTCGAAACACAACATCAGCTGAGCTAGGCGTTCGAATTTGCGGACTGCAAGTGTGGAACGCTGCGAAGGAAAGATATGACTTTCAGGATAAATACTATGGCCGCAAGCTGAAAGCTGGAGACGAGTTTCAAGGCGCATTGCAAAAGTTTCTATACAACGGTGTGGATCTGCATAGTATTCTGCGACATATTCCAGTTGTGCTCAAGAAGCTTGGGCAACTCGAACAAATTGTGAGCAAGTTGAACGGGTACCGTTTTTACGCCGCGAGCTTGCTCATGTTTTACGACGGCGATACGTCCGAGGATGCGGACAACGAAACGATGTACGAGTCTACCACCGACTGTGCAACCGATACAGAGGAGACCTCGCGAAAGAAGACGAAGAACAAGAGGGAGATTGATTTCAAGATTGCGGATTTCGCCAACAGTGTCACTCCTTTTGATAAGATTGACGACAAGCCGTGCCCTCCGCAACACCCTGATCAACCTGACGGTGGATTTCTCAAGGGCTTGCGTAGTCTGAGGAGATATTTCCTCCAGATTCAAAGGGACGTGAGACAGGAGCTGGGGCTTGATCCTTATGGTAGATTCTCGCATCACACGGACTATGCCGGAGATCTTGATGCCGAGAACGGGATGGTCAGCCTTTAGATGGCCTTAGATAAGGACGGTGGGGTGGTGTACGTTTGAGACGAAGTGTCTGATACCCATTACTTCATTTCAATTTGGACGGTTTTACAAATGGATTTTTGGTTTCGCTGGAGTTTGGTTTGTTTTTCTTGGCACTTTTCTCTTTCATGGCCAACTTCTCTCCCGCGGAGGGACCCTGGAGTTCACAGGAATTATCACCATGGCGGTATGGAACTGGAACAAAACCCAAAGGGTAGAAGGAACAGGACTTATGTCTTATGACATGTTGAATTCAACTCAGAACATACCCTGCATCGGTTGTGGCGCAACAGCAAACAGGAAAGGGGGGCTGGAGCTGGAGTTTGAAAAGCCCGTTTTTATCATCGACTCATTGTTTCACTTGGGCTGGAAGTGAGTGATCGGTCGAGAGGGAAGGGAAGGCAGCGGCTCTGGCTTCGCTGCAGGAAGTGCTTGTTTTTGGATTTCTTGACATGTAGTTTCGTTGGTGTTGGGGTTGGGGAACGAAAATCAGAATGATGACGGTGTTTTTTGTTTAGCGATCTGCTTGTACCTTGACGGCAGTGAAACGGGCATATCCTGGTGGTTTCGGCAAGGTAGCTCTTAGACGTTAGAGAAAATGCAAGCTAAAAGGTCGTTGGTTCATAATCCGTATACCTACTGAGGTCTGATGGTTTGGTCTCGTATCTAAGTGAGCACGATAGCTGTGAGACTAGGTTAGCGTCGCAACTGGTGGTTCCAGCGAGATAACTGTTAGCTAACAACAACCCTGTCCAACCTACTATTTGTGGTTGGATGCATCGTAAAGCGCTACATACATGCCGCTTGTTCCTTTGACAGCTATATATTCTCTCCATAGTAATTCAGCATATTCATCTGATCGTAAATCTCACCAGCAAACATGGGCTCCATTATATCGACGCTTAAATCAACGGCATCGGCCATATCAGCTGGCCTGAGGACGGTTCTGACGCTTCAGAAGCAATTCTCATCTCTTCTTGAACGCGCGTCCTCAGAGCCAGGATTTCCCGTGCCAGAGCCCACAAAGTCATACTGGCTCGACGACCCGCCATTCCCAGCACTATGCGACATTCAAGATGACAAGCTTCCCTCCGAAGTAGACATCGTCGTCATCGGCAGCGGCATCACAGGCGCAGCCGTAACCAAATCCCTGCTGGAGCTGTCCAACTCTAGTCTAAGAGTTGTAGTCTGTGAAGCAAGACAGCTATCCAGCGGTGCAACGGGTAGAAATGGCGGACATATTAAAAGTGCGCCATATGATGAATTCGCCATGTTCAAGTCGAAATTGGGATCGGACAATGCGAGGAGGATAGTGAGGTTTAAGAGAAGGCATTTGGAGATGATGAAGCAGCTGGGGAGGGGGATCGAGGTGGCTGAGGTTAGAGAGGTTGAGACGGTGGATGTCTTTGTTGAGAGGGAGGATTTTGAGAAGGCGAAGAAGCAGGTTGAGGATGTTAAGGAGTGGATGCCGGAGGAGAAGCATCGGGTTTGGGAGGCGGAGGAGGCGAGAAAGGAGGTGAGTTCTATGCGAATGAAGGCTATGAGTGAAGTACTAATGAGAACAGTTTGGGGTGAATGAGCTTGTTGTGGGAGCTGTGACTTACACGGCGGGTGCACTCTGGCCATATCGTCTTGTCACGAGTGTGTGGAATGATTTACTCGAGCGGTTCCCGGGGTTGAGTATCAACACTCATACACCCGTTGAGAAGGTATCTCATAACTCAGATGGTTCTTATACAGTTACGACACCTCGTGGAGTCATCAAGGCGAAGCATGTAATCCACACAACGAATGCTCATGCCGGGCAACTCCTCCCTCCAGTAAGGGGCTGCGTCGTCGGTGCCATCGCACACATGAGCGCCCAGCGACCAGGATCCTCATTCCCCGCAACCCAAGGAAACCGCTCATGGTCTGTGATCTACGGCCCAGGCTTTGACTACATAACCCAACGCCCAGATCGACCAGATGGAACAGCCGGTGATCTAATGGTAGGAGGCGGTTTCTTCCGCAGCAAGGACGACGGTCTCGATCAAGTCGGAATCTGGGACGATAGCAAAAACCACGCCCTTCCGCTAATGCACATCCGCGGCGTGATGCCTTCGGTTTATGAACCAAACTGGGGCACCGGAAGCAGTCTCATAAAATCATGGACTGGAATCATCGGCTTCACGGGTGATTTGATGCCCCTTGTTGGACGAGCCCCTGGGACAAAGGGGTCAGGGGAGTGGATGGCTGCTGGGTTCTGCGGCGAGGGGATGGTGTATGCTTGGCTTTGTGGGACGGCGCTGGCGGTTATGGTGCTTGGTAAGGAGGAGGAGAAGTTGGGGGAAGGTGTTGGGAGGCCAGGGGGACGGTTGGAGGAGTGGTTTCCGGGGGATTTGCTGGGGGTTGATAAGGAGAGATTGAGGAGGGCTTATATCGCTAATGCGGCGGAGTTTTTCGAGTAGATGCTGAGGCATTGCACTGAGGTAATGAGATATGGATGATTTACTGGCTTAGCTGAGATTCTGGTCTGTGGCGTGGCGTGAAGCGTTGACGGCTGTCTGCCAGTGCAAGCTAAGCCTGCATGCATCACCACTTTCATCTCACGTGCGATCGGTATAATTCACTTCTTATCAACGCACTTCTTCATTAATTCATTCAGCGCCTTTCTTGCGTTTCTTTGTCTTCACCTTCACACTCACCCTTTTCCAAGTGTTGTAGCCCTTCCCCTTTTGACGACCAAACCCGTATCAACTCCATTCCTCCTCATTCCAATGTCACTCCTCAATATGATGCCCGAAGAACGCATCGACTCATGGCGTCAACGCGTTCCAAGCCGTATGGATCGCGACGATCCCTTCGAAGGAGACCACTTCGACGAACGTCCCCCCACGCGTCTTGTATAAATCCCCTGACAACCCTCCTCTCTGCTCTACTAACCATGTATCACCAGACTTTTCGTGATGTTTCTCCTCCTGAGGCTAGACCTTCTACGCGCCTGGGCTTCTTCCGCGCTACTGCGCCAATGTTCGGACGTAGTTCTACGCCTTCTTCTACTCGGCCTGCTTCAAGCTTGATGCAACGACCTGCGGAGGGGAAGCGTAGGAGTTTGCTGAGCTTGTTTACTCGCAAGAGGAAGAGAAAAGAGCTGGAGGAGATTCCGAGGGATCCTGTCCGTCTGAACTTTTTGTTTGTTGGGAGCAAGGCCGCTGGTCAGACGTCTTTGCTATTGTGAGTTTCCAAAGTTTGTGTTGACGTATCTGCTAACATTGGACAGTCGATCTCGCTATGGATACTTTCCTGATGTGAGTCTGCCATTCACGCAAGTGAGTTCATGCTGACCTTTAACAGTCAAACGCCTTTTCTCGTCCTCTGTATGAGACCTACGTCAACGAACGAATGTACCACAACCAGCCTGTGCGCATGGAGATGTAGGACACCTCTGGCGTACCGGACCTGAACGTCGTCGAAAAGTTGACCTACATTGAATGGGACGCCGTGTTTCTCTGTTTCGATATCTCAGATAAAATATCCATGTACACAATCATCCAATGGGTAAGCTCAACATTTCACTGCTCACGAAATAAGTAAGGCTAATTGAGTAGTGGCATCATGCTTCGGACCAAGGCTTCACCAAATCTGCGAGTTTTGCGCCATTGCTGTACCTCGTTGGTCTAAAGAAGGATCTCCGCGACCAGTGCTTTTTGGAAGATCATCAAACTGGTTCTGCATTCTCGTCGTCTGGACTATTGGCGTACCCGACTTGCTGCATCTGCTCATCAGAGGTAGATTCCTCAACTCCATTGGATAACATGAATCATGTTCTGATTTTATTCTAGGCAAACTGGCAGGCCACCCGAATTGGAGCACACAAATACATTGAATGCTCGGCTGCGACTGGTGAAGGGATGAAGGAGGTTATCGATGACTCTGGAAGAGAGGCGATGCGAAGACTTGTTGGAGGGCAAGTGCCTGAGGATGAGGTTATCCCCAAGAAGAAGCGTCGTTTCTTCTGAAGTGTCTGAGTACTGGGATGTGGCTCGACTGTCAAGTGACAGTAGGACTCTTGCTTGTTGATTGCTGAATGAAGCTTGTGTTGAAGGAAACGTTGTAATGTGAGGTGCACGTCAGGACTTGAGGGTTACTGAGCAGGAGTTTTTTCCTTTTCTTCTTCTTCTTTTTAAAAGCAGCAGTTATCAGTCAACCTGGTAAAGATGTGCTCTGGAATTACACTGGCTTGTACAACGACGCAGGGATGTAGTTCAGCGAGATCGAAACTTGATGGTAGATCCAGGGTAGTTCAATTCATTGGTATAAGTCAGTTCAGCAACTTCATGAGCCCGGTCTTTGTAGCGGTGACGGTTCAAGATTTTATTCTGAGGTCACGAAAGAGCTTACATGATTCATATGGGACTTAATGTGGTTAATTGTGATTGGTGTGCCCGATGCGTTTTGGCAAATATGCACGCACCTCAGTCTGTTCCATCAAATGAATGGTTGAATGAGTTTTGGCTGCCAGTGGCTACCACAAATATCTTCCACTGTCAACTTCGTCGCGTCCAAAGGTGCAAATGAACGAACACTGGTACGACAGATTGAAAAACGAAAACAAAGTCCCCATTCATTCAAACGATGCTCCTCAGCTCTTTTACTTTTTAGACTTTGTTTTGCTATCTTGACTCAGTGCCTATATGAGTTTGGACTCGGGGTGCGAAAATACCTAAAAGGCCCACCTGTCAAGATCAACCTCACTCGCTCACTTCACAACACGAGGTCATCAATCTACCATCAAGAGTGCTCAACGCAAACATGGTGATGATCATCGTCGCCGCAGGCGTAGGGCTTGCAATAGGCGCACTTGCCTCACCCCGACCGCTCGTAGCCTTTCTCTCTGCCATGGCCATCTACATCGTTACCCTTCTCATTGTATTCTCTGTAAGCCAAATCCCACAACCGAAACCAAACCATACACTCCAATACTGACACAACCAAGGCTCTTCATATCCGACTTGTCAGGCGTCGCCGCAGAACAGTGAGCAGAGAACTGTCTTCTCTTAACCAACGTCGAACTCCTTATGAGTATATAATTATTTTGCTTGGAAGTGGTGGACACACCAAGGAGATGCTCATGATGATGGACGATGGCTTCTGCAACTTTGATGGTTTTCACCGACGATACTTGATCTCTTCTGGTGATATAATGTCGAAGGATCATCTCGAAGATTATGAAGCAGACCTAGAGACGTTGTGTGCTGCTCAAGGCACCAACCCAGGAGCATACGACGTTTTCACCGTCACTCGCGCGCGCCGTGTTCATCAATCACTCCTGACTACTCCTTACACGGCCTTTCTCAGCATGGTCAGCATCTTCCCGGCCTTGTTAACTCCGCCACCCAAAATCGATGGCGCCGAGCTTACATATCCTACCTGTATCTACTCCAACGGACCCGCGACTGGCTTCTTTGTCGGCCTGGCAGTGCATCTTCTCAAGCTCCTGGGCAGGATACCCGAGAATTCGATGCACTTCATCTACATTGAGTCCTGGGCACGCATTAGCACCCTGAGCCTCACGGGGAAACTCTTCTACTACACTGGCATCGCGGACGTTTTGGTGCAGCACCAAGAAGTTGCTGATAAGTATGGGCTCAGGAACTGTGGTGAGATGGTCTTCAACGCTAGGCGACCGGATATTTCGTCGGCAGATGATAAAATGATGGGTTGAAATCACAATCCGAGAATCTCTTGTAATATGCGTTTCTGCTTTTTGATACATATACAATAAAGGTTACATGGTTTGTGTACATGACGGGTATCATCCGCCCTCCCTGATATAATGCTGTCAAGGTGATTTCTTGCCCTCAGCAGCCTCGGCCTTTTCCTCTGGCTCTGCATCTTCTGCGACATCCTCCTCCACGTCTTCAAGACCAAAGTCCTCAATCTCGGAGTTGCGACTTGCCTCTTGACGCTCCGTCTCCTTTCCAGCCCAGATCTTCCAGTTCTCAAACTCTCGGTCCTCGAGATGGTGCGAAACATCAATGCGGGACTTGCCAAAGTAGGCGCCCACGTGTTTGGCTTCCTCGAGGGCCACTCGCTTCTCGATCTCCTCTTCTTGACGTAGACGGTAGAATTCGCGGCGCGTGATATCGTATGCCTTTTTCACTGACAGCTTCTCTTTCTCCATCAACCATAATTGCCGTTGAACAACACTATAGAATGTTAGCTTTATCCCATCAGACCACGGATCCAGAGAAACTTGCCATTCACCCGTCAAGGGAATATTAGGCTGTCTCAAACCCTTGCTCCAATCGCAGTGCTGGTAATCCTTTCCGTCCGACTCAAGAATAACACGAGGCCTCGCCAACTCCCAAGGATGATCTTGATAGAACGTTGTTCGCAGACCATCCTCAATATACTTTATCTGTTGAGGTCGATAGAGATTCCTTGGCTTTTTCGCTTTGGATTTCAGCCCCTGTAGACGGGGGGTGACGTTTCGAACAAGTGTCTCGGCCGGAGGAACGGATTGCATGATGTTGTACCATGGCGGCGTAGGGATGGATCTGCCGCCGAGGATGGTGTGGTTGAGCTCTTCGGTGACTGTTTGTAGGACCCTTGCGGGCCGGATCTGTCTGCCTCCCATGGTCTATTCTGCGGCGGTGTCAGTAGAGCTACAATTGAGTATGGTGGTATGAATAGAGGCGGCCTTACGGTATGAATTGACGGTCTGATCGGGAGTAATGTCAGGCGGGACCTGGCTTGAGCCGCAATGTCGTGGTGGTGAGTGGAAATTTTGGAGATGCATCGGTAAATCTTAACGCCGGGGTGATATTGACAATAAAGGTTGGACACTACCAGAATGGAATTGTAAGTTAATACTCTAATATTTCTTTCTAGACAGAACATTCAATATTGTTTACGCTACCTAATATATAGTAAGAAACCATGTGATCCTACTTGTAATTAATTGTTTATTTTGTACACTCAAGAAGTCTCATACCTTTCTTCGCCTTATCTCTTACATTTTATGATGCAGCGCGGCTTTTATTTTCACCCCTCATCTGGGGATTTCCCCATAGCTCAGCGCGAATGACAGTGCAGCAAAAAACCATCTCGAAAAAGGTCCCACTTACAAGAACAAGCCTCCCGTCTCAACTTCCGCTGGCATTAGCTCTTCCTGAGAGAGATTGCCGATCCGATTTCTTTCTCAGCGCCACTTCCCCCGTTAAATCTACAGCTCGAGGCAAAATACTGCTCCGGCTACGCTTCAGAAGTCGCAGCATCATGAGGAGGAGCTCATGAAAGTCTCTAGTCGATTAGACGGCTCCCTCTGTGCGGTGCTTTCGAACCGACCGTCGGCCAGTTTTGGGGTTACTACCACAAGGAGGAGTCTCTGCACTGTGAGAGAGGCTGGAAAAGAGACACAGAGGAGCAGATTGAGCTCGAGATCCCCGCCCTCTTGTTCCAAGAGCTCGTTATGGCTTCTCTCGACCTTTTCGCCCGCTACCGAGGCTCGACGTGCCTTGCCTTGCCGTCGCTCCCGACATATTCTGAACAATTATAGCACCGCTTCTGCTGCCGCCGCACCGATACCTCCGATAAGCCAAAGATTCCATACACAATATGGTCACGACCCTCGACACCTTATGGCTCTTGTGCCACAGGAAGATGCGGGAACTGTTGAGGAGCACTTGGAGTACTATCGGGATCCATACCGAAGGGGTTATGCTCATGCAGACGGCCAGAAAGTGCAAGTTTCGGAAAACAAAAGAGATGCTGAATATCCAACGGCGGATGAAACCTTCAAGGCCGATGACGGGACGAAAAAAGTGATCGCAAAATTATGCCAGGCCATATCGTACAAGCTCCGTCACCCATACCGAGCAACCCTCGATCCTATATACGACCTGTACCTTCAGCTTCCCGAACCAAGGATGTTGTATCTCACATGGCCATGGCGGAACAGGCTATTGAAGATTATGGGCTTACCCCCAAAGCGAAACTCAGAGTCGATGCTGCGTTACTTTGCGCTGATCGCTGATGTCAAAACCGCAGGATTGACGCTGCGACGGACGCATTGGAACTACGCCTTGGCTTTTGCAACAAAGTATACAGCTCGCGTAACGACGACTGAGATGGATACTGCTCTGAGGTTGTGGCAAGAGATGGAGCGATCACCCAATGTCAAAGGAAACGAAGTTACGTTCAACATTCTTTTCGATGCTGCCTCAAAAGCCGGAAATTTTGCTCTTGCGGACATGATTTACAACGAGATGGAAAGCCGAGGTTATCAATACAACCGATACCACCATGTCAGTCTGATACACTATTTCGGACTCAAGATGGACTCAAATGGGATCCGGGCTGCCTACAAAGACATGGTTGAGGCCAGTGAAATGATTGACACCGTTGTGCTTAATTGTGTGATATCGGGCCTGTTGCGATGTGGCGAGGAGTCAGCGGCTGAGTTGACATATGAGAGGATGAAGTCCGGTCACGAAATGGCGCCCAATATCCCGGATAGAGACTACGGGATGGGTCGGGTCATTACCAAGGTGTTGATGATGTTTACGAGAATTGGTAAGAAGCATCCCGAGCTTCAACAGCCGTTACAGAAGCAAATGCAACTCTCGCCAAACCTTCACACATACAAACTTTTCGTCGAGCACTACTCGGTCAAAGTTGGAGACTTGGCCAAGGTGGCACAATTTCTTGATGAGATGAAGTTCCTCAGGATTCCCATTCACGCGACGATCTTCTTGTCTTTATTCAAAGGATTCTACTCCCATGGTGGCTTTACTGGCTCGGAGTGGAGTGAGCAGCGACTAGAAGGAGTGTTGAAGGCAATGTACCAAGCACGAGACGAAAGCATAAGAGGGTTTACCATTGACAGATGGTTGGTCATTTGGGCCTTGCGAGCTGCGAAGAAGTGCAGCTCCAATGAGACCGTTATCGAAGTGTATGATGAGATGGAGAAGCGCTGGGACATTCCGCTGGACCGACAGCCGTTCATCGAGTCCATACTTCAGACCATTCTTGACGGCGCAGATATGAAGTCGTCGACGGGACAATGGGAAGGCCCGTCGTATCGAAGATATAAAAAAGATGGAACGAGATTATGATGTAACAGTAGATTTTGTACTACCATGTACTTTAACTTAGAATAATACCCTGGGGCTCTAGAGTTCTGTATATAAGGATCCAGTTGGCTGGGAATTGTATAGCTGGCGATCAATACAATCGCAAGTTCACGCATGGTTCGATATCGCTGATGGCCGAACAAGTGAAATTTCGAATCAAGAGTCGAGAATGACTGATGTCTATTCCGGATATTTACACCACATTCCACCCCGAGGCTTCCCAGTCTTTCCACCAAACAGCAAATCCAATCCGCAGGCGAATAATTTACTGGGGCTTGTAGGTCTGGTAGACTGCGCAGCTCGTTAGCATCGTGAGTCGGAGAACATCGGGACGGAAACCACGCACCAGCAATGCCGAAGGGAGCGAAGAAGCCGGTGGCCATGAAAGTCCAGTATCCAAGGCCGAACCACTTGCTTCGGGGGTTGAAGGGGATGTTGCTGTAGGCGCCCTCGGGGTAGTGGTAGGGCGAGGACATGCGGGCGCGGGTGGTCTGGAAACCTCGCTTGGTGACCAGAGAGGTCGTGGTACGGGCGGCGGCGCGGGAGAGCATCTGCGGGAGCGAGCAAAGGGTCAATTCGGCTCGTGATGGTTGGGAGAGGAGTGGTGAGCTGGTCAATGGCTCGGAGGTCGACGTACCTTGGCGTTGAGGAGTGGAGAGTGCGAGATGGAAGCTTGGGGATGTGTCAGTGATGATAGCATCCGAGGTCAGAGATGGTGGTCTGAGGTTTGGAGAGCAAAACGCTAGTAGGTCACGTGTCGAGATACTTTGTACTTTGCTGACATGGAATCTCCAATCGGCTGTGATTGGATCGTAAGTTTGGAGAGTGACGTCGGCTCTAACCGCACCGGACTCGGCAGGTAAAGAGTATTCTTAACTGTAAGTACGTCTTTAAAATAATTTATAATGTTTAGTAAATAAGAATACATATTGTAATGCCACTAAGATGATATAATACCTTGATAAACAGTCCATATTTAATACTTGAACAAACAGATTTAGCTTAGTTTCTGTCGGCTTAACCTACTAGGTAGGTACCTTACCTATTCCCGGTCGCTGTAGACATTCACCGCCCTCAGCTTGTCCAGGGGGATTTTTTTTCTGCCGCAAGCAACCCACTTCCCATCAACCAACTTTTTTTAATCGCCTAGGCCCGTGTACCACGAATTGGGACGATCGATCGATTCCTCGCTCGTGTTGTACAGGACGACAAGCTCATACCTATTTTTTCGAAGAGATTTTTCTGCCTGCCTTGCGTACACGAAAAGGCAACAATTTTCAAATTTCACACACCGAATTTTTCCTCGAAGGACCAGGACGCGACTCGAATCAGCCACTCGATCTCGATCACTTTTTTACTGCAGCTAGCGATCGGAAGCCGATCGCGGTAAAACACCGCCCAGCATGGATGAGATGTTTGATGTGTTCGAGGGCAAGGTGGACGCCCCGAGCGCGAGCGAAGATGAGAATGTGCCGAATCGCAAGGGTGACACCAAAAAGAGAAAGGCAAACGCGATAAACGGTGATGCTGTGAAAACTGAGGACGTTGACATGGACGCCAAGACCGAGTCTTCAAAAGACGGAGGAGATTCTTCTGACGATGAGGAGTCTTCGGAGAGCGCCAGTCAGCAGGATTCCAAGCGAAGGAAGAAGGAGGACGGTGTTGCTCCTGTCATGGCAGATACTTTCCAGACGGCCGAGTCGAGAGAAGTTGCTGGCGCGGCTACTTTTACAGAGCAGGATTCATCGCTTGTCTTGTCACACAACATTCAGCATCAGGTTGCCCTGCCTCCGGACCTAGACTACGAATACGTCCCCCTTTCCGAGCACAAGGCCCCCGAGCAACCCGCGCGGACATGGAACTTCAAGCTCGATCCTTTCCAGAGTCTTTCCGTGGCATCTATTGAGAGAGACGAGAGTGTTCTTGTTTCCGCGCACACTTCTGCCGGAAAGACTGTTGTAGCTGAGTATGCTGTCGCGCAGTGTTTGAAGCGCAACCAGAGAGTCATCTACACAAGTCCCATCAAGGCCTTAAGTAACCAAAAGTACCGAGATTTCGAGGCCATCTTTGGAGATGTTGGTCTCATGACTGGTGATGTTACTATCAACCCTACGGCAAGTTGTCTTGTCATGACGACTGAGATTTTGCGATCTATGTTGTATCGTGGTTCTGAGATTATGCGAGAAGTCGCCTGGGTTGTGTTTGATGAGATTCATTACATGAGAGACAAGATAAGAGGTGTTGTTTGGGAAGAGACCATCATCATGCTTCCCGACAAGGTCCGATACGTCTTCCTCTCTGCCACCATCCCCAACGCTTTCCAATTCGCCGAATGGATTGCCAAGATCCATCATCAAGCTTGTCACGTTGTGTATACCGATTTCCGACCTACTCCCCTACAGAACTACTTCTTCCCCTGCGGCGGTACTGGCGCCCGTCTCATCGTTGATGAGAAGAGCAACTTCAACGAGCAGAATTTCAACAAGGTCATGCAAGAGGTTGAGGAAAAGAAGGGCGCTGACCCCAATGATCCCATGGCTCGCCAGAAAGGAAAGGGCAAGAACAAAAAGACCAACAAGGGTGGCGCTGACAGTGGCTCGGATATCTCCAAGATTATTCGAATGACCATCAAGAGGAAGTTCAACCCCGTTATTGTTTTCAACTTTAGCAAGCGAGAGTGTGAGAACCTCGCCATGAACATTTCGTCACTCAGCTTCAACGACGATTCCGAGAAGGCCATGGTTCGCAAGGTTTTCAACAGCGCTATTGAGAGTTTGTCAGAGGGTGACCGAGAGCTTCCTCAGATTATCAACTTGCTGCCTCTTTTGGAGCGAGGTATCGGTGTCCATCACTCTGGTCTGCTGCCCATCCTCAAGGAGACCATCGAGATTCTCTTCCAGGAGTCTTTGATCAAGGTTCTTTTCGCGACTGAGACCTTCTCCATTGGTCTCAACATGCCTGCCAAGACTGTTGTCTTCACCCAAGTTACCAAGTGGGATGGTGTCAAGAGACGCCCTCTCACTTCCTCCGAGTATATTCAGATGGCTGGACGTGCTGGTCGTCGTGGTCTTGATGCTCGTGGTATTGTCATCATGATGATTGACGACAAGCTCGAGCCCGACACCGCCAAGGAGATTGTCACCGGCCACCAAGATCGACTCAACTCTGCGTTTTACCTCGGTTACAACATGATTCTCAACCTTCTTCGTATCGAAGCTATTTCACCCGAATTCATGCTGGAGCGATGCTTCCATCAATTCCAGAACGCGGCTAGCGTCCCCTCTTTAGAGAAAGAGTTGATGTCGTTACAACAGGAGCGCGACAACACCACTATCGCCGACGAGTCCACGGTCAAGGACTACTACCAGATTCGACAGCAGCTCAGCGCTTACACTAAGGACATGCGCACCGTTATTCAGCACCCCAATTACAGTATTTCTTACCTGCAGCCAGGTCGCTTGGTGCAGATTTACAACCCCAAGGACGAGAACGAGACTATTGCTGGAACCGGAACAGACTTTGGCTGGGGAGTTATCGTCAACCAAACTCCTCGCCGTGCGCCCAAGATGGGTGAACCCGAATATGCCCCTCAGGAATCCTATGTCATTGACGTGCTTCTTCCCATCTCCCGATCCAGCGCGGATTTCTACCCTACTCAGCCTGTCGAAGATACCCCTATGCCCGTTGGCCTCAAACCTTTTGGCGACGACGACGACGACGTCAAGTTTGCGGTTGTCCCTTGTCTTCTAACTTGCATCAAGGCCATCAGTCAAATTCGACTTTTCTTACCCAAGGAAGGCCTCAAGTCCGAGTCAGAAAGGGAGACGCTCACAAAGTCGTTGATGGAGGTCAAGCGCCGCTTTCCTGATGGTCTGCCTGTTTTGGACCCCATCGAGAACATGGAAATCACCGATGATTCGTTCAAGAAGCTTCTTCGCAAGATCGAGGTCCTCGAGTCCCGACTTTTGGCCAACCCTCTTCACCTCTCGCCCCTTCTTCCTGCTCTGTGGGACCAGTACCACGCCAAAGTTAAGCTCACCGAGAAGGTCAAGGAGACCAAGAAGGCCATCGCCAAAGCGTACAGCATCGCCCAGATGGACGAACTCAAGTCTCGCAAGCGTGTGCTGCGACGTCTCGGCTTTATTAACGATTCCGAAGTTGTCCAGCTAAAGGCTCGCGTCGCCTGTGAGATTTCATCCACCGAAGGTCATGAGCTTCTTCTCTCCGAATTGCTCTTTGACAGATTCTTCAACGAGCTTACTCCTGAGATGTGTGCTGCCGTCATGAGCTGCTTTATCTTTGATGAGAAGATTGAAACAACCCAGCTCAAGGAAGAGTTGAGCAAACCTTATCGTGAGATTCAAGCCAAGGCTCGCATCATTGCCAAGGTCAGCCAGGAATGCAAGCTTGAGGTTAACGAGGAGGAATACATCCAGAAGCTCAAGTGGCAGCTGATGGAGACGGTCTACGCATGGGCCCAAGGACGTCCTTTCATTGAGATTTGGTATGTCGTCCTTTCATCCCGCTATAGCACATTTACTAAGACACTCTAGCAAAATGACAAAGGTCTACGAAGGCTCTCTGATCCGTCTCTTCCGACGTCTGGAAGAGCTGCTTCGCCAGATGGGCCAGGCCGCCAAGGTCATGGGCAACGACGATCTAACGAAGAAGTTTGAGGACAGTTTATCCAAGATTCGCAGAGATATCGTGGCCGCACAGAGCTTGTACCTATAAAACGGGGAAATATCATGTAATGTGTTTTTTTTTCTATATCTTTCATCGGCTTGGGAGTCTGGCGTGTTGGGTGGAAAAAAGAGTTGTAGTATACCTTGAGCTCGAGGGATTAGGAATAAACCTATGCGAACCTTGGTCACAGTGATATCTAAATTAATAGAGCTGTTTTGGACGCTGCGAGGAATGCGGCATGGAGGTTTCGAGAAATTGCATAGCTTTCTTTTCCCCATACTCAGTTTCGGTTGAGCTTGTAGGTGATCTTGGAACCTACCAAGAATTCATACCAGTTGTTTAGAGCCGATAAAGATTCAGAACTGAATTAACAAGATGCATGGATTTGGATCGCTGTTGTGTATTCTGTCCGTTTTCACTGCCTACAAAAGCAGTATATAGAATCCGTGTAAAGCCGTAACGCCGCCCATCCGCTGTAGCCCATGCTTTGTTTGGCATGACAACGCCCAAGGTCAACGCCTGAACCCTCCATACAGCCAAAAATGCTACCGCCGTTGAAGCACTGAGCACCATCCGGATCGTTTCAAGGCTCTACTAGGGCCGGTCTCCTGACAGCTCCATGATGAAACCAATAAAAAGACTAAAGACAACGCCGAAGCCAACGAATATCTGCCATCTCTTACTCCAGATACCCTCTTGGCGCATGAGCCATGCTAGACTTCCCAGTGGGAAGAAGAACCCGACCATCATGGCCTTGATTAGTATATCGAGCACAGAAGCCATGCCGGTGTTATCGTCCTCGAGTGGATTGGAACCAGATGGAATTCCTTCGGCGTTGTTGTCGATCCATGCGTCTTCCATGTTGCGCAGGGTGTCAGGTGATGGCATAGCGTCTGGTGTGAAGCGCGCCGTATGAATTGACGTAAACTGTGTTCGCAAGGTTGCGACTTCTGAATGCGAAAAGCCAGACTGCAGCAATCGATCGAACCCCCGTGGTCGGGGCCTCGTTGAAGTCGTTGGTTTCGAACCATCACCAGTCGCTTCCTTCGGTGGCTTAAGCGCCTCCTCCTCTTCCTTCTTCAACTCCTCGCTCGTCAATTCATCACCAATGGAGCAATTAACATAGACCCGTGACACGTTTGCACCCTCAACGGCCTTTCCCTTGCCTTTAGGGTCATCATTGGTGCGCGGCGGCGCAGGAATTGGTTTGAGGACTGAGCTTAGCGCTGAAGTATCGGGCAGCAGATGTCCTTGGTGAATGAGGCGAAGTCGACTTTTGGATGATAATCTTGTGCGGAGGAGGTGTTTGAGGGCGAAGACGGTTGTTGTTTGGGGTGAGGGGATGTCGAGTTCAAGATCTGGTTGGGATGTTGTGAAGCGGATTGTGAGATGGAGGGGAGGAGGGAGAGGGTGAGATGATGAGGCTTGAGAGGTCATGATGATGGCATTGTTTGAGACTTAGTGATGAGATGATGAGATGGTCTGAAAGACGGACTGAGTATGGAAGTGAAGCTGTGAGATGCTGCAATGTGTGTAACATGTAACAAATAATGCTGAAGTCGAGTGAAGCTGGGTATTGGTGACGTGACCTCCACTTACCGGGCCTTCTAGAAGGATGCTTTGCAGGGCTGAGGCAGAGGTCACTGAAGCTTGGGTCTTTCTTGTCCTTACAGCCTCATGTTTAAGACCTTGACAGATAGAGATAGAATATTACTAGAGCAGTAGAACCGTCCTATCTCCTCGATTCTCATTATGAAACCCCCATTGAAGGTATTGGGTCTCGCAGAACAGCCAGCAGCTCTTAGGTTGTTGCACCTCAGGACAGGGGTATCTAACTGCGGCCCCGCTGCAAGGGTTCCTGAGCCTCTAAAAATCTCCCGACCGCCCGGCAGAAACCATCCCAAACAGCCGTCATCATCCTTGATTTTGTTTTTTAAGGCGATCAACAACACGCTCATTGGAACGTTTTTATACATCACCACAATTTCTATTTCCTTAACTTTGTCGATAGGGCGATGGTACTGGAAGTATGCCGCGCCTGCGAGGGACCAGATATTTAACCTGCTTTTATTGCGGGAAGAGGTCCAATACAAAATATGACGGCATCACACGCCAGTTTCTATGCCTATCATGCGATGCGACAAACTACCTCGATGAAGTATGGACCTTCTTTCGATGTTGTGACGCAGTTACTAATAAAGGCTAGAATGGAGAGATTACGGATCCTCCAGTAGCCACCGAACGTGAAGCTCCCGCAACTCAATACGCTGTTCCTCGACATTCACCTCCGTCATCCCCGAAAGATAGCATCTTTTGCGCAACATGTCTGAAGAATCAGCGATTATTTACGTCATCTCTGGCGCAGTATCTACCCGACGATACGAACCACCCTGATTACCCCGAGCTCGAGCGAAATTACTACAGATTCCGAAAGGGGTTGGAGGACCGATATCCTCAAGTTTGTGACGAATGCGCTGAGAGGGTTGATGGCCAGATTCGACGGGCGGGATATACGGCCAAGACGGATCATCTTCGACGGATGATGGAAAAGAGCAGAGGAAGGAAGATTTCGCCTGAAAAAAAGGGCGCTCTGGACTGGATTGATAGCCTAGGCAAGGGGCTGTGGTGGGGAGGATTGGTGATGCAGATACTGTGGCATCTCAGGGCAGTTACTCTTGCGTTGGAGCATCAAGATGTGGGAATGTACGACCCGGACGACAGGAGCTGGTCGACGCTGGCTGTGAAGGGCCTGGGCTTGGCTGTAGCACTTCTTCCTCCAGCAGATACTCTCATCAACAGCGCAGTTGCTGCAAGTATACTGTCCGCGTGGTGGAATCCCCAGTTCGTGCAAGTCAGCAGAGGTTTCACAAGACATCTTCTGGGCTTCACGCAATGGTATGCTTTTCAGGGGCTGATCGTCTTCTTCCGCATCCTATTCCGCCGTGTGCTTGAGATGGACGGAGGACAGGCTCAATCGCGGAACGCTCAGCTTAGCGCACATTTGGTTATGTCAGTTGTTATGGTCATGGTAAGTTGTCTGAGAAATTTGCACCTCCAGAACTGTACTAACATATTCAGATATATTCTGCTGCCAAAAGGTCTATCAAAGTCGATACCACACCCCTTTTTGGTACCTCAAACACAACGTTTTCGCCACCGAAGCAACCTAAGATCACTCGGCAGAATAGAGAGGAACCAAAGACCTTCTCAGAACTGTTAAATGAAGCCTTAGACTCCCCTACAGCAACACCTCGGCCAGATCGGTTCAATCCGTCACCTATTAGGACATTTTCACCACAACCACTACCCCCTGGCAACTCCTATAGGGCCCCAGGAAGCACTCGTACCCAGTTCAATGGCCTCAACATCACGCCTCGAAAGACACAAGACCTTGGATATTCGGACGAGATGGACTGGACACCGACTGAATCTCAGACTCAATCTCAGTCGCCTTATCGAGCTTTCCAAAACACGCCCTCCTCTGATGGACCCCGAAAGTCGTTCGGGGAGGCACCCGTGAGCGCCGAAACAAGCCCGTTTTGGTACAAGGTCCCTCCCGCGCCGACGAACCCATCCCAGCGTATACGAAACCCTCCCAATGCGCCGATTATACGAACCAAGCCGGCGCAGCAGGAGAGTATCTTCTTCCAAGGCGCAGCTAAGAAGAAAGATGAGAATGAAGATGATGGACGTCAAGTTTCATTCAAGCCGCCCAGTTTCTTTGCGCCCGATCGCAGTAATGATGAGGCTAACGGGTTGGCTGACCTCTTGAGTCAGAGCTTTACTTTGGGAAAGGAACAAAGCCACCATGATGAATATTCAGGAGGCTTCACAAACAGAAGGGGCTCAGAAACTCTTATGTCTACTGGTACACCTCAATTGGACAACCTTGGTGTTGAGTTCACCGCTCTGGCTGTGATACTCGGTTTATGGGGTCTAACTGCAGCCGTTTCCATGCCTTTCGGACGAGAAATCCAGCTCGCATTATTATCAGCAGTCGGGATCATTGCGTTGCGAGAAACGGGCGAAACAAGCCGACAAACAAGACTCCCTACCACAGCGACATACATCAGCTCTGCGCTGAATGTAGTCGAGCTGGCAGCGGTTTGCTGGCTTGCACTGGAGGTTTTCCAGGAGAACGAAGGCGCTGGCATGTACGGAGTTGGGCTATTGACGACAATGCTTGGGCATCAGGTTTGGAGTACTATGAATTGAGTTTTATGCATAGATAGAGAGGGCGGTTTATGTTGCTTGGGAATATCATGTGCGGCGTTGGATGAGAAACGAAGTATTTTATGAACATGGTGGCTGGTTGGAATACGATACCAGATGAGGCATGTCGAGATATAATGACAGTATTGACACCCAAATTTGCTTGTGTGACACAATAACGAAGCTTGGTTGGATATGCATTTATGAGTTGTATTCTCAACACTTATTCTGTCCCTGAACTACCCCTCAAAAGGGGTCTCATATGGCCTCTCAGCCTGTGGTGTGATGCGAGCAAGATGCCGTCGCTGACCAGATTGCCAGTCAACAATAGCGGTATGCTGAACGGATCTGTTATCCCAGACAACAACAGTCTTTTCCTGCCATCTCACACGAGCGTGGAAGTCAGCGCCCCATGCGATGTGTTCATACAAGAAGTTGAGAATAGCATCAGACTCTTCCTTCTTGAGGCCGACAATGCTTCGTGTGACTTTTGAGCGTTAGATGGTTTCTTCCAATCTTTCGTAAGGAAACCTACACTGAGGGTTGACATAGAGCGACTTCTCCCCGGTGACAGGGTGTGTTCGCACAATAGGATGCTCATTAACAACCGGTTCACGTCTCTTGATACTCCCCTTCTTCACACTAGCATTAACCTGCTCAATCCCAGAATGCGTCGCCTTGAGTCCATGCAACAACTTCTGAAACGTTGGCGACAATCTATTATACGCCTCAACGGTATTCGCAAAGAGGGTATCACCGCCAGTATCAGGGTTATCGAGGACATAAAGAAACGTCGTTCCAGGCGGCTGCTGCTCATACGAGACATCCGTATGCCACGCCACAGAGCTAACACGCGTCTTGAAGAACTCCTCGAACGACTTATCACCCGCGCTTCTATGCACGAGATGGATCTCCGGGTGACCTTCTGGCGAGCCTGAAGTAGGGTGAATATGATGACGGCCAAAGTAACCGCCGAACTTGAGGGCTTCAGAGATGGGGAGGTCGGCGAAGTCTTGGTTGCGGAAGGCGACGACTTTGCGCTCGGCGACGTAGCGAGCTAGTTCGTCTTTGCCGGCGTCGGAGAGACTGCTCAGTTGGACGCCTTCGATCTCAGTGCCGATTGTGGGGGTGAGGTGGGAGATCTTGGTGGTGGGCTTGAGGAGGTTGGGGAATGTTGGGTCTGCGTCTTTGCCGTGTTCGTAGTGCTCGAAGGGTTCGAGGGGAGGGTAGACTTGGTCTTTGTTCCATGTTGGGAGATAGTTTGGGTACTGATATGGTGTAAGTATAGCGAATGGATGTAAGAGGGTGCGATATACCTTTGCGGCAGCGTGGCCGTCGATGCCCTTCTCTTCAGCTTCACGACGGTAGGCGACAGGAGATAACTCCTTGTAAACGCCCTCGACGTGGCCGGGGTAGAGCTTTACTTTCTGAGCATCGACTGCAGGAGTCTGAGTCTCAACAGCTGAGGGAGCCATCTTGAAGAGTTGCTATCAAATATTGTATAAGTCTTGGTACGGGATTAACGTACGTCAAACGTGTAGTTCACCTGGAACTCTACGACCTTTATATATCACTCACTCCTCATCTGACAAATACCACTCCCATCACATTCGTAACGCGGGGAAGTATGCATCCGCAATACAGAACTCGCAATGACGAGCAGTAATTGTCAACCATTGTCATCATCGCGCAAGCATCGCCTCTATTGCGTTGATCAACGAGACGCGAATCAAATCACGCAACGGCCGAGAGGGACGGAGAGTGTAACATTGACATGTAGAGTAACTTGGCGATCTGTGAGTATTTATCACGGCGTTATAGCATGGTATTGCGCAATGTCGGATCTCGTAGTTGAGGCCTCGAGGGTGGTGGTGAGTTGGCGCAATTCCTGGGGATGGGTCACGCAATATGGCTATCACTTGGTGTTATCAAGACGAAGTATTGATGTCTCGGGTATCGGTGATAACTCTTCAGAAGTCCGAAATGTCTAGGGAATAATGCTTGAAGGTGTCGTAATTATATGTGGCTCAAAATTTGAGAGTTGCAGTTGTCTATGATATATCTATCGTCGGGAAATGGCTATATAACAGTCTACCCCAGCAACTCGACTTCAACTATCGTGCAAATACCCCGTAACACTTCCAACTACCGAAGCATGCCAAGTCCGAAGATTTCTCCAGAACAACGCCTAAACGCTTTCGTTTCACCGCGTCTCGGTCGGTTCTCCCAGCGATTGGTCCCTATCGCGAGCACGTCATGCCTCTATTCTCATGAGATAGGACAAACCTCCGAACTCGACCACGGCTAGTTCCAAAGCACCCCATCTTTCGTACTAATTGTAAGCTTAAATGTATTGACTTATCGAGCGTTGTTTATTGGTTCTTTGTTTGTGGCTAATGGTCTAGATCGAATCTCCAGGTTTAACGGGAGCTGTTGTAGCTTGATCGATTGTCCATGTTGGCCCAGAATCTCAGCGTCGTAGTTTGACCTGGATGCCCTGGAGGCGTTGATTAACCCTGAATCGGCTGGTCATACCCAGAAAATGCACGTTCGCCGAGCCCTGAGGTGATTTTCGTAGTCCATCGCGACATTGATAACCCCCGTATCTTCTCAGAGGCATCCCAAGCGGCATGGGGGCAAATACTTTAAAATTTTGGATCAATTTTTAAATGAATTAGACTTGGTAGGGGAACTGCCAGCCTTTATAAGTCCAGCCCTGCACCATCGAACATCATATCATTTCGACATCTCCGCGGCCCTCCCTCTTACTCTCTTTCTCCGAGGACATACTTGCTCTCAGTTGCTACTAGTTCTCTCAACTGTTACTAGTGTCTTCCACTACGATCCAAAATGGCTGCTGTTGGAGACTCCAAAGGTGTCATTGGCAAGACTGACTCTGAGGACCGTCGTTTTGACAGCGGTGATGAGACTGCCAATTCGTCGCTTGAGCATCCTTTCTCGGACCCAGAGGTTGCAGATCGTTGGAGAAAAGTATATGAGAATGCACAGTATGAGAATCGACATCGGTTTGATCCAAGTTTCACTTGGACTGCTCAGGAGGAGAAGAAGCTTGTGAGAAAGGTACTTTACTCTGCCACAGCACTTATACTACTACCACTATATGGCCTTGAGGGAGTCGGTTGACTAACATGTGAGCTTGTATCTAGATTGACTTCCGCATCTGTCTCTGGGCATGGGTCATGTTCCTCTCCCTGGACTTCCACCGACGAAACATCAACCGTGCTATTTCCGACAACATGGTAAGTTAATTCTCCGATCCATCTAGTGTGAAATCTTGACTAATAGCTTCTTTTAGTTGCCCGAAGTAGGCATGAACACTAACGATTTCAACTACGGACAAACTGTAAGCCAACCCCTGCTAGGCTCGGCACTTCGACTGACCATTTAGATCTTCCTTGTGTCATTCCTCTCAGCTGAGCTGCCCAGTGGCTTGATTAGCAAGAAACTTGGTGCTGATAGATGGATCCCTTTTCTCATCTGCAGTTGGTCCCTTGTTGCTGGTTCTCAGGCTGCGCTGCATAGTAGGGGCGCTTACTTTGCTATCAAGGCTCTTCTGGGTCTTCTGATGGGTGGATTCATTCCGTAAGTCGTTCACATTCTCACATGATAATATCGACTGACAGAGATAGTGATATTGTTCTCTGGCTCACTTACTTCTACAAGTCTAATGAACTACCCATCAGACTGGCTTTCTTCTGGACTGCCCTGAGCACAAGCAACATCTTGGGTTCCCTTCTCGCAGCTGGGATTCTCCAGATGCGAGGCGTCCTCGGTTGGGGCGGCTGGCGATGGCTGTAAGTACTAATTCTTATCAACTTAGGAACCTCAAGCTCACATGGTTCTTAGATTCCTCCTTGAAGCTATTGGCACTTTCATCATCGGTCTCTTCTCTTGGGTTCTTATGCCTCCTGGTCCCTGCCAAACAAAGAGTTGGTTCCGTGGCAAGGATGGCTGGTTCAATGAACGTGAGGAGTACATCATGGTGAACCGACTTCTTCGTGATGATCCTAGCAAGGGTGATATGAACAACAGGTACACTACAACAAAACACCGACTATGTTCACTGGCTAACATCATTCGCAGAGAAGCTGTCAATCTTCCCAAGCTCTGGAAAGCCGTCAAGGACTGGGAGCAGTGGCCGCTCTACATCATCGGTCTCATGGTTTACATCCCTCCCGCGCCCTTCAACACCTATCTCTCTTTCATTCTGCGCCAAATCGGCTTCTCCGTCTTCGAAGCCAATCTTCTCGCTATTCCATCTCAGTTCCTCTACGCTGTCAACTTACTCATCATCACGTGGCTCTCTGAGCGTGTCCAAGAACGAGGCATGTTGTCGTCCCTCTCCAACATCTGGATCTTCCCATGGGTTCTCGCCCTCGTCGTCCTTCCTGGTGATATCTCCCCCTGGGTTCGATACGCTCTCATCACAGGTCTTCTGAGTTATCCCTATTGCCATGCTATTCTTGTTGGATGGAACGCCAAGAACAGTAACAGTGTACGCACAAGAGCTATCAGCGCCGCTCTGTACAATATGTTCGTTCAGACTGGTAACATTGCTGCGTCTAACATCTTCCGCGAAGACGATCAGCCCCTGTACCGCCGCGGTAACAGAGTCATTCTTGGTATCACGTCTGCCAATATCGTCTTGTTTTATATCGTCAAGGCGTTTTATATCTGGAGGAACAAGGTCCGCGATGCTAGATGGAATGCTCTGACAAAGGAGCAGCAGCAGGATTACATTCTGAACACGACTGATGAGGGTCAGCAGCGTTTGGACTTTAGATTTGCTCACTAGGAAAGGCAATATTTCTGTTGTCTTGCGGTAGATCCCAGGAAGAGCTCTCTTTCATTGCAATGGAACTCAATAGACTGATTACATCTACTGGAGTGCACCATTATGGTGCCGCTGTTGTTTTGTCGTTAGCACAGTTATACTGGTCAAGCCGTGTTGCCGTGTTGAGGCTGTAAGTGGTTCTGCATGCTTGCAATCTATTTGATATGTTTACTCGGGGACAAATTTCCTGAACATCCTTGGTACTGCTGATAACAAGCATGATAAAATTGTCAATTTCCCAACGTGATCAATCACTGAATCCCCATTTTCTATTCTCTTCTCTTCTAAATCTTAGCCTTCCTGGTCCTAAACTTAGGATAAACTATGCCTAAGCTTAGGAAACATTATAAATCTTAGTACACTATGATCATAAGTTATGCCTAAACTTAGGCTAACTTAGATCTCGAACCACAGCCCACTCATTAGTGATCTTTGCTGGAGTAGGCATGGCGGTTCATGAACATCACAAAACTCCTTAACTGCAATATTGGCACCGAAGTGCCCTGCGGCTTGCTTGAAGCAAGCTGCTCGGGAAAGTTTGATAGCGTGTGACTCAAGGGCGATATGATCTGGGTTTATGCACCGCCGCCAATTGCAACGGTGTGAAACTACAAATTCGCAAGTAAGTAGTTGCTGAAGGTCATTTCGGGAATGTTTAACCAGGATATAAAAACCCTTACGCTGTGCACGAGGCACAGCATCCCGGAAAACCGAGAAATGGATTTCATACATATTGAATTGTGCCCAGGTCTGTCTTTTCTCGGCGTGTAGTGTCATTTGCATTAACTGGGTGGGGTTTGCTGACGGAAACACCTGGGGGAACCCAGAGAAACAATTCGCATTGTTAAAAACTGGTTGCATTCGAGTCAGGAATGACTCTTGTGTAGTACTGAATTTATGTAGGAACTGGGCATATGCCCGGTCCACCTTTCGGTGGAATTCCTGGGGTGATCTGTTGTACAATTCTTGAAGTAACCGGCAAAGCTGGTTTCTGGTGCGCATTGTCCCAAAGCGCACGGGGGGGTAGGTAACGGTAGAGCCATTGGTGATGGGAATGCCCTGCGTGATGGGAGTGCTCTGTGTGATGGGAACAGCGTTTCGCAGGGGAATGTCTTCGAGTTTTATGATATCTAAATTGTTAGCGATATAGGCTTGAGGTTGCTGATATCAGGGGTCATTACCTTGGTCGTCGTCGATAATAATTGGATTGAACCACGCCCCTCTAGTCATCTTGTTTGCCATCTTGACAATGGAGATGATGGCGGATGATGGAGGGGAAAAGAAAGAAAACAACAGACAGGCAAAGAGATATCCATGGCAGCAAGTCTGGGAAAGAGTGGCGGGCGGTTTTCCAGGGAAAGACCAAGCAAAGGAAGGACGTAACATCTCCTGGATCAATTGATAAGGCACAAGGAATAAGTCAAAATAACACTACAGAGCAATAGAGGTCTTGGATAAACAGGTCACTTTATGGAAACATTATAATATGACTGGGAAAGTCTGTTCTTTAGTGATCTACCTTGGTATTAAGCCTGTACAAGTCTCCTTCTACTTCTCCTTTGGAAACCTAAGGGGCCTGGCCAATTGCATCATAAACCTCCCAGCTCAGAGTGCGGGCCTCATCGGCAGAAATAACCTGTGCCAAAAGCTGCCCATCAGTTTCCGTGACCGGCTTCCAAGGCTGACCCAAATGGGTCAGCTTGTCAGCGATGACTTGTGTGGGTACAAACGACTCTGCAGCTGTGATAGCCCGCTGGTGCTGGATAGCTAGTTCAGCAGAGGGCCGTTCTGGATTGGGATAACATTGCAGGGAACTGGAGTGATCAGCCTCCATATCCAAGGTACCTAAGGTAGTTAAGTCTCCTCCTGCTGAGCAACATGCAGAAAGGCATTATACCCGGAAAAGTTAAGCAGCATGTTCGTCATTGTCGGGGGCCTGGCCAATCTGATCAAAAGCGTCCCAGCCAAGCTGGCGGAGTGCATCCGCGGCAATGACCTGGGGCCATTTGCGTCCTTCGAAGATCACGGCTGGCTTCAACGGCTGACCTAGGTGAGTCAGCTTGTCCGCCACGACGCGAACCGGTAGGAATCCCTCAGGGGGCGTCAGGACTCGCTCATACTGGATGGCAAGTCCAGCAGAGTCCTCCCAGCCCTGCGACTTCATGAAATTGGTCGTATCTCTTGCCAGCACACGGGCGTCATTCATATTCCCAAAGATTGACATGTTGCTGATAGAGGTCACGTACGATGCCATAGCAGTCGAGTCAGGATAGGGGATTAGAAGCGGCAGGTCGACTGACAGAACAAGAGATTTGCCAATACCCGCCATGCGGGCAGCTGCTGAAAGCGGCAGAGATGGTGAAATTCTCTTTCGAAGAATCAAGAGAAGGTGCCCGAACATCTGAGCGGCATCGTCACTCAGAAAGATCATAGCCTCATCGGCAGAGAGTAGCGAATATACAACCCGGCGGCCATTGCCAAAGGCAATAGAATCTTTGATGATATAAGGGGCAGCGGGCCATTCCCGCGGCAGCACCGGAAGAGCTTGCGAAGGTGTTGTGGTTGGGGCATTCAAAGCCCCCAAGAGCTCTTCGTCAGACTCAGGATCGCGTGCCTGTCGCTTCATGCTGGAAGACGACCCGGTCAAGTCGATGGGAATGGGCTTGTCGCTAAATCGGGGGTTTGTTCGAGCACTTCCGCCGGAGCTATAAGCTGCCCGAATGGCAGACCCAAGCTGGGTGACTCTGACTCAGGAGCATGGTCTGCTATGATGATGCTAAGGCTAGCAGTTAGTCCTTTAATATCCCCCATGGATGTGATGATAGACGCGGAATGACCAGAAGGGCGAGGTGTTGTAGTCGGTGCATTTAGTGCCCCAGGAGGTCTTCATCCAAGTCATGATCGGCTGCCGTTAGGGGTAAAGATGGTAAAAGTCTCTTGCGCAAAGTACATATGAGTGCACCGAAAACCTCGGCAACTGTCTTGTCCAGGGACACCATCGTCTCATCGGCGACGACAAGAGAATGGATGTCCTTGCGACCATTACCGCTTGGAATTGAGTCGGAAACGAGGAACGGCCCCGCAGGCAAAGGTCGTGGGGTTGTTGGAATGCCGTCTGGGGTCTGACCCGCGGGTTCCTCGAATTGTGCTAGATCTTCATCTGATTCCAGATCGACGACCTGAGTAGCGCTTCGCCTTCGGGCAGACGGGGACCCCGCGGTTAGATTGGGAGGAATCGGCGTATCATCGTATCTAGTTGCGGCTCTGGCACTTACGCTGCGGCTTCCGCTGCGGCCACCGCGTACAGATCGAAGAACAGAGTCAATGGAGCTGGACGCTAGCTCCGGAGATTGGTCGCCAATGATCATTTCTAGGCTTGTTGTCAGTCCTGTAGTTCCACCCATTGTTGTCAGGATGGAGTCTGCCTTCTGGCGTAAATCCGGGGTCACGCCTTTATCAAGCAGATTCTTGACCACTTCAGCCGAGACAAGCGCATTTTCGGCCGCGCCAATGGCATTCTGGGAACTTTGCCCTGCCTTTGCCTGTATATTTCCCTTGTAGTCTGCGAATACGCCCTCAGCAGGAGCCAACTGGTCACTTGAGTTGCGTGGGGCACGTCGTGAAGGTGCCATCTCTTCTGAGATTACTTTATGGCAAGGTTTGGTTTTCAGTTGACGTCGCTTGACGCTGAGGTGTGTGGGGGGAAATAATGTTAGGATCAGTATTCGCTTGGTTGAGTTGCAAAGATGGCCCGCCTAGCGGGGGGTTTGGGTAATAGACGCCGGTAAATGCGTTTGAAGATCCTCCTGTAGGATTATACCCGTCTTGCCGGGCTTGGTTTTGGTATGACTTATGAAGCTCTGGGTTTCTCTGCACCCACCCGTCGTATCGGTGGACTTTGTGGCTATTCACAAGCAGATCTTCTCTACCGTAAAGCTGAATAGCCCGCAGGTAAACCTCATACGAGAGGGTGCCACCTGGTTTGGTAAGAGGCTCGGAGAACAAGCGCCGGTAATCAAGGTCTTTACTGAGATGCTCGCTGTGGGAGCATGGGGAAAACTGAGAGTTGACATAGAGTGACGCGACTGGGAAAGATCTGGATGAGATCGCGAGCGGCGGGAAAGATTTATAGCGGGCGGCGAAAGATCCTGATAGAAAGAGATCGTGATGCGATGGAGAAAGATCGTAACGCGAGGTCGCGAGCCGGCTGAAAGAGATAGTGATAGCGGAGGGGTCGTATTGAAAAGAGCTTATAATGCAAAATAGAAAGATTGCACTCTCAATGGGAAGGATGCTCGTGAGGGAGCGTGGTGAGGCTTTTGGCAAGATGGTTTTGAGGTTGAAGAGAGGAGTGAGGTTTGAATAGGGCAAGGAGATATTCCTACCGTTGATGGCGCACTTCCAGCGCCCTATAAGAAAACTTAGGACCTTGACCCTAGGGGATGAAAAGATTTAGACAATTCAGCCTAAGTTTAGGGAAGTCTTTTCTAAGTTTATTTTAGTATCCTCTTCTAAAGTCTTGCATTTTCTCGGTCCCCCAGGCTTACTAGTTGTGAATCGAATATCCTGGGATGGTGAATTAGGAAAGCTCACGGCCATAGAGTTGTAGGGCGCGGAGATAGCCCTCATATGAGATTGCTCCGCCTAGCTTTGTAAGTGGCTCTGGAAAGAGACGTCAGTACTCCAAATCCTTGCTTGGATGGCTAGGATGAGAGCATGCGCGAAACCGGAAACTCGACATGGGTTATATCTTGACTTCAAGATCGCGATGGAGAGACGGCAATATTTTGACTTCAGGATTGTGTAGGAAACTGTGACCTGGCGAGAGCGTGACGGAGAGACGGCGGTAGTTTCTTAACTTCAAGATCGTAGGAGGCGGTAAAACGCGGCGAGAGCGCGATAGAAGGCATGTTTTGGTAAGGTCGCGTGGGAATAACTGTATGCGAGAGCGCGACGGAGAGACGGTAATATCTCGACTTCGAGATTGTAGGAGGCGAGAGCGCGATGGAGAGACGGTAACAGAGAAATATCGTGACATAGAGAGATCGTAACGGCGCAAGCGGAATGGCTTGAGAGCTAAGAACAGCATAGCAGCACGAGAATGAGAATATTATACCGTAAATAGGCGTTGGGTGAGCCTCCAGTTGGGTTATACCCGGCTTGACACGCGCGCCGGTTCTTGGAAGGCCTGATAGAGATCCAGCTCCCCACCTGTCGTATCGATGGACTTCATAACTGCTGATACTGTACGAGAGGTCGTTCGGAGAGTGTCAGGAACAAGGTTCGGTGAGCTCTGTGGTGTATCTCTTTCCCTTTCAAGGGATTGCGCGAGGTTGAAGGAGTTGGATTGCGAGGAGTGAAATTGGGCTGGTTGAGAATTGCTGCATGTAAAATGACAGATGAGCTGCCACTGCAAGACAATGCCAAACCCAACCTGCCAACCTGCCAACCTGCCAACCACACTAAGGAAAGCTATCCAGATTTTTTTAATTAAACATCAGAGGTTTATCTCAAGGGATCTTAATCTTGGAGCAATTACCTAATAGTATTAAAGAGAGTCTAAGAATAAATCTAACAGTGAACTTGCACCACTTTGAATACCAAAACACTCCATTGCATGGAGTCCAAACTCATTCCAAACATAAAACATTAAACATTTCTCTCGTTGAGATTCGTAAGTCGTTCATAAGAACAGTTATGTGCGTCGTGCCATCCTGTACTGTCCCAGTTCCAACACCCCTTTCGTCACCATGCCAATTTCAGTTTTGAGCTTAGAAGAGAGAGTTGATAAACTCCTTGGCACGCTTGTAAGATCCGTAAGATGAGTACTTCTTATAGTTGTAGCTTCCTAGATGACGGTCAGATTCACAGTCTCGGGAGTGAAGGAGGTTAACGAACCATAGTTGGTGTATTTCTTAGGAGCAGGAGCAGGCTTCTTGGAAGGCTCAGCCTCAGGCTCACGCTTGTACGAGCCATAAGAGCCGTATTTCTTGTAGTCGTAGCTTCCTGGAGGATGGTTAGGATCGTTGTCTCACAAGTGAACGTTTGGGTGAGAGGTTGGGGGTGAAGGGGGACAACGAACCATAGTTGGTATACTTCTTAGGAGCCGGAGCAGGCTTGGGCTTTGGCTTAGGCTTTGCGCCGTAGCTTCCGTAGCTAGGATAAGACTTCAGGTTTTCGCCAGCTCCCTTATAATCGCCATAAGTGGCATATCCAGGAGCGGCTTCGGCTTCAGGTGCAGCTTCAGGGGCAGCTTCGGGAGCAGCCTCACGCTTTTCAACCTCTTCACGCTTGTAAGAGCCATAGGAGCCGTATTTCTTGTAGTCATAGCTTCCTGTCAGAGTGTCAGTGTGTGAACTGAAGCTTACTCAAGGAACTTCTCACCATAATCGGTATACTTCTTAGGAGCAGGAGCAGGCTTAGGCTTTGGCTTTGGCTTTGCACCATAGCTTCCGTAGCTAGGATAAGACTTCAGGTTCTCACCTGCGCCCTTATAGTCGCCGTAGGTAGCATATCCAGGAGCGGCTTCAGCTTCAGCTTCAGGGGCAGCAACCGGGGCCGCAATGGCACCCGCAGCGAGAGTGAGGAGTGTAACAGCGGTCAACTTCATTTTGATGTCTGAAGAAGGATAGAAAGATGGTAGAGTGAAGGTGCAGAGAAGAGGGTGGGTGCTGGAGTAGTTAAGGCTGAAGAGGTGGGTGAGAAGGGTGGTGAGGAAACACTTCAGCTCAGGATGGGAGCTCTGACTTTATGGACAAGGATGGACGCCTCTTGGATGTACAGAAAAGTATCTCATGATCATCTTGATTAAAGCTTAGCTTGCAGAAGTACACTGGAAGCTCTCTACTCCGAAAGTCTACCTCTCCAGATCCAGACTCGTTCCGCCAAGCGAAGCTCGACGATGGCGTCGGATCCTACGGCATCAGACAACTCATCAGCCTGCTCAGAGATCAGACTAACACCCGTGAAGTCTAAGCTCAAAAAGCAAAATCTCGTATCAGTCTCACAGCTAACTCATGCTTGCGAGTGGAGGGGATCACCATCCGGACGAGGCTCTCCATTGGACCACGCCAAGGCTGAGCCCTCATGTCTTCCCTCTCACGGTAACGATCGCGCAGTTTCCAAGGAGCTTTGCATCATTGAGTCCTACCCTAGCTTAGCAATCGTGATGCCTCGTTAGCTCCAGCGTGGCTGGCTGCAGAGATACCCGGGAAAGCTACTTCTCGTGTAAAGCTTGCGGTCAGCTCAAAATCAGCAGGATTTACCTATCTAGGAAAGAAAGCCACGATCTGGGCAACTAGCACGATGATCAAGGCGTGTTAGTGAGCGGAGCTAATGCACGTTGGATAAGAGTCTAGAGACGGAGATTCCTTCCAAGACATACTGTAAATAGCACAAGAAAGTTTATATTTCGTGTCAGTCTGTCAGACGTGCATGAGATCAATCTTCGGTTGGCCATTTTGGGATCAATGATGTAGTTGTTGGGCGGAAATGTCTCAAATTGATCTAAACCCTTGTTATACGATATGATCTACCCGTCCCAATTGCTTATCATGGGGTTCGATGTCGTCAATTAAAAAAAAAAGGAAGCTTCGGCAATACGGGATAGAAGCGATCTACGGATACTTCGTATAGCTAAACCACCAAGACCAGCGTAACGTTGTGCCCAACCCCCTCATTCCCATCACGTCTTAGTACCTAACAATTACTGCACAAGCTTAACTACCAAACGCCATCTTTTTTGTTTAAAAAGTGCAGCCAAAATATTACAGCAGCGATTGTGGCTTTCTGCAGGGAGCATTGTTGGTCAGATTCACCTCAGCCTCACGGTTGTGGGAAGTTAAATCGGCCTCTACGGCGAGATGCTTCCAACAGTTTTCTGATCCGTCTGGTCACGGAGAGTCAGCTTCTCTGGTCATGGTACATTAGCGCGATATTGGGCCAAGTCGGATGCGGAGGCGGGAACCAGCCCTGCCTGAACACATCTCAGCCTTTCTTCACGAGCACGAGGTGCGCTATGTCGTTGTAGGTATGATCGCTTCTTGTCTGGGTCTCGGTGATTGGTGCCCGCCTCGTTTTCTCGTGTAAGTTGGGTTGGGTTGGCTCTATCGTGTATACAGTATCTCACTGCTTAGACTAGCTCCAAAGCCTCTTCCTTCCGATGCCCATGTCTAGAACCTTTTGTGAGGGCTGTGATAACCACGGATTGCCTCATCTGGAGCATGAGAGTTTGCTAGACTGCGCCGGCTGAATCGGCAGCGTGCATTGAGTTGGCACTATGGGTGTCAGCCGCTCAATATCGTCATGTTAAGGGTCTCGAGAGTTCCCGTTCTAATTTTATCAGAACCTCGAGAGCTTTGGGTTATTTCCTCTTTCTCATTTCTGACTCTATTCTTGTCTTGCTCAGATTCATCTCACCTTTAAACCCAAGTTCTTCATCAATTGACTCTTTCTCTCATTGTTCACATCCCTCAATTGTTGCAAATATGGCTCCCAAGCAAGAACAAGAATCTGCCCTCTTGAACCCTCTCGTCGATGGTCAAGATACAGACGAAGACTCAGAATCCTACCATTATGTCCCTCCTCGAAGACGGCGATGCTCTGCATGCAGATGCGTCGGATGGATCTTCACTTTACTCTCGATTATCTTTATCTCAGCCCTTTCAGGTGCTTGGATCTCAATGGCATATCTCAACATTGACCAGACATGTGCTGCACACACATCAGCATGGTGTAAGTCCTCAATTCCATGCCAGCTAGCACCATGAACTGACCTCTCAATTGCAGCACCGGTTCTGAAGGACGTCGAGATAAAATACCACCAACAACCATTTGATGGAAACTTTATGGAGGAGAATGATTTCCGCAAGAATGGCTCTGCTAAAGTCGATGAAGCATGGGAATCACTTGGTGTTGACTGTATGTGTTTGCCTCTTGCGAGCCTTTCTGGCATATCACTGACTTTACTCAGATCGGCCTGGTGTCATCTCCTATGAAGACGGAATCGCCAGTGGCCTCACTGATGCCCATGTCCAAGTCAGTCCTGAGCATGGCGGCGGTTTCATCGTCAACGTTGAGGGCATGCACCACCTTCACTGTCTGGTATGAACTCAATTGCAAGAGTAAATAATACTGTGACTAACATCTTCACAGAATCTTGTCCGCAAGTCCCTCTACTTTAATTACGACCACTACAAGGCCCTCGGCGGACATGCCTTCAAGAACGACGGTGAGGTCTTCCGCCTACACCTCAGTAAGTCACACTATCGCTCTTCCTCAATACCGTTCAAAACTGACCTCTGCAGCACACTGCCTTGACACAATTCGTCAAGTTCTCATGTGCAACGTCGATACTGGTGTTCTGGGACAAGTCTGGTATGATAGGAAGAACCCGAGCGCGTTCCCCGACTTCAACACCAAGCACACTTGCAAGAACTACGAAGATATCAAGAAGTGGTCAGAGAAGCTTCAGGTGAGCATCCCCTAACTTGAGTCTGATCAGAATGCTAATGAACTTTGACTCAGGCTCCTCCTGCTGGCACACTGCCCCCAGACTTCCTCGCCAACCCACACCCAGAGCATGTCCTTGAATTCACACCATAATGACACATATTCCCTCCATGATACAATGTTTATGACTTCTAAGACGATAATGCAAGTGCGGTAATGTTTTTTCTCGGGTTTGATGTAGATAGGTATATGGCATATACACCAAGCAGGCTCCAACGCCATCAATATTATAATACTTTCCTTCATAGATCTGCTCCGACATCTCTCTGCAGAAGCTCTCCAAATTCTCACTGTCTCTTTCAAGGTTTGAACATAGCGGCCTTATTATTTCAGCCTTAAGATCGAGTGGCTTCCCGACTGCCCGGTCAACATGTCTCAGTTCGTATAGGGCTGTAGTAAACTTCACTCATTCTACATCCGGGCGGAAGTATCGACATGGGGAATCTCAGCCGCACGAAAGAAATGCGCTTATAGAGATGCATTATTTCAGGAAACGGCTAATCCAGCCGCCTAGCCGTTTGGCCGGAAACGGTTCATCAACGTGGTGGCAGTCAGCATTCCAGTCCAAGGACAGCGTCGTCACGAGATAGCACACTTCACATAAATTGACTAAGAATATGAGAGTAAGTTACTTGTTATTGGTGTGACAGAGCCTACTAAATGAGTGACCTTGTAGCTTCCTTCAGACCATAAGAGAGTGTATCAGATATGTAACTGTACTAGGTCAAACCATATTCTTTCGTATCATCCAAGGTTCAATCAAGCCTTGACCTCAGCCTGAAGACGGTGAAAGCCGCCAGAAGCAGCGACATCCTTCTGGAGCTGAGCAATGCGCTTCTGATCTCCTGTAGGGTCGCTAGACTCTCCAGAAAGAGTCCACTCGAGGTACGAGTTGGTGTAGTTGGGCTCGAAGCTCTCGTCAAGAACACCCAGACGCTTGCCGTACTTGGTGACCTTCTCCCAGTCACGCTTGACATTCTTTAGATCCTTACTGAAGTAGGCAAAGCTGCGCTCAAAGATCTTGCGGTTGAGCGCGGTGCCCATGACGGGCTTGAAGTCGACGTACTCGGCCCAGGCCTTCTCGGGCTCGGCGAGGACAAAGTCGGTGGCCTTCTTCACAGCGCGGAGGAACGAGCGGACCTTCTCGGGGTTCTCGGCGAGAAACTTCTCGTTGCCGATGTAGAGGATGGTGCAGAAGCAGCAGCAGCCAAGCTCAGCGAGTTCGTCGATGCGAAGCATCTGAACATCGTCCTTGGGACGGCCCTGGGCAGAGAGCCACTCCTCAAGCTCAACCATCTGGACGTTCTCCAAACCAATACCAGCGTCGATCTCGCCCTTGATGATGGCCTTGGAGACGTTCATACCACAACGCACGGCAGTGTAGTCATCAGGAGTCATGCCGTAGTGCGAGGTGAGCTCGTCGATCTGGATCTTGCCAAATTCACCGACATAGCCGATGCGCTTACCCTTGAGGGTGCGGAAGTCGGTGGTGATACCAGAGTCCTTGAGGTAGACGACGCCAGTGAATGGCTCGTCGAGAAGACTACCGATGGACTGGACGGGGAAGTTTCGAGCCTTGGCAGCCAGAGTGTGAATCATGGCCTTGAATCCAAGGTCGACCTTGCCAGTGCCAATAATCTCAGTGACATCCTGGACGGTCAGCATCTTGATCGCCATCCATCATAGAACGAGCACTTACACTAGGATCGTTGGGCTCAAGAAGAGCAACCTTGATTCCCTCCTCCTTAAAGTACCCCTTGGCCTGAGCTAGGTACAGCGGCGCATGGTAAGGCGTAGCGTGCCTAACAACAGTCAACACAAGTTCATTACTAGAGCAAGTCAGCTGTACCAGTTGGTGAGGAAAGTGATCTTATCAGTCGACATGATGAGAGATCAAGTGGTGTACTGTTAGGGTTAGTTTCCCGGTCACCCGGAGCAAAGGGGGGGATGTCAAGAAGCATGTCCTTTCGCTGGTATTATCCAGATCAAGTTCGCCGGTATTTCTCAGATCAACTGCCCTGCTCTGCCCGTCCTCATACACGATGCAGTCATCACCATTGAAGGTGGTTGGGACGTGCTATGAGATGAGGGGAGGTACAGAGCATAGAGGCAGTTGAACACCCGGATGCGTTCTTTTAAACGTTACCTTGATACATGGTAATAATTGCGAAGAGAGCCATTGCTCCTTAGTCATGTGTTGTCACATCGTACCAAAAGTTATGTGAGTAGTGAATTAAACAAAGTTACCGATTGAGACAAGTTAACTGTCAGATAATTGAGTTGAAGAACAAGAGTTGAGAAAGGCAGAGGATGCGTCTTGATATATGAATACCTCAACAACCCCTCAGCGGGGTTGATGCATCCTACACGACCTCAACGTCATTGTAATGTGGGCATATGTACGGAAATAAGGGTCTGATTGGCTATCAATTATCTATGGTGAGTGTTAATGTAACAATAAATGGCTCAGTTTTGGTGATAAAGGCTTCAAGAGCGCTTCACGGCTCGGCTTAACATGTCGAGTCGTGGGGCATCCTGCAGTAGGGTCAACTCTATGCAGACTGTGAACATGATATGACACCGGATCATGAAAGAAAGTCACCCATAAAGCTGAAGAAAAGGAATTGAGAAAAGGAGCAACCATGAAACGAATCATATCACATCTCGAGCCGTTTACCATTCACATCATAATCTTGAAAATGTCCCGGTAGGGCTTCGGTTCAGGGTAGCCTCATCAAGGTCCACAACTTGAATCTCACGATACTTGCACTCGATCGTGACGCAATTAGACCGAGACCGGAAGCTCGAGTCAACCAACAACAAGTTGCATATGTACCAAGATATCGGTTAGGTAACTGCCAATAGCTTTGCAGATGATCTGACGATATGTTGGGACATGTACCAACTCGACAGAACCTGTCATTTCGATAGCATGATGCTCATTATAGCCGCCGGCAATTCGGCGTGCTTCAAGGAACTGCCGTCTACTCTACACGGCTCAGGAGATACTTGCCGATGGAGATTGAATAAAGTTCTTCGGCAAAACATGTTTCCGGGTTAGAAATGTCGATTGTGATTTCACATATGAAACAGTTGTGATGAGCTTCTTTCAACATGCGTCCATCCAAGGTCTTGGGTGCATGCTCGACTGGGAAGACATGGAGCTGCTTGACAATGCCTGAGCAGTAGCATTGAGTAATTTGAGCATATCAACTGACAGCAATATACAAAATAACGAGGAGAAAGCTTTCGGATTCAATTCACACGAAATTCTTCATTTCCAAGGCCAACCCCATTGGCCTCTCTTCAAAGCTTACAGCTCCGTGCCCTCGGCCGGGCGCCCGCATGTTCTACTGCCGTGTCGACAGGGCTGAAGAGCCTCTCACAAAATTCCCAACACATAAGAAATTCTAGATGCTATAGCTTGTCGCAAACTCCGTTTCCCTAATTGGCTCGGATCTAGACCCGCAGCTGGGGCAGAGCTCTCCCCTGAGAACGAGCTGAGGCCGTGGGATCTCGGTGTCCCGAATAGGAAACACAAGGATCACAATATCGCGGGTTGCTTGGCCCGTTGCATCTTCGGTGTCGAAAAGCGTAGGTCTTCACGTGGGACCTTGTCCTATCGTTTTGACGCCCAACATGTTTGAGACAGATCTGAGGTCGGTAGCTCCTAAAATAGGCGACCGAGATGTGCGTCTCTCACCGAGAGCTGTATGTACGTAAGAAAGTTCCTGCAAAAGCTTCATCCCGCGCGGTGTAAGACATTAAATTTGACTTGGACTTCCCCGGACAGGGAAGAGCCTGGTATACTGAGGCCTGCTTCGACCTAGGATCATGCCGTATCCGTGTCAGTTTATTGATACGGGCACACGAGCACTTTCCATTCTTTGAACCTTGGATGCGACGCCAAACATTAACATTTCAAGCTGTTCACGGACCATGAGTTAAAGTTCCATTACGCCCAGGTCAAGCGAGAAAATGATTGGCGGTTGGGAGGAGCTGCAAACGACATGTCGCGTGTAAGCGGGCGATGCACATTCTACGGCAGCATACCATTAAAAAGTCTCAAAGCATCTAGATATAGCAACAAAGTGAAGAATGCGGTGACAATGACTCTTAGGTGAAGCTGATATTGAGGCTGGAGTGAGACGAGACAAGTCTCGTAAGCAGCGATGACGTCGATCGGATTTTCAAATGGTGCGTTGCAGGAGAGGAAAACCCCGTGATGACCGGGAATAGCGGACGATGGAGATATGAATTGGTAATATCCACGGAGGCACAAGATCGGATTAGAATCTTGCGATATTCCGTTACCAACCCAACACAAGAAAAAACAAGAACAAGAACTATTTGACGCCGGTATCATAAGAGCGACACCGGGAGATATCCGATACAGCCGTAATTACGGCCGGGTCGGTGGTTCGGTCGAGTCCGGCCGTCATGCTTCCGCCACTTACATCCAGACCATTTCAGTTCAAACTTCAGCTCACTAAAATTTTATGCGAAAGCACCACCAAAGCTTATGAGGCCCTAACAAAATGTAACTCAATAAAGTCTGAAGCAAAGAGACGTCAGTCAGTATTAACATCGTAGCAGTATTAAATCATGCACTTTTGCAATGTAGGGCCAAAAAGAAGGATGCGATGATGCAGAATTGATCATCATTTCAGGGACTTGTTGTACATGCACAAGGGCCCCCCGACTGTGCCGAATCCGCCAAGCTACGATGATGATCACTGTGGCGGCAATGGTTCAGGGCTGGTTTGGTACAAGTGCTCAGGCGGGGTGACAAAATAAATTGTTCAGTATCTCATTGGAGGGCCAAGTTCTACCAGAAACAGCCCTGACTTGAGCTGCGCATCATTGGTTGTACTCCGTGGGGAAACCCAAAAGCTACAGGTTGACGTTTGTCTCTTTGAGACGTCTGGATGTTCGTTTCAAGAGGTTTCATGAGGTGAAGATCTGAATATCAGATGCGGTATGCATGCATATTGAATATGCGTATGTATACGTATTTGTGCTACGTGGATGTTTGACCTCGAGCATGACAGATCGACGCAGTGTCTCACCCGCGCCTTGTGCCTTGCCTCCAACAACTGACATCACTTGGAGACCCTAAACGCCATAACCACGCACAACACAGTTTCTTTTTTTATTTTATAATATCGCGTCTTTGTTCGAGGTAAATCACGAGCCAAAAATATGCTGCGTTGTCGTTTTACCCCTCAATAGCTGATGCGTCGCTCAAGCGATCAACACACCAACCTAGTTTTTAGCTGCTATCAAACGAGCACCGGCGCGTTCAGATCCAAGGTGAGCGGCGGTCTGTGGTTAAAAAGGGTCCAAGATACTACGAGCTTATTGGTTTCCATATGAGCTTTACAAAATGTGCCTTGCGCGGTAGCCCACGAATATCATTACATTTTGAGGCAGGAAACTCTAAGTTTGATCTCCGCTGCGTGGATGATCCTGGGGTAAAACAGACAAAGAAAGAGGAGACATGTTTGCGTATGTATTGTTATTGTTGTATAACGCATAAAATAATGAAGTCGTTCAGCAACGTTGCCTGATGCTGTCATCATATTTCGAGCTGTCGCGTCTGGAGATGCGCCCCGACCAGGGGATACCTTGCACAAAGGACGTGCGTCTCCGTCATCGTCTTCCCCAAAAGAGGGTGAGATTGGTCGAGAGAGTGGGTGTGGCTTGGAGACACCATGTGGCTCGAGGGCTTCGAGGGTTCTAGGCCTCTTGTGTACATACGTACAGCCTATTTTCCACGATGCTTTGCTGCTTTTTTCCATTTGAGCATGCGACATCAAATGCATCGCGATGGGGGACGTGGGATGTGTAAACCTTAGGACGAAAGCTACGTGCCGACGGCCGAGAAAACAGCCCGCCTCGGCAAATCACCCAAACTTCTGTGCTAGGTAATAGCCAAAAGGTTAGTTGCTAAGGGCAAATAAACTTTTGCATTAAAACAAACGAGAGAAATAACTAGAGAGAGAGAGAGCCACAAAAGAAGCATGCCATGTGCGATGACATGACAGAGTTGGATAGAGTCTCTGGTAACGCGGGGAGACTGAACAACCTTGAAACGCAAACGTGTTGAGTGTGAGGGAGAAATGCATGCTGTGGTCCATGGAGATTGATTGATATGCGATTTTCATTCACTTCGAGACTCGTGCAGCCTACGTCTGCGATGTAACCAAGGCCCGGGTTTGGTCTAGCAGGTCTAGTCAGTCTTGTGAGTGGGAAAATGTCTCTGATCAGAGGATGATCTTTGAGTTGTCACGACTAGTCGATTGTTAATCAATGGATCTTGGAACAACTGTACAGTCAGCTACTAAGTCATTGCTGTATCTCCGAGCGGACTTTTCACTCTCGCTTCCATCTCAGTGAGTGTCAGTGGAGTTTAGTTTGTGATGGAGCCTCCAGAGCCCTGGGCTCGCTCTCCGTGTCTGGTCGCGGGCCACCATAAATTACCCCCGACACACCTCGTTCTCTTAGCTCAGCCGATAGAGTTTCCCCTTAGGGTATAGTCCGCACCAAGAGAGCCAATCACACATATCGTCATCGTCCCAGTATCCTTTCTTACACCCCCATAGACTTTGGTTGTTATTCTGTCGCCCCCATCTTGGCCAGGTCACTCCTACTTAACCATCATCACAACCACCAGATTTTTCCCACTGGCAATCCTTGCTTACTGTCGTGTGTTGGTAGACTACGGTCACTCCTCGCTGTTTTTCGCTTCCTCAGCAGTAAGAACAGTCAGTCCTCTCCGCTCCGCCCGGCAGCAGATTACAGTAATCCCAGTCCCAGTCCCTGGCATTGTCGGGATTTTACTGCATATCCATCCGTTGGTGGACCCTTGTTCGAGACAAGACAAGAACCCACGACAGCCTTGCCTTGCTTGTCTTTCAAAGCAAGCCCGGCATCTTTTTTTGGTCTCTCTCTCTCGCCTCACCCCATTCTTCCTTTCATCACCACCAACCTTTCTCCTTCTCCTTGACCGAGCTCCTGTCAAAAGACCCAAGCTAAATTATCTGGAGACTGGGACCTGCTTCAGAGCAAGGATTCACCCCCCACGCTGAATACTTGATCTCGTGCCTCCCACCCAGACTCGAATGAAGTTGCTTGTTCAGCTCATCGTCGCCAAAATGAATTCCACAATCTTGTAGCCGATACTTGCAACGCGCGAGCACTTGCAACTACTACATAGGTTGCGTATTCGACCTACCGTTGCAACTTCAAACTTTCGATTTTAAAAAGTCTATCCCACCTTCAAATATCAACTCAACTCGCCTTCCCCCACGACAACCTCACTCTTCAACCTGTCTACCTACATCCTTCTTCCGATCTGTCAGCCATCTACACCACGGTTACTATCACAGCGACATCATCAAGTCATTCGAATTAGTCCTAGAGCATCAGAACAAGACTGTATGACCCTAGACAATATGACTTCGAAACGCAGTTCACGACTTTTCGTGGACGAGCCCACACATACCAGAGAAGGCCAACAAACACCCAACACCACACAGTTCCGTTCAAGACAGGGCTCTCGAAGCTCTACAAGAGAAGAAACGATGCAAGAAGTAGAGGAAGCCCTCTTCAATGGCCGCGATGCCACAAATGCCAGCCGATCCGGGAGCCTTTCTGCTGTCAATATGGAAGCATCCCTATCGACATCTTCAAGAACTAGTACTTCGAGTGGTAAGTTGCAGAGATAATCTAGTCCCAATGAACTACCTCTAACCCGCATCAAGCCTCCTCAATATCGGCATATCAATCACAATCCACCGACTACACAGCGCCTCTCAATGGCCGGCCTCACAATTTTGGCGTTGTCATTCCAGGCGTTTACCGAAGTAGTTTTCCTAGGTCTCACGATTTTGAGTACATCAAGGGTCTGGGCCTCAAGACCATTGTGTTAGTGCCTCCATTATGATGCGTTTTTGGCATCCCCGCTAACCTGTTGTAGCACGCTTGTCAAGAAGGAAGAACTTGATCACGATCTCGAGACATTCGTCCAGCGTGAAGGTATTCGACAAGTCGTCTTCAACATGAAGGGCACAAAAAAGGAGGCCATTCCTCTGAGCACAATGAAAGCTATCCTCAGTATTGTCCTCGACAAGTCAAATTATCCTCTGTTGATTCACTGCAATCACGGAAAGCACCGAACTGGATGCGTTGTCGGAGTTGTCCGAAAGATCGCAGGCTGGGACGCTGAGAGCGTCGTGGCAGAGTACAAGAGCTACGCGGAGCCCAAGGCCCGTGAATGTGATGTCAATTATCTTGATGACTTCCAGGTCTCAAGTCTGGGAATTTCGAATCCCATTCCCAATGTGGCAAAAGACGTCTACAAAAATCGCAGTCGGTTTCAACCACGCACATTTTTTCGAGCCGTCTTCCTCACAGTCTTTGTCTTGCTGTTGTTCTTCATGTCAGGATCAAAACTCAGCACAGCGACAAGACCTGACCATCTACTTCTCTGACCATGACCAGTCGGCGACGGCCGACACTGGCATCCCAACAAAACTTGGATCATCCCACCCCCCGAAAAGTTGATTCGAACACGAAAAAGCTCTTTTCACAAACTACACATGTACAACCGATACTTTTCCTTTTACTTATAACAACCTCGATTTGGCAGACACCGACGACAACGACGTGTCTGAGCCACCAAGAGAAGGATTTCATATTTACCACACGAAGACCAGATGTATCGAGGTTTTTTCTATTCATGACTTACTATGCATTTGACGGCAAGGGCCGTATGGGTTTTGGGAGACGAATCAAGGGCTGAGAATGTCTTCCGGACTGGCGTTTTATTCTAAAGAGATGGGGAGGCACTGAATGCTAGACTTTGGGCTGGAGATTTCCCTTTTTCGACAGAGGCACGAGTTTGCCTGTTGATGCGATAGGAGAAGCAAAAGGCGCATTGAAATACAGGGTTTGAACTGTATTAATAGATACCTACTGATGATACCTGGATAGCAGGGCGTTGGGAAAAATAGCAGAAGAAAAAAGTGCTGTCATCTATGAGTTCTGAGATGTGTGATACTGACAATGCTCCTGTGACTAGAGCTATAAGCTTGACTTTATGCCTTGGGCTAATATTTGAGGTATCACGCATCGTAACAACAGAGGAAGCCTAAGTCATCTTTCTCAAGTCCTATGTGCGATAGCAAAGCATCGCAACCCTTCAATATATATCATTCTGACTCATCTGATCCTGTGGACAGCATGACTAACACACTTGGGTAGGATTGAGGCTGGTGATGCTATATTTGGATGGCACTGCAACATGTCAGCCACAGCAGCAACATGCGAATAGAGTCAATTACCACTCCAGCTTATAAAAGGAACATTCTGCATGTCCTAGATGATGGGCTTATCATGTATGTCAGGGTCGCTTCGGTTTTTGCAAATCTGCCTCGCCGTCTCGTATTGGGACCAATTGTTGGTGGTAAGCTCGTTCCCGCTCGTTCCTAATGCCTGTCGAGATCAATGTGCTTTACGATCTGACCCTGTATTGAAGCGTTGCAATTTCATGACCGGCAGTTTCTACTATGAGAAGATAGTTAAGTAGAAATTTGCTCTGTCTCAGATATATGGGAGATGACTTGTGAGTCACGACGAAGGTTACAGTATTGTGAGGTTTGTTGGCGCTAGTTTGTTATCCTTGCCATGTGAAATTGATAGACAGATGTTCATTTTCGTGACGCATATGCATCTTCATTCATAACCAACACACTCAACTGCCGGACCAACGGCTCCTACAATCTCAATCCGCGCTGACATACCACAAAAATATCGTACAACACCTATCATACAGCCAATATAACTCGAATCCTAGTTCCCCCATCGGTTTCTGTCCACTCTAGCCTTCTCATCTTTCTCAAAATCACCATTGGCATAGACCCAACCGCCAGCAACGCAGTTGGCGGTCCCCAATCCAATAGCCGTGCCACGCACGACCCCTCGGACCGAGAACCGTCCACGGAAAGGCTGACGTCGTCGCAGAGCCAGCAGCACGTAGAGACCCGACCAGGCAGCGGTTAGACCAGCGCTGCCGGTGGGATAGCCGGACAGGTTGAGGTAGGACGAGAACAGTAGCGGAGGTGTGAAGATGAAGAGGGGCAAGGATGGGGGCCGAGCGTGAAGAGCGGTGATGAGGGTTGCTAAGAGAGATGGAGGGAGAGATGCAGCTGGTTTTTGCTGTCAGTTTATAACTTGTTTTTTCTCGAGTCACAGAGGTACAGTATTTGTACTGATACTGGGAAGTGTGTATGGTATGGGTGAGAGAGTGAGTGAGTGAGTGACTTACTGCCCCAATCGTTTAGATAGTCAAAAACAGACTTTGATTTAACCGCCGTGACTGGATCTTCATTCGCCATTTTTGCGAATTATATGCAAGTGAGAAATGCAACTGTTGCAATTGGCGCTTAGCGATGAGCTTAGAGTCGTGATGCAAAAAGCTTTGGGAGCTCTTTTGCTACCCCGGTCAATTTGTGACGTCGTGCATGATGACTAAGGCATTTCAACTCCAACTTTCTACCTAGAACTCGAGGTCACATGTCTCCTCCAACAATACGAACAACACAAGGAAGAGTCAGCATGCAATGCAGTGGACGAGTCATCTTTTCACCGTGCATAAACGTTTGTTTCCGGTTCGCGATTTCTATTCTTGTTCTTATTCCCTTTAGCTCTGGGGCCAAACGTTTCGGTTTGGGCTCTAGCTCTTGCGCTCCGCCACAGTATAATCACCCGAAACATGTAGGTCATCTCGTACATCAGAGATCAAAAACATTCGATATTCATAAGGTAGCTTGTGTGCGCCTTGTCATCAGAAGGAATGACAGTCCGTCCAAGCGTTGTGTTCTATGTAAGTGTAATAAACATGAAATTGGGTTGCTAAACAATGCCTCTTAACAAAAGAAAGAAGAGAAAAGAAAGGAACAACAGGATTAAAACGGGGTATAAAGAGAAGTGAAAAAAAGAGTTTAATCATACACTTTCCGTCATGATGTCGTTAAGATATTCCCGAGTCAGCCTTGCCCTAGGACTAGCGTCCGCTGTGATAGTATCGCGGATCATGGGCATAAGCGCTCTGGTCATACTCGCCGCCCCAGGCTTCATTCGAGTAGCCCTGCGAGTATCCTGATGCATCCCACTGCTGGTAGTTTGTGTCATAGCCTTGCATGCTGAACTGGTCTCCCGAGGGTCCAGCCGTGGCATAGCCTCCAGCGCTCTGGTCAGCGCTCGAGAGCAAGTTGAGATCGAAGCCGTCTTCAGGGCTGAGCTGTGAGAAGTCAAACTGGCTCAGAACCCCCCCTGCTTCGTCTCCCGAGGTGACTATTCGCGACGAGTGTCCGTGATGCTTGCCAGAGCGCTTGGAAGAGCTGCCCCCTCGTCGGGAGCTTGAGCTCGATGGACTGTCACCGTCGTTGAACTTGCGAGGACTGCTCTTCTTCTTGGAAGACTTGGAGCCGGAGCGTGTGTACTCGCAGCGAAGACCATTGCTCCGACATCGTTCGCAGCCATTCTTGTCCCCACTGCACTTGAGCTATACAGGACACCGTCAGCAAATAGGCTCTAAGCGAAAAGGGCGAGGAAAGATCTTGGCGTTGGGAAAGCCTTGTTGGGCTGGCCAATGCTCCTGCAGACATACCTTCTTCTCATGACAGCGATCGCATGCCTGGTGGGAACTGGAGCGGGCCGTGACAGGGTCGAAGCCATTGCGAACGCTCTGGACCTCATCCGTCTCAGGATCGTACTTCCAAGTACCAAACATGGCTATTGCTATTTCTGATAACGGGCTGGTATAAGTGAGCGAGTCCTAGGTGGCCCATAGAACGATTGGCGAGAAGAGAAGGGGATAAGAGAGGTGGGAATAGGCAACTGAATTCTGCAACTGATTGTATGTATATCGGCTCAAGTGTAGATATGCTTGAATGGAACTTGTGTCTTATTTTCTGCCTGAATGGAAAGCATCTCGTGGCGTTTTTAAACCCCGAGGCATCTGGTATAAGAGCGTCCGTGGACAAGGTAGAGGTCTTATAGGCAACAACGGGACTTGATCCAATCCGATGCAATCCCAACCCAACCCAAGCCAACAGAGTGTTGTAGTGAGCGAGCCCATTATCGCGGACCCCATTTTCCACAGTGGGCATGAGGTATCGTGCCGAGCCGCACTGCCAGGCTCCCGTCCATGGGATGTGATACCTTTTGGGTCGGTTTGGTTTAGGTAAAGAGCAGTTGGTCGAGTCGCACCCCTGTCTCCGATCTATATGATGCTCCGGGTCTCCGTCTAAGTGGTGTCCCTTGCACGACACACACCGCACTAGTCATGCCGGCTCCTTCAGGAGCGAGTTTCTGGCATAAGGTGACGTATTTTCTGAGCGTGTTGATTACGTTGTTCCCCTATTTTAGAATCTAGGCTGCCTGATTTCTACTGAGTTGTTTAAGTTTCCGTAGCGTTCTTTTTTGGTGGTTTATTGTCTCTCGTGTAAGGTTATGTAATGCAGGTTGGTAGTGTAGTCTAAGTGACCCAGTCGAGTTCAGGTGGAAACTGGTGAGATCCCTGCGATATGAGTGGTCCAACTCCACCTGTGCCTGGAGGAGGAGGCTAAGAAGGCTGGAGGAATTCCTACGAGCATTATCCGTCGAATAAGAGAAACAAGTGTGCGATGATGCTCAAACTCTGTGTGGCTGTGTCTGCGTCTGCCCTGGAAACAAGAGTTCTAGAGTCCAGTCTGTATATATTGATAGTATGAAGAGTGTAGCACTGCATGCAAGGCCCCCAATTCCTCCATTGGGCGCTTATCGATTGCCCCGTTCAAGGCTATGTACCTATGTTATGTATCCTCTTTTCCCAGAATCCAATGCCAGTAAGAATCACATTCTGCTGTCTGCCGAGTGCCTTGCATCCTTTGATCTACAACATATGATGTAAAACAGCTGCTCCAACTGTGCCAGCAATTGCCCGTCTGTTGGTTGTTAGTCCCGGCCGTGGGGAAAGGCAACGCCGCAATTTTAGGCAAAAGCCTCCACAGTCGGCAGCGAACCGACAGGCGAACCCTTGAACGTCATAACATTAACCCCAATCGAGAATACAATATGGTATTATCGTGCCATAAAGACACCGAGGCTTGACTCACTGCCCCTCTAGCCGGAGTTTTTGAATCAGGTGGATCACAAGGTTATTTAGACAATAACGATGAAATTACAACAAAATACGATTTAAAGTGGTTGCATGAGGTTCTTCAGGGAGGGCACGGTGTGTCGATATCAACGGTGATGGGGGTGGCAGAGCTACGTACTGGACAGGACAAGACAGCAGTTGTGAGTGATAATATAACAAGATTGATATGATAACCCAGTATCAGCCTTGTACGGCACGGCATGTTACATGAGTGGTGGGTTTTACGCGCGATGGTTCGAATTTAGGCAGACTGTGGAGGCTGAGGCTGTCACTCTTGGAATCCCCTCATCACTGCGGTATCATGGGACTTGACGATGCAGGCCTCAGAGCATATTTTCTCGTATATTTGTGCTTTTCCATCCAAAACTACCTACTCTTACACTCGTCGTTATCGTCATATTCATCCGTGTCTTACTGCTCACCCTTTAACCATTAATCTCCACAAAATCTCGCGTCTATCACCCTCAATCTTCACATCTGGCGCCCGCGCCAATTGTGAGGTTGCCCACTTCACCCGATCTACATCCTTCCTGACATCATGATACGCCGGTAGTCAAGCTGCCCAACGCACCTGTTTCACCTCCCTGATCTCGAGATAATCTCCGTATTCTAGAAGATCTCCCATCGGGACATTGCTGTCGAGCCTCTGCACCGTCCCGTTGTTCCAGTGCACTAGAACCTTGGCGTACCGCTTGTCGGGTGCCAAGAAGGCCACGATGCGGTCACATGATGCTTCGGGGCGAACTGAAATGGTAAACGAAAAACTGTTTTCGCGTCGCAGTCCATTCCTTGTGTTGTCATATACCTCAAAGACAGGCCTGCCATTGCGGTTATATCTGTGGGGCGGATGCGAACGGCTTTGACTGGTAGCACGCACGTCGGACATATGTCCAAGGTTATCGTGGCTATGGGAGATACCTGTCGGATGGGGGCAACATCTGCAAGTACATCTCGTGGGGTCCGAAGTGTGATAGCGTCCTTGCATGTCGAGCGGTACGATGTAAGTACCGTAGGTTGACCCTCGCTTGATTATCGCTGCCCGACCACTGTTGATTGTTGTGTTGATCTCCTCCTGGGGCGAACGATCCCGCCCTCTGTCAGAGCGAGAGCGTCGTCGGTCATTGCTCGCACGGCGCTCCCTGTTCAAATGAGAGTAATCGTCGTCCAATACTGTGGAAGAAGCTGAACCCCTTCTCGGGCGCAGGTTCTGATCTCGTCTGGAATGGTGATGATGAGGTTGCTGTTCCCACCTCATATGGTAAGGCACCTCGAAGACGCCAGACTTACGTGAGTACGAATGAGAATCACGACTACTTGAGGATCTGCTGTTGCGACGCCGATCATACTCACTGTAAGTTCTCTGGTTCAAATAGACGGAGCTTCGTCTCCTAGCTGCCGCAGCGTCAAGATCGTAACGTTGTGATGAGTACGACATGTTGGGCTTTGATTCGGTATACAGACCTGATTTGAGTCACGTTTTGGTTTGAGGTGAATTGGCTCTATGATTTGTGTGGAAGAGTGAATCTGTGAGCGTAGAAAAGGTTCGTGAGAGTAGCTTATTTAAAGAAATACAGAGTCCATTAATGAGTCCATCATGACGGCCCTGAAGGTCGGCCCATAGGGTCAACCTTGGAGGTGAACATAGGTTCAACTGAACAATAATCGAGAACATCGTCTCTCCTTTGTTCAATTCGTATTGAGAACATCGAGTCCTCTTTGTTCATCAGTCCCCATTTTTTCAACATAATGTCCACTCGAACAATGTTCAAAGATACGTCCATGGTTGTTCTGCAGAACTCGTCGAGTCGTTCCGCTTTCATCAAAGAAACAAGTCAAAGGGTTGGTTCAGTTACACAGCTTCCGGGCTTCCGCAAGGTCATTTGTGCTGAGCCTGTTCAGACCAAGGGCAACTAGGCCATTTGAGAGAAAATTGAAACGGGGTCTTTCACGTTCACGCGGGTCCCAAGATGGCAGGTCGATTTTTGTTTGATTTAACCAAATCCTAAATGGAAGCAATGGGAAGTTGGAAGAATGAATGGCGCGATGAGGCTCGGGGATGCAACGGAGGCCGACATATCAAATTAGGGGCACAACCTGAGATAAAGTCCCCTAAAATTTGAGATAAGCCAATAGCCTTGTCCCATCCTGTTTGCGGGCAGCTTCCCCACAGTGGCCAAAGGGGGCTAAGGGTGCGGCAAAAGCCACAAGGTGGAGGCCACTCTCCAAAAGGCCAGCAAAGACATGTCCATTCCATTTCATCCCGCACTCTGATCTCTGCAACCATCTTCATACTCTATTCCCAGCAACCCCCAAATCCTCCTTTTGGCATTGCCATTTTCTCTTTCCTTGCTTCTTCTCTTCAATCCTTACCGGTGTCTTCAGCTCATTAATCAAGATGGCTCTCTCTCCCCAGATGTAAGTCGTTCTCCACGCGATAGCCGTCGCGCAGATTGTCTATCTGGTGGCGCAAAGAAGAAAACGCTGACATTTGCGATAGCACCAACCTGATCATCATCTTGGGTATGATGCAGGTGTCGAAGCGTGTTCCCTTCGATGATCCTTTCGTGCTCAACGTCGTTCGCGCCGTCTACCTCGCCAGCAACGTCATCATTGCTGCTCTCTACTTCTACACTCAGCTGAAGATCAACAAGAAGAAGGGTACGATAACTTCACTTCTGAGGCAATTTTCAACATCGCAATACTAACGCGGTCCTCCACAGACCTCACAACCCTCAAGTATGTCGAGCCCGCCCCTATGGGCTCCACTGAGGAGGGCAAGCTTGTCACCACCACCGTCCACGCCTACGACAACCAACAGATCCGCACCGCTTTCCGTGGTCAGGCTATGGGTATTGCCATGATGGCCTTCATGCACATCTACATGAAGTACACCAACCCTCTTCTCATCCAGAGCATCATCCCTCTCAAGGGTGCCTTCGAGAACAACATGGTCAAGATTCACGTCCTGGGCCAGCCTGCCGCCGGTGACCTCAAGCGTCCCTTCAAGCAGCCCCAGGGTTTCATGAGCGCCATGCAGGGTGGCCCCGCCCAGAGCGACAAGAAGGCCGTTGAGGCTGCTGAGCGCGCTGGCCGTGGTGGTGCCAAGGAGGAGTAAGCTAGGACCTCTGAAACGAATTTCGGCTTCACAGGATAGCGTGGACCGTAAGCTAGGGTTGTAATAGACCTTGGTTGTACTATAATACAGGTGTCATGGCTCGCAAAAGTATTTGCTTATGGCGAAAGCCTAAATCAAGGGATTGGAATATGTTGAGCAATTTCTTGAAATGATATCTAATGTAGAAAAGCAAGAAGATTATTACGGGAGTTGAGGATCATGACCTCAAAAGCCATGTACATTTTGGTGACTGTTGAGGGTTTGCGTAGGCTGTAGTCACGTTTTCTCGTGTAAATTGGTGACATAATTCAGATTTCTAGATCGCGACAATCCGCCCCTCCGCCACCAATCGCCGTCATCGAGGACCCTGAGTCAAACGTCTCTCTTGACGTCTACACTCGGTCTCTTCTCTCTACCTTGTCTCCAAATTTTCTCTTCTGCCTTGTATCGCGAATTTGTGACAAAGGCAGCTGTCTCTGTCTGCGCATTGTTCTTTCGGTACCTCATCTCCGTTACGATTGCTCATCATGGAACGACCATCTACACCACCTCGGGCAACAAAGCCTGCACCCACAATCACTCCGCCGACCCCAGAAGTTACGAAGCGCATAGTATGTAGAGTCATGGAGTAAATATGTTTAGTTTCTGAAGATACTGACCTGTGTCTAGGAAGAGAACCGACTCCGCGCAAAGGCGATCAGAGACCAGCGTGAAGCCGAACAACGAGCGACCGGCACCGTACCCGAAATCCCCAAGAGCTCCGGAGGCTTTGTACCAACAGAAGACGTTTACATCTCTAAGACTGCCGATGGAAAGCGACCGTACAGCTCTATCTCTACAGCCGATGCTTCTAAAGGAACAAATCGAGATGGGCGTAACAAAGGCGATGAGGAGACGTTGCGGCCGGCGCGCAAGTTCACAAAGTTCGTCGATTACAACATGAGCGCCATGACAGATACGAAGGGTGGTTTCCTATCGACGGAAGATGATCCGCATAACTATGCTCTTGGTGGCAAGAAGCCTGGGCAGTCTGAGGATGACCAGCGACCGAAGCACATGAGTGTTCAGGAGTGGGAGCGATTACAGCTGATACGGAACTTAAAGAGGCTAAAGTCTGGTCCTTTTGAGCCCGGACTGAGTGTGCTTGCGGACGACGAGACACGAAAGAAGTGCCAGGATTGCAAGAGCTTGGAGATTGATTTCGTCTGGGAAGAAGTCTTCCATATCTGTGTTTGCAATAAGTGCAAGGAGAAATATCCAGAGAAGTACTCGTTGCTGACCAAGACTGAGTGCAAGGAGGATTACCTACTGACAGACCGTGAGTTGTTCTACGCAAGTTCTCGGGGTGCCATAGCTAACATCAAATAGCCGAGCTACGAGATCCAGAGTTATTACCACATCTCTCGAAGCCGAACCCTCACAAATCACATTGGCACGACATGATGCTCTTCCTCCGATGTCAAGTAGAAGAATACGCGATCAAGACGAAGTGGGGTTCTTCAGAAGCCTTAGACGCAGAGTATGAGCGACGAGAGACACAAAAGAAGGCTCGCAAGGAAGCCAAGTTTAAAGAAAAGCTACTTGACTTGAAGAAAAAGACAAGGACGGACGCCTTTCGCAGACAGGCTGGCAATTTGAGCAAGTCTGGTGCAAGCAAGTTTGGTGATGCAATAGGAGGTGGGCGACATGTTCATGAATGGGGACGAACAGTTGAGAATGAGGATGGGATGACGGTCAAGACATGTGTTGATTGTGGTATGGAAGTTGAGGAGCTTGTGTTTTGATGCCGTCACATTATCATTTGAGGCCTGGGTTTGGAGTTTGGGGTTCTGGGGATTAAAGCACAGTGGTAGGCCTAACCAGGTTCGAGTATGATCAGGCATTGAATCAAGTTATCTTTCCCGTGATTGGTATATCAGAGCCGAGCCTGATTCAGGGGACTGATGTTGGGTAACCAATTCAATTTTCGCTACCAGGTTCCACGGCCTTGGTTTCGATTAAGGACTCCTTGTATGTTTGACTTTCAAACAACCAGCACTAAAACAAGACGCAAATAAAGGCGTTGTTTGTCATCAAATTTGCTTTGTTAGGACGGGAGCTGAAAGTCCCTGTTGGTTATCGGTCCCTGTATCGGTGATCCGCACCCTCCACTTAGCCAGGAGTTTCAAGTTGATGCCTGACAGCCTCACATCGATTTCCAAGTCAAGCTTGTTCAGCGCTGATTGGCCAAAATGTCAGCGGCAAACCGTCAATACAGAGGATAGCACCAACTAGCAGCGTGGAGGTACAGGGCACCACACAGGACAGCACAACAGACAGATGCACCCGACCTCAAAGTACCCGACCAAGACTGGCAAGCTTGGTTTCTTAGCAGCACACGACCCGACGCTCAATTTTTTTTGGCTTTCTATCGGCAGAAAGTAAACCACGATATCACGATTCGACCTCGATTCAGATAGTCCAGGAGCGAATCTTCACCGAGACGACAACACGTGCCAAGGCTCGTTGTATCTTTCGCACAGGAGCTTCCAAGTTCCAACATCTGGCCTCGTCACATCTGATCACATCACATCACACTCCATCCACCGCACCGAGCTTGTCCGACCTCGAAACCGGCACTCGCTCGCCTCCATCGCCATCTCTCCCAAACCGACTCGAAGCTCCATGCACCCGCCCAATTGAGAGAGGCGCGCCGCGATGGGCCCTAATGCTGGCAACGGCGTGGGCGGCCTGGAGATGGGACCTATGATGCAGGGCAATGGCTCCAACATCCCCCAGGCCACCGAGTACACCCTCCAGGGCGTCATGCGATTCCTGCAGACAGAATGGCACAGACATGAGCGCGATAGGAACTCGTGGGAGATTGAGAAGCAGGAGATGAAGGGCCGCATCGCCAACCTCGAGGGTCAGGCGCGGAGGGCCGATGCTACTCAGCGCGTCCTGAGGAAATACGTGACTATGCTGGAGCGAAAGGTTAAGGAGCAGACGGCTCAGCTTCAGGGTCAGGAAGCAGTTGATGCAGAGACGGCGGCTAAGAATGACCGGGCTGCTAAGATTCAAGAGAAGCTTAGATGTGAGCAATGCCCCTTTGTGTTGACTTTCCGTACTAACATTATGCCAGCTACCTTGGAGGATATGCCCGTGCCCGGTGTCGATGGCGTTAACTATGAGAAGCTCGACCGAGGTGACGAGGAAGCTCAACGACAAGATCTTAAGACCTTTCTTGATCAATGCCAATCCGAATTTATGTACCTTATGATTACACCCGCGAACCCGCAGCCACCGCGAGAATCTCCCCCGCTACCGATCATGGAGGATCTACGAGAAGTCGAGGCGTTTGGCATGCCAGCCCCTCAGCAGCAATTCCAGCTACCTACACGAAATGCTCAGAATCACTCTCAAGAAATGAACTCTAGGATATCTCAGCAGAATCATGGGCCCCATGGTCAAAACCAGCAGCAACACTTTGGCCAGAAGCAAGAACACCAGCCTCAGCCAATGGTGCGGTCCGAGCATCCACCTGTCATGTATCAAAACTCAAATGACTGGCCCGCGCCCGTGTCAGTAACATCCCGACCAGTTGAAGATCATATGCCACAAGCAAACCATGCGGCAGAAGTTTTGGGTGGGATGGATGATTCTGCTGAACTTAGAGAGAAACACTCTGCACAACCTGAGAATGACGGATGGGAGTTCCCTGAAGGCACATTCCCCGAACCTGGAAACTCCCAACCCAATTCTCAACCTAACCGCCCTGATACTGATGCTTTCCCTACCGCCGATAACCTCCCCAAGTCGCCGAGCCGACGAGATAGCTCCCACCGACGAAAAGGCTCCATGTCTAGAAGACGAAGTGCCGATCATGAGCTAGCCTTGGCTGCCCAAAAAGCTGAGAGTGGTAATTTCAAGCTCAGGTTTGGACTCCGAGGCCATCTCGATACTGTTCGCACGATCATATTTTCTGGAGGCGGTAGCCCCGGCGAGCCAGAAATCTGTACTGGAGGAGACGACGGTATGATCAAGCGCTTCCACATTCCTCGATTAGATGGTCACCCTGGCGGTCTTGCGCACACAGCGTCAGACCTTGATGTTACAGCCAACTTCACACACCGTGGTCACTCAGGAGCAATTCTATGTTTGACATCGTGGTCACCCTCGCCGAATTTCTCAACTGGAGGTCGCGCACAAGGCGACGGCTGGATATTCTCCGGCGGCCAAGATGCGACCATTCGAGTTTGGGAGCGTGGAAGGGTCGACCCCAAGGCGACTCTTGAAGGGCACACTGATGCAGTCTGGGCTATCTGTGTTCTGCCAGCCACTCTTGGTCAAATATTCGGAAGCTCAAGTCCTTACGGTAGCACGGATCGTATCTTGGTTGTTTCGGGTGCTGCAGACGGCAGTGTTCGTTTGTGGTCAGTGAGCGCACCTCCTCAGCTGAGCTCACCACAACCTGGAACAAACCGAGCCATGACTGGCCGCGGAGGCAGGGTCCGTGGTAACTCGATGAGCTCCGGCAGTGGATTCTCCAATACTCCCCAACCTACTATCGCCTCCAACTCGCCTTTCAACCATACACTTGTACACAACATCTCGAGGTCTGACGGCTCCACCGCCAGTCCGACGTGCATCACACCTCTGGGTACCACTGGAGAGTCGTTCGTTGTCTCGTACTCAGATGCCGCCATTATTGTTTATGACACCCGAACCGGTGAACAAATCGGCAACATGGACAGCCTTGAAACATATGATCAGTCTAACAAGACCAGCGTTAATGCCGTTGTGGCGACGACAATCGGCCTCGATCAGGCTAACCAGAACCACAGCGGTAGCATAGGCGAGGAAGATGCCAGTCCAGGTGCTACTGGAGGTGGACGATCGATGGCTGGTTCAGGTGTCGAGGGAACCATCATATCTGGCCACGAAGACCGCTTCATCCGGTTCTTCGATGCCAATAGCGGTAAGTTGCCTGTGGCACGAATACTTGCAAAGACTAATTGTTCTCCAGGCCAATGTACATATAACATGATTGCCCACCCCGACGCCATTTCCAGCCTTTCGCTCAGCCCTGACGGTCGTGAACTCGTCAGCGCCGGTCACGACGCCTCCCTCCGCTTCTGGAGTCTTGAGAAGCGTACCTGCACCCAAGAAGTGACGAGTCACCGCGTGATGCGCGGCGAAGGCATCTGCGCCTGCGTATGGAGTCAAGATGGTAAATGGGTAGTCAGCGCTGGCGGCGATGGTGTGGTTAAGGTGTTTGCACGATAATGGGGATAGATGCTTTACATGTATGTATGTATGTCATGATATGGAGGAACTTCTTTTTTTATTCCAAAGGGTACGGGAGGTGCATTGTTGCTTGGCGGACCATGGTATTGTAGCAGTTGGATTGGGGTGCCCAGCAACCCAAGTGTCATTGTATCTGTACATGTTGAGGAGGGTGATTTCGCTTATTTATACTACTCGTCGATACCCGGCATTTAGTGGTGGCTTATCTTTTACTTCCAGTATCATCACGGAGTGTATTCATAGTAAGATATCATTGATGGCAAAAGACCAGCTAGACAGACAGTGATCTAATATAATGAGAAGAGTGCTAAAAAAGAAACCTGCGTATCGCAGGTGGCTGGATCTCTCCCGCCGGGAATTGAACCCGGGTCTCAAGCGTGACAAGCTTGCATACTGACCACTATACTACGGAAGACACATTTTTTCCTAAACAGGCTTAGCCTGCTGTAGTGAGAGGGGGTTATACTGAGGGCGAGGCTGATGGAGTATATGAATGATTAGTAGTGGCGTTTGTCTGGGAATAGCATCCAATGACTCATATGGATTAAAACTACTGCGACCCTGTACCTGAGCTGCAAACCTGACCAGTCCATCATGCTATGACACATGCTGTGCTACTTGGCCCTCCGAAGAGGGGAGGGGCAGGGCATTAATATGATGAACCCAAAACCCATACCTCATGAGTCAACTACAACCACAATAACTTATGCATCTGCTGCAGACAGGAGGCAACTTCGAAATGCTGCCAGCTGCTGCTGTTGTCCTTAGGACCAGCGTCCACCTGGCTACGCACCGAACTCTCACTCATGTGTCCGCGCCCGCCCTGACCTCATTCCGATGCCTCAACCGCGCCCTCTCAACAACTCATGCCCTCGCCGCCGCTTCCTCACTCAACAGAGATCGGGCCCGTGAAATTGTGGCACAGACTATCAGCAACATTGAAAGCAAGCGCGAGACAGCAGCGTACCTCAAGGTTTTCACCCTTACCTCCCAACATTTTGCAGTCATCAAGGTCGGGGGCGCCATTCTTCAGGAACACCTAGACGAGTTCTGTGGCAGTATACTACTACTCTATGACCTTGGGCTATACCCAGTCATTGTCCACGGCGCTGGTCCGCAGCTGAATTCCCTATTATAGTCCGGGGGGGTGGTTCATCGATTTGAAGATGGAATCAGAGTGACTGATGAAAAAACCCTAACTGTTGCGCGCAAGCTCTTTCTGGAAGAAAACCTACGACTTATCGAACGCCTAGACTCATTTGGTGTTGCAACGCGATCTATACAGGGAGCTTTCGGAGCATCTTACCTTGACAAGGACAAGTGGGGGTATGTCGGCAAGGTCACTGAGGTTCGGAAGCAAGCTATCGAGAGCAGTATATTGGCCGGATACATACCGATCCTGACTTCAATGGCTGAAGGGGACGACGGTCACCTCTTAAATGTTAATGTGGACGTTGCGGCTGCTGAACTTGCTCGTGCCCTGAAGCCCTTAAAGGTTATCTACCTCTCGGAAAAAGGAGGCCTTTTTGATGGTGAGGGGAAGTTGATCTCACAGATCAACCTTGATGATGAGTTTGATTCCCTCATGGCTCAGCCCTGGTGTCGTTACGGCACCCGTCTTAAAATCGTCCAATGCCACGATCTCCTCAACAGTCTTCCCCGAAGCTCTAGCGTGGCTATCATTCACCCTGGTAACCTTCAGAAGGAACTCTTTACTGACTCTGGCGCTGGTACACTCATCCGCTTGGGCAATCGCATTCAAAAGACTTCCTCCATCAAGGAACTTAAGGTTATCAAGCAGCTCGAGGCTAGGTCAGACAGCAGCTCCGACAATCTTGATATTCCGGCTATCGTGGATCAATTCGCCAGCGCACTAACAGAGAAGAAGTTCACTGCCTACTATGATGATGCTATGCATTGTATGGCTATCATCATGCCTCAGGATCAAGGCATGGCTATACTGACGAGTCTGTCTACTACCAAGTCTGGCTGGCTTAATGGTACGATGGAGAATATCTTTACAAATATTAGGAAGGATTTCCCTACTCTAGCTTGGGCTGTCAGTGAGAGAGATGAGAACTTGACATGGTTCTTTGAACAGGCCGATGGCAGCTTCCACGAAAACGGCAGAGTTCTCTTCTACTACGGAAGCGATATGCGCTCAGTGGCTCTCAGCTCTGTATACGAGAACTTCGTGTCTGGACGAGCGTCGCTTGGCGACTCCAACCTTGAAAGCGGCGGAACAGCTTGAAGCGGAGACAGGCCCACTACTACCAAGGTAGAATGGATTAACTGTATGTCTGAGGTAGGCAGAAGCGATCAATCTACCTACCTTAGTACTACCTATTCCCCGTCATCGTCCTCTTTGGCATTGTCCTCGAGATTAATAGACTCGTTAGCAGCCTTTTATTTCTCCTGTGCTTTTCTTTCCATATCACAGCTATGCTGGTTCTCCTTATCCACGTCTCCCTAATAAGTCTTACATTATGCAAGGCCAGGCCTTCCTTCCCCTTTACATTTCTCACAAATTGGTTTTAACCTTTATAGATACCCCGCGCACCTCGCTTACTATGGCATAATCTCTCCATCGCAGCTATCCTCGATGCAGTCCGCTTTAATGCCCTCTTCTCTCCTCTTCTTAAAATGGTCAGGCGTTCGCTCTCTGCCTACCTGGGTGGCAAGCTATCGAAAGTGGGAGGCGGACTGAATTTTCGTCAAAGTCCGTCGAAGGACCTTAAAAGGGTGGTACATGCGTCTTGCTCGAGGATGCCTAAATACAGGTGCCTTGTACTATAAGCAGCGCATATTCAAGGTAAAACTCCGTCAGTATCTAACTGCCACGCTCAAGGGCCGCCCTGTGGGAACAGACTCAACCACATCCACATAGCAATGAAACCAGTGAGCATTTATAAACTCAAGAGTAAAGGTAAGATAGCCCTTTGGGGCCGGTCAATACTTGAGCGGGTTCTCTACTTGTTCTATATACTTTGTGACCGTCGTGCTGAGTGACTTTGAACCCCGAGATCTAGGGTATGTTGGCTCCGTTCAGCATGATGGCTTATGCCGTGAGCTGTAGCCATTCACTTATGAGTTTTTGACAATATAGAAACAAGTCTCAGTCGACTTCTAGTGAGAATCGAGCTTAGTAAAACTCATCCAAAGGCAAGGTTTCCATTCCACCATTAAGCGAGTTGTAACAAAGATACACAATCGCTGAATAATCCTACAAGGGCTGTAGATCAAGCATCATTCAAGCTGTAAAGAACTCTGTTTATTTAGTATTGGGTTAAAACAATCGCCTATGTTACGTGTTGGAGTTACATTGGCATTATGAAGTTAACTCTATTCTACCTTCCCTTCTGCCACTGAGACTTGGTGCAACTTCCCAATCAGGAAAGTATTCAAAACATTGACCAGGTTCCCCGGATCATAAATCACCTGACGTCAAAGCCGATGGACCTCGGCATCCTCCACTCATTGAACTTATACAGCAGCTTCCAAATCTGACAGTCGTAAATTGGAACATCAGACTCATTTCATTTACAAAATGTCGACGTATGAAACAGCTCAAGATCAGTTCATCACTGTAGATGGCATCAAGTTCGCCTACAGGCGCTTCGGCGCGAAACAAGGCGTACCCCTCACATTGTGTATGCACTTCAGGTGAGTTCTCTTCAATTACGAGTTATGGGCAAAAGCTGACGATTCTAGGGGAACAATGGATCATTGGGACCCAGCTCTTATAAACCCCATCGCGGCCAAACGCCCCATCATCACCATTGACAACGCTGGCGTAGGACGCTCTGAGGGCGAAGTCCCCAAGCAATACAAGCAATGGGCACAATACTACATCAACGTCCTCCGCGCACTGGGTGTCAGCAAGACTGACGTGATGGGATTCTCCATGGGCGGCTGTGTTGCTCAGCTCGTCGCCCTCAACGGAAAGGATCTCGTTCGCCGCCTGATCCTGTGTGGAACTATGCCTAGCACAGGCGAAGGTGTCGTACCAGCGCCTTCTCTGAAGGCATTCAATGCTCTCAATGCTGCCAAGACGGAGGAAGAACACAAGGAAGCTTTTCTCATGAGCATGTTCAACACTTCTGATAAGAGCAGGGCTGCGGGTGAGGCTGCGTGGAAGAGAATTACTAGTGCACGAAAGGATAGAACTGATCATGTTGATCCTGCGAATGCTCGTCGACAGGGAATTGCTTTTGCAAAGTTTATGGACCCGAAGCAGGCTAAAGATGCGTCTTACGACCGGTTGGAAGAGCTTCGTATACCTGTTCTCATCGCAAATGGTAAGTTGGGCTGGTACTTGAACTACAAAGCACTAACACGAGAATAGGAAGTGAAGATCTTCTGTTACCCACAGAAAATAGCATTGTGATATGGAAGAAGCTGAAGAATGCCCAAGCGCAACTACATTTGTACCCTGATTCTGGACATGGCTTCCTGTATCAGTATGCGGATGAGTTTTCTAAGCTGATCAACGTTTTTTTGGGTGATGAGTCGAAGCTATCAAGCCGCCTTTAGACATAAACACACACGTGTGTACGATTGAATACGACGGGATTGAATATAAGTTTGAGCGATGATATGTTTATATGTAAAGATTGTGTATATGCATCAATGGCTATCTAAGTTCACCCATGACCAGCCCCAAGCAAAGAACCCAACGCCTTTTCCTCTATCCTAGACCAGCTATAGTACAATTATCCCTGAGTTTATTTCTTACACTTGCAATTAGGATCAAACACCACAGGGCAATCACAGCAGACTTCATCCTTGGACCAAGTAATGTGGGCACCCCAGTTGTAGACCTGGTTAAGGGTGTTATACTCAGAGTACGCCTTCTTGACCTTCCCAGTCTCAGGATTCAAGAACACCATATCAATACCATTGCCGCGACCACGACGAGTTCCCTTGGGGACCTCGAAGTCGCCCTTCCAGTAGAAAGTGAAGGAGTTGCAGCCGTAGGCGATGGGTCCTTTGATGAAGGCGCTGGGGTCATTAGTCTTTTCAGTGTTGCCCTCGATGAGCTCCTTGCGGTTCTTGTAGATGGGAGGAAAGTCATCGTTCTGAAAGTTGTTAGTCTAATGGGTGCATGAAAGGCAAGGATATGCTTACCTTGGCGTACTTGTTGATCTTTGAGGATGATGAAGTCCACCAGATAGACTGAGAGTAAAACTTGACGTCCTCATCGAAAATAGTCTTGGCCAACGCTCCACCATCGGTGATACCAGAGAAAGTCGAGACGTATTTGTTGACTATAGACTCAAGCTTGCTCTTCGAAATGCACTTTGTGCTCTGAGCCGTCGCCTTCTTGCCTCCGGTATTGGTAGCACCAGAGCTAGAAGCCTGCTTCTGCCCAACAGGCTGATACTTGTTCGTCTCAGGATGATCATAATTTCCTCCGTAAGCGTTGTAGCCAGCCTTGACGGGAATACCAGCAGCAGGAAGGACACCGTCAGCCCTGCGGTGGATGTTCTTGGCTGAAGTTGAGATGGCGCAGGCCAGGATAGAGAGCGCGAGGTAAGCCTTCATTTTATGCGATGAACCACGGTTTTTTCTTGTTTTAAAGAGAGTGGAATTGATCTAAAAAGATCAGGAGTTTCAAGTTTGTGGAGAGGTGGTTAAAGAGAGACTGAGACATGGCATCCGCAAACGGGAGGGACTCGTCATCTTATACCCTGTGATCCTCAGTTTGATCTTGCGGGCAAAGTCAAATCGTTAGTGAGGATTGTCATGTAAGTTTGAGCTATTGTTGCTCTAGATTTGCGTGCCTTCGATGGTGGCCGTGGCAAAATTCCAGTTGTTCCTGGACTAGACTCGATGCAGCGGATGTGGAATTGAGCTTGAGGAGTTAGTTGAAGATACTGAAAATGATACAGAATAGAAACGAAGTAATATATACATAAGTAATAATGAATAGTTTTTGTAACTGCGCTCGTAGACTAAATTATGCTGTGTTGTAGAATGTCTCATCTTACTCACAAGCGGTTCAAGTGACACTATTCCCGCATCTTCAACATCTGAGACATAGACTTGGCATGTCCAAAGGCGTTCCTGTGGCGCACTCTAACCATCAGCCATTCAAATACTTACACACCAAGAGACTGGTGATCTGTGTAAGTGAACGCCTACAATAGTTGGCCTAGCGACTTCGGAATGTTGTCTCCTATCGCCAACCCCGACCCCAGCACGTATCCGGAACATGATACGACGCCTGTGGCTCTTCCATTTCTTCTAGTCTCAGGACTCGCTGTTTAACATACGATTGCTTGAGTTGTCTATTGTGTTTCGAGTTCTTGATCGTCGTTGGGCTTGTTTCCACGTTCCGATAACCTGGGTGAGTGTGAAAGCGTTGAGAGCCGTCGGAGAACAGGCCGGTGATTTGAAATCATACCTTCACGTGCATTGGTCTGTGGTGATTTACTTCATGTGGAGGAAAGGGCGCCGGTGACTTCTTGATGATGTCTGAATAGGGGCTTCAGCTTAGTAGGTAGCCACGGCGTTGGTCGCAACGACTCTTGTCGGGTTTCCTTGATTACTGTCAGGAATAATAAAGAGAATTTCCAGGATTCGAGTCTTTCTTAGTCATGTGGCAGAAGGCTTTTGTTATCCTACAGGTAGAAGCACGTCGCGAGGTGCGGCTTTGGCTCCTGGTACCTCTTAAGTTAAAGATATTTTACACACTTAGCTCCCACACAATGTGATAGCTTACTGGAGCTAGTAGTTAATACTGATTTTGTGATACTTGGAGGGATAAGAGGTGAATCTGACGTTATAACGGACGCATAACACTCAGCTACTGATAAGTCTTGCCCCAATACAGGGGGGTACGACCATCATTATCGAGAGCCTCTGCATCACCGCCTTTCTTCCAGAGCAGCTCCACAACATGCTTCATCCCACGCCTTGCTGCCGTGTGCATTGGTGTCCAGTTCTCATGATTTCGAGCCTCGATTTTGGCTTTATTTTCCAACAGAAGCCTCGCCATTTCTCCCTGTCCATGACTAGCAGCCGTGTGCAGTGGTGTGTCCCCATTATTCATCCGAGCTTCTATATCAGCCCCCTTTCCTAAGAGGAGCATGACTATACTTTCTCGTCCTTGGGCTACTGCCTTGTGGAGCGGTGTCATTGTCTCATAATCTGAAACTTCGATGTCAGCGCCCTTCTCTAAAAGCAGGCACGCCATATCTTCCTGCCCACTATTCACCGCCGAGTGCAGTGGCGTTCGGCCGAATATATCCCTGGCTTCTATGTGAAAAGCGTCATTTCCACCAAGTAACTCTTCCACTGTTTTTATCTCGCCTGCTGAGGCTGCCAGGTGCAAAGCAGTTCTCCACCTGTAGTCTCTCATGTCTTTTGACGTGCGCGTCCGCAGAACTTTCACAACATCGTCATGGCCATTTCGGGCAGCCCAATGGAATGGGGTCATCCTAAACCCATCTAGAACATCCACAGTAGCGCCTGCTTCAAGCAAAAGTCCCACCAAGTTCAAATGGCCCTTCATCGCTGCACGGTGTAGCGGAGCCATCATATCTCTGCCTTGGATATTCACTCCTGCGCCTTGTCTGAGGAGCATCCACACAATCTCCTGGTTTCCACGCACACAAGCGTGATGTAGAGCGGTCCAACCCTGGATATCGCAGGCATTGAGGTCTGTCTGATCGTTCTTTAACACCTCTTTGACAACGTGTGGTACGCCCTGGGCTACAGCATAGTGAATAGGTGCCCAGCCCATGACGTCCCTGGAATTAATCTCTTTTTTACTGTATTCAAGAGCATCATGGTTTGAATGGGAACGTACTCCGCCCTGAGCGAGGTGATGCAACTCTGTGAGACCCAGGTAAGACATGTTCATGAGATCAAACCTGACCAACATATCAAGTTCTCCCCTAACTTCATCTTTTCTGTCAGATCCCCGCTTCTCCGAAGGGGGGCTCTTTGGTACAAGATCACACTCCCAACCTCGACCTTGAGCTTCGTATAACTTCATGAGGGTTGAAAAAATCTTCAAGAGTTCAGTTTTCCTCTGATCCTTCATAGCTTTTATTTCTTTCTTGATATCATTGGCGTAATACTCTAGCGTAGTCACGTCATCCCCCTCGTCTTTTCTTAGTTGAATCGTGTAGTTGAGCTGCCTCAGACACTCCAAAACGACAACTGCGGCCTTGGTATAAATTGCACTCTCGTGTGAGAATATTTCAGCTGCTCTTAGAAGACGGAAGTAGATGTCAACGGCTTCGCCCAAATCTCCCAGCTGCTCGTAATGTTTAGCATGTTGCCGGGCTAATTCAACAACTGCTAGAGTCTGGGGCAGTTTGTATGCCATGCTTAGTGGAGGGATTATACTGAAATAGATATCCTCAGCATTTCCGAGCCCTGTGCTCTGAACCTCTTGAACCATCTTAGATAGTTGGTTGTTCCAGAGAGTAAAGGAGTGCCAAGAGCCATCGCTTTCATTGTCGATAGGTCATATTTCAGCGGCGCCTGGCAACGGACCATGGAGTGATTTTGCCATAGACCATATAAAGGCGGAAAAAATGTCTTGAGCATATAGTAACTTCAGAGGGCTATACGACTCCGTGACTAAAACTCTCCATTTTTGTCTGTCTTCGACTGTCTTCGCACTGCTAGACCCGGTAGGCTGAGCTACTACAGAAGCTTCTGGCTCGCTGTTGACAGTGGTGTGATCATTTGTGGTCTTGTCAGTGTTGAATTGCTGGTGGACACCACAGCCCACAACCCTGTGCATCTTTTCTTTCATCTCTTCCGCCATGTAGACGTATAAACTATACTTGAAGACAGCCGGTATTTCACTCGGAATCCACCACTTAAGACTTTGTTCGAGAGCTTGGGTACATAAGCCTAAAAGACGCAGGCTTTTCGTCATTGATGGCCCAGTTGCCCGCAGCCACCCATCATCTCCATGTTCATCGTTGGTGTGTTGCTTTATTTGAGAATCCGAGTTTTGTTCATCCAGGCCATCGACGGAATAAAGCCACAAAGAGAGTGTTGCTTCGATATCATCAGAGTCAGCTTTCCAGTCCCGGCTGCCTTGGCACTTCAGTCGGAAGTTGACAGGCACAGGCTGTTCTTCCGAGCTACCGAAAGAGGCGTGGAGGATCCAGGTAAGCTGAGAACAGCGAGGTTGGAACAAAGAGTCTATGGTCATTTCCATAATGGAGCATCTATCTGTCTGCCATTGAAAGACGAAATTGCGATTCTTTGCACTCTGATCTTCTTTCAGCGTCGCGGGGGGTTTTCTATCTTCTCTACTATAAACGTGCTCATGCCAGGGGTCCATGATGAATATTCCTCATAGCCATTCTCTTACTGCTAGTCGCGAATGGCAGTCATTTGTGTCATTAAGGATAGTAGACGCGATGGACCGTGGACGTCGAGATGGGACTGCAGCAATGTCAATACAGGTTCTCAGCCCAGAATCCAAAACTATTGGATTGGCAACGATGTCTATTATGATTGGCAAGTTTCAGATCTCGTCAATCAGCAAGTTTATCGCCGTTGAGCCACAAGAAATGATGTGCCCAAGTTCTCATAAACAGCGATCAATAAACCGAGGAAGACCCACGATAAAAGATAATTACTACAGCTAGGTAGGGGAGGAAAGAATACTCAGGACCATAATCCTAAATAATAAAAAGACTTAGGTAACTTAATATAAATTTAAAGTAACTTTACTAAGTTTAGGATATCTTTTGCTAAGCTTATTTTTAATACCTTATATCTAGGTCTAAGTTTTCTTGGCCCTAAGGTACAGGTACGGTAAGAAGAGTCTGTAGTGGATTCATTTCTTTGCTGTAGTAATGAGTAATGCCCTCACTGATATCATGTGGTTTTCCAGAGATTTCCCATGGCTAGCTCCCTCACCTTTCCCTCTCGAGATACCCCGAAACCCCGAAATATCATGTCAATCGCTCGACTTCGGCGAAATACAAAAACGGCTCTCGACATCGGCACCCATTAGGTTTTCATCCTATTCTTCCATTAGACCACAACTCTGGGGTAAACCGGATCCCTGGGCCATAACCCGCAAAGATCGACAAGGTCAGCACCATAATCTTGGTCCGGGGAAATCTAATAGCACGATGCCGTCACCGCTTCAACCCCACAAACGACATGGTACCGAGAGCACATACGATTTCCCGTGTAAATCGGAGTATCCGTGGTTCTATGAAGAGAGAGCATGACCGATGCATCCCCACATCTTCCCCGCGATTTCTTATAAAGAACAGGTTTGAATCGGTCCGAAAAGTCTGGGGATCGACTAACATGCGGAAGTTCAGTGCTTTTCGGTTCGGAATAGATGGTGAGTAGTCCTCAGGGGGCAAGAAAACAACAGACCTTGATATGAGGTGTCAAAATAAACTTAGTAAAAGTTAGCCTAAGCTTAGGCTATATTACCTAAATCTTTTTGTCATTTAGGATCGAGGTCCTGGGTTTTCTTTCCTCCCCTAGGTAGTTTTCACGGCAAGGACGGATCATGAGGAGATAGTATGAGCATATATATCGTGAGATCGCGCGGGTTGTTTTGCTCGTTAGTTCTGTGTCTCATAGTTCTGTGTCTCAGTCGCTCATCATGACACCCTCATACGCTGTGATACAATTCCTCTTTGCGTCTCTGGCTGTTGGCCAACAGATTTATCTTGACGCCAAGGGCCCTACTGAGCGTCCTCAATGCAAGGCTACAAAGACATGTGAGCCGAAATACACGTATACACCATTTAGTTATACCCTCTCTGAGACTGTGAGATATGCTACCTCGGTGCCATCTCCTACTACAACAACTACATACGCCAATCCACCAGAGTCACTCATCTCGCTAGTTCCCTCACTGTCCTTCACAACATGGGGAAAATGGGATCCAAATGCCACCACAAAGGCCTCGGATACAGAAGATCCTTATGGGCGCGCCGCATGGACTGCTCTCTGGGAACATGCAAACCCGCCCAACTTCACCGAGACGGGAATCTTCAGCACAACTGTATCCCCTACTCCGATTCCAAGCAGTGAACTAGTCCTTCCGCCAAGGGACTATTTTGGCCCTTCGGATTGCTACAACTTCCCCAAGAACTTCAGCTTCGGAGTCGCTAGCTCTGCAAGTCAAATCGAGGGTGCCACTGCGGAAGAGGGCAAGGCGCCGTCTCTCATGGACATCCTCGTCCAAGATGGCCGTGTGAAGGATTATGTTACGAACGAGCATTATTACTACTATAAGCAAGATATTGAGCGGGTTGCTGCGATGGGTGCTAAGCACTTCTCGTTCAGTATTGCATGGACACGAATCCTGCCTTTTGCGTTGCCTGGGACGCCTGTTAACCAGGAGGGTATTGATCATTACAACGATGTGATCAATTTTATCCTTGAGAAGGGCATGACTCCTGAGGTTACCCTGCTTCACTTCGATACGCCTCTTCAGTTCTATGGCAGTAACCTCACCAAAGCTGCTGATCCACCTGAGATTGGCTACGTCAATGGCGGTTATCAGAACGAGACTTTCCAAGATGCTTTCGTTCACTATGCCAAGGTTGCTATGGCACACTATGCTGATCGTGTACCTGTTTGGTTCACCTTCAACGAGCCTCTTCTCTATTCATACAATGCACTTTCCATTAATAACGTGGTCAAGGCCCACGCGCGAGTTTATCACTGGTATAAGGAGGAACTTGGTGGAAAGGGCAAGATTGCGCTCAAGTTCAACAACAACTTTGGTGTACCCCGTGATCCCAAGAGTGAAGCTGATGTCTACGCTGCGGACCACTTCAACTCTCTTCAACTGGGACCGTTCTGCAACCCCATTTTCCTTGGCGAGGACTACCCTGAGTCATTTAAGAAGACATTTGATGATTATGTGCCGCTGAGTGAGGATGATCTCAAGTGCATTGGTGGTACCGCAGACTTCCTGGGTATTGATCCATACACCGCTACAGTAATCGCACCACCCGTCCCAGACGAAAAAGACAGCGTCCTCGAATGCGCTTCGAACTCTTCCTCTACATTCCGTCCCTACTGCGTCAACCAAACCACCACAACCGTCAACGGCTGGAACATCGGCTACCGCTCCCAGAGCTACGTGTACATAACACCAACCTACCTGCGCAGCTATCTCAACTACCTGCACAACACATGGAAGACCCCTGTCGCACTCACAGAGTTTGGTTTCCCCGTTTACGGGGAGGCTGAAAAGGATCTATCTGACCAGTTGTTTGATACACCGAGAAGTATCTACTACTTGAGCTTCTTGTCTGAGACGCTCAAGGCGATTTGGGAGGATGGTGTTGAGGTTGTGGGAGCGTATGCGTGGAGCTTTGCGGATAATTGGGAATTTGGGGATTATGATGCGCATTTTGGAATACAGACTGTTAATAGGACGACGCAGGAGAGGAGGTATAAGAAGAGTTTCTTCGATATGGTGGATTTTATGAAGGCTCGGGGTGTGGAGTGAAAGAACGTCTTGAGATGAGGACCGGTCAAGATACCATGGTGATATAAGGGGGAGGCAAAAAAACTGAAGACATTTATCCTAAGGGATGAAAAGGCTTAGGAAATCTAGTCTAAAATTAGGGGAGTTTTTATTGAGTTTATTTTAGCATCCTCTTCTAAAATCTCAGGTTTTCTTGCTCACTGAGAGCTTACCGCACTCTAGGCCCCCTTATCGTCAACCCAGTGTTTGCCTCTCCACGCAGACAAAGAACGGACCGGGTTTTTGTTCCTCTCTAGCCATGTAGAGACTGTGGAACGAAGCTGTTGATGCGTCGGCTGTGCAAGGAAGACTCTCGCCCGCCAACTTCATACCTCGTGTGAGTGAGATGTCTGAAGCACATGGAAAGAGAACGATCCTCAGGGACATACCATGGTTGAATGAGAGGTTGCCAGTCTCGTATGATAACTACTTCAAGTACTGAGACCTGTAACTTCGGTCTTCTAGTACCTTGAATACCCCGTTGAAAAGTCTCGCAGAGTTGCCGTGAGGAGTTGCCATGAACCCCTTCTCACCTTGCTGAACTCCATGTGAGTCACGACCACTCAGTACCATTCTTTCCGGACCTCTTCAGCTTGCTACAATGAGTCTTGCAACCATGCACCATGTTCTCTCACCGTCGCTGCCAAGACACTCTCCTGAGCCATCATTCTCCTCAACCCGACTTTCGGCACTCACGGGCTATTCACAACTCCCCATTCGCCACTACACATTCCATCATGATCTATCCTCCCTCAAAGCATAGACCAAACAGGCATTAATCATATACCGTCTCCAATCCCAACTTACGATAAATTCTCTAGCGTTACAACGAATGCATGATCCGTGGATCTGCCCCAGACGGCTATAACGTAATACTTCCCCAGGATCAACTGGGGCCCCGGATTTCAGCCCAAGTCTTGGCTTTTGAGGGGTATTGGAGCATCGTCACAGTCAGTACGGAGTAGATTCCTTTAATTTGGTATGCAGTAGTGTTGAGGAGACGCGCAAGTCTCTTCACCTTGATATCTTCTCGGTGTGGACAAGGATGCGCGACTAGTTGACCTTCGCTTGGAGTTTTGAGACATATAAACTGGGCGGCAAGGTCAAAACGTTAGTCATAGTAAGGCATCTTTGGATGAGTTAAGAATAGTACTTGTCTTAAGGTTTAGATATTTGTTTGTTTAACGTACGATAATTTTGATGGGGAGCGAGATCTGGCCTCTGAATGCTGTGAGGCGACCCGCAGGGCGTTCAAGATTGACGATAGCTGCAAGGATGATCGGATCCGATTTAGTTGAGGTTGAATGAGAGTGACTGTGGCACTGTCAATGGTGCCAGCATAGACGTCTGATCTGAATAAAGCTGTGTTCAGCCATTTGTGCCCGATTAGCAGACTGCCTATCCTACGCCTTATGACCACTTGAGCAGGTGTCAAGTCCTTATCTATGCTTATAATAAACCTTCAATATGTGCAGGATTCAGCCTAAGCTTGTCAGGTTTTGACAGAGCAAAGTGGGTGTGATTGAGCGCCCGAGGCTGGCTTCACGTTCCGGATCGACAGTGCATCGAGGCGTACACCAAGGCACGATTTTTTTTATCTCTTGTGCGATAGTTAAAATCTCACTGTGAAATGTCTCAGCCTCTTCCGAAGGTGAAATTTTCATGACACAAAAGTATGTAATAGAATGTTGGTCCTCGCCGAGCTAACTAGTCATGTCGAAGCTCCCGAAAAGCCACACGAATCTTGTTCCCCAAATCATCAGTGCAGCATTCATCATCAGCATCATCATCATCTGTGCTTATTTATTCCCTGCCAAGAAAAACAAAAACGTCTGGACCGTCCAAGAAAAAGTGCGGAGAGAATCCCTGACGGCCACAATAGGAAAGTGATTCCTGCTGACGACGGGCTCTCCGCACTCTTGGCTAGAGGGTCGAGTTGGGGAATTAGCTAATAATAAGGTAAAAGATATTGTTTTCCCTCATTTAAGCATGCAGTTTAGAGTTGTTTTTGTTGGAGTTTTGTTGGATCTAACTAATAAAAACACTGACTAAAAACCTGCTAAACTAACTTTTACTGGTATCTCTGTGTGCGGAGAATGTATCGTATCCCTGCCCCAGTACGAGATAAAGATCATGTGAACGTGATGGTATTATTCAAGGGGTGGGCACCAAAAGTACCCACTGAGAGAACAAGCTGCTCAATCAGAGCTGACAGTGGTCAGAGCCATCCCTGGCTATCTCTGTCTTTTCCTCACCCTTGTCCTCATTGTGTTTTCCCCGCAGACAAACAGACGGCAGATACTGGTAGATAAACATTGGAGCCAAGACCGCAGTAAGACCGGGGGGTGCTTTGGAGAGAGGAAGAAAAAAAGAGCCTATCTTTGAAGAGAAGAGCACACGAGAACTTTATCGACCTTCCTTAAGGGGAGTGGCTTGGTGTGATAGCAGTGGATACAAGAGGAATCTCATTAACAAGATCCTCACTGTGACACTGCGTGATATGGTACTAGGGGACTTGGGACGCCCACAGGCAGCAGCCATTGCATTGGAGATGTCGTACAGGATCAGGCCTCGGAGCAAAGTGCCTAAGCTTATCTCTTCCCGAGCTTCTAGAAACCACACTACACTGCCTACACTACACTCCAGTGAGCCTTGACCTGCGCCTTTTTTCCCTCTGCCCTCTCACTTGTCTCTTTGCTCGCCCTTTCAGCCTCGGCGCCATAATCAAGTGCCGGGCCGATCTTTGCTAGTACGAGGTTGGCGTCACTACAGCGATGAGACAAAACCAACGGCCCAAAAAGCCTACAAATCTGCCCTGCGCCCGGATTACCTTGTGACTTTGAGTGATGTGAATTCCAGATTCTCTGCTGTGCTGTGCAACAGAATTACAGTACAAACAAATGCACAGCTGAGGCGAGGCACACACCAACTCGCCACAATGTTACATGCAGAGAGATAGGATCTGACCCCATTGAGAAAGAGACAAGACTGTTGGACCGATGATCTCTGAATTAAAGCCAACACTAACTACCCCCGGTTTTCCCAAGTTCCACTCTTCAACTCAGACAAACACCCCCGTTACGTGATTTGATCTTCACTGGACGGGCGTGCGTGTGTCTGACTCTGTCTGTCCGTCTAGGGTTCCATCGAGAGCATTACATGGGCTGCCACTTTGAGCATCGGGTCGTCTTGGCATTTTCTCTACGGAGTACAGTGATAAAATTTGATAGCAGCCTGGTTATTCGTCTGTGGTTGAATCAGAGTAAGAGAGTGTGAGACGTATTCGGTATATAGCTGTGCTCATCCCTCTCCCTCTCATCTCTTTCCTGTCCCGCCATCCTTCTTTTTTCTCGTGCAACGTTGGGGAGATCTCATCTAACACACACGCAATATCGCCAAGGTCCTTGGCTTTAAGATCCCCCAGAAGCTTGGTTCTTCTCTGGCAGCTTGGCCTTCTCACACTTGCACTTGGCAGCTTGGCCCTTTGTTTATCTCCAAATACTCTTGGCTTTTAACTTAGACCAATCATCACAATGAGCGGCGTCGAAAAGGGAAACGACGTCGAGAAGACGGATCTCGGCTACGATGCCTCTGCAGCGCCCACCAAGGACATGGGCGTCGGTGAGGACCGTCACATTCGCGGTCTCGAGACCAGCGCTGAGACGTCGCTGCACCGAGGTCTCAAGGCCCGTCACATCACCATGATTGCCATCGGTGGTGCGATCGGTACTGGTCTTATCATCGGCACTGGCAAGGCTCTGGCGCAAGCTGGGCCTGGTTCTGTCTTTATCTGTTACACGATTGTTGGTTTTGTTGTCTTCCTCGTCATGGCTGCTCTGGGCGAGATGGCTGCTTGGCTCCCCATGTCTGCTGGTTTCACTGGTTATGCTTCTCGATTCTGTGATCCCTCTCTTGGTTTTGCGCTTGGTTGGACGTGAGTATTGTGTTTCTGAGGCTGTACAGGTCACGCGAGCTAACGGGTTTCAGTTACTGGTTCAAGTACATCATCGTCACGCCTAATCAACTCACTGCTGCTGCGTTGGTCATTCAATATTGGGTTGATCGAGACACTGTCAATCCAGGTGTCTTTATCGCCATCTTTCTAATCACCATCGTTGTCATCAACTATTTCGGCATTCGATTCTTTGGTGAACTCGAGTTCTGGCTTTCCTCGTTCAAGGTCATCGTCATCATTGGCATAATCCTCTTCTCTCTGGTTCTCGCTCTTGGCGGTGGTCCTGACCATGACCGAAAGGGTTTCCGATACTGGAGCAACCCTGGGTATGTCCCCTCAACTATACATTCCATTGAGCCTCGCTAACAGAAACAGCGCTTTCAAGCCTTATATCATGACTGGTGATGCTGGACGATTCCTCGGCTTCTGGTCCTGCATGGTCAACGCTACCTTTGCCTACCTCGGAACTGAGCTTGTCGGTGTAACAGTCGCTGAGGCCCAGAACCCCCGCAAGACCGTCCCCCGCGCCATCAAGCTCACCTTCTACCGAATTCTCTTCTTCTACTGTCTCTCCGTCCTCCTCGTCGGAATGATCGTCCCCTACAACTCTGAGGAGCTTGCCTTTGCCAACAAGGCCAAGGCCGGTGCTTCTGCCTCTCCCTTCGTCGTCGCTGCCGATATCGCTGGTGTCAAGGTCCTCCCTCACATCGTCAACGCTTGTATCTGCGTCTTCGTCTTCTCCGCCTCCAACTCTGATCTGTACATTGCTAGCCGTACCCTCTACGGTCTTGCTTCTGACGGTTCGGCCCCTGCTATCTTCAAGAAGACTGACAAGCATGGTGTTCCCATCTACGCCCTCGCCATGTCTGCTTCATTCTGCCTCCTGGCCTTCATGAACGTTTCCGACGACTCGACCAAGGTTTTCGGTTACTTTGTCAACCTCACCACCATCTTCGGTCTCATGTCCTGGATCTCTATCCTCACAACCCACATCTGGTGGTGCCGCGCCAAGAAGGCTCAAGGTCTCGCCAACGAAGCTCTCCCCTATGTCGCCCCCTTCGGCATGTGGGGATCTATCGCTGCTCTCTCCATGTGCATTCTCATCGCCCTCACCAAGAACTACGACGTTTTCGTCAGGGATGCCGACACCGGCAAGATCTTTGGTGGTGAGAAGTACAAGACTTTCATCACTGGTTACCTTGGTATTCCCGTGTTCCTGATCCTCATCTTTGGCCACAAGTTCATCACCAAGTCTCGCGGTGTCAAGCCTCACGAGGCTGACTTCTACACTGGAAAGGACGTCATTGATCGTGAGGAGGAGGAGTTCTTGGCTGCTCAGGCCGCTAAGCGTGAGGCTGAGGGCCCCAGCCGTAAAGGATGGTTCTACAAGACCTTCCTCTCTTGGTTGTTCTAGATGCGTCCCTTGTCGGATGTTTACTGTGTATATGAAGATGCCCGTTCGCGGGTAATGAGCGTATGTAGTCAAGATGAATACTATCTTCCACATTCAACAATTCATGAACAATGTTTCCTATCTAAGAGTTAACTCACAACGTGTGCTAAACTGACATTCGACAATTGTACCATTTCGGTGTATCTTGACTCGAGTCAACTGAACTCAAGCTGCTACGACTACAATCAGAAGGCACTCCTCAAGGAGGCCAAAGTCCGTGAGATGCATAAAAGTCTCAACACCACCCGTATACCTAGTCAAAGCATACCCGGGCGAACCTATCGCTGAATTGTAGAGTCACTCTCGTCAGCTCACAGCAAAGAGACCGACTGATAGTACCCGAGAGAATAGATGAGAGTCAACATGACCCTATTCGATTTGTCAGTATTGGTTACTATAAGTCTTGGCGAATATGTCGATATTGCCAACCAGGGAGATACAATAAAACTTAGGGCCTTGATCTTAGGTGACAAAAAGTCTTAGGTAAACTTGGGTAAATTTAGTACAGATTTAGAGGATCTTAGACTAAGTATTTTTATCACTCCAATTTAATGCCAGAAGTCTTCTTGCATCCTATGGCCAACTAACTTACCCAAGAGTCATCTTTCTTATCACATGTAGACATCAATATTTCGACCTCACATGTGTGGCTAAAGCTTTTGACGGTATCTTATCTTTATTAGAAGCACATGCTAACTTGATGGCCGAAGAAATGATAATAACATCATATACTTATTAGACGAGCCGAAATCGCATCATGAGGTGGCAGCATCAGGCCATGACTCCATCCATCAACAACGTAATTTCACCGAGTAATCTCATTGCATGTGCTTCACTCGTAGACATATTTATTATCTAAAAGTCCAAAAAGTCCAGATATGACGGATTCCTATGATTCAACGGAAACTTGAGATCTCCTTCACTCGATCTCTCAGGATGTCCTGGTCTGACACCCAACATGCCCCTCCCAAAGGGGACCTGCGTCGTCTGCCCTATTCGGAATATGATTCCCTTTGATGCAAAAGCATCTTCAAGTTCTTTTATCTGTTCTTTTGGTGGTGCTTCGTAAGGATCTACTGCGACGACACTCAAATTCTGAAACCGATATACCTTCTCAGCCATGCCAAGTAGGTCTCGGTGCATTTCAGGCCAAGCCAACACCATTCCTATGTGAAGAATCTGCAATGATGAAGGGAGACTTGCCATGAAAATCTCAGGGCCGATATCTTTCATTGCTTCGAATCTTTGCTTTCGCTCTTCTTCATCGTCGAATACAGGTCCGTAAAGGAGAAGTTGTTCAATCTCGAGGATCTCAAGACGTGGAAAGTCGACAAAGCTTGCGTCCCCGCGGAGTGATGAGTCCCAGCGGAGAAACATGGACACTTGTTCGATGATATCTTGTGCGCCGCCGGATGTGTGCTCCCACGTTGTGCTGGTGTAGCATAGACGTCGCAACGATTGACTAACAGGGGCGAGGTGGTGATGTTGGAGAACGGTGTACTTGTCCATGTCGCAGAAGTATTCGAGGTCTTCGAGAACTGGACTCCGACGAAGTATTTTGGCGAGGTTATCGGGATCTAGGCCGTGTAGTGATAGGCGGCGGAGACTTGCGAGGGCAGTGTCCCATGGTTCTGAGCGGAAGCGTTCACGAAGAGGGATATCTGTCCCGCAGTCTGCGTCGCTGGCTGCCAACACTTCAAGATTCTGTGCTTTGGCAAGGACATCCTGCATCTGCTGAATGTGGCAGCATTCGTCAGGATTCTTGCCCTGGCCTGGTAACACCAAGTACTTGAGGTTTGGTAAGTAGAAAGGGGAGTCTCTGATGTACTGTAGCCCTTCTTGTGATGATCGGTAAATGAGTAGTTGCTCCACGAAAGGTGCAGCCATAATTGAAGCTTCTTGCAACCACTTGGATTCAACATGTTCATAAGATGGTAGAGCACGAAAACCAGCGCGTTCACCAGCCTGTCGAAAAAGAGCTTGCGTTTCTTCAGAGATTTGACGAGCAGTCACTTCTCTCAATGCAAAGAAGGCCAAAGCACGAACATGTTTAGCCAAGTCCGGTCTCTCAAGGAGAGTACGAAGAAACCCTTCGAGAGTCTCAACCTCTCGTCTTCTTGCATCAGTATCACCCCACCACTCAGGACTACTCGAAGAATTCGACTGTCGTCCAGAGTGATAGCAGTGGTACAAGATAGGCTGGGCCGTATTTCGAAAGCGTCGACACGTGCGGCTCAAGCGAGATAATGCCTGCTGAGCCTCAAGGGCGTGGTCGATCTCATCTGGCGGGAGATCGACAACATGTGCATGCTGGCAATGCACACAGAGATTGCGACATATGGCGGTAAAGATCTCAACGGGAATATCCCCAATGGAAATCTGCCGTCGTTTCCGCCAAAAGAAAGGAACCTCCGTGTGGAAGACTGGGCTGGGAGACCAAATATTCCCTCCGTGGAGGACATCCCGGTCCATCCTGGCAACGAGATGCATGGTATGATATGATGATCAAGTTAGGCTGTAAGTCCAGGGACCTGGGTAGAAGGTCAGTGTAGGGATGATTGCTGTACAAGCTGGAGGAGAAGGATTCAAACAGCGAAAGTTGGACAGTGATATAAGAACAGCAGAAGCCTTGAAACACGGAATCATGAACAACGCATGTAGATAAGTACTCCTTCCCCCCTCGAGCGGAGAAGGGGTCGAGTGATTGGAATAGGAGTTGGTTGCTTAGATGCGGATATTGAAAGCGGAGGTGTGATCGCGGGAGCATCAACAGGGTATAATGGATCTTACGATGGCGTCGTCAAGGACCAGCCCTGGAGCAGCTGAATTACTAAATCAAATCGCAATTGGGGTCTTGTACAGTAGAAAGGATCGAAGCTAAAGTCCAAGCCAATCGTATCTTGTGTCGCAATCACTCATCCAGCATCCACGGGTCCGTGGGCTGCATGCTGTTCCAGGGTTTGAACAGCTAGGATCATGACAAGTAACGGTGGTTTGAGCCCTTTTTTTTCTGGCTTTTGCTTACTGTATGTGAGTCGACCAGGAAGGTAGTAGTTTCGGGCATACGGGACCAGCCAAATGAAGCATCTGATGATGTTGGTCGGGGCAGAGCATGGTCTGTGTTGACAAGTTGAAGAAAGATGAAGAGAGAAGGAGGATTATGTGAGAGAAATATACAGCCACCGAGGACTGAAACATATAAAAAGCAAATATATCTCGATATCCCCTTGCATTGTGAATACTACAGTACTACGAAAGAAAAAAGAAACGAAAGGAGACGATGCTGTGCCACGTTGTTTAGATCAACTCTACGTGCAGTACAAGGTCGAGATGGCGAGTCTCAGGAGGCACGCGCAGCAGCAGGTGGACCAAAAATCTCCACATCCCGCTGATGATAATGGCCTCATTCTTGATCAGCCAAGCCTTTCCAACTAACAACCGTGCATCTCGTACCTCATCCTATCAATATCCCTCACGGTATAGGGACGTACGTGAAGGTGGAGGTTCCGCTGCTTCGCGTATCGAGGCGCAGAAACAGCAATGTTACAGTGAGACAGACCGTTTATCTCCATGCAGTAACAAACCTGAACTAAACGTGCAATGGTAGCATCGCTTGTGGGAAACTTTCAGGAACAGGGACGGAGAGTCTAGTGCGGAACGAGACCGAGGCCTTGACCTTGGTTAGTGCTGAGATGATGGGTCGAAACGTGGTCTGATGTTGGGCAGTCAATCAATCAGTAGTAACTGACTCGTGGTTGACACCTGCTGCTGCAAGATCCCGCTGCCACTCAACGGCTGGCGTCAGAGTTTAGAGCCCGCATTCGTTGCTTTTTGCTTTTCTGGAAGGACTTGATGTTGTTTTGACAGCTTGGAAAAGATGAGCAGTCACTTTTGGGATCAGGGCCATTCATTCATTGTTAGCGGAGATGGAGGTGGAGGTGGAGGTGTAGATGAGGTGCACGTGACCTCGCATTGGGGCGCGTCACCTTCCCAGCTACTGCTCGCGTCTCACTGAAACAGCCCGCGTAAAGCACCTCCAATTCATCCCACACACGTCACAGCTCGATTGTGTCACACAAATCGTAAGCTGCACAAGATGCCCGAGTTCACCGGTGAGTCTCTATTGTAGTCCAGTATTACTTACTGCTAGCAGCTCTTGCTAACTACCGTAGAGGCGGATACCATTCGTATCCTCGTTGCGACCGACAATCATGTCGGTTATGAAGAGCGAGACCCGATCCGTAGGGATGACAGTTGGAGAACTTTCGATGAAATTTTGAACCTTGCCCGGACCGAAGATGTACGACATATTGCCCTTTTGTCTTGATCATTGCTTCTAACATGCATAGGTCGATATGGTTCTCCTCGCTGGCGATCTCTTTCACGACAACAAACCCTCCCGAAAGTCCCTGTACCAAGTCATGCGTACACTCCGACAAAACTGCTTGGGCATGAAACCTTGTCCTCTCGAGTTTCTCTCCGATGCTGCTTCTGTCTTTGAAGGTGCTTTCACGCATGTCAACTACGAAGATCCCGATATCAACATTTCCATCCCCGTCTTTTCGATCCATGGCAATCATGATGATCCTTCTGGAGAAGGTAACTTCTGTTCGCTTGATCTTCTGCAAGCGAGTGGACTTCTCAACTACTACGGCCGTGTCCCCGAGACAGACAACATCGAGGCCAAGCCGATTCTGCTACAGAAGGGTCTTACAAAGCTTGCCTTGTTTGGATTGAGTAATGTTCGAGATGAGCGAATGTTCCGTACTTTCCGAGATCACAAAGTCAAGTGGTTTCGCCCTGAAACCCAGATGACTGACTGGTTCAATTTGTTAGCTGTCCACCAAAATCACCATGCGCATACAGCCACATCCTACCTCCCCGAGAATGTCTTGCCCGATTGGCTTGACCTTGTAGTCTGGGGTCACGAGCACGAGTGTTTGATCGACCCTACACAGAACCCCGAAACAGGATTCCATGTCATGCAGCCCGGCTCATCTGTCGCAACTTCACTGGTGCCCGGTGAGGCGGTTCAGAAGCACGTCGCTATTGTGAACGTGACGGGCAAAGACTTCAAGGTCGACAAGCTTCCTCTCAAGAGTGTGCGTCCCTTTGTCACACGGGAAGTCATCCTTTCGCAAGACAAGCGCTTCAAAGGACTTGATAAGAAGAAGGAAAACCGCCAAGAGGTGACCCGAAGACTGATGGAGGTGGTTGAGGAGATGATTGAGGAAGCCAATGCGGATTGGGAGGCCATTCAGACGGATGAAGAGGCTCTAGAAGAACGACCTCTTCCGCTAATTCGGCTGAAGGTGGAGTACACAGCCACGGAAGGTGGCCAGTTTGAGATTGAGAATCCCCAGAGATTCTCAAATCGATTCGTCGGTAAGGTGGCCAACACGAATGATGTTGTCTACTTTTACCGCAAAAAGACATCACAGCGTAAGTCAATATTGCTATCAGCTAGAAATGTCACTAACAAGGCCAAGGCAAGGCTAATGCTGCCAACCCAACGGAAGCTATTGCAGCACTTGATGGTGCTGATGACATGGTCAAGGTGGAGAATCTGGTGCAAGACTTTCTGTCGGCGCAATCACTCAAGGTCCTTCCCCAAGGGCCTTTTGGTGACGCTGTGACTCAGTTCGTGACAAAGGATGACAAGCACGCCATGGAGCTGTTTGTTTCAGAGCACCTCACGGGACAAGTCCGATCTATGCTGGGCTTGGAGTCAGATGACGAAGATCTCAACAGTGCCATGGATATCTATCGAATGAGGATCGAGCAACAGCAAGCTAGCGGCATGCAGACAGCACGAGCGGAGAGAAAGCGAGTTCTCAAGCCGAAGCCAGCGACCTGGGACAGTGACTTTGATGGTAGCTGGGAGAATGAGCCAGATGCCTGGACATATGAGGATGAACAACAGGCCGAGACTTCTTCTCGCGCGTCTGCACCCGCGCCTGCCCCTGCACGCAAGACTGCACGTGGACGAGCCAAGGCAGCTCAGCAAGACGACGACCTGGACTTGATGGACGAAGATGAGCCACTCCCTGCACCCACCAAGAAACCAGCAGCCAAGCGAGCAACACGGGCCACAAAAGCAGCGCCAGCCAAAAAGGCCCCTGCTAAGGGACGAGGACGAGGCCGCAAGCCATTCGAAGACAGTGAAGACGAGGAAGAAGAAGACGTGATCATGGAGTCAGAAGGAGAACCTGCACCTCCTCCACCAAAGACACGACGAACCGCAGCGAAGAGCACTGCCAAGGCTCCGACGACTCGAGGAGCGGCTAAGAGTACTCGACAGACAAAGTTGAACTTCTCACAGTCGCAGAAGGGTGGGACGCAGAGTAAGGCTGTTGAGATTAGCGATGATGAGATTTCGGATGATGATGATGCGTTTGAGCCGGCGCCTGCGACGACACGAAGTACGAGGAGGAGATAGAGCTGTGTGTGGAAGAATACCCTGGGCGCTTGAGAAAAGTATAAAGAGTCATGATAAATTGAGCATATTGTCACAGCTACGGCACATGATACATCCCTATTCTGCGAAGCCGTTTGGCTTACAGACCTGCGATATCTACCGGGCAAGAACTGTTTTTCAAGACGACAATATTCACCTTGATGGCATTTACAATTCCACTCCATGCCTCACAACGATGCTCCTCGCAAGAGCAACATGATGAGTCTTAAACTTGAACATGGGTAAACCAAGTGACTAACTCCGATTCCCGTTATCAATTAGACTCATCACAACAAGTTACATCCACTGGCTAAGTCATATCTTGCATCACATCTCATCCGACATCGCCTCCCACTTCGGATCCGAAGCCCGAACTCATGATGCCGCAGCGGGCCGCATATCTCCATGTCTATGCGGGGTAGCTTCAAAGGTGGTCTAGCTCCCAACCTCTCACTCAGCTTTCCAACGAACTCTGACGATCTATCTCACCTTGGAAACGAAAAGAGGCGCCGAGGCATCCGCAGGGTAAAAGCATTGAAATATTTAATACTGTGTAGGTAGAAATGGGCTGGCTTGGTTTAGTTTGCCCCGCTCGTTGCTGAGCATGCCATCCTCACCTGATCTATATAACTACTCTTCTACCCCAACTCCAACTACGTCTTTTTGTGTCTGTACCTGTGTTTGTGTTTCTGTTGAAGTGATTCAAAATGGCTGCAGCTGGTCATATCCGTCTTGGAACCGCCTCCCCAGGCACCCAATCCTCCACCACCTCCACCATCGCCCTCATCGACACCCTCGCCCAGCGCGCATCCTCATCACACATCGACATCCTCCTCCTCCCCGAGGCCTTCATCGGCGGGTATCCCCGCGGCAGCTCCTTCGGCTGCGAGATCGGCAATCGCAGTGCAGAAGGACGCGATGAATTCGCTCGTTACTTCGATTCAGCCATTGATCTCGGCGACACCGTTGGGCCTGGCGGTGGTGGTGCGGGAATCAAGTGGGTGAAGAGACAGCTTGGTGAAGAGGATGAAGTCCGTGGTGATGGCTCGCGTGAGGAATTGGAGCGCATTGCGAGGGATACGGGTGTTTTTATCGTGGTGGGCTGTATTGAGAAGGCGGGTGGGAGCTTGTATTGCTCTGTTGTTTATGTCTGTCCCAAGGAGGGTATGCTTGGAAAGCGTCGCAAAGTCCTCCCTGTAAGACCCCCTCGTACTACATGTTGATATGAGGTGAACTAACGGTTATAGACTGGCTCTGAGCGCCTCATCTGGGCTCAAGGCTCACCTAGCACCCTCCGCGCCGTGACAACAACCATCCGCGGCATACGCATCAATCTCGCCGCCGCAATCTGCTGGGAGAATTACATGCCGCTGCTCCGCCAATCTCTCTACGCACAGAACATCAATCTCTACCTCGCGCCCACAGCCGATAACCGCGATGCGTGGCTCGGACTCATGCGAACAGTTGGTGTTGAGGGGCGCTGCTTCGTCGTCAGCAGCAACATGTGCATTCCCAAGGGCACCACTTCCTCTGAAACAAATGGCGTGAGACAGCGTCGTGGATCGTGCATGACAGAGGAAGGGTTTGAGATTGCGCTGCCGAAATCGCCGACACGAAGAAGACGTAAGTCTGTGTTTGACGAGGATGGGAATGAGATTGTGTTGGGTTGTGATGATGATGGTGTGAACATTCAACCTCCCCCTATAAAGAGCGCTGTCTCTTCTGCAAAAGCAGAGTTTCTATCTCGTGGTGGATCCTCGATTGTCTCGCCGTTTGGAGATGTCATTGCTGGGCCGCAGTGGGAGGATCCAGATGGGTTGATCTTTGCGGATGTTGATTTCCGTGATTGTATCAGGGGCCGTCTTGATATTGATACTGCGGGGAGTTACTCTCGAAACGATGCCTTCAAGTTTAGCGTTGAGGGGCTGAACTTGGATCCTCTTCCTTATTGAGGGAACAGAATATGTAAATAGTGTATCAGATTGTAATGCTAACGCCTGCTTATGCTATGCTGTGTCATGCCTTTTATGGGTATTCCTACGCCTCGCTGTCCGAAATATCATCAGTTACTTGGATTCATCACCAGGTGGTGATCGTTGTCTCTGCTCCTCCAGCACCTTTCGCTCAGAATCAACCTCCTTTCTCTGCCTTTCAAGCGCTGCTTGGGCGAGTACCTCTCGTCTACTCATCCCAGCAGTGGAATTGTTCTGAACCCCTCCCAGGACAAATTCACCACCCGTCCAACCTCCAAAGTCCTCAGGATAATCCTCCTCTTCCTCATCACGTCCAGAAACAGTGTATCGCGATGTTTCGCCAATCGTGTGTCCACCAGATTTCCAATCCGCAGCGTCAACTTCTCGTTCAATCTGATGACACAAATCCCAGAAGTTTCTGTCATGCGGACCATGGACATTATGCGCCAGTTCGTGGCACAGTGTCTTGCGAATGGTTTTGTAGTCGCGATATCCATCGTGCGCATCTGTTCGTAATCGCAGTTCAATGACCTCGCCTTGATTACGATTTAGTCCCAGAATGCGACTTGTTCCCTCGTGTGTTGTCTGCGTATGCGAGAGAGGTTCCATCTCTGTAAGCAGACCAACTGCGAATTTGTGCTTTGTCATGGCAGCGCGGATACCAGGGTCTTCCTTCAATCGCATAAGAAGTTTCTGGCTGCGGTCTGGATTCGGAAGGCCCTGGAGCGGTCGGACTTGAAGAAATGTATATTGCGAGTCTTGTGGGTTTCGGCGCGTCGTCGTCGTTGCATGTCGTGCCTTGCTCCTCTGCGCCATCCTCGCAGCATTGCGCTTCGCAACACGCTCGGCCATATCCTGCACCTGCTGAATCTCCGCAGCGCCAGAGCCCATGAGCGTCAAATTCTTGCCCTTGAGGTCGAGGAGGGGCATGTCGGGGTTCTTGAAGGGGGCTTTGAGGAGGGGAGTCTTTGGGGCGATGATCTTTTGGTTTGCGACGGGGATATCAAGACTCGCTTCGATCTCGTTGAAAAGGTCTGTGATGGTCGCATCTTCGGGGAATGAGAGTTCGTAGGTTACTTTTCGGTGTGTGATTGGTAGTGTGAGCCAGGACTGCTCGCTGTCGGACATGGGAGAGTCTGCCATGTTTGTACAGCAGCGAAGTGGCGATGGATTCGTTGGAGACGTTATTGTCACGGTGTTGAAAGAAGTAGCTAAGTGTGATTTTGTGTTTGCGATTGTATTGAAATGACGTGATGGGAAAAGATAAGATTGTATGGGGAGATATTTGTTTTGTAGGTGTAGAGTTGGTAAGCAAGAGGGCGATTGATCGTCTGTGTCGCGTAGATTGAGTGATGCTATCGTGTTCGGGGACTTTCAGCGTCTGCTTTGTAATACGTCACTTGCACTGCCTGCTCGGGCGCCACCTCTAAGCAGACCTAAGCAGATCTAAGGCACTGAAGAATTTACAGCGAGGATTATACATCGGAAATAGCGAATACGGAATTCGTGGCGAGTACCGATAAGTCCGGCTTTAAAACAATTAGAATTGAGTTTATCTATCAAAGCATGGTTCTGATTGCCCCATGATTGTGGGATGCCTCAATTGGTAATACGCGGAAAAGTCTCTGAGGTTCTGCAACACAACACAACCACTGTAGTCACTGTAATGCCAATGTGTAACAAGACCAATAAAATAACTCAATCAAACACCCGTATTTATTCAATCACTGGTTCCGTATTCGCATCTCGAGATCATTGATACATCACGTCGGTCAGCTACCCTAAATCACCCGGCCCCGAGATACCTATCCTCTCGTACGAGTGTCACCAAATGATAACGACGATCTTATCACTCCCCTCACGAGATCCGTTCCATTGGTTCCATTCGCTTCAAAAGCACGAACCCGAACCCAAATGCTTGGATCCGTCCGTTCCCGTTCCCGTGTGCCACAGCCTCATCACCAGCCTTAGCCTCATCGACATCATCGCTTGCGGTAGATCTCGCGCTTGCAACGTCACTATCGACACCCAAAAAAAAAAACCGTTGAGATCTTATCACGATCGATCTAAGACTTTAGCTTCTTGTGGCTTATAGCCGAGACGTGAACTATTACCGACTACAACTACACTCAACTAATAATGAGATGTGATCTGTAGACCCAGATCATGTCCTCACCCGCGAGTGTCACGTATCACATAATTCTGAGAAACATGTAACAAACTAAAACCCAATTTCAACTCTTTATTTACTCCTACTATACAGAGTACATATAAACAAAAAAGAAAAAGTAAACGAAGTCGTAAACTTCATGCCCCCCAAAAAACGCCGCTAGATATAAGACGTGAGAAAAAGCATCGTTCGTCGTAGTCGTCGCCGAATTAAACAATAAGCATTCATGTAGTTTTTTTTTATACTTATGCTCCTTCCCTGCAGAATTACATGTCACTATTGGCTATGCACTTGTCAGATGAGAAAGGCGGACAAAAAAGATAGAAAGGGTCCGCAGCATAGAGGGAGGGGGAGAGAAAACTTACAGTAGTGCCAGTGTAAGATCACCGTGGATTCTAGCCTTGAGCTCGATTTCGATCTCGAGGTTAAGGTCGAGATGCAAGCTGAGGGCGTCGCTCTTACCGCCGCCTCCCTGCTGCTGTTGCTGCATCTGTTGCTGTTGCTGTTGTTGTTGCTGCTGCTGCTGCTGTTGCATTTGCTGCTGTTGACGCTGCTGTTGCAACTGCTGGTCTTGCTTCGAAAACTGTTTGCGGCCCTCATCGTCAGATTCTTCGTCGAGCCATGCAGGGCGTCGACGTCTTACATCGCCGGCCTTTGCGTTTCCGCGTTTTCCGCCCTTACGGCCTGGCTCAGCCTGCTGGGGAGGTGTAGCGGGCTCGTTCTCCTCTTCTGACTCTGACTCTGACTCGTCGTCTTCAGAGTCTTCCTCCGAATCTTCTTCGGAATCATCTTCAGAGTCAAAATCGTCGTCGTCGTCTTCAGAGTCGTCCTCGTCCTCGCTTTCTTCCTTGACGGGCTGGCGCTTCTGCTTGGGCTTGGCCTCTTGGGCGGTCTTTTGGGCCTCGGCCTTTGCTTGCTCGGGCTTGGAGTCGGCGTCGTCCTCCTCTTTCTTTACTTCCTCGGGCTTCTTGTCGTCTACCTTGGCCTCTTCAGGCTTTGAGTCCTCGGGCTTAGATTCCTCTGGCTTGGACTCATCGGGCTTTGACTCTTCAGCCTTGGGCTCTTCAGCCTTGGGCTCTTCGGGCTTGTTCTGACCAGGTTGCTCAGGCTTGTCCTCCTTGTCGCCGGGTGTCTCAGCCTTTGCGTTCTCGGTGTCGGGCTTAGACTCGTCCTTAGCATCTTCGGCCTTGGACTCAGACTCTTGACCTGGCTGTTGCTGTTGAGCCTCCTGTCCCTGGCCCTGGTTCTGGTTCTGTGACTCTTGCTGACCCTCGTTCTGGTTCTGATTGAAAGGGTTGCTGTCGTTACCCTGCTCCTGTTGGTTCTGGCCTTGACCGGGAGACTGAGGAGCCTGGGATTCGTCTCGCTTCTGCGAGTCCTAAAGGAATTTAATTTCCGATCAGACGATACAAAGTCACAGTACAACTTACCTGCTGCTGAGATGGAGAAGACATGGTTGTGTATGCTGGTATTTACTTCGCTGAATGAACAATGGGTTTCCAGAAAAACAATGGCTTATTTTCTTGCTGCTGGCAGGTAGTAATTAAGTTGAAGTTTTTCTATACTAAAGTTCCAAGCATGGTTTTTGAGATTAATACGTGTCGAGTCCGAAACCTGCTGAAGAAGCTTGACTGACGCAATAAGTGTCATTGTATCCCGACCTCGAACCCTCGAAGAACCGGTTTCTATCGATGCGATGGGATTGGAAACGAATTTCGACGTGACAGGTCAAAGTGACGTAAAAAATGGCATCCCAATCCTGGCCATATGACGTTACCCCCCATAACTTACCCCCAGCTTGGGCCTGATGGGGGTGGGAGTGTAGTGTAGAAGGGCTGCAGGGATCAGGATTATATGCGTGCGTGTGGCTGGTGTTGAGAGAAATGTATGGGTCAAGATCCTACAAAGTGGACTGGACGTCATGCAGTGAAGGAGAGTGAGTCTTGCTGCTGTCAAACACAGTTACCCTTTCACAATACGATACGCGGCAAAGAAGAAAAAAAAAACAAGTCCAAAAGAACAAAACAGATCAGGAAAACATGGTTATCGGATTACTGGCCATCGCGGCTATCCCGACCGTTACAGGCGTGGGTAACGCCGTGAGTGCACAGAAGAGACAGAATGAGAGCATGAGCAAGGAACAAGAAAAGTTCCACCTCACATTCATGCTACAAAAGAATGGAAAGACAGAAGAGGTTGGCCAAGGAGTTCTCGTGGACAAGAAGGTGAGTTCCCTTGCTCTCTCTTCACTACCTACCTAGACACATACTTACAGAAACACTAGATGTATCTCAACCTCTCAGATACCCCCGTGCAAGGCTACAGATTTCTAGGCTGGTATTTCAAGTATCCCAGCGAGGAAGGGCACCTGGGGCTGGTGAGCATGGTATCCGACGACCCGCCAGCGCTGAACTGGATATTCGTGGACAAGGACACGCACATGGTGACCTTTGGGGGCAAGAAGGACACCATCGGGCACGTCATAGGACCCTGGGGCTGGACAGCAGATGAGCGCTTCCTGACGCTCCAGGAAGATCATGATTCGTTTGTGGCGGTGCGGGACGAGCATGGGAAATGGGCTGTATATTGGGACCCGGAGGGTGATATTGAGGAGGAGATTGACGACGAGGAGAGATGTCAGCCAGTGAGACTGAGGAGAAGACCACAGCTCGGCATGGAAAGCAGTTATGTCAAGAAATAAATAGCATGATATGATTTGACTGGGGTAGTCTAACTTAGTGAGTACCTATGTAGTGAATGTCTGGGGCAGACCGTTAATGGCCGTTGGAGACTTGCTTGTAGTGGAGGGGTCAAGTCAAGTCACCTACATAAAGTGGGTTGGGTTGAGCAGGGTATTTTACTGGATTCTCATCTCGATCATGACCTCATGGGCTTCTAAATCCTGTTATGAGGTTCTGCGTAGTTTCAAACTTATATCATGTCCCTTTCTTTAAGTTACCTTAATTTCTCCAAACCTGTACTTTTTTAGTGAGATATCCAAACCATACTAATCCACTTACACCACCAACACTCACATAATCGCCAAACTCATCTTTAAGCAAGCGACTCTTTTAATTCATCATGTCTTCCATTGAAAAGGACCGCATCGAGTCTGACGACCAGACCATGTCCAGCGAAGAAGCGCCCCGACGAGAGCGCCGCAGCAAGAAGAAGGGCAGCAAGCGTCGCCAGCAAGCACCACCCCAACAGCAGCAGCAGCAAGGCGGAGGTTCAGGACCCCTTGACCAGCTGCCTCTCGCCGGAGACTTGGGCAACACAGTCGGCGGCGTCACAGACGGCGTGACCAACACCCTAGGCGGCGTGACGGGCGGTCTGGGCGGTCTCACGGGCGGTCAGCAGCAGGGCGGCGGCGGTGATGCTGGTAAAGACACGCTGCGACTGCGCCTGGATCTCAACCTCGATATCGAGATCCAGCTCAAGGCTCGTATCCACGGTGATCTCGAGCTCTCTCTACTGTACGTGATGACTCCCCCCAATCTTATGTTTAACCTCCCTGTGGCCGTCGTATCTTACTTGGCTTGCAAATCTCCAGAACGGGATAGACGCCGCCTTGATGACAAGCAGAGGCTAATTATTGCTTTGCGCTGTGCAGAAACTAGAAGAGATTGTCACTATTTGTCTCGGTTATGTCTATGTTTGGCTTTGGCTTTGTTCTGTTCATGTCATGATGGGACCCATGTAATGTTACTGTTAGTACGACAGCACGACGACGATCTGTGGCGGCGCAACATGGTGTTTATTAATGATGGTTTACTACTACTGCTGTTTCTGGGAGGGATAAATACAACAACACTACAACGTTATATATTGCATGAATCCAAAAGCATTCACTCTCTACTCTGTCTGCCTCTGCCTCTGTCTCTGTCTCTATGTGAACACCGTGTAATAGTAGATATTCACAGTTCCTCACACTGAGTGAGAAAAGAGTGACGAAAATGAATAAACATGACAGACCGTCTGAAATTCCCCGAGACTAACCAAAACGTCAGATTGCATCGAACGACAAGGATGTAGTTGGCACCTAGCAAGCCACACACGATAATGCCACGCAAGCCACCTCCAACACCATCCTCTTCAAGTCTAGCCCAACCGTTCCAGCCAGGAACCAGCTTCAGAGAAAGCTTGGTCCAAGTTGGAAGCAGGGACTAGGTTTTGTAGCAGCTCCCACCAATCAACTCTTCCCTCTAAGCAAAAAACCAGGGTTCACCATTTTAGCTGTCTTGTCTCATCTTGCTCACATCCCTGCTAGTCTCTTGTTCCCGGGTGGCCCGCGATCGTGATGAGCGCGGACGATCAGAGAAACTCGGCCAGAATATTTCCAGAGTTACATCTTGTTTTTTTGGCCTCTCTCTTCTGAAAATGCGGCTCTCAACTGTTGCAGCTAGTTAGTTAGACACAGGGGTTCAACCCGATATACTTTACACTAAGAAATAGGGGGCGTTTCCCTCCTCTTTTCTCTGACTCTCACTGCAGCTAATACACTCAGACTGCTAGCACTAGGCAAAAGGTCAAGCCCCATTTCGAGGTTCCAAGTTTCATGCATGAAGAGCCTGTCGTCATGTCCCCGCACAAACCAAGCTCTACCAGCCACACATCAACATCAAAGCAGCCCTTTTGGCACGGCGCTGGCATCAGGTCTGCACTCTCCTCTGCCATCTCCATATTCCAGCCTGGAACCTCGAGACCCAGCAGACCCCCAAAACAGGTCCAGGATCAGCAGCTACAGCAGCAGCACCAAGAAAAACTCCAGCCTCACCTCGAGGATCATCAGCCTCAGGAACAAACTGATCCCATCATCCCAATGTCTTCTTCTTCACCCACCCCTGATGGCGATCCTACGCACAGCACTTACGAGGTCAATGTTCCCGTCCGCAATGGACGAACATCTGAACCAAAAGTCTCAAACCCTGAGATTCGCATACCAAGGATAAAGCCAGTATCAGAGAGCACAGACCAGACAGATGCACACTCAGATCAACCACAACCACAACCGCAGTCATCAGCTGAAAAGTTGGCTGCTGGCCTAGACGGCAAATATGTCGATGAGTTTGGCAACATTCTAGACTGGGACGGTACTGTCCTCGGCCGTGTAGAAGGCGATCTCCCGTCCATGGTAGGACGGCCAGTCATGCCGAATGGACAGATCCTCGACGAGGACGGCGAAGTGGCTGGTCACGTCTGCGAGAACTACATCAAGCCTGCTCTCAAGCCACTTGCAGCAGGTGGACTCAAAGTCGATGATGAGGGAAACATCTATGATGACCAGGGCAACAGGATTGGCAAGCTCGACAAGCCGATGCCGTCCCAGGACGGAGCCGACAAACTTTCCGAGAACAAGGACAAGGAGAGGGAACAGGCCCAGGGTGCTGGGAGTACTAACAATGCTCCAAAGCCACCGAGTGCTCCAAGGCCTGACGAGCTGTTCCTGGACGTCAAGTCCACCTATGATGGTATCCAGCTCACCATCAAGATTCCTACAGTCTTCAATAGGAACCTTGTAGCTGAGACAAAGAGCAGCGGCAGTCAGACTGAGACACCTGGTAGCGATAATCGATAATCTACTTATTTCTTTTTTCTCTTGGTGCGTTTCACAATTACCCGACCTTCTCCATAAACACCCCCATGCAGAAATGACTACATACACTCATGTAAGGCAAAGTAAGGTAAATGTAAGCCAAGCCAACCAAGGCAAGGCAAGCATATGCATCCCATTCGTATGAGTGAAAGTGGACAATAAACGCCCCTCCACACCTCGGAATAAGTAAACCTCATGGGGTAACCCCTCCCCGTCATGCTAGATTAGTTCATCATTCACTCACTCTTGCTACACATTTGCCATCTCAAAGTTCCAGTTGGACCTCAGAAACCCGGTTGTCTTCTTTTTTTCTGAGGCTACCGGCTACTGCAACACGCAACCCCTTCTTCCAGATCCCCCCTCATTACCCTTAGACAGACCCAGTTTCTCATCTCGATCCATACCCTGAATGTGCAAGCTCCGTCTCGTAGTTGGTGTGCATCCTCCACCCCGCAAGCCTGTTTTCACAACCGCTTGACATTCTCGTCGGGAAGGTAGAGCAGCCTCATCCTGGCCTGCAAGCCTGGGAGGCACTTACACGGCACCTCTGCGTCTAGAGCTCTCCCCCCCATTGCTCATTGTGTAACATATCCATGTTAGGAGAGCTTCCTCATAACGTCATCCAACAGCTCTCGCCACACCCTCCCCGCGCTTAGATCTTCATCATGACGTGTGGCTGTTGCAGCTGTCTCGTCCGATAGCAAGGTGCGGCGCAGTATCATTCATGGCTAGAGAGTAAAAGTTGGGCTCACACTGACGTTGTGACTTTTTGAATTGACGTGATCGAAATCGAGAATGGCCTGGCCGTAAAACTTGTTTTGTATATGCCGTGTGTCGGTATAAGTAGTTGAAGATGTGGTGGTGGTTGCGGTTTCGACAAAAGTATCAATTCATTCCATTCTTGGCCAACTTGCGAAGCGATACCCAAAACAACGATAACAATAACAATTCCCATTCCCAACTAACACAACGATACCCCATTAATCCTCTCTTATCTGAAAGATACCCTTTTCTCGATCTTGAAGGAGTTGAACCAGTCCGAAACAACCACAACATCATGGCAGACCTCTCCTCCCAGGTTCAAGACACAACAAAAGATACTGCCTCTTCCAAAGAGCAGGAATCCCCTGGTGCGTTCAATAGTCCTTCACCAAGTTTGGCGCTTATCGTCCCCATTGCAGTCAATCTTGAGTCAGTCCCCAGGAGCGGAGCTGGCGTCGTGAATGATGCCGGAGAAGTCTTAGATGACGCTGGCAAGACCGTTGGCAAGATCGCCGACACCGATAACCTCCAGAACCTCGTTGGCAACACCGTCAACCAAGCCGGTGATGTTGTCAGCTCCTCGGGCGATGTCCTCGGCAAGACCCTGCCCATAGGACAAGGCAAACCTGAGGAGGAAGAGGACTCCCACGACGAGGAGAAGAGCGAATACACAACCCAGTCCAAAGAGAAGAAGTCTGGTGATCTGGGAAGCGCCCTCGGTAGCGTTACCGGTACCGTTGGAAAGGCTGTTGGGGGAGCCACAGGAGCTGTTGGCGACACAGCGAAGGGTGCCACAGATACCGTCGGCGACACAGCAAAGGGGGCTACAGACACAGTTGGCCTCGGAGACACTGTAAAGGGAGCTACAGACACCGTTGGCGATACAGCAAAGGGTGCCACAGATACTGTGGGCGACACCGCAGAGGGCGCCACGGACACTGTTGGTGATGCTACTGAGGGCATTGCCAACAAGTCAGAAGCCACCTCCCAAGCTACCGACACAAAGACACCAGCTGAGACTCCTGGAGCTCCAGAGGTCAAGGACGAGACACCCGATGTCAAGTCTGAGGACCAAGACCAGAAGGACATTAACCTCGAGGACCGCGATGCTCCTGAAGCTGGAGACAAGCTGAAGGAGATCCCCCAGAGTCCGAGGAGGCTAAGGAGGCAACCGACAAGGCAGAGGAGACTGCTGAGGGTGTTCCTGAACAAGCCAAGGATATCCCCGAGGAGGCCAAGGAGGACGTTACCTCCAAGGTCGACGAGCAAGATGTGCCCAAGCCTGAAGATGTCGAGGAGAAGCTTCAAGAGAAGACTGAGGGTGCCCAAGACGAGGTTCCCAAGTCTGAGGCTGCCGACGAGATCCCCAGTGGTGAAGCCCTTGGTGATGATGGTGACAAGTCCAAGGCTGGTGATGACTTGAAGTCTGTCGCTCCGGGCGAGGAGGCTGCTGGTGTCACCGATGAGGTCCAGGACAAGGCTGCCGAAGGCGAGGAAGCCGCTAAGGATCTTCCTGAGGATGCTCAAAGCAAGGCCGCTGAAGGTGAAGAAGTCGCCGAGGGCAAGGTTGCTCAGGGTGAGGGAGCTGCTGCTGACCTCCCCGAGGATGCTAAGAGCAAGGCTGCCGAGGGTGAGGAGACTGCTGAAGGCGAGGAGGCCGCTACTGATCTTCCTGAAGACGCCCAGAGCAAGGCCGCTGAAGGCGAGGAGACTGCCGAAGGCAAGGTGGCCGAGGGCGAGGAAGTCGCTGGCGATGCCACCGGGGAGGCTAAGGACAAGGCCGCCGAGGGTGAAGAGGCCGTTGAAGAGAAGGCTGCTGAGGGCGAGGAAGCTGCCAAGGAGCTCGACTTCTCTATCCTCAAGGGCACCACTGTCGACAAGGAAGGTAACCTCGTCAACGAGAAGGGAGACAAGCTCGGCAAGGTTGTCGAAGGAGAGCTCAAGCAGCTCATCGGTCTCAGCAGCGACGACCAAGGCGTCATCTGGGACAAGACTGGCAAGCAGCTCGGAAAGGCTGAGCCTATTCCCGAGTGGGATCGCGAGCAGCTTGACTTCTCTGTTCTCAAGGGTACCACCGTCGACAAGGAGGGCAACCTCGTCAACGACAAGGGCCACCTCATCGGAAAGGTCACTGAGGGCGAGATCAAGCAACTCATTGGCCTCACTGCTGATGAGCAGGGCACCATTTGGGACAAGACTGGCAAGAAGGTCGGAAAGGCCGAGCCTCTTCCTGAGTGGGAGCGTGGTGAACAGAAGGATTACAGCATCCTAAAGGGCACCACTGTTGACAAGAACGGAAACCTTGTCAACGAGAAGGGTCACCTCTTCGGTAAGGTCGTTGAGGGCGAGATCAAGCAGCTCATCGGCTTGGCTTCTGATGACCAGGGCACCATCTGGGACAAGACTGGTAAGGCCGTTGGTAAGGCTGAGCCTCTTCCCGAATGGGAGCGTGGTGAGCAGAAGGACTACTCCATCCTCAAGGGAGCTGTTGTCGACAAGGAGGGTGGTCTCACTAATGACAAGGGAGACACCATCGGCAAGGTCACTGAGGGTGAAGTTCGACAGCTTGTTGGTCTCAAGTCTGACGAGAACGGCAAGATCTGGAGAGACGGCAAGGTTGTCGGCCAGGCTGAGCCACTCGCTGAGTGGGACCGCGTCCAGAAGAAGGATCGTTCCATCCTCAAGGGCGCCAAGGTCAACAAGGTCGGCAAGCTCGTCGACGCCAACGGTACTGTCGTCGGCAAGGTTGTTGAGGGCGAACTGAAGGAACTCGTTGGCAAGCGCGCCGATGAGAACGGTGACATCTGGAACGACTCCGGCGAGGTCATTGGCAAGGGTGAGCCTGTTTCCATCTCCGAGCGTGAGGACAAGGCCTCCGCTCCCTTCGAGCACTTCCCTGGCGCCACCGTCGAGTCTGATGGCCGTGTCATGTACCAGGGTGAGCAGGTTGGTGAGGTCATCGAGGGTGACCCCAAGCAGCTCAAGGGCAGCGAGGTCGATGAGGATGGTGACATTCTCGACCGCCGTGGCAACACTGTCGGTAAGGCCAAGCGCTGGGAGGCTCCTGAGGCTGAGGAGGAGAAGCCCGTCGACAACTCTGCTCTTGCTGGCAAGCGCGTCAACAAGGCCGGTAACCTCGTCAGCGAGTCTGGCGAGATCTACGGCCGTGTCATTGAGGGTGATGTCCAGAAGCTTGTTGGGCGCATGTCTGACAAGGATGGAAACATCCGAAGTGAGTCTGGCGACATCATTGGCAAGGCCCAGCTCGTCTCTGAGGGTGAGCGTGGTGGTAAGAAGGAGGGTCCCTTCGCTCAGCTCAAGAACTGCACCGTCGGCAAGGATGGTAAGGTCGTCAACGGAGCTGGCGAGGTTGTTGGCAAGCTTGTCATTGGTGATGCCAAGGCTCTTGCTGGACGTGCTGTTGATGATGACGGTGAGATCACCGACTCCAACGGAAATGTCATCGGCAAGGCTGAGCGCTGGGAGGAGCCTGAGAAGGAGCAGAAGCACAACCCTCTCGCCGGCCGAAAGGTGAACCGCGAGGGTAACGTCGTTGACGCTGATGGTAACATCATCGGCAAGCTTACCAGCGGTGAGCTCCTCGACTGTGCAGGCAAGGAGATTGACGAGGATGGTGATGTCTTCAACCAGAAGGGATCTGTCATCGGTCACGTCTCTCTTCTCGAGGACATTCCCAAGGAGGAGGAGGAGCCTGAGCCCGAGGGTGAGACTGAGGAGGAGAGAATCAAGCGCGAGCAAGCTGAGGCCGATGAGGCCAAGCAGACCGAGGAGGCTGAGAAGAACAAGAAGCTTGCTCAACAACTGGCTTACCAGATTGAGCAGACTCTTGAGAGGCTCCGACCCATCTGCAAGTCCATCAACGACAAGATCAGCGCCGCTGAGGCTCAGAAGCCTGAGGATCGTGATGAGGAGGAACTTGTCCGACAGGTCAAGCCTCTCATCGAGGATGGTGGTAAGATCCTGACTGAGACCAAAGGCATCATCCGTGGTCTTGATCCCGATGGCCGTATCTCTCGCAACGCCAAGCAGAAGACTGCTGGTGGTGAAGCTACTCCCGAGGAGGCTCACCTCGCCAACTTGCTCAAGGAGGTTAGTATCGCGTTCCCTTCCCCTAAAGCATTTGCTAACAAGATGACAGCTCTCAACTGAGATTCAAACCACCATTGAGGAGGGCAAGCGCAAGCTCGAGGGTATGCCTCACGCTAAGAAGGAGATCAACCCTCTCTGGGGTCTCCTCGCCGAGCCTCTCTTCCAGATTGTCGCTGCTGTTGGTCTATTGCTCAGCGGTGTGCTCGGCCTTGTTGGCAAGCTTCTCGGTCCCATCCTGGGTCCTCTGGTATGTCTCAACCATTCATCTTCACAATCAATTGATCATTTTGCTAACAATATCTTCAGCTCAACGGTCTTGGTCTTGGTGGTCTGCTCGATGGTCTTCTCGGAGGTCTTGGCCTCAAGAAGATCCTCGGCAGCCTTGGTCTCGGTGACGTCGTCGGCACAGTCACCGGCAAGAAATAAATAAGTTTTAATGATTGGATAATGGGTATTTCTTAATGAATTATATCTTGGGATTTTGGGAATGGAATTTGTATGAATAGTTCGGAGTTTTGTCTTGTTTAGCTTTACGAATTTCACGATTTAGTTGGCCAATAATGCTGCGCATTGACATGGAGTTAAAATCCCGAGTGCTCAATTGAAGCTAGCTCAATTACAGACTAGCACCAAACCCGATGAGTCAGCACGAAATCTGCACTACAAATTTCTGACTTTTTTTCTCCTCCAGCTCCCTCAACCATCAACAATCACCATGCCCAGCTTGCTTCTGGCGTGGCCTTCCTGAACGATGCAACGATGCGTCTCTTCCTCATACGCCATGGAGAGACAGTCGACAACGTCGCAAACCTCTATGCCGGGTCTCGCGACTCAGCCTTGACTGCCCACGGCGTCATGCAAGCTCAACGGCTGGCATCTCACCTCTCTGAGCCTGTCGCCATTGACCACATCTTCTCGTCGAACCTCAGACGCGCGGTCCATACCGCCCAGGCTATCCTCGATGCGCAGAAACGCGCGGAGGATCTGAAATTGATTCAGGTGCCGGAGCTGAGGGAGAAGGACTTTGGGACGGGCGAGGGCACCAAGTTTGGGGCTGCGACGAAGCATGACGGCTCTGAGACACCGCTGGCGATGAGGAAGAGGGTTGATGTTTTCTTGGACGAGCATTTGCCTCGACTGGATGAAGACTCGACAGTCTGCATCGTCGCTCACGGTATCATTCTCGGTACTTTATACAAAGCACTCCGCGACAGAACCTCTTCGTCAGCTGGTCCAGATGTCGAACCGGAAGGTCAAGCATCTGCTTTCGTGCGTCCCTCATGGAGCAACACCGGCTACATCGAGGCTCTCATCACGCGCGACTCATCTAACAAGCATCTCCACATGCGCGTCGTGAAGATCAACAGCGTCGACCACCTCAAAGGTTTGAGAAAGACCCGAGGCGGAATTGGCAGCGCCAAGTTCGACGCGAAACAAAAGACGATGGACTCATTCTTCAAGCCGGCATCGCGAAAGCGCAAGCTCGAAGATGAGGACATCGTATCTCGCTAAATGGTATGTTCAATTTTTTCCTCTTTTTTTACTCACACCAAACACCCAAGCTTTATGATGAAGAAGCAATTACACAGACCTGTACTGAAATACACAATGTGGAAACAATTTTGTCCAACCGCTGTCTGACAGCTTGTTCACAATTCGTCTTTGTTGTCATTTTCTATGGTAACACTAGCTAATGATGAATTCATAGGTCTCATTAGAACTGCATCGCATCATGATCGATGGTCTTCATAGAATCATTACATATAATACACACTAATCTAAACATCCGTGCTTGTCTCGTCCACTCCCGTGAAAACTTTGTACATGCGTCGACTTACTGCTTGGCCAACCATGCGATCTGAGAAAGCACCATCTTTGTTCGCGCTCTTCTTCACGCCTTCGAGAAGAGTTGGCCCACGCTCTTCCAAACTTCGAACGAGATTGCTGACGGTGCCAAATTCCGCCGCGATTCCATATGCGATGGGGGCCGTGACTCTGACAATCTCTTGCAGCATTCGGACGTAGGTGTCTCTGGTGTCCTCGCCTGTCTTGACCTGTCCGCTTTCCATGCAGAAACCTGCCCCAAGCGTCGCAATGTCTCGTTGTTTTCGATATGGTATTGTCGAGATGTGTTGGGTAAATGTCAGGATCTGCTCGGCTGTTTCCATCGGTATCATAGTGTGGTGAATCAAAGCCTCATGCATCACCTGCAATTGCAGCAGCGCATCTTCAATCAACTCTTCAGATACGTATTCCGGAGGGGGGTTATTTCGTCGACGACCTGCAGTAGAAGCAGCAGCTTCCTGAGCGCGAACATTCGATGTAAATTGACGATTACGAAGGTTTCTGTTCTTGCGCATCCAAGGTGTGAGACCCTCAATCAAGTAGACGAGAGAATGGTCAGCAAAATGTCTTTGCATCTTGCCAACGTGAGTTGAGATCTGGTCGTCCTGCGCCAGCTTCACAAACTCATCGGCATGCATCACAACGAGAGCATGTTTCTCATCTTCAAGGCGAAGAGGCATTGGCTCCCAGAGGCCAATCTCGTCGTTGTATCGACTGCGAACCTTTCTTCGCCATTTGATCACATTGTCGACCGGGCTATCCCAAGTTGTGTACTGCACATCAAAGGGTTCTAGCATGGTCTGAAGCTCGGTTGTGACCGTGGCATTCAAACTCGAAGGGATATCAACCATCATTTCTGGCGTTGAAACTTTCTTGTCTGTACGGAGCTTGTTGACCTCTGCCAAAGCAGCAGTGCGCTCCTTTTCACGAAGTTTGGCTTCCTTTGCCTCCTGCTTCTCACGCCGCTTAGTCTCTTTTTCGACTTCTTTGGCTGCTGCCTTTGCTTCTTTTTCTCGTGCTCGCTCTGCTGCTGATTTTGTATTCGAAGCTGCGGGCTTTGTTCGAGATCTCGATGATACAACATCACTTTGTGAGCGCTGAAGTTGTGATCGACGGCGCATCTTGACAACATCGAATGAAGCGATATCTGGCAATTCGTCCTCGGAACCGTCCCCGCCATCGGAGTCGTCAATGTTAATAACGTTATTGTTCTTCCGTGGCGGCGATGAATCGAAAGAGAACATGTCTGGCGCCGAACTGGAGATGGGATCCCATGTAGCATTCTTCTTTGGGGCTGGCTTTGGTGCAGGTCTTGGAGGAGCCGCAGGCGGTGATGTTATGATAGCCTCTGGCGCCTTAGTCGTTACAGGCACTTGATGGGGCGAACTCGCGAAAGGGTCGGAAGATTCTATAGGTCTTGCGAGGGGCTTCGGTTTCGGGGGGGATCGTCTCACCGGTCGTGGTGAACTTGCGAAAGGATCAGAGTCTTCAGGGTCAAGCGATTGATTCGTGGGCTTGCTGATGGTATCTGTTGAGGGTTTGCCAGTATACATCGAAGGTTCCAGCTGGCCATACGATTCAAATGTCGGAGAACTCGTAAGTTCTATAGGGTCAGAAGCGACGGAAGCTCGTGCATTCCCATTCGTTCGCACAGGCGGAAGAATTATTTGAGGTTCTGGAGCTGGAGAAAGGCGCTTGAGAGGCGGTGGTTGCGCTGGAGGAGAAAGACATCGTCTCTTATTCGGATTTGCATCGACCAATATTGGCTCGTCAAGGTCTATCGTTGTGTCGAAATCGTCGGAGAGAAACAGTCCTGGTGATGCAGAATGTGCTGCGTTGATGCTTGACAGATGTCGCCTTTCTGGTTCAACGATGCGATTGGTTTCGGGTACTTGCGCAGAGGGTGGAACAGACTGGCTTGGCGGCGGGCTCGATGAGATGAGATCAATCACATCGGGTGCCATTTTGGTTGCGATATTTGGACGACTACCATTGATGATCGTTAATTTGAAGTTGAGGCTCTAAGGTCAATGGTGGGGCGCGCTGTGACGCGACGACCTTGGTCTGGATGGCACACGAAAAACGCCAAAGTCACGTGTAGTTGTTAAGGAGCTTGCCACTTAGCAATACCAAGTGAATATGAGATGAGATACAATAAAGTCGTGTTACGCATGGCTTCATGCAATTCCAGTAAGTAGTAGCCATTGGGATCAGTGTAGTTGTTTGTGCTGCTTGACATCACAGACCTCGGCTGTCTGTACCTAGAGTAGCCTACAACTATCGCGAGACTGGACAAGAAACTAATTATTCGTCTTGTTACCTTACCTCATACACTTTCTCGTCACAGTTTTGCAGTCATCATATCAACTTCAAGCGGATTGCTTCCGTATCGGGTATTATGCTTTCTTGATGACATTGATCAAAAAGATTGGGACAATGCCAAGTTCATGCCTTTTCTCGAATTAACATAACGTCTACGGAGCAAAGTATCGACGATAGTCACCACTGATCTCCAAGTTTACGTCCCATCTAACTATCAGCTCTCCAGTTATAATTAGGACCTTCCTCAAGTGGTTACAAAGTTCTATCGGCATGTACTACAGGCGCCTCGGGGGGCAAGAAGACTTGGACCTAGATATAGGGTATTAAAAATAAACTTGGTAAAAGATATCCTAAATCTACTAATATTACTTTAAATTTATCCCAAGTTAGCTAAGTCTTCTTATTATTTAGGATTAGGGTCATAAGTAGGTAGGTTTCTTTCCTCCCCTGAAGGTGGTCCTCGCAAACCACGATCATTTAAGGCACGAAGGAGAAAAGAGGAACCCTCAAAGGAGGCGTCATCTCGTATTTGCCCCCAGGAGAATATAACATATTCTTTAGCATAATGATAAGACTTGGTCGAAAATATATTGACACCGTCAATTATAGCCTGATATATAGACTCTCCTCCGAAGCGAAGTCCGATTGATGACGATCTCAACTGCGAGGATTGAAGCTTATGTCCAAGTCAGGATCCCGTGCTATATCGCGACCTTTTATTGGCGATACATCATATCTGTACTGACTCGTCTCTCATTCTCCAACTACCTACTCGCCATGATGCAAGCTCCAACCCTCAGTGCCGTTCCTCGACAGGGTAAACTGTTTAGCGAACACAACATGCGTCAGTAACCCAAGCTGTGCAACGTCACATCGTGACGTCGTAAAGACTCAATGAGGAGGCACGACATCTTGGCGTTTGCCAAAAGGATGTCGAAGCAAGAGTCAGTATCTATAATTCATGGCATATGGACGGCTCAGGGTAGGGACAGGGATGAATATAGAGATATCCTATCCTGCAAAGGAACAGTAGCATTGCGATAACAAAAGTTTCATGTTTAATCACAAGGCCCTGCGAATAGTTGCAGTCTCTCCATCAACATGGACTATTATCAAGGTATATAGTCCATATAACAGTGTTTGGAGCTATATCGTGGTGGTCAGCAGTGTGTTTGGTAGATCCAACTAGCGAAGTGGAGATATAAGGTAGACTACTATGTGAACACAATCCATATCTTATATCCGTTACCATGGTGTCTGTCCACTCTCAGAGTTCCTACTTGACTCGTTTTCTCGTGGGGATATTTTCTCAGTGGCACCGACTGTCTTGTTGTGTTGACAGTGGATAAGCCGACCATTGACAGCTACTGTGACAACCAATATCCCTGGCAATTTTATGTTTGTAAGTGGGCGTTGAAGCAACAAGCGAGAACGAAATTCTTAAGGCTGACGAATAAGACAGGCTCCGCCGCCGAGGTCTCCGGTAGTTCATGCTGGCAAAATGCATGCATTCCACTGACGAAGTGGCTTTTCTTTGGTGAGACGAACTGTCTCAGACAACCAGACATGCTGTGCCTGACTTGTTGATGTAACAACGGCCTTGTCAGGCAGACAAGAGAGTCTATCAAGGACCAACAGTTCATAAGCTTCGATAACTCACCGTTGGACACTTGCCAGGTCATGTAAGATTGTTCAAAAGAAGAAATGATAGTAACAGGTTCAAAGTATCAAGGTTTCATTGGGATCAGGAGTGGGGGCTTGGACCTGAAACATACCGTGGGCGTGGTGTGTTTGACCCCCGCGATTTGCTTCCGCAGTTGAATGCGACCCAAAACGCGGACACAAACCATGCCGGTCACAGTAACTGTTTCCACATTTTGCTTCTCACGTCGCGAAATGATGCCATTCAATACTCCGTTACTGATGGACCAAGAGAAGAGACCTGGGTTCGCTTCAAATGGGGCGCCATGTGAGCACCAGGCTAGGCTCAGCGGGACATGGGTAAAGGGCTGAAGAGAAAGTCTCAGGTTATTATATTTCAATCTGCCCGATTATTTAGGAGACGATCGTCTGAGACCCTGGATCTTACTGTAACAGGAGATGGGACGAAAGTTTAAGGAGATGGATGGGCGATGGGCTAGTTGGTTATCGGAGGGATCTTGATAGTTGTCTCGGGCGCCAAAAGCAACGAAACTGTTAGACGGGATGGTGTGCATGGGGCGGTTGCTGGTGCATTCCGTGTAGCATTGTCTGCAGAGTGATACGAGACGCGTCCATGTTCGTGATAATTATCTAGGTACTTGCATATGTATTTTGCTGCGTGACCGCCATAACCGCAAGGGGGGGTAAGTTCTGATATGGGGTCAAGTTGACAACGCATCAAGAGGGGACGCTGAAAACTCTATCGACGACACAGGACATTGAATTAACCATTGAGTCAGTGTCTAACGGTATTCTTCTCTTCTTCTATGGAAACTTGCTTGGCGTGAAACCGGTATATCGGTTACCGTCCTTGCATTGGTTTGATGACATCTAGCCATATCCATCTAACAAACGCGACCATGTGCCGCTAAGTTAGTTTGGACGCGTCGGATATTAGATTCAGCCCCTGAGCAGAAAGAACAGAAAAGATCGCCTCGGGCAGAAGAGGCATTTGAATTGGTCCGAGAGACTAATCAAGGTGGTTGGTTTGGGATGACTTTGTTGCTTGCAAAGACGATCTTAAATCAGGCCTGATTAAGCAGTTTAACCCTCAACATCCACGAGGATTCGTTGCCTGTTGCTCGGGTCGAGCTGGGATCGGCCAAGTACACAGTAGTGCGAGAACAAATGGAGTCTCTTTAGGAATACTGCTTATGAATCAGGATACGGATATCACATTTTAAAGAAATGAGAACTGACTCTCACAGCTTAATTGGTCTCGTAAAGTTCCAATAAGTCTCTTCCATCACTATCACCAAATATTATTCAGATTATGGCACTGATGCTAAGGGTCCAAGCAGACAAACCATTTGGAGGGTTCATGCCACTAAGGTACTGGCCTTGGGCCTGGTTGCGCGGACCAGGTTAACAGCGCCGGGGGAGGGATCCAGTTAAAGCGAAGCTGTCCAACCAGTAGGCGCCCTCTCCGCCATCTGCTAACCTAAAGAGCCACTAGCCCTCGCCTTAGGATTCAGGGGTCAGGCAATCACGTCCATCAGACGCGAGGTACCTGACAACGTTGCCCGAGCCGGCCCAGCGCTAATGTACCTCTAGTCCCCCAGGGACGGACTTGACAGCCCTCCATCCCGCTGAGTGTGTGTTGGTTGGCACTGGCACAATCCCCTAAATGAATCGAAGGAAGCTGGAGAACACTCTAGAGTCTGTCTACCTACTGAGGTGTCCAGTTTACCCCTGGTGGGCTTGATTCCACTTTGAGGCTGTCCTGTCCCGTCCCTTTTTTTCCTGTTGCTTTTTCTACTCCTGAACTGAAAAAGTGATCAAACAGCCAACGGCCCGCCCATTGAAGTTATTTCTTCTGCCTCTGCCTGCATCATCTACAACCTCGTCTCCCACCGCTTTCTTCTCTCTTCCCTTCTCCTCCGCTCTTTTCTTTCACTTTTTACCAATTCCACCCCGATAAAAGCCCCTCCGCTAGCGACTTACGTCTCGCTCCACAACTGGAACGAGGAATTGCAGCCCAGACCTAGACTCAGCCCTCGACAACTCCGTCGCCCGATCGTCCGCGGTCGCTTGTTTAATTACATTTTCCCCCTACACCCCTGTTCTGAATAAACAATCGAATATCCGCCTCGCGCTCACTCGTTGAAACTTCTACGAGTCCCCCGAAGGTCAACTGCCGCACGTGAGACCGTCTGGAACACTTCGCGATCCCCTCACCAACCGACGACTCTCGTGGCGCTGCAATCATCTATGACGTTCTGAAAGACCACCTCTTCTCCCTCCGAGGAAGACAATATACACAGAAGCCCTTTGAGGCCTTGACAGCTTTTGCGACATCCATCGCCGTTGACGATTGCGATAACTGAGACACCGCGCATTTCTTTCGCAACTTAGCCATGGCGACCTCGCCCCCGGCCTCGCCGGGAGGAATCCCTCAAAGGCCCATGAGCGCCATCGCAAGAGCCCATCCTAGAAGCAGCAGCAGGTTGAGCATGACGAGCAAAGCTGGAGGCGGGAGCAGAGCCTCAGACGACGAAAGTCGGACGGCGGTCAAAGTCGGTAAGTCGACCGTTGTCACCAAACTTTCGGGATACTGATGCTTATTTGTTGTCAGCCGTTCGAGTACGACCGCCGTTGAACCCTAACGATCCTGGATACGATCTGATTCCGCAGCGATTTCAACGAGCTATGGTCCAAACGACCTCCGATACCAGTCTGGCAATCGATTCTCCACAAGGTCGCAAACTGTTTGTTTTCGACCGAGTCTTTAGCTCTGATACACAACAGGAGGGTGTGTGGGATTATGTGTCGGACTGCATTGGCGCTTTCACTCAAGGCTACAATGTGTCCTTAATGGCATACGGCCAGTCTGGTGCTGGAAAATCATACACCATGGGCACTTCAGGTCCAGGTGAACAATATGACCAAGAACTGATGGGTACGTTGAAGCAAACAAGCGGCGACTGCGCTTGCTAACCAGTACTCAGGTGTTATTCCTAGAGCTGCCATGGCGCTATTTGAAAAGCTCGATACTCCCGAGACACCAAAGTCTAAAGCCAAGGCGAACCGCAGTTCTCTTTCCCATCTCAAAGGCCCACGAGGGTTTACCCAGCAGAATACGCTTGGTGACCGCGAGTGGTCGCTGAAAGCTACATATGTCGAGATTTACAACGAACAGCTTCGCGATCTCCTCGTCCCTGAAACGACACCGTTGAACGAGCGCGGCAATGTGGCCATTCGCGAAGACACAAAGGGAAACATCATCTTGACAGGCCTTCGACAAGTCGACATCAACTCGGTGGACGACCTCATGAATGCTCTGAACTTCGGCTCCTCTATTCGCCAGACAGATGCCACGGCTATCAACGCCAAGTCGTCGCGATCCCATGCTGTTTTCTCACTTAACCTTGTTCAGCGCAAGAACAAGTCGTCAGGCCAGGGCGCCGAGAAGCGCTTCTCCGTACCACTCGAAGCGATGACGGGCCAGGATGTTACTGTGACAACCGACAGCAAACTTCACTTTGTGGATTTGGCTGGAAGTGAAAGACTGAAGAACACTGGAGCTCAGGGCGATCGAGCAAAGGAGGGTATCTCTATCAATGCCGGTCTTGCCGCCCTTGGTAAAGTTATCAGCCAGCTTTCGTCAAGAAACCCTGGCTCCCACGTCTCGTACCGCGACTCTCGACTTACCCGACTGCTACAAGATTCGCTCGGTGGTAATGCCATCACTTATGTCATTGCCTGTGTTACACCAGCCGAATTCCACTTGAGCGAGACCCTGAATACCGTCCAGTATGCCCAACGAGCTCGAGCCATTCAATCGAAACCGCGCATTCAGCAGATCGAAGAGGGCGACAAGTCAGCTGTGATTGACCGCCTCAAGGCTGAGGTTGCCTTCCTCCGTGAACAAATTCGCAGTGCCGAACATGGCGGCAACAGCCCTCGACGTAACGCGCAAGGAATTACTGATCGATCTGATCGTCAAAACGAGCGCGAGACTGAGCTCCAGAACCAACTACTGGACACTCAAGAGAGCTATACCGCCTTGAGTCAACGCCATGCTCGACTGATTGCCGAGTTGGCGCGCGCTCGTGAAAATGAATCTGGCGCGGACCACCATGAAGAGTCGGGCGATACAGCAGATGACCGCCTCAACCGTTCGAATTCGTTTGCGCAAGCCGTTGAGCAAGTCGTTATGGAATACGAGAAAACCATTCAGTCTCTCGAGCAGTCTCTCTCTTCTACTCGCGGTACTCTCTCTAATACCGAGGCTAACCTTCTCGAGAAGGAGACGAAATGCGCTTACGTGGAGACTATCAACTCCCAACTCCAGAGCCGTCTCCAGAAGCTCATGGACCGAGAGAATAACACTGAGAGTTACCTCCACGATCTTGAGGCCAAGTTGGATGGACATACCAACGGCGAAGAGAAGAACGCCACAATCATCATGGAACTTCGCAAGGAGATTGCCCGTGTTCGAGAGAATGAGGCGTCATGCGAAGACTATATCTCGACCCTTGAAGAGCGTCTTGCTGAGGCGGACCAAGATGCCGAGTTGATGCAACGCGAAATTGACAGACTTGAGCAAGTGGTTGAACGACAAAGAAGTCTCGGTAAGCTCGACTCGCTTCTCCACGAGCTCGACCAAATCCAAGATGGCAAGGAACCCGGGACCGAGAACGGAACCGACAACCATGCCGAGCAAACCAACGGTGTTGCAGCCCGTCGTGCTATGGCCGAACACTCTCGAAACCTTTCCCACGTTAGTCGCCACAGCCAAATGGAGGATCCAATTCCCGAAGGTGATGAGGAAGATCATCCCCACACCAAGATTGGCCCTGTCAAGGAAGTGGATGAGGACCTTTTGCGTCTTGAGAAGCCAACCGAAGAGGGCCCTCCTCAAAGCCCAGCTCAATCCAAGTTTGTTGCTGACAAGCTTGAGAACGTTACCCAGGAGCTTATTGACTTGCGCGTGGAGCACGAGTCGACTCTTCATGACTACGACTCTCTCCACGCCAAGTACGAGGATGCTATGCGTAAGATTGCTGAGATGCAGGATGTTGTTGATGAGGCCCGCCATGTCAACCCCAAGCGCGAGTCGGTTATTTCTGTGGCCACGCCAACCCATACCCGTCCCGAGTCTTTCCTTTCGTACTCTAGAACAAATGATCTGAAGGCTGGGCCGAGGTCATCCTTTACACGATCGCTCTCTTCCGAATTATCCTCCGCCATGGATTCTCCTGCCACTGCCGCTTCATCGAACGGTGACATCTTGTCTGACGACGAAACTGCTACCACGAAGCCTGCAGCCGCATCAACCGAGAATTTGCCTCAGGATGATAACGTTGAGATCGCTGCTGAGCTCCAAAGACTCAAGTCGATGGCTCAGGAACGCGAAGCTGCTGAAAGAGAATTGGCCGAGAGATATGCCCAGCTTGAGTTCAAGCATAACGAGACCCTCGATATTGTTGAGGAGCTCAAGACTGACCTATCTCGCGCCCGTGTTATGGAAGCTACATCACCTCGTTCCAGCACTCCTGTCATTCGACGCAAGTCAAGTCAGAACCTACTCGTTGTCGACCGTGCCCAGCGCTCATTTTCATCACTCCGTAACATTGTCTCTGAGCATTTTGGTGATCAGCCCGAGGCCATGCAGAGCTTCGAGCTGAACTTGAATGCCGCTATCCACGAACTGCACGTCAGGAGCGAACGCATTCAGGAACTAGAAGCAGACGTCGCAGCAGCCAAGAAGGAGATGGAGACCAAGATGACTATTATCTCGGGATTGACGAGAGAGCGATCCAGTCTCAAGGCCAGCCCTGTAGAGATGTCGATGGTGGCAGCACTGCGAGACCAGCTTGAGCAGAACGAAAGACAACTTTCTGATACGAGGAACGCTCACATGGCTCGTGAGCAAGCACTCACAACTGAGCTCGAGTCTTTGCGACAAGCACTTGCTGCCAAGTCTAGTCTCCAGGAGCCCGACAATGCTGACTCCAAGCACGAACAGCGTGTTGCCGAGCTCCAGACTGAGCTTGCCACATGGGAGCAGAAGCACAAGGAGGCCCTTGACTCCATGGCGACGACAGAAACCCAAATGCGGGGTACGATTGAAGAGCTTGAGGCTCGAGTTGTTTCCAACCATGCTCAAATCTCCGCAGCCCGATCCCAGAATGGCGATAAGGATGAGCCAAACAGCGAAGCTGAGCAGCGACAACAGAACCTCATCAGCTTCCTTCGCAACGAGATTGACGAGTACAAGGCGATCATCAACAGCAACGCTACCAAGGTTGCTGAACTTGAGCAGGCTCATGCTGCTGCTCGCGCCGAGTTGGATGAGCTTCACAAGACTCACAATGCTGCGCAGGAGGACAACTCCCGTCAGCTAGAGCTTATTGCCGAGCTTCAGGAGCAGATCGCGACCCACGATGAGGGTGCAAAGAGTAACGAGACATCGCTCGAGAAGCTCAAGGCTGAGCACGCTAAGGCCCTGGCTGATCTTAAGACGACCGAGCAGAAGGGCTACGAAGAGCAGGTTGAAGTGTTGCTGTCTGAACATGCTGAGAGCGCTCATAGACTGGAGACTGAGCTTGCAGAGGTTCGTGATGAGCTCAACAAGGCAGCTTCTCATGCCGCCATGGCTCTTGGTCTCGACGCCGATGCTGAGAAGTTATTGGAGCGTATCGATGAACTTGCTGCCAGCAAGAAGGCTCTTGACTCGGAGCAGGCTAAGCGGGCCGAGATTGAGTCACATGTTAACGAGCTCACATCTATTAACGAGAAGATCATGAAGGATCTTGAAGACGCCAAGGTTGCTTTGGCTGAGATGCTTGATGGAGGTGCTGGTTCTGGTCCTCTGGTTGAACAGATCAAGATCGCCAAGAAGAGGATGACAGATCTCGATGACCGAAGCAAGAAGAACAGCAGACTTGTGGAGGAGCTTGAGGAGCAGCTCCAGAATAACTTTGACGAGGTTCAAATCACCAATAACCGGTTGAGCACCCTGCAGACTGAGCGCAACAGTCAATTGGTCGAGGCCAATGCCGCTACTGCACGCCTCACTGCTGAATTGCAAGTCTTGAAGGAAGATTATGCAGCTCTCCAGGTAAGCTTGTCTCTGCATGATAATTTGTGGACTTGACTAACACTCCGTAGGCTAAGATGGACGAGGTGGCGGCTGGCGTCCAGCGGTCAAACTCTAACTCAACCATCCGCAAGAGCGCATCTCACGTCTCTCTGCCATCACCCCCACCAGCTATCCCTCTCCCCCCTCTACCAAACGGTGCGGGATCTCCCGTCAATGGAGCTCCCAGCTCACCTACCAATGGACGTCCTATCAGCAAGGACAACATCAACATCTCTCATATCACTGAAGACCAGGAAGCGCGTATCCGAACCATCGAGAGGCACCTTAATGCGGAGCGTCAGCTTACCCAGACACTCGAGGAGGCTCTTACCGACCTGGAAAGGCAATCTAATAAAGTTAAGGCCGATTGTGATGCCTGGAAGAAGCGTGCTAGTGAGCTAGAGGTCGAGGTCAAGGAGCTCAAGGATCGTCCTCCCCCGAGCCTGTTCAGGACAACAGATGGAGTCTCCAAGCTGTGGAGGAGGAGCGCAAGAAGCGACAGGCAGCCGAGGCTGCGCGCCGCCAGCTCGAGGAGCGTATGAATGCCATCAACAAGGGCAAGAAGAAGAAGGGAAGCTTGAACTGCTTCTAGAGGAGGCGAAGCTGTGACTAGCCGACTTATTATAAGCGGCCCGTTCCGGAGTCTTTGATCACGGGACACACATTCAGCATTGGGGGGTTGATTGGGATGGGATTCTTTTTGCAACGCCTTTATGTGTCATCATGTTTCTGATTTGATGTTGTTCACCATATTCCCCCTCGAGTTTTATTGTCGGTCTGGCGATCCTTTTTTCGTCGTCGGGCATCCCAACCAAGTTTTCAAGCACTGGCCAGGAGTTTGGAGGATTCTTTTTTTACTTTTTACTTTTTTCCCCCTACCTTGTGAAGAAAGGGGGGATCTATCACATACACGAGCGGCTCGATGCATAAAGATGTCATTTTGGGTGTCTGTCTTTATACATGTGTAATTTTTCTTCTTTTCAATTTGACTCCCTTCGATTTAAAGGGGGAGATTTTTGGGTGGCGGACTTTGATTCAAAGAATGAAGCGGAAGATGGGATGATTCTTATGAGGGGGAACCCATTGACTTGGGTTCCAATTACAAATTACATATAGGGAAAACAAAAAACGTGGATGTTTTTTGTTTTCCGAAAGACGATAGTGGTAAATACTAGTTTCAAAGACCTTAAAATCATTCGCCTTGATCGTTTTCTTCTGAGGGGAGTAGATCTGGGAACCAGCCGTATTGGGAGAAGTCTACTGAGTGTTCGCCCATTGCGTTTGTCTCGACTTGCACGCCTTCTGCTTGGAGGGCATCAGCTTGTGAGCGGGAGCCTCCAGGTTGAGATCTAGAGAGTCAGATATGATGTGCATGTGAGGGATTGATGGACGAACCTGGGTGATATTTGGCCTTTGGAGTTTATGACTCTTTGCCATGGGACGTTGTCGTGGTTGAAGGGCTGAGAAAGATCGGCGGGGAGGTGTTTTAGACAGACGCCGACTTGACGAGGTCTTTGAGCTGTAGGATGTTAGGAACTTCAGGTTTTGGGTGTGTGAGGGAGGGTTGTGTACGGGTTCCAACGAGCATGGCGATGTGGCCGTATGTTGTGACTTTGCCATGGGGGATCTCTTGGACGGCTGAGTACACGGCGTGGAAGAAGGCTTGTGCTTCGTCTGAACGGGGCATTATGATGGTGTATGAGACATGAGCAGGAATAGAGTATTTACAATGAAGAATAAGAATCAATTGGACTAACTGAGGCCGTTGTAGTGCAGTGAGTGAAGTGCCGATTCATGGTGCTGAAGGGCGTGATGTAAATAGCGGGGTATGCCACTATCCGGTCAATCCCCAAAGTTCAGTAAGTTTCTTGTTCAAGATTATTCTATTGTTGATTCATATCTTAAGGTATGTACAGTCTATCTCTATCATTCCAATCCCGCTAATTTAATCAATGTTCTTCTGGTTAACCAAAACATATCGGTATCGCGCCTTGCCATTCTCCATATCAACAACAGCCTGGTTCGCATCCTCCATCGGCCTCTTCTCAACCCAAGGCTTGACATTCTTCTCGACAGCAAGCTGCAGCATCTCCTCGATATCCTTAGGCGATCCAATCAAGCTTCCGCTGAGCTTGAACTGGCCCATGATGAGGTTGAATGCATTGATGGGGGGAAGTTCACCAGAGTCAGGAGCTCCAACCTGCACAAAGTCGGCGCCGTGGCGCAGAAGCTTGAAGTAGTCGCTGTAGGGCATCTTGCTGCTTGAGACAGTGCAGACCATGAGATCAATCGTCTTGGCGTTCTTGTTGGCCCAGTCCTCATCATCGTCAGTAGCGATGTAAGCGTCTGCGCCGAGAGCGAGGACTTCTTCCTTCTTGGAGGCCTTGCGAGAAATGCCAATGACCTTATCAGCGCCGAGAGCCTTGGCGAAGAGAACGCCAAAGTGGCCCAGACCGCCTACACCGACGATACCAACGGTCTTTCCAGGACCGCAGCCGTTGTTTCGGAGGGGAGCGTAGACGGTGACACCGCCGCAGAGCATGGGCGCAGCGTACTCTGAGGGCAGGCTCTCGGGGATCTTGACGACGAAGCGAGAGTCGGTGCGGTTGTAGTCTGCGTATCCGCCGTAGGACTTTCCGATGTCGTCGGGGTAGACGGAGCCGTAGGTGCTGACCATCTTGGGGCAGTAGTTGAGGCGGCCGGCGGAGCACTCGGAGCAGTCGTCGCGGAGACAGCTGCGGGCCTGGGCGCCTACACCGACTCTGTCGCCGACCTTGATGTCAGTGACGTTGGAGCCGACGCGGACAGCCTTGCCGACGATTTCGTGGCCGACGCAGCAGGGGAAAGGTGTCTCGCCCCAGCCGGAGCGAAGAATGTGAAGGTCAGAACCACAGATACCGCAGTGTGTGATCTTGATATCGACGTCGTTCTCCTCCCACTTCTTGGGCTCAAAGGTATCCCACTCCATCTTTCCCTGGACGGAGCTGGGATCACGGCCAAGCCAGCCCTTGAATTCGTAATCGGTAGACATTTTGCGTTATTGGTTTGTTACTTTGAAGATGAAAAGTAAACAAGATTGTATTGATCAGACCATCTAGGTGAGCGCAAGCTATATATATCACTTTGACCTCCAAGATTCTACAACCATCCAAGGCAAGGGGAAGAAAAAATAGGTCGGACTCCGCAACGTCATCGAAGACCCGAGAATTTATCAGCATCAGAGAACCGATGTAATGCTATGGAATGGAGATGGGTATAAACGGAGTTAAAATTTCCATTTGGGACTGGACGCAAAAAGGAAGCCATCGCCGTTAGCCCACTAATCCAAGTCCGCATTGACGGGACGAGCTAGGGGGAGAAAGAAAACTCAAGACCTTGATCGTAAGGGACAAAAAGACTTAGTCAACTTAGTATAACCTTAGGCTACCTTTGCTAAATTTAATTTAGCATCCTCTTCTAAAGCGTCATGTTTTCTGGCTCCCTAAGGACCAGCAAGAGAAAAGGCCCGTAAAGGGAGTGACGTCTCTAGATTAAGGCGGGTCTGCCACAAGGAAGATGCATCGGCAGTTGGTGATTCAATGGAGATGCTAGACTCGATGGAGAGTGTTAGTGACTATGGAGATGTCATTGATCTTGGTAGAGTCGGCCGGTGTTTCTCCTGATCCGAGTATAGGTTGGGTTGGATTAAAGGTCTGACATCAGCGCCCCATCACTTCAAGTTAAATTCTGCTCGGGTCTTGATGTCAGCAGGTTGCATTAGCGCCATCAGTGCTATCTCCGTAGCAAATCAGAGCCCATCACTGAAGCTAATCACTCTTCGAAACAGTTCAGAAGCAGTGAGAAAACATCAATTGTAAGCAATAAACAGCCCCAAAGTCTACGTAGTCTTTATCTCTACCGCTCAGTAATAAACTCCTCCTCCTTTTCTTCTTTTTTCCTTCTCGGAGTTTACAATTCCCTCGTCAGCCAAGTACATAAAGCCTTGACCGAGTATTGAGGGTCCGGCTTAACCAATCTCGCACTCTTCACGTAAGAATCCCGATGGCAGAGATTACTCAACCGCCGGCTCCGAAACGTCTCGGCCAGCTGCCCCAGTTAACGGAGCTCAAGGACCCAGACGATGATTGGACGGGGATCACTGAGGCGAGAGATAGACGGAGACGGCAGAACCGTCTGAACCAGAGAGCTTATCGTCAGTCCCCTAGTTACTCCCCTCTTCATACTGTACTTTGCTATACTGTGCTGTTTATCGAAGTAAAACTGACTGTAGCAGGTAAACGGAAGGCTCGGAATGAGGAATATGCCAATGTCACCCCCGAAGAAATCCACACGAATGGGATCCTCATACTCACTACTGCCAGAGAACGTGCGGTTGCATATGCATTCATGCAACTGGTTCACATGCAACATAGTCTGAAGAACTATCGTCCGGCACTTCTACCTTCGCTCATCCGTCTCAACGCCGTCAATGCCGTGTCGAGCAATGCAGTTCACATCGGTATCCCGCTGCAGGGATTATGCTGCGACGATGTGATATCGCCCTGGAACACGCTAGGTCCCTCATCCGCAGACGGTACCTCGGTGAAGTCCTCATGTCCCGAATCGCTACGGCCAACAAAGCTACAAATCGAGATTGAGCATCATCCTTGGGTCGATTTACTGCCGTTTCCTCGATTGAGAGATAACATGCTAAAGGCATACACGAGTGACGTAATCGATGAAGATGAGTTGTGTATTGATATACTGGGACTTATGAGCAGTCAGGGACTGGATGATGCTTATCTGATTGTTTGGGGAGAAGCGCATGAGGAGATGAGTTGGGAGGTTAGTGTGGGGTTCTTGAAGAAATGGGGATGGCTGTTGAAGGGTTGTCCTAAGTTGGTTGAATCAACGAATCATTGGCGGCAACAAAGAGGAGAAGCAAAACTAAATATCCAGGTCTAATACATAACGAAGCGATACGAAAACAATTGCGAGAAGAAGAAAAAAACGAAGCTGTGCGAACGAATGTGAAGAAGCATCAAAGCAGAAAGAATGCGAGGAAAGAAATAGCACAGAGAAAAATTCAGCAAACCTCTGTCAATCCAGCGACGAACAAGAAATGCTCTGCTCATGCAAGCTCATCACTTGGAATCGAGAAACGGGTCATGCGATGGTCTTCCACTGCAATAATCCAGGATTCCCCAATTCCCATGACAGGTCAAATACCCATCAACCGCACCAACAGCAACATCTATTACACCAGTTAGCAACAAACCACCAAACCCACGGGGAAAAAACCATACTCAAATCGATACTCGTTCGATGAACTCGGTTCCCAAAGTCATTCTTGCCCTTCTTCAAACCACTCCAGCATCCGCAGTTGAAGCTACTCCCAGTCAACTTACACGCCGTACACGACCCGTGAAAATTCCCACTACCACCATCATTAGCCATCACAACTTTCAACAATCAACAGTGAGGATACTTACTTTGCGCCACGATAAAGCTCACCCTCCGAGTTGAGCAAACACTTGCTCAGCGCCAGCCACGTACAGAGATACTTGCCATTCTTATCAGGACATTTGGCGACGAGCCATGGCGAAGACTTGTACCCGGTGAAGCTGTTCTTGCGGGGATGTGTGCCGTCTGCCTTGGCGAGGTAGAAGCGCACATCTTTGCACTTGTCGTAGAAACCACCTGATATGAAGCGTGGTGCGACGCGGGAGGGATGGTGCTGGGAGAGGTTGGTTGTGTTGAGGGGGGGAGGGGAGGTAGCGAGGGCGCTGAGGGTGAGGGTTAGGAGGAGGAGGGGAGAAAACATTTTGATAGTAGTGTATAGTAAATTTGATAGTTTTGTTTGATCTTTGATCCATGGGGTGGGAATGGGAGTGGCGGTGATGGTGGCTCTATATACTGTATCTGCTTCATGGCCTCGAGAATGGGAATCCGAGATTATCATGGCCATGCCAACGGGGATCTTTACGATAACGAACACATTTGTATCAATTCTTTGCATAATACATCAGACCCGGTCAAGGCCTTATTGGCATGGCCTTGGGTTACTATTTTGAGGCGTTGAACAAAGAGGTGAAACACCATCATCGCCCAGTACGTGACCTCTGTTCATGAACACTGCAACTCGACTACAAAGGTATCCCAAAGAACTTGGAAAGTATATACATACCAGCGGATGCAGATCATCTTGTTTGAATATGACCTCTCGAACTTTAGGAAGGAATTGAGTCATGGGACGCATGCTATGGGACCGAAGGCCTTGATATGGACGTTACTTTCTCCTGCGTCCAACATCCTCTAAGAGCAAGGGCATTCTTTCAAGACGTCATCATCAATGTTGATATTTCGCCAAGATAACCATGAAAGACATATCTTATCCAATACGGGCTACGCTCGTCCACTCAGCGCGAAGGTCGTTGCAACGTATCGCCCAGAGATCCATCTCGACCAGCAAGATGAACTCCCTGATACTTGATCCTGACCTCGCTATTCCTTAGCCCCGACTCAAAAGTCGTCTAAAAGGATGCGCCTCCGTATTCAGCACAAACTCATCCAAGCTGATCAAATCTGGCTCCGAGAAGATCAAGTAGAAATACTTCAACGTCTCCGAGAACCAAAAACTCTACACCATCATTAGCACTCTTCCCTTCCCCATCAAGTCAATAACTCACCTCCATAGAATCAGTCTTCGAAGTCTCAGTACTCGTAACATCATCAATAGCCGCATTCGCAAGCTCAGTGCTTGTATACTTCACAATCGCCTGAAACATCTCCCACGCCATATCCTGCCACTTCGGATCCGCCGTGAGGCGATACATGATGAACACACTCTCGATAGCTTCAGGCCGGAGAATATATCGCGGATCCCGGGCGTGGCGAAATCCAGGAGGGAGTTTCTGGTTGTTTTGCGGCTTCCAGAGCGTTTCGTTCCATTCGCAGGGTGAGAGGGTCGGACAGGCTATCAAGTCGAAGATCTCGGGCATTATACCAGTCGGAAAAGCGCTGTACGCCCAAGCACATCCTCTTGCGAGTCTTTCTCCGATATTGACGTGCTGTTCGATACTGAAGAGTTTTCCGGCGAGTGCAAACATCCCTCCTGCGAAACAGGTGAGATGTTGGCTCTCTGTGGTCAACTCAACCTTCTCACCAACCCTAGCATCACCTAAAAACAAAACATCCTCTTGGTTCGGCAGCATAGGCCTGTAGAGCAAATGCTTTATAATAACATCCGCCGCCGTGCGATACATGGTTTCGTAATTCTCGTCCAGACCGCCGAGCAGGGCATGCATCTTTGGTAGATACTCATAAAGAGAATCTGCCAGCGCACCAAGCGAAAACGAATTATCGTGCGCAGCTTCGTTCTGGAAGTCAAGACCCATGGGCCACATTCCCGGTAGCAGAGTGCTATTCTGAATCCTGAGTAAGAACCGCGATACACGATCTGTCGCGTCGTAGAATTTGGGATCGTTGGTTAGTTGTGAGAGCTTTGTAAACTCCATGACTAACGAGCTCGGTGAAGCTGAAGGGTCGTGAATACCAGCGACTTGTTTGCCCTTTAAAGCATCGTCGAAATTAAGCCAGAACCCAGGTAATCGGTTTGGTGTGTCGAAGGCGATGTATAGCATTTCTCCGAGTTCTGTGGCTTTTTGTAACAATGCTGGTTCGCGACTTAGTTCGTATGAGCTGAGAAGACCGCCGAGGTGTCGAATTGTCGTTTCGAAGAGATTGACTGCTTTCTCTTGTGTGCTCCCCCAATCTATCGCCGCAGCCGCACTCGCAGCCTCGTTGAATTCCGCCTTCAGACCCATTATCCAAAGAGTATCCAGCGTATCAACCATCGTAGCAGCCCACCCGCCAAACGGATCCTTGGCCTGTCCCGTCAGCGGCATCAACTCATCCCTCCCCCAAGCCTTCAACCTATACGCCTCCCAACCTCTCCTAAACTCCCTCCTCACCGCATCTCTCCTCTTCTCACTCTCCCCCGTCTTTACAAACTTCCTCTTCTCAGCTTGAATCTTCGGCACGCGCTTTGCTTGACCAACGGGTAGAGGCTTGATATCCGCCGGCGGATGAACAAGTCCCACGGTTGACCAGTCAAAAGAGCTCTTTACAAACACCACGCCGCTTTGGTGCGATAATTGACGCCATAGAAGGAAGGTTGTGAGAAAGGCGGCGATTAGCACGACGCGCGAAGGGAGGCGTCTTGAAGCACGGCGACGAAACATGGTGTGCAGAAAGGGACAAAGAAAAACAAAAACAAAAAAAGGTGTAAGACGTGTTAAGATGGCTTCTTTGTTGCAGTTTACGGATTGAGTTAAAGGTAGTGATAAGCCAGCCCTACCAAGGGGGGAGAAAAAAACTCAGGACCTTGAGCCTAAGTGATAAAAAAGCTTGTGTTACTTAGCCTAAGCTTAGGGAACTCTTTGCTGAGTTTATTTTGGCACCTTATCTGAAGTCTTATGTTTTCTTGCTCCTAATCCCTGTGAGGTGGTATCTTACTCGATGGGGTTGGTGGTCCGGAAGCCTAAAACGAGACTATTTCCGTTTGTGGAAATCCTGGCTTTGATGCTATACATAGTACAAGTGTTTCTTTCGTCTTGCCCGAGTCCCAGGAAAATATGTCATTGGGAAGTGAGAAGTTGGTGTTCTTTGAGTAGACTTGGCTTGTGTAAGTGGTTGGAAGTCGTGGTGTTGGTGTTGGTTGGACCTACCTTCCTTGGGCACGAGCCTCTGAGTCCTCGTGGACGACAAACAAATTAACAAGATGCGCTTTCTGCTCGCATTCATGAACATGATAATTTACTGAATTATTGTTCCCCTTTTCTTTTTCTTTTTCTTCTCTTTTGTAATACTGCAGTTCGAAATGTATCGATTCTTGTTAACGCTCGCATTCCTAAGAGAGGCATTCGCATCTTGCGACGCAGAGCCCTTAGTTCTCCCACTTCAAGACGTCCAAGTCCTTCCAGATGTTCCCAGCTCTTTCATGAGAGGAATTCCAGCCAAAATTGGAACACCGCCTCAGGATCTCGTTCTTCTACCTTGGGCGTAAGTTCCTACTTACTAATCACCATCTATGACTAACAGGGACAGCGACCTGAACAATACCTGGATATACGCCGAAACATTCTGCAAAGACTCCGGTATCCCAAACGACGAATCATGCAAAACACGAAGAGGAGGAATATTCAACGAAGAGAAATCTACGACTTTCAAAGGAGCGAGGGATATTGTCAAAGCAGGTGGTGCACCAAACGAGACCTTCTTCAAAGGCGGCCAATACGGCGTTCGCAACCTCGTCAACAGCGCAAACGGCGCAATCGACACCTTCAACCTAGAAGGTTCAGCTGAAGTCGACGGCTTTCCCTTTGGTTTGCCAACGAATAAATGGGACGGTACATACAGTACTCTAAGCCCCCTTGGCCTGGGCAGAAATTCCACATATCTCAACGCCCTGCGCAAAGCTGGAAAGATTGGCTCACGAGTATGGTCTATATTCTGGGGACGCATGTGGATCAAAGACCCTCTTGATGGATCTTTGATTCTGGGTGGCTATGACGAGAAGAAAGTCACTGGCGCGAATTACACTGCGCCTCTTGTGTATGGGGATTACGATGGCTTGGATGGGTGTTGGACTGGTATGAAGGTGACTTTGACTGATATCCAGATCAATTATCTCGGTGGAACGAATGTCAGCATCTTTCCCAAGGGGACGACATTGCAGTGCTGTATCGATCCGGCGAATCATTTGCTTCTTGAGGCACCGACACCGTATGTGAAGAATTTTGAGTCTATCAGCGGCTTAAAGACGAATTACTCGTCTAGTGGACTGCACTGGAACGCCCTTCAAACAGGACTTGACAAGCAGTATGCCACCTTTGTTTTCATTTTAGGCTTGAGTACTGACAGTAGTAGGTTTGTGGCAGATCTGACCTTCCATCTCGACTCCGGTCTCGAGATCCGCGTCCCGAATAACCAATACATGATTCCTACCGTCGACATCGCCTCCAACGGCTCACGAACTACCGATAACTCCAAACGCGATATTCTCATAACAGACATCGAAGACGAACCGCCAATTCTCGGCCGATATTTCCTCACAGCAGCGTATCTCATGGTCAATCACGACGCTGGAACTTTTACGCTCTGGCAGGCGAATGCCACTCGGGAAAGAAGCCTCGTCAGGGTCTTTGATGAAGAGACGGGGAAGAAGTGTGAGAATACCACAGGCGTTATACAGCCTTCTGCTTCTGAGAGTTCAAGACCAGATAGAGGCAGTGGTTCGAATTCGGGTTCACCCTCCGGTGCGGTCATCGGCGGCGCTGTTGTTGGTGCTATAGCTGGAGCGGTGCTGATAGGAATCGGAATTACTTACTTGGTAATCAAGAGAAAACGAAAGTCTGGTAAGTAATTTCTCGAATCTTGTGTTGTGGTGAGAGTACTAACTGAGGTTGCAAGATACATACTACTTCTACCCTGCGCATGAGGAGCTGCAAAGAGCGGATATATACGAGATGGATGGAGACACAACACTCGACGGCGAGTCCAATATGAAAGCTGGAATACGGCAGAAGTGAGTAAGGAGTGTATGCAATGCCCGAGGTATGGGAAGATAAGATGACGGAGAGTTCGTTCTGTGTCCAATGCTTTCCGACTTACGCCAGGCGTCATGCATTCAGGAGCTATGAGCGGGTTTAATAACATTCGTATGGAATATTATATCGCAATGAACAGGAAGGAAACGCTGGTGCATAAAGTTAAGAATGAGAAAAGTTCCACGCTTTGCATTCGTGTAAAGCCAGCCTAGAACCTTGTGACCTGGGCTTCAGCTTTATATTTCTTTCACTCGAGGCCTACATCTCGGGTGTCTGTATCAAATCTTCCTGATTTGCACACGGTAACCTAAGATCCAAACTTCAAAGCAGTAAAGAATACATATACACTGTCTAGATAGCTGACGCAGCCTCAGATAGCACGCTGAGCAAGCTTACTGCAGCACTGCCGATTCCAACGACACCACCTCGGCCACCCTTATCACGGGACCATACGCTCTGCTGAAGCCCACTCCAGTCATTCCTTTCCCTGTGAGGCTCATATCTGGGGTTTCTATGAGATCTCCGTCGTGGCCTCTCTTTGAACTTCTCTTGTCTACTACCGGGTCTCCCTTGCATTTTCTCGGCGCTCCCACGAGGAGGATGTCCTTCCTGTCTTCGAGCAGCGACTTCGTTATCACGGGCTTTGCTGGGCCCCCTACTAGGAACTTGAGCTACTGCACTGCCCGTATTGCCGATGTCGAGCAAAGGGAGAAAGTTATCGTCCCAGTCGTCGACGGATGGAGACGCAAGACGTGACTGTATGGAAAAAGTTGGGACTTCAGAATACGGAGGGGGAGAACGGGAAGTTATTTTCGCTTCACTGTCGCGAACGAGTTTTGCCACTTCTTCCCTGGACAAAACACCAAGTATGGCCACATAATCTGGTCTTGCTTCGTATCGCACACCCGCTCGTTGAAGCACCTCGACACTGATAAGTTTGCGTGATATCTTCGTCCATTGGGCATTATCAGCTATTGCTCTACCGTATTGATCTGAGCTCACAAGTCCAGAGGATTGAGCAGGACTGCGCGTATCATTCTTACGCTGGGTTATGTATAGAGACGAGATCTTGCTGGGTGATGGGTCCTTGGCTAGGTGAGAGATTTCCATTGACCGACCTGATGATGACCGGGTCTGTTGTAGAGCGTCCAATTCGTTTGATGTAAGTCTACGCTCGATCTGTTGGATGACTGAGTCATCGTAATCCGAAACAATAATGTCCTCTGTTGTAATGAGATCAATTCGTATACTTGTATCGTACTTATCCTCCACATCTGACTTCTTTCCATTGTGGGGGACATGTTCCAAAGGCTTGTCGAGTGGGTTGCGAGCATGAGATGGTGTGTTAGTTGTAGTATCGGCAATATATCCGAGGTCATTGATGTACGCCATGAGGACATCCTGCTCCATGTCAGCATTGAAACTGTTTCGACCACTTTGTATAACTTACTTTCTTCCTGCTTAGGACTTGAGAAGAAAATCCTTCTTTCTCAAGCAATTCCTGGAAATGTCGCCACAAGTCATCGTTCCCCCCTGAGAAGGATTCGGCATTCCAGTTGGCGAAGAGGTGAGCAGCAATATGGTCGACCTTGTCCTTGATTTCTTCAAGGTAAGACTGATGTCTATCGTAGATATGAGGCTTTTGTAACTGAATCGAGTCCAATAGTAGCTCAATAGCCATCTTTTTGCCCGCTAAAACCGGCTTTATGGGCTTCAGTTCACCGCTCTTGTTACCCTCTTCCCCTGCAAGACTTATTTCCTCATCGCGATAAGTATCAAGTAGAGAGTTGACTCGTTTCATGGCAAAATCCCAATCGTCGACTAGCGAATGGAGATGGTTTGTGTAGGATTGTTGGATGTGCACAGGCAACTCTTCTTGTTCCTCAGCGACTTCGTCTCGCAATCGCCTGAGAGTCATTTCAAGTTTGTATAGTTTAGTAGCCAAATTGGCGAAACCTGGACCGTATGTACCAATGCGGCGATATGAGGCCTGAACTAATTCCCGAATGGCGTCAATCCGAGCGAGATCGCCACTTTCAGTCTTGGTAGACTTTTCGGAGTCCATAAGTGCTGCTGCTTCCCAGTATCTCTTTCTAGCAGTCATTGCCATTTTATCGCCGACGAAGCGGTGCTGGAAAAAGTTGAAGACGGCAAACTCATCTCTCGTCATAATATAGGAGTCGGGCTGATCCTGCACCTTGGTCCATATTTCTTCCAGTGCAGATTCAAGTATCTCTCTGATTGAAGGATACGAAGCCCCGTCAGGACTTTCACGAGCAATCTCAAGGCTCTGTGCAACAACGTCTTGTCGAGATGCTGCGCGCTTAGACGAAGACTCTTCGGTGACCAGTGAAACTTCCACGTCGGCTGCTGCGCGACTCCTCGACTCCTCCTGCAACAATCGGATCTCGTCACTGGTGGGTAGGAATACTCGTGTGGCACTCATCTGTACCTTGATACTATCGAGGGTCGAACTAATAGGCATCACTTGGGCCTCTCCGAAGGCATCAGTCGAAACAACATGGCCATATAGTACGGAAGTCTTCGCATCGACTACCCATGAGCCGGAGTCACCGGGGCTCAGCGCTGGGAGACCATTAATTAATTTGTCATAACAGAGGTACTCGTTTTGACTTACATGATCCAGGGTCCATGGCAAGATCGTAGACCTCAACGAACGATGATCCGGGGGATATCAGGACTAAGGAAGTGTCAAGAGACATCTCTCCAATCGACTTGGCACCTTGCTTCAGTACTAGGACTTGCCTAGGCATTGATACACAAGGATTCCTAGCTTGAAATAGGATGGGCTCAAGGTCGTTTTCTTCCTCGAAATCTGACAAGTCAGACTGTCCATCTAGGACAACTCTATTAGGCAATGTCGCTTGTTGGCTCAAATTGATAATAGCCCAGTCATAGTTCTGTGCCATCGGAGCATCGAATGTATTGCAAAGGATATGGCCGATTTCTAAGGTATTTTGAGATGCAGTGGTATCCAGTCCCTTGTCGTTGAGGTGCTCGGGATGCTGCATTGAGCTTTCAGTCGTCAATGTGGAATCGCAATCAGAGTCGCTTTCGCTCTCGGAAGCATCCGAAGATGAGGAAGAGAAGGGGACTTCTGTATCACTTGTTGAGAGCTGACTGGAGAGAGGATCATGCAATCTCTTCAGAGAATGGGCAGCCGTCAAGCCAACCAGACGCTTGTGAGCGGTTTCAACCACGATGATGCCCCCGAACGCCGCCACGGCAGACACGTTGCCTCGCCTCAGTCTGATGGGCGCTCCACACCATGTTCTCTCTGGCATAGAGTCCGTCAAAACCTCTACCGCATCGTCATCAGTCAGTCGCAAGAGTGCCTTTTCCAGCACAAAGACCCGAAAGTCGGGCAAAAGCTCTTCTTCAACGTGACCTTGCGCGAAGAATTTCCTGACTCGCTTGGCGATCTTCCTTTCGCATTGAATGACGATATGTAATTGGGCACTTGGTGAGCTGAGTCCCAGGTATTTCAGCTTCATAGAAATATCTCCCGGGTCCTTCTTCCTCTTGAGGATGTAGTCCAGTAGCGGTTGGGTGTACAGGACTTTGATATCGAAGAAGCGCGCTTTCAGTCGGTCAGAGATAAGCCTGTCAAAATGCCTTAGCTCAGTACCAGGCAGTTCTAGGCCAGGAGGATCGCTGTGGTGATCTTGAGATGACGGCGTAGTGATGCCGATACCGGAATCCGACTCTTCATACTGAGGTGTCTTGGGATCTATATGTTGCGCAGGTTTCGATGTGATGGCTGGAGGTGAGCGAAAATGAACAGAAGGTCGCCAGTTTGACAACTTGTGCCTCAGGCCTTCCGGGCATTCGACATCTGGGCTATCTCGGGTAGTTACTTGGGTAGAGCTTCCCTCGCCGCCTCTGAGACGGGACGGCAGTTGCCCATGCCATCTTTCAACGGTTGCCATTTTGGCATAAGTTTTGTGCAATGAAATTTCTTGAAATTGATGGAAGAGTCGCCCAACTACCCATATTCGATCCTCAAGATGTTTGAGGGCGGCAGCCAATGTAAGACGTGACAGGTGTGCTTGGGGCTCAGCATCGAGGGTGATGGCTAAGCATCAATAATGCATAAGTAGCTGCATGAGAATCACAGACCAGGCCAATCACTACGCAACAACTAATTCGAGGTCGATTTTCAAGCCTCGACCTGCAACCAGGCCCTCGACAAATGAGGCTTTCATTCAAGTCCTAGTAATGTCGAGTCCCCGCGCTCTGACGTTTCGACTTAAGTTCACCTCTGATGTTGAGACTCTTCAGCGTATTTATTTTTCCTTGTACGATGGCATCGAGAATTAGTAGCGACCTCAGCCAGGATGTATATCTTGACGTAGCGATGGCCTTATGGTCATGGGATATGTCTCAGGCCTGCAATGAGCGACGATCCCATGCCTGTATCCATCAACGCTGTATCGGTGGCCGCATCCCCCAGCTTCAGCGATATTTTGCGTACTACAAAGCGATCGTCTCAACTTACATGGACGCAACTTCTGCGAAAACAAGAAGAATAGAAACACACGAGGATCTGTTCCAGGTCGTTTCCATCTTGAAGTCCAATCCAGATGCAACTCTCTCAAAGCTGTGCCGATTGACTCTCCCAAGCACAAGCTCACAAACAGCTGACCAAACGAGACAAGTCGATGCGGTAGCACTTGGCGTGAAGGCACTTCTAATGATAGATCCCTCAGCCCTCCACCATTCTTCTGACAGACTCGAGAAAGGGACTTATCGCATTCACTGGAGAGAAGACGTACCTCTCAGTAAATATATACAAGACTCGTTTCCACTCGGCAATCACAATGTACTTAGCTACAACAACAGCGAGTTGTTTGCGGAGGTCAAGAAGGAACTCAAAGCCGTCAACCTGAAGAAACGACTAGGAGTCACCATCAGGGCGACATCAGATATTCGCAACCACCTGCACTTTGACAGGAAAAAGAACTACCTCGAGGTTTATCACTACACCTCCTTTCTGAAGGAGCAGTTGAGAGTGACTCGGGATGTTGGAGATTGTTCTAGTCCGTCTTCTTCACTCAAGAGGTAAGGCCCATGCAAACAAGAACTCTCAGGTTGCTTACAATATGCAGAGGAGTATTACCTCGTCAACTAGCCCTTGAAGTATTGGACTCTCTCCAAGGGACTCTGTTCCCACTTTCGGACCCTAGATCAAAGAAACTTCTCCGCTCACTCATTTCCAAGTGCTCTTTCGACCCAGACATACTAAACTTCGAAGTCAGTACAGTCAGACGCGTGGGAGAAGAGAGTGTTCCGTATGTGTACTTAGCCGACAGGCTAGCAGACTTATACAACGAACTTCAAACTCCTCGACCTCGTGGCTGGCTGCAGCAGTCGATGCAGAGAAAGAGTGGTGCCAGGCATGTAATGATGGCTACACTAATCGGTGTCATTTTTGCTGTGCTCTTGGGAATAGCATCGCTCGCTGTGAGTTCGTACCAGACTTGGGTAGCATATCAAGCGTGGAAGCACCCAGTTCAACCAGCCTAGGCTACATGCTTCGACCAGGTTTGGCAACTATCACACCTCCCCAATGTCTCCGAGAATCAGTCGAGTTTGCGCTTCGGCTGTCACATACGACCATAGCTCGTGGAGAACACGGGATCCCGTCTGCTCTCCCATAGTTAAGCCACGAAGCGCTGGATCAGTAGTTGGGTCGGTGACGACCAGCGAATCCCCGGTGTTGTATGTTTCTTTTGATCTTTTTTGGTGTTTTGCCAGCCGGATATATCGTAAGCAGGTAGAGGGATTCTGCGCTGGATGGAGCCGTGATTTCGAAGCCTTGCCAATACTGACACATCGGTCAGGCATGCATCGTCTAGAGTAATACCAATGGAGGATCCCACGAGGCTGAGTGCGTTCTTCAATATACTATCCAAAGCATCTCTACTACTTAGGCATATTAGAAATTGATCATAGCAGCAACCTGGCCATAACATACACTTTAGCTCTTCTGGCTTCAAAGTTGTCAAGTTTGACTACGAAAGAATAAAACATTGTCAATCTTCCACTCGCTTCTGCATAGACTCCTATTCACTTTGGGACGTTGCCAACTCCTTCACTGCTTTCAATAAAGTTTCTTTCTACGAAGCGTTGGTAGCTTCGAGGACATTGATCGTGGATTCCTTTTTCTTGATCTCATCCATTAACTCTTTGGCAGACGAAGATTTCATCTCGAGCTTTTCTTGTAGTGCTGTTAATTTAGCTTGCCGTTTCTTAATGCTTTAGTTGGCTGCTTGTTTTGCTTTAAGTATTGCCTCGTTCTGTGCCTTTTGAGAGCTAAGTTGCTTCTTAAAATTGACCTTCTGTCTTTCAAACTCGGTTTGATGACGAGATAGCACTTTAATATTCGTATCGTATGCGGTTCGGAGCTTTGATTTGTCTTGCTTGAGTCCTTTGTTCTCCGACACCCCTTCAAAGTATCGAACCCGCCCTCGGAACCAATTGGTTGATGACATCCGACTTGTCCAGGTGAGACGACAGGTTCTCGACTCCCTGTACTCGCTTTTCGTGATGCGACGGCATGATGGTCTGGGATAAAGTCTGTACGACGTTGACGGGACGTTGAATTAGTCTTGAGGATGTAGGAACCGGAGAAGGATAATATTAAACATGAGAAGAGTGGAAGACGACGGTAGCCTGGTCAGTCGAGAACTTGACCTTTGGCTAAGCTGGACAGCCAAAGATGGTCATTTGGTCATTTGGTGGGCCTCCCGCCGCAACATGATGCGTGCATAGGTGAACAACTGTTAGTTCCGTTGATCACAGCCTGTTCAATAACAAAGCCCGCTGCAGGCATTCAGTCCATTTTTGATATGTATTGCCTTTCCATCATAAATTAGACAATATGTGACAACCCAAGAAATTTTAGGACATCTGATGGCAGGGCTGTGGAATAGTGCACCAGCTTCCTCATGGGGCACACTCGCACGTCTGCCAGGTGTTATACCGGCCGCATGTCAGCAAAGACAAAACGCCTGGGCGTAATTGGAAGATGCAGTGGGGGCAACACATACGTTCCTAGTCCTAGAACAGACGAAGAGCGAGCGAAGTCCGGCCACGGTTATTGCTTATTCAGTTGAGAAGAAGTAGAAGCGGACAAGTCAATCTCACTGGCCACTCCAGGCTCACGCATGGCATGATTGAAGCAAAGTGATGGTACAGGAAACTGTTTTTTAGAGAGCTGTCAATAAATCTGTAGATATCCGAAAGAGCTTTGGACTGCTACAAAACATTATCCTACCCGTGTGCACCGAGTATGAACATTCGCATTTACAAGTCTGACTGAACAGACTCAGGCGGCAAAGCCAGTTCAGTCACCAGGATCAACAGGCAGCTCTAGTGGAGGACAGGGGTGGACGTATCAGATTGCCCAGGAAAGCAGGCTCTGACGGGTTGTCGATCGGCATCTAAGTGAGACGAAGGGAGGATGAAGCCAATCGCTGCAAAGTCGAAAAGGGCAAGACTTGAACTGTCCTATCTACGTTGAAGAAACTAAACTTGACAACCACGGTTCCGTGACTCAGACCTCACAAAAGCGATTCTCCATCACCGTCCTCGATGAGTCTGTCTGTGTAGTAAATGGCCCAGTTCTGCGAACATTCGTCTCACAGGACTAAGGAATCGAAGGCTCACGTAGTAGAGAAAGACGATACATAATCCTAATGCTAAACACTATAAAAAAGTAGAAAGACCGCGATACCATGGCACCATGTAGCGAGATCTGTCATGCCAGCACACTTGTAGTCGATATGCCAGGGCCATGCGAGGGTTATGGCAGCACCTGATGATAGAGAAGAAGCAGAGAAGGCTAGTTAAAGGGCAACTGAAACATGCATGCCTATGTGTACCGACAAAGAGTCTTGGCCCTGTAAGAAGGCGCGGTGTCCCAAATAGTCAGGGTGAGAAAGGTGGTGTAGAAGATTTAGTGAAGAGGGCTTCTGTAGCGGAATAAAAGCCGTCGGACTGATCTGGTGCTAGATATTGACTGAAGAACCACGAATGATAGCGTCAGCGTCGGAGATGTCAAACTCAATAGAATCGGTGTTCTGAGAGTGATGCTATTCTCAGTGCTAGATTTAATAGTAATGCAGTACTTCTCGTTACAAGGCATGGTGATAGCCGATTGACCTGGTCGACGACGGTTCAGCTGAGGCTGGATATTGGCCTCTGTGATGTCCAGTGTCAGGACGATCAGCTAGACCAGGAGCAGGATGCTTAGCACAACATCCCCCGAGAAAAGAGATGATGCAATCATCTCAGGCGCGGAACTTGGTACCCTGTCCCCAGCCCATGTCTAGACTGTCATCGGATACCCTCCCCGGAATGGAGTTCGATGCTTCACGCTAAAGCTCGACTGACAGCATTGTGGATGTTGACTCTCACGACATGTTAGTTCGACGAACATCGATGAAGAGTAGGGATGCGGATTGAATGTATGCGGGTCAGCGACCGTGCATATCGCTTATTCAGGTCTTTATCATATATGATTCGTCCGTGGGCTAATAGGTAAGATTGAGTACGAGAGCTCTGGAGGCTCCCGAAGGTACGCATGGTCCTAGAGAGTCAACCGATGTTTTCACCAGTCGCAGACATCAATGGGGGGAGAGTTATCACGCAGCTAGAGCTCCCAAAGCAATCGTTCAATTACTGCCACGGTAACAGCGTCCTCGCCTCTTTTCGCTATTTTACTGCATATCAATGTGTTTCTACGACCCGTTGGTTTGGGATTGCAGCTATTGTAAATGGGGTAGGTTTCGAGGGCGGTACTACAAAGGGGATTGCAATGGTGAGACCTATGGAACGAGGCTTATGTTTCAAGTTCACAGACGAATTGCAAGCTATGTAAACAAATCACAAAGAGACCTAACCTGATCGTCAGGAAGGCCAAATGAATGATACATCTTCGCAAATGGAGCTGCTGCGCCACTTACGCAATGTGTGAAGAGGACTTGGCAGAACTTGAAGTTTAGATTCAGAGGCTGGACAAGCAACATTTCAGAGGTGCGTGCGGTGAGGCCAACATTGTGTTTCCGGTCTGGAAATGCATCTATACCATACGCAAGCATTGTCCCTTCAACTGCTCTATATGCGAGGTTTTATGGACGCCGCTCATTTACATACTTAGTGATCCTCATCCAGCCCTTTTACCCTTTTGTTCTGTAAGTATATTTAGCGGCTAGACATAGTATCCAAGCTCAATGCCGCTTTCGTTGTGATGGTCGACATCAAAAGGAAGATAGACGGCTAGATCGGTCCCGGCATATTGACATCTCAGGCGGTGAACATTGAAGTACTATGGGCGGACTGCCCCAGAATCGCTTGAACAAGTCAACCTTCAAAGCCAACTTGGCCAACTATGTTTATTATAACAACCTACAGAAAAAGCGTTTGGTATTTGAGGTTTGCCTACCAAAATTTGATGTATGCTAATTTGGTTCGTGCAATCGGGCACCATGTGTCGTGTTGTTTGTCAAGCGTATCTGCATTGGGTATGTTCCACTGATACCATGGGAAAAATGTTTCTGGAAGCAAGACATGTCTGAGTGTAACTCCATAATGTCTTGAATAGCCACTCCGCGTCTGTCACTAATTATTGTAAGGCTATTGCTTCCCCAGGGGTACATCCAAGTTTCAGTATAGCTCAATCGTAATTGGCATGAACCCGTAACAAATCCTGTCTGTTTATTGCTATCCTTTGAATGGTAACGGTTTTCGTTGAAACAGGATTCAGATGGCAATTCTGGGTTCAGTCGTGATTTTGACTTGGTGGATAGGTGCGTTTGGCGTGTTAAAGCTGCCTGGAGTAACCATGTATCGATCTTTCTTCCTGCTAATACCCTCCGTATGAGCGAGCAGAGTGTTGATAGACATGCCAAACAAGTCCTAGGGTCCCAATATCATCGAGATTGAGATGCATTTCGATTGAACCGATGGTGAAGTGCTCGTTGACGGTTACTTCAGGTGACCAATCTATGTGAACGGATACAGGGTTCAACCCTGTTGTCCGTAGTTTCTTTGATGTTGGAAAGACGATTCAGCTCTACAAAATACCTGCATTCCAAGATAAATGAAGCCAAGTTGAGGGGGTCGGCATCCCTCACAATCGACTAACGGGCACGGAGGCCATGACTCAGTATAATAAGGGCTAAGTCTGATACGCGGTACAGTCAGAAACGGGAGTCAATCCAGATGGCACTGTCGAGGAAGAAAGACAAACGGGTCTGTATCTACACTAACTCCCGCAATCACTAGAATGAACCTCGGTAATAGCTTGGGCCGCTCTTCTCCGGATCCTCTCGATGACGATGACCACGCGACAGTCATGGTCAACACTGCGTTTATCAAGCACAAGCCATTCTAAGTAGCCATGCAATATCTACAGCATGGCTATAGCCATCTATACCCGTTGTGAGATGACCTGACAAGTTCCCTTCGTGAGACACTCTCAGGCTGATAGTGTTGAAGAGTTACTTGGCGGCTCTTGCTTCCCCTGTGCCCCCAATATTGGTCCGATGTAATTCGGCGTTTGGCTGCCAAGATATCGACTGATGAATTGCTTTGATCGTGACACGGCCGGTGTTAATTCTTCGGGAAGTTTGAGGCCGAAAGTGGCGCCAAACTCAGGTCTGCTAGCTCTTCTCATGACGGATGCACTACTGAATGCAACGGGTCTACCGCATGATCGACCGGAACCAAGGCTTCTCAAGGAAAAGCGTGATGAGGCCAACGGCTGGTCACATTCGGCTGTCCTCATCTATCTTACTGCCCTCCGAAATCATGCTCGGCTCGGTAACTGCGTGTTGTGGACTTTGACGCTTCTAGCCTCTCCAGCGGTGAGGCAATAGTCATAGAGACACTATTGCGCACCCCGCCTCTCGCTACTCTCGGAAGAGCGAAATTCGATGGAATTTTTATGTAGATGGTAGTGGAAAAGGTACAATCTAAGGTAGCGATCTAACATGCTACTGACGCGAGAGGTATGCACCGGGGAAGGCTAACCTGGCAGCTACCTCCACCAGGATTTGCGAAGCTCGTTCAACTTTATGGGAGATTCAGGATCCTAGCTACTAATGACTAAAAGCTTCATACAAAAGTAATGTTTCACGGCCAAAGATTGATCCCCGCTCAAATCTCGGCACTGCTGAAAATATCCCCTTATCTTCAACGCTGTCGTGTAGTCTTCATTCCACTCTCACACCTCTCATAATTTTGTAAAGCAGCCTCCAATGGTGCTGCATGTGTTTGGGATGGCGTATGGATTTCGGGTAGTATCGACTCTGAAGGCCAAGACATTTGCAAATCAGGAGGCCCATAATGGTTCTCTTGTCTGGGCTGCAGATTCGAATTCGTAATGGTCTGCGAGCTGCGAATCACAACCACACAATATCTTCGACCGTGCCTCACGATTGTTATAGATACCCGTGTGAGATTGACTCGAGTGTCACTCTGGATATCTTGGATGCAAAATCTGGGTTCGAATTCCTCAAAGAATGCGGGTGGACCGGACACCCGGTCCAGAACTTCAAAGACAAAGACTGGGTTCGGCGGCCATGAGAATTGAGCAGCTTCTCGATCGTCTGGGCCGCGAGGAACTAGCTGTAGACGTCCATCGATACACTGATCGACAACTGCACGGGCATGTTCGACTGTGTCAATTGGCATATACCCGGTGGGATTCAAGGCAGAGGCTGGAGGAACCATATCGTCTGTGGTATCAGGAAGAGTGAAAGAGGGATCGGAAAAGTGTTGACAAGAATACAAGATAAGCTGGGAAATGCACGTCTTGTTTCTTCACTGCGAAGCGGACTGCCTGGTTTTAAAGTGCCGCCGACATGTTATCTGACTTCCATTGTCCAGCTGCTTCACATTGTTGGTTCCTCTTTTGGACATGATGAACCAACGCGTATTCCAGCATTGCGAAACCATCTAATGCAAAGGCATCACATACAGGTGACCCACAACACATCAGAGTAGACACCCTCAAGAAAGTTAAAGTTAGGAGTCAGCCTCACAATACAGCTCGAGAGCCTCAATAATCACTCCATGGTTTGGAGCTCTCTATCTTGTCGCTCGTCGGCTGTAGTGATTGCGATGCCCTTCAGATAGAACCAGTGAGCCTCTTTACCTGTATTCCGGGGAAAACCCTTTCCATTATATGATTCTGAACCGCCTTAATGAGATGGCTTAGACCGCCGAAGTTCTACTGTTGTGATATGAACCTTAAGCGTTGGAGAAAACGGGTTGAATAAAAAATGGTGGCACGTGGTCGCAAGGCCCCTGGCATATTTAGCGCCTTATCATAACCTTACACCCTTCACAGAGAGTGCTAAACAGATCAGCATCGCCTGGCAGCTCATGGTCTGAACTGCACCCTTGCAATTGCACACAGTCGCAACCTTGTCGACCAATGCGGTCCAATGGGCTTTGTCCCTTTTGTGGAGGTGATACGTGAAGCTCGATCCAGGACGTTCAGCTTTCAACTTGTTTGTCAAAGTCTGTGCATTGACGAGTTGTGGCGTTGGAGCTAGCCCGCAACATCAGTTCATTCTAGATTCTTTGAGACTTTGGTCACTGACGGATTGGACAACAAAAGGATTAAACCCTGGCTCCTCAGCCTGATGAGGGAACCAACAATACCTCTACTACCATGTGGGGACACGGCTGAATCAACAGCCGAAAGCCCTCGGAAGCCAAGACAATTGATCGACAGCGAGGTTCACGCTGAGCCGACAGATTCTGGCGATACGGAAGATGAGTTTGTCAACATCGAGGATGGAGGGAACGCAAGTTGGCACGCCGTCTTTGCGTCTTGATTGACTGCTTCGGAGAAATACATTGAACTGAGGTCGTTCCTCCAACCAAAGAAGAAGAAAAAGTAGTAGGTTTGACGAGGCAGAGAGGCTGAGCTTCTTTGCCTGATGTATGGCATCTCCAGTGCAATCAGGCGTTACGTCTTATTGACAAGTTAGTTTTAGGCTAGCCCAACTAAGAGTGAAAATGAAACGGGGGCGAAAGTAGGCGTCGCTGCGCTCCACCCTCGCGCAAATATGTCCGAAGCCGCGAGTGTGCGCTAGTGACACTGAGGGCCAATCACTACGCTGTCTAAGGCTCCTCCTGGCTCAGCCGGATCGTCTAAGCGAGCATCTCGCGCATCGGCAATCGATCACTTTTTCTAGCCCCGCATGCTTAACTTGATAGGCCTGTTGGGGGACCAAGTGTTCAACGCCTTTACCTCCACTAGGGGGCGAGGAAAAGCACTTTGGTGTAAGTCATTCTGCTGTTTTTCCCTACCCCCAAGGCTCCAGTAGCTAAAGCGAGGTTTAGGCACGTTTGGGGGTATGTAGCCCAAACAGAGAGCATTTCGGAGACGCAAGAAGATCTGAAGCCGTAATCAGTTCCATACATCTTATGAGCACTTTAAATAATAAAAAAACGGAGATCTGTATCTCTATTTACTAAGTTCTGTCTGGTATCTTCCAGTCATTTTCGATGGGCGAATCTGCCGTCACCACTTTATGGTGTCGGCTGGTTCTGCCGCTTATCGTGAAACCAAGTGCCGATATCCTCGGATTCGAAAGGATGTGTCGTAACGCTGCATGGGGACACTTCCGTGCTGAAGAAAAACGAAATAAATTAAAACCATTGTGACAGCGCCGGGGTTCAATGCATGGCCATTAGTCTTTGTCGTAGGCTCGATACTAGAGGCGTGACGGTGTCCTCGATCCTGCAGGGGCGCCGATCCATTCAACGTCTGCTTGCTAATCTGCTTAAAGTAGCATCTTATACTATGGGCTGTCAGGTAATAAGATCAAATGCTATAGAGCACTGATGAGTCTTGTGTGTACGGTTCTAGTGGTCTCATGGTATCTAGGTACTAATTACTAATGCAGGTCGCTCTTACATCGGGTTATGTCAATAAATGTAAACTTCTCTTTACATTAATACGTACGTCGTGTCGACGACGTCGACTCTTCTCGTATTCGAGTGCCCAGAACTCTTGCCAGATGGATACATTGATACAATCACTCCACATCATCCCAGACTCATTGCGGTTAGGAGACCTTTGCGATGCCTTAGGCTGGCGGAGTTTAGGGACACCGGCGGGCGTCTCATGGAGCTAAGTGGAACAGGGAGGAAGCGTATCCTGTAGCGTAACGGGACGGAACTGGAGGAAATAGAAGCAGAGCAAAGAGGGAGAATAGGAAAGTGTTAATCTAGAGCGGCGGAAGAAACGGAGGCCTTCAGGACTTGCTGGCCAAGTAGAGATTCCATGTCGACCAGTTTTAGACGCACCAAAAGTACAGTAAGTTACTGCGTGAGAGGAGTACACAAACATACCACGCACTGCATTAACACCCTACGGAAGCTACATGCCTAGCATCCGTCTAAATGCCCTAGCCTAAAAACCGTTGACCTTACCGCCTACCTATCGTATCGCATCCGGACTGCTTGACAAAACGCCGGGAATCTCCTGTCACATATCGGCACCAGCATCTTTCCAAGTACTTACACCAAGGTCGATGGTAGTATCAGGATGTAGGTTGACGCGCACATGGCGTGAATCTACAGCATGCATCATCCTTAAACGCCACGTCACGAGTGCCTCTTTACCCGACTAAATGCAGCCTCATTTCATTTGTAAAACTGATAGAAGGTAACTTACTTATTCCTCTCTTTTTATCTAGTGGATAAAGTCATTGGCCATATCTGGCTAAGTATCAGGCTAGCATCTTCCAGGTCGTGTTCGTCCCAAGGTTCCTTCTGCACATATCCACAGCCTCTTCTACAAGCAACCTCATCAATACTTTCTAGGTACCCATAGAACACCAGAATGCCCTTCCCATTGCACCCATTTCTACTACTTGGGCACTTGCGTCTCTATATCGCTACCAGCTCGAGTTACTCGTTACATTCAGGATTGGATTTATTAAGGGGCGTGTCACTCGACTGCCCAACGACTTGTGTGTTATTTGCCTCTATAAAATTACTTGGTTCACTATCTTTCGACAATTTGAGCCACCCTCATAGTCCTTTTTGTTGATTGAACAGGTGCTAATAGTTGAGAATCCGTCCACATTTCAAAGTTTTATGTGTGGGAGACTTCCAGCCCATGTGCGATTGATGCGACAGGAGATGAGTTTTAAAGGATTATTCTAATAACACAGGTACCTATACAATCTCACAAGACTGTTGTGGCTGCCGTGGAGGCATCCTGTGGTGGCATATCAACTTGAGATGTAACGACCGGTGTGCTTGGCTCTTCGACTGCCGTGCGATCCTGTATTTCGAGAACAGGTTGAGTAGTGCCTGTGGGTATTTTGATCATTATCTTCAAAAGCTTAGTACAATTAGAAATGAAGATCTAATACTCAGCTATTGCTTACCTAAATAATTCCAATACTTGGGCCTACAGGCACTACCTAATTTGGTGAGCCTGTACTGTGATAAGGTTAAGGGTTTGAAAGAGGCTCCATCCCCAAGGCATAAAGTAAAGAGCACCAATAAACATATACAGGTAATTCGCTTATCGCCCTGTTGCCTAAGATCTTGCTCTTGGCTGAACAACTAGATATCCTGATGACTCTCAAGGTATATAAATAAGTGCCTGCTATTTGCTCTTCTGTTATCATCCGGCTAAGCACAAAGCACACAAAACCTACCAAGGCAATGTGAGTTTGTGCGAGAGTTGCAAGTTTTGCTTCCGAAAGTCAAGGACCCAAAGTTAGGGCTGGGTTAATCGAGATCAAGTATATAAGGACAGAAGTAGCCGGCTTTCGATCTTAATATCTTCAACCCCGAAGCAAAGGTCCGAACCTCGAGTAATACAGCATCACATTCTCCTGAATCCACACCAACTGCGATCTTTGACACTCAACCTGCTGCAAGCTTATAAAAAATGGCTGTAGACAGCAAATTCTGGAATCGATTGTCACCCGCTATTCAGAACGAGGTTATTGGTCTGCTGCCAATTCTCGGCGGGAAGTGCAGTCAGCTTGCGACCGTCTCCCAAGCTTGGCGATCAATTATCGAGCCGCTCAACTTTGCCGAGATCAGTCTGACACTCCCGCGCCTTACCGACCCCAACTTTCAAGCTATTCTGGCCCGGAAGAGAAACCAGATTCGCTAAATCTGGTTCCGGGTAGAACTAAAGCGGTACGATTGCGCAGAATGTGAGAGCAACGGCCAGGACCGATGGGGCTTAGACGCGGTTGACAACCAATTTATCGTGAACGCGTTTCATATCTTGCTCAGAACACTAAGCAGATGGGAGCCTCGTGGAGACTTGGTCCTCGATATCAGCGTCTACTCGCCCAGTGACAACCAGCGCTGGTTCAAGTATATAAGCTTCTACTCAGACACCGACACAGTCAAGCCGTTTCATCATGGACACGAACATGGAGCCACCGTGAATGACCCGGCTCATGGCTGGGTTATCGGACAGCCCATCGCTGCTCCGAGTGAAAGTGCCATCGACCATGTATTTGACGAGATCATGGGCGAGGGGCCTTTCCATGATGACGAGACTGAGTTCCAGTGGTGGCGAAGTCTCCCCTGTGTGCCTGTCGTTGGGGTCGTGCTCTTCCGCCAACAGACTCGCCGACGATGGAAGCCACTCGCAATCGCTAATATGCTTACGCGGTTCCCAAACATAAAGGAAGTTTGTTATGAACCCTGGAGAGAATTGGGTGGAATGGAACTGCAGACTGATAAATGTTAGTGCTTGCTTGATCCCTGTCAGCTTAATTGATGCAGCCGCTAACCATCTGGAAATAGGGAACCAAAAGGTGATCGAAAGTTTCCCCCAAATCGGAGCATTATGCAAGTTGACAATATTCGAGAACTTCAATGAGTCTTACACAAGAATATACCGGACTCCCAGTATCAGGCTTCCCGCTACCAGGGTGCCAAGTCAAGATGTGAGCCTGAAGCTTGCGCGCACCAGCCAACACCTTGAGATGCTATCTGCCTCCTTTATGGTCGATGCTAGAGAATTCTTCTTGGCGCCCCAGATTCACAATTCATGGAGGTGGGATAAGCTGACTTCACTGACGCTGACTTCAAATGTCCTCACTGGAGATGCAGACCCACTGCACTTAGGATGCCGAGACTTCGCATAATGGAGTTGTGGAACGGCAGAAAAGGTGTAGCGATGCTCTTTCGCTACCAGAGGGCTCGAGAAGATGGGCAGCCAGCTGTCATTACTATTCGGGGGACTTCAGAGCTTGTTCTAGGAACTGCAGTTGTGGAAGCTTGGGATATGGTTGCTTACCGGTACTGCCATAGCAAGGTCGCCATACAAACCTCTTCGATCGATCCGAATGAGATTAAAAGCCACGGTGGTGCTATCTACCAGCTGGGACTTCTAACTGAGGTCACTAGACCTGTCTCGCTACGGCAGATCATCAACGAAAATTCGGTTTCACGTGCGAGAGCATTACCACCACCACCACCACGAAGTTCATATTTAGAGTACAGAACAATTCTTGCAATGATCGAAGTCTGGGACCAACAGCGACAGCAGCAGCAATGATAAAGAGCTGTTTGTAGAGGTCAAGAAGGAGTTCAAAACCGGTAACCTAAAGAACCAATTAGGGATCGATATCTAGGCAATGTTAGATGTTTAAAAGTTCCAGATTTGAATGAAGGGAATTATACAGTCTGGGGTATATGGATCTGAGATTTACTTAGCTGGTCTTATACTTCTAGTTTCGTTATTAAATGCAGATGTATAAATAACATCAGCCGCCGTGCGATATATGGTTTAATAGTCCTCGACCGAGCCACCGAGTAGGACATAGACACAAGACTCTCGAAGGGGGAAAAGGGTTCAGTCTGGGACTATAGGATGTGCTGCTGGGAAGTCAATAATATGTATGTATATCGTTGTCTAGTCTATGTGAATAAACAGCCTGGAACCCGGAAATTCTGAGTGTATCGTAACTTGGTGGAAAACAAAGAAAAGAAGTCATTCGCGGTAATCAGTTTGGCAGCTTCACGCCTGCGTTCTTTGCTAGCTTCATGATCTCAGTTGTCACAGCGTCGACATCGTGACTTTTGATAGGTATGCGATGTCCACCATCCCACTCAACCAATGTTGTCGTGCCAGTTGCGCAGTATGTCTTCAACAGAATTTGGTGCTGCTCGAGTCCAGGGTCTCGAAGTCCATGGACATGTAGTGTCGGTATGGTCAAGACATGGTCGCCAACATTCGACTCGGGGAAGTCCTTGAACTCGGAGCTCAACAGCGCCGCATCAACAACCGCTGGAGGATGCTGCAGCCGAGCATCCAGCGTAATCAGAGGCGCTCTCCCAGCCATGAGAACACCAAACTTGAACTGCGTCAGCGATTCCTCCGCACCAAACTGCTCCGTCACTTTCTGCTGCGTCCACAATAAACTCGCCGCAATCTTAGCGCCCTGCGAGAACCCCAGAATGCCGATCCACTCTCCGGTGCCGGGGTCGGTGTCCATAGCCCTGCGGGTCTGGTTCCGAAGTAGCTCGGCGGCGGCCTCTGCATCAATCTCGGGATGATCGGGCTGCCAGCGGAGCCAGCGCCGAAAAGGGCCGTATTCACCGTAGACGGTTACAATGTCGGGGTGAGGCGCTGAGATGAAGGGTGCTTGCATGAAGACGAGACGCAGTGAGGAAGCGAGACTTCTGATGAGAGCGCGGCATTGTAGTTCGAAGACTTGTGCACTGACGCCGCCGCCGTGAAGACAGAGAATGCGGGGGAGATGGAGAGTCTCTGGATCGCTGGAGGTCTGTATTTGTGTCATTTTGTTGTGCTAGTGACAAATGCCACTGTCAAGAACTGAAGAGAATGTGCGACTATCACGGTTGCGAAATGAAGATTACAAGACAGCGTTTCGGTCTCTGTGTAAGCTTAAACCGAGGATCACAGGCTTCGGGTAAGCTTTCCTAGCATTCCCCGAACGACACCCGGTTCGGGCTCCGAAAAACAGCGATGATCTCCGGACGCCAGCGCATCATACAAAACGCAGTATCTACAAAATGTCTAGATAAGTTGACATTGCCGCCATTTCAATATTTCCCACAATTTCACATGCTCCCCAACAATTTACTTCTGGGATACGGTGGAAGAGCTCGCATTGGTTGACATGGTGGCTGTGTAGGACCCTGAAATTCAGCCACGCAAGCACCTTATCGCCAAGCCACCATGATGACATCAATCCCGTGCGGCTTGTCACAGAATGGTTCAGGTTCCTTGCAGTTCATGGAACAGGTTTCGAATTGTCGCGTACGCCGCTCATGAGTCTAGAAGTGACGAGGCCTCTCGTATCAGTGAATCGTCCCTAATAAATACCTGTTCGTCTATTAAAGACATCTCTCACCCAAACCCTAAGATTCAGTCCATTCCCTCTCCCTGTTTCTAGCTCTTATACCTGACACGAAGCTACCCCGCCATTGACTCTCAACCTTAAACCTTACAACTACAACACCTAACCACAGCTTTCCATCAGTACCTATAATCCGATGTCGAATCCTGAGAAAGCTCCCCAGTATTCCGCTGGTGACCAGCATGGAGGTGGTCTTCTTCCTACCGCCGACCCTTCCCAGAATCAACCTCACGACTCCTCTCTGCCTCCAGCGTACAACCAAGGATCTGCTGAGCTTCCTGGAGACGAGAAGCCCCGCGCACCCCAAAATCCCGATCAACATGTCCAGTTCCCAGGATCCCAGAGCCAGCAGCAACCTCCTCCGTTTGCGTCCACTGCCGGAACCGAGCAATATCCCAGTGCTGCTGAAGAGAAGCGCAACCTAGAGCAGCAGTACTTCCCTCCCCCTCCTCCAGGTCCTCCTCCTGCGCAAGATCAACACCAAGCTTCCGCTGCTCACCCGAACCCTCTCCAGGGCAACCCGGTTGCTGTGCCTCAACAGCATCAGGAGACTCACCAGCCCTTTGACGCTCAGCAGTCTCAGCAGGCCCATCAAAACTACGCTATTCCGCAGTACGACCCTGCTCATCCTACTTTTGCACCTCCTCCTACGGACCAGCCAGCTCAGGCTCAAGCGCCGCCTCAGCCAAGTCCTACAGCTCCTACCCATGGCCATGGCTTCGGTCATGGTCCCGAGACAACTACGAATCAGGCTTCGACTTCCGCGCATCCTGAGACACACAAGAAGCCTGGTTGGAGCGAGAAGTTCAGCCAGCTTGGTATCAAGGCCGCTGCACCTATCAACAGCTTGGCGCACAAGTTCGGTAGCCAGAGTTTCCTCCCCGAGACTATCGACAAGGAGTGTGACAAGGCAGCTTCTATTCTAAAGTCCTTCTGCAGTAAGTTACCCATACAGCTTGATCAGAACGTCCGCTAACATGCTCCAGAAAACGGTGTCTACGCCGATCCTAGCTCTAGCCAGGTTCCTACATCAACAGACCCCAAGGCACAGGAGACCAATGACGAGATCATCGATCCCACCAAAGAGAAGCCCAAGAAGAGAGTTCTTGTCAACATCCCTCCCAAGGTTATCGCCAAGGCCCAAGGACTTGCTATTTTCACGACTCTTCGTGCCGGCTACGCTTTCTCTGGTGCCACTGGTTCAGGTATCTTGATCTCTCGTCTCCCCGATGGATCATGGGGCCCTCCTTCAGGTATTCAGGTCCACTCTGTGGGCGCTGGTTTCATGATCGGTCTTGACATTTACGACTGTGTCTGTGTCATCAATAGCCGAGAGGCTCTCAACGCCTTCGCCAAGACCCGTGTTGCTCTAGGTAGTGACCTTGCTGTTGTCGCTGGCCCATACGGCGCTGGCGGTGCTGTCGAGATCGGTGCCGCTATGGACGGAAAGAAGAAGGACAAGGAGAACAAGGACGATGAGGCTCCACCCAAGCCTCCCCGCCCTACCGAGGACAACCAAGGCCTGAAGCCAGAGACCGATGCCGACAAGAAGAAGAAGCGCCGCAGCTTAAGCACCGGCGCTTTCAAGCCTGTCTTTTCCTACGTTAAGTCCCGCGGTTTCTACGCAGGCATCCAAGTCGACGGTACCGTCGTTGTCGAGCGCAAGGATGCCAACGCTGCTTTCTACGGCGAGCGCGTCTCAGTCGAGCAGATCATCCGAGGAGAAGTTCCCCGCCAGAGCGGCATGTGGCCCGCCGGTGCGCGCAATCTCCTTGAGACTCTGAAGGGTGCTGAGGTCGGATCTCTCAAGGTCAACTCCGTATCTCCGACCGATCGGGACCCCACTTCCACCGATCCTTCGGCGCCGGTGGCGTCGGGGGCTAGTGCGGGACAGACGCAGCCTCCAGGATATGTCGATGATGGAGTTCACCGACCTGAGGTTGGAGATGTGAAGTACCGTTAGAGACGAGGATGGATATTAATGAGATACCACGAGTGATGGAGGTAATTTTTTGATCGGTCCCCAGCTTTGAATTTCGAGTAGTTTTAGCCAAAATCACAACTGCATTATTTGAACACAAACATGATCTATTGAACTCTATGCGAATTTCTTTGACCTGGCATTTATAGAAGCATGTAGATGCAAAGCGTGAACAACACCACCAATAATCTTGGCTATTTGTACAGTTGGTACTCTGTGTCTGTCGTTCAAGATCGTGTAGAAGGAGATGTCTTTTGACGCTTAACGATGACGACTACCCAACATGTCTTCGGCCCCAGCATAGACACCCAAGGAGAGGAACGAAAACTTGGGATCTTTATGCTAAGGGATGAAAAGACTTATATAATTTAGCCTCAGCTTAGGAGACTCTTTACTTAGTTTGTTTAATATCCTCTTCTACAGTCTTGTGTTTTCTTGGTCCCCGAGTGACTTGCGAGAGTTTGGTCTGAAAACTGTAGGGTAGCGGCTGCTGCGCCACATCGTATGTCATTGCCCCTCCAACGTGGCGCCTCCACAACCTAGCTCCAAGCTCTGATGAAGTCATTGCAACTCTAGCCCAGCGATCTTGGCAAAAAAGCCGACTTTACAACACAAAGGCTCAAGAACCGAACCCGCAAGTCAGGTTCATAAACGAAGCCATGTCGTCGTAAGAAGACCCAGCTATAACGCAAATCCCTGTACTTCAGCTAACATTCCGTCTCTCAGAAACATCCTTTCCATCCCCTTTCGCAAGTCGGCCCAGCTGTCGCTTGCCTCGACGATAAGGCAGTATATCAACACCAAATATGATCAGCACCCGGATATGTTTAAGCATGACCTCGAGGTCATTGATGCACTTCGACGCGATGCGGTGAACGTGCGAGAGCCTCATCCGAGTGGCATTAAAAAACTACAAGCGTATGCCGGGCAGCTTGTTTGGGTTGGGGGCAAGTTTCCTATAGATGTGAGTGTCACACGATGCTAGTGAACAGCACAAACTGACGTTGATGAAAAGATTGGCGCCGAATTTTCGTGGTATCCTGCGCTGGGATATAACACCGAGCGACCTATGGTGCGGAACAACCTCAAGTACGAGCTTATGAACATTCTCTACAACCTCGCTTCCCTTTACTCCCAGTTAGCCATCAACACCCCGCGAGGCAACACCGAAGGTCTCAAATCAGCAGCCAACTACTTTTCCCTCGCTGCCGGCGTGCTCTCACACATGCAAAAAGAGATTCTCCCCGAACTACGAATGTCCGATCCTCCCGAAGATATGGACCACGATACACTAGAGTCCTTGATCCAACTACTCCTTGCCCAGAGTCAAGAATGCTTCTGGCAGAAAGCCGTTATGGATGGCTACAAAGATGCGTCAATCGCCAAGCTCGCCGCTCGAGTGTCCGACCTGTATAACTTTGCTGGCGAAGCTGCTATGAAGAGCGAAGCTATAAGCAGTGCCTGGATCCACCACATGAGCGCCAAGCATCATCATTTTGCCGCTGCTGCGCAATACAGAGCTGCATGCGATTGTCTTGAGAAGAGGAAATATGGAGAGGAGGTTGCGCGACTCAAGGATGCTGTTGCTTGTGCGACGGAGGGCATTAAGGAGGCCCGAAGTGGCTATCTTGGCAAGACGGTGGTTGATGACCTCAATGGGTTGAAGCGCAAGGTCGAGGAAGATTTGAAGCGAGCAGAGAAGGACAACGATGTTATTTACTTGAGTATGTGCGCTGCTACCCTTGCCTGGCAGAGTACTAACATTTGCAGTTGCTGTACCACCAAAGTCGGAGCTCAAGATTCTTGATCGCGCAAACATGGCCGTAGCTCGGGTGCCACCGCAAGTTGCCAACCCCTATGACTACTTTGGAGACCACGCCGAGTTCGGACCAGCTCTGTTCTCTCGACTTGTCCCCTTCTCGGTGCATGTCGCCACATCGATTTACGAGGAACGACGCGATCGCATGGTTAGCCAGAATATTATTCCGGAACTTGAAACGCTCACAGACAAGGTTCACGAAATTCTCACATCGCTTGGGCTACCTGGATCTTTACAAGCTCTTGAGAAGCCTCTGGGTCTGCCGCCAAGCTTGGTCCAACATGCTGAGGAAATCAGACAAGCGGATGCCATTGGCAGGGTGCAAAAGGGTTTTGCGGATATCGACAAGTTGCGGTCTGGAGATATGGCAATCTTCGAAGAGGGAAAGGCGGCTCTAGCTTCGGAAGAAGAAGAAGACCAGCGATCACGGATGAGATACGGAACAGACCGATGGATGCGACCCGAGAGTCGGCAAGACCCTCAAGGTGGGAAGCTTTGGCAGCACGCTTCTGAGATCGAGAGCTATTTCCAAAGCAGTATCAGTAGCGATGCGGTTGTCAGGGAGAAGTTCGGCGCGATCCAGGATCTGCTTGCTATTCTTTCCGGACCGGACCGAGATCTGATGGATTCTGTGCCGTCGAGCCGACGGGTTGACATACCCGAGACATTGAAGCCTGTCATAGGAAGATTGCGCGGCGCATACAACGACGTTCTTCGTCTTGAGAGCCGTCGCCGCAAGAAGGTTGAAAGTTTGCGGGAAAACGCCCGGCGCGACGACATCAAGCCGGACATCTTGAAGGAAGCAGCCCGATTGGAGCGAGCGTACCCTAACACAGCGCTCGTCCCGGCTCACTTTGAGGAGTTTTTCGACAAACGACTTGATAAGTTGTATGAGCCCGAGGTTGAAGCGATTGAAAAGGAAGCCAAGGATCAAGAACGTCTATTGGCCGATGTTCAGCGTATCAATCGCGAGTTTGAGTCGCAGAAGCGACAGATGGGTGAGCGCGGGAACCGAGAACGCGAGGTGGCTTTGCAGAAGCTTGATAACGCCTATTTTAAGTACAAGGAGATTATCAACAACCTCGAAGTTGGACGCAAGTTTTACAATGATCTGAATAAGATTGTTGGACAGGGTTTCCGTGATGTTATTCGTGGTTGGATTGCTCAGCGTCGAATGGAGGCGCGAGCATTAGAAGAGTACGTTTCTCACAAACTTTGCAAGGACCTTTTACTGACCGATATCATAGGGAAATCAACATGCCGACATTGTCAAACCTCAACATCTCTCACCAACAACCTACGGCCCAAAGCCCAATGCCGTCACACCAAGACCCCCTCCACTCATATGCACCACCACAACAACCCCCTCAGCCTGTGCAGAGCCCAGCTCAGGCAAACATACAGTCTTGGGGAGAGACGGTACAGCAGCCGAAACCAGTACAGCCAACACCGGTTGGTGCAATGTGGACTCCTGGCATGGGTATCAAGTTTGGTCAATCTGGTGGTTCAGGGCAGCCTCCTGCACCTGGGACATGGAACCCTAACTCTGGAATCAAGTTTGGTTGAGTGTAGTGTTGTATAGATACCCTGATTTTGAGAGGGCTATTGTTTAGAATTAGCATACATGGCGAATACGAGTTTGTTTGATCCTAAATGATAAAAATAGTTGGGTAACTTAATATAAGTTTAGGATGCTTTTACCAAGTTTAGGGGACTTTTGCTTAGTTTATTTTAACACCTTGTATTAAGTAAGGTCTGGTGTTTTCACACTGAGGATCTAGTATCATAAGCGTCAATTGTGTCTCGTCCAAGAACCACCGTCAAGCTTTTCGCTGTATCCCCTGCTCCGTTGCCAATTCTGGGGCTGCTAATTCATCGAACAGTGTAAACACCATGACTGACAGCATGGTATCCTTTCTTCCCAACCTTCCCCGTCAACTCACTCTTCCACTCCTTGCCCTCCCCAACCAACTCAACAACCTTCTTGAACGTAAACTCCGGCTTCCAGCCCAACTCCTCAACCGCCTTGCTAGAGTCATAAACACGGTCGATCCTCTTCAGGTGACTCCAGCCCTTATCCTTGAAGACCCGCACACACTCTGGCGCAACCGTCTCAAACACCTGCTTAGGGTCTCTGTCCAGCATCGCCAGCGTGCCAGCGTCATTCGGAAAAGGCGGCGGCGCGCTGATGATGTACTTCCGAAACTGAATCTCTCGCGCTTTATTCATTGCACAGACTGCCGCGCGGACTATGTCTTCAATGTCGCAACGACGATACGCCAGCTCGAGCACTTTGAGGTTGTCGTCTGAGACAGCTGCTCTGCGATCTTCATCATCATCCTGCTCTGGGAAGAAACGGCTTGTGCGGAGGATGACGACGGGCATGTTTGTTTGCTTCTGGACGAGGAAGCACAGATCCTCCGCTGCGACTTTTGTAGCGCCGTAGATGTTTTTGGGGATGGGGACGACGGTTTCGTCGATCCAGGCGGCGGGCTGGCCAGGCTTGGGACTGAGTGCTGCGCCGAAAGTGCTTGTTGTGCTGAAGAAGATGAAGCTCTCGATTTGGGCGCCGAGCTTGGAGGCTTCTTCGAGAAGGACGAGGGTGCCGGTGATGTTTGTGTCGATGAAGTCTTGCTTGGAGTGACTCTCGACATGAGGTTTATGCAGCGTCGCAGCGTGGAGGACATGCTGAATGGGGTGTTTCTGAAGAAGAGATGTGACAAACTCGCGGTCTGAGATTGATCCAACGTGTGTTGTGTTCTCAGAGGGTAAGATGTCGATCCCGAGAGGTGTGAAGCCGAATGTCGGGAGGGAGAGCATGAGGGCTGTGCCGAGATGGCCGGATGAGCCTGTTACGAGGACGTTGTAAGCCATGGTGTCTGGTTTGACGTTATAGTGGTGTTTGAAGGATGAAGAGGAGGTTTAGAGGCTGTTATGGGTGAAGGTGAGGGTTTTGTAAGTGAGGTGGGGCTAGGACGGCGAGTGAGTCAGGCACTAAGACGAAGAGAGGTGAATCACGAACGAGGGCGGAAAAATAGGGATTGGGTAGTGAGGATGGATGCTGTGAGAGGGGATACAGTGGTTGTGAGATGTTGCTGTGAGATTAGGCAGGGTGAGTTTCACGACGTGGTGTAAGGCCGAATTGAGGCGTTCGCAGTTGTATGCGATTGAGGCTTGAGCCGCCTTTTATGCTATGTACGTAGTGCCCGCCATATGTGAAGGTAGTATAGAGTCTCTAAAGGTGAGCCTGTCGTTGGTGATGGCTTCAGAAGTTGCTGTCAGCATTCAGTCACCTTTTGGTGAGCAGTCAAGACGTGGTTCGATTTAACCACTCACTGTATTACATGCCGCGCGCCAATGCACAGAAAAGACCCCGAGATGATACAATTTGTGTGTCACTGAGTGATTTCGGCTAGAGAAGAATGTTTTGTTCTGCCAAAGTCTACCTGTTGAACTTGAGGTGTCTTGATGAAATGGGAGATTTACCAGTCTGAGCAGCCAGGAGTGAGGATGCACTTGGACCTCCGAATCAACCCCGCAATTGAACTTGGCAAGATACTGATTGGCAGAGGATGTTCTCTGACGATGTTATGTCTTTGTTGCCCAATTGACTCTATATATATCCTGTGTTCACAATGCCCTCATTCTCAGCCCATGTACTCACTGTCGTAACTTGACCTTGACCACCAAGCCCCATCCTGTCTTGCCCTCCCAAATACCCATCTCGTTCTCCCGCCGAAACGTAACCTCCTCAGCCTTGACCGTCATGGTAACCGGTTCTTCCTCCTGTGCCTTTACTACCGGCGCTGGTGGTTCGGATTTCTTGAACAAGCCCCATCTTGACGCTTTCTTTGCTTGTTCGACGTGTGCTTTGACAACCTGACGGTCGACTCTTTCTGGGGATATGTACTTTGCTAGACGGGCTGCCATGTCGTGATCAGACCACCAGAGAACGTCGTCTGGGGTAGATTCTTGGGTGTCGTCTTCCCATCGACCCCATTCGTCAAAGGCTCTGTTTTTGGGAGGTTCACTTTGCTTGATGGGTTTCTTTTGATCACCTACTAGCTTGCGATTTTCTCTGACGCGCACGACAGTACGGGATTGATCTTCATCGCTGAAGAACCATCCTTCACCAACTGCCTCTTCTGGGACCATGGTCATTTCGACGAGTCGTGGTGGCGGATCCATGGCCGCTATTGAAGAGAGCATATCCTCGATGTGAGGCACCAGCAGGGCGAGTATTTCACTGTCCCGTTCATCGCGCACTGAGTTGCGGACTGCTTGAACGGATTGAATACGTAGGGGGAGGCTGTTCAGATGTGAGGAGAAGATAGTCGTGATTGACTGTCGTGGTTGTGATGAAGGTGGTGATGCTGAGGGGCCGGATTCAGTGTATGGAGGAGGAAGATCCCCGTCATCGAAGGAGTCTTGCTTAGACATGATGTTGCAATGAGAAAAAGCCAAGTCTGGAGATTCTGCAAGACGTATGTTTAGCGAATGTCACAACAAATGCCAAACGCCCGATGCATATACATACATACACAAAACCCGAACCTAGACAATAAGTCAAGTCAGCCCACCATCAATAGCGCTTGAGTGACCACCAACTCAGCCTTGTATCGCCCCGTCTCAAAGGGTAGTAATCAAAAGCGTCAAACTAGCAATCGCCGAAACCACAAAAAGAGGAGGGGACTCTCATCACAGCCTTGGGCTGCACATTATCTCTGCCTGAAGGAGTGCCTGTGGTGGTCATTGGTTACTCGGCGTGGCGCAGCAGAGTTGATGGTTGTTCGGTCATGCAATTTGGGGCTTGGCGGTGTTAGGACATTCCAAGTATCATCGAATCATGTTTTCTGCACGTGAGTTATTGCATTGCGGTCGGGCGTTTAGCCAAGATGCTTGATTCGGATACCGGCAGGAGTCATTGATTGACGAATTCCGCGAGGTGCGCGGAAATTAAGAGGTGATCCGTTTACAGGGCTGTGTTGGTAGTGCTTTGCGGCTGAAGGTAGGTTTGACAGCTAATTGCCAATGAACGCAGTGGAAAATGTCATGTGTTGGTCTTGAGTGATAAAAGATTTTGGTAACTTAGTATGAGTTAAGGATAAGGTATCTCTTATTGACTTTATTTTGACACCCTGCATTGCAAGGCACTTACACCAGAGTTCAGAGTGCCCTGAAGCTTTCGGTGATGCTTTAGAGGCAAACCCCACTGTAGATCACCCGAGAACGCCCAACCAACAACATCACCACAAAAGAACCTCACCAAACCCGGGCATTCCCCAAAAGTGGCGATCACAAGCTCATTCTCTTTAATCTTATTCCTCAACTCGATCTGATCACGGGACCGCATTGCATGCCCGTTGTGGACATGGAATTCTTCCAGAAGATGGGATTTGACAGGGGTAACTCCAGACTCCGCCACCACACCCTGAAGCTTTGAGCGCGAGGCACTTTCATCATGAAGTGACCCCTTGTAAGCTTTGAGACTTGCATGTTTTGTGTTCCTGTATCGAAGCATATAAGGAAGTGGTTGTCCGCTTTGTGAGACACACTTTCTGATCATACTATATAAATAATTCTCTGGCAACATTGGCTTTAGAGATATACAACACTCGTTGCAAATAACTACTACTTACACCTGGTCACACAACACCAGTTCGATACCCAACTACACTTCCACTCTCTACTACCTTCAACACCACCCAAGATGTCTTACAGAATCTCTGCCCCCGATGAGTACCTTGCCATCACTGGCATGGGCATTAAGACCGTCAAGATCACAAAAGCAACATGGGTCTGGCCTCTCCAGCGATGCACGCGCTTCAGGTATTCCTCCCCCTTTCTCCAACTGGTCAACACTCACTAACTCCCAACAGCATCCGCCCTCACGACTATGCCATGGACCTTCAGGCCATGACTAAGGAGAAGCTGCAGTTCTCTCTCCCCGTCGTCTTCACAGTGGGTCCCGATCTCAACCAGCGCGGGGCCAATCGCTCCGATGCCGACAGTGAAGCCGATGGCCTTGAACGCGAGGATCGAGGGGACGCTTTGATGAAGTATGCTATGCTTTTGGCGAACTCTGAGGAGAAGGAGAATCTCACCCAGAGCCAGCATGTTGCCAACATCGTCAAGGGTATCATCGAGGGTGAAACTCGAGTCCTTGTGTCCAGCATGACTATGGAGGAGATCTTCACTGAGCGAGAGGTCTTTAAGAAGAGAATCTTCCGAAACATCCAGAACGAGCTGTCGCAGTTTGGTCTGCTCATCTTCAACGCCAACGTACGTCTCTTGTCTCCCATCTAATGATACGATGGCTCACATTCCACAGGTCAAAGAGCTGAAGGATGCCCCCAACTCGGTCTACTTCGCCTCACTCTCCCGCAAAGCTCACGAGGGCGCTACCAACCAGGCCAGAATCGACGTCGCAGAGGCTCAACTCCGTGGTAACGTCGGAGAAGCCCAGCGCAAGGGTGAGCAAGAGCGTGAGATCGCAAAGATCAACGCAGAGACCGCCGTGCAGAAGACAGTTCGTGATATCGAGCGCGCCCAAGCAGAAGCACAACTCGACACCAAGCGCACAGGCCTCACCCGTGATGTCGACATCGCCCGCGTCACAGCCCAGCGTACCCTCGAGTCCAAGGATGAGGATCTCAAGAAGGAGGTTGAGATCAAGCGCGCTGCTGCTGAGATGGAGCGTCTTCGTGCCACGGATGTCGTAAAGGCTACTATTGCGAGGGAGAGTAAGCAGCAAGCTGCTGATGCTGCTGCATACGAAGTCGAGGCCGATGCGCGTGCTCGTCAGGAGGCGAGTCAGCGCAAGGCTGATGCTGCAGCTTACCAGACCAAGCTCTTCGCCGATGCAGATGCAGCAGCTACATACGCCAAGATCACAAGGAACACAGACGCCCAAGCCTACCAGACCCGCAACGACGCCGAAGCCTACAACTTCGCCGCCCAGCAGCGCGCCGAGGCCGAGCTCGTCAGCAAGCTCCGCGAGGCAGAGGGTATCTCCGCCATGGCCGACGCCTACGGCAAGCTGTCCCAAGCCTTTGGCGGCCCCGCTGGCTTGCTGCAGTACATGATGATCGAGAAGGGCACGTACGTCGAGCTCGCCAAGGCCAACGCCACAGCCATTCGCGGTCTCGAGCCCAAGATCAGCGTGTGGAACACTGGAAATCAGAGTGGTGCTGGCCAGGGCGGTGGCGATGCTACTGAGACGATGCGCAATGTGTACCAGATGCTGCCGCCGCTGATGAGCACTATTAACGAGCAAACGGGCATTACCCTGCCGGAGTGGCAGTTTGGGAAGTTGAATGCTGGTGTTAACGCTGTTGGACAGGAGGGTGCTAAGACTAATGGTCACAAGAGCCATTAGGGGGCTGAGGGATGGATGTACAGTATGGAAGAGGGACTATATGATGGACGATCTCTTGATGTGATGGGCTTTTGACATCTGGCTTTATCGCTATTTTCTTTTCTTTTGTTTATAGACTTGTTTGATACCAATTTGTTAGCTTAGATTGAACACTTTATTTTAATGAACATGAATTGAATCTACTGGTGAGCTTCAAGCAGAGCCTTCCCTGTGATACTTGGACCACCCTTCAGTTAATGGTAGGAACAATATCGTAGTTGATCCCTTGAGGGGAGAGACCAGATGCAACTTATCCTCGGGTCCTGGTGAAAAGACTCACAGCGAACAACGAATGCTTATGACTGATGGCGAAGGAGATGGAAGACAGACATTGGGCAATGACAGACCCTCAATGGCCGAGTGTTGAATGGAATCGCTGCCATACACAAAAGAGCCCCTTTCCGCCTTGTCAGCCATGGCCTGCTCGTACTACCCAAACTTTATCCCCTCTTTCGAAACACCAAAGAGAACTCCTTGCAGCATCTGGACAGTAGGCACAATGTCCGATTGATGGCTCAGTTCCTGACGTGAGTGATCGCGGCCGCCACACACAAAAGACCGAAAGCCTAGTTGGTCTTGAGGAGCAACAAAATATCAGACCTTAGAGTAGGTCATCAAAATAAACTCAGCAAAGGATATCCTCAACTCATACTAGGTTACCTAAGTCTTTGATGTCTTAGGATCAAATGAGAAGGCCTCGACTGTAGCTTGAACCATGTTGAGCATGTGCTGTCTTGAGCGCTGACGTCCAAGTCTGATGTTGCTCGACGGTGCCTGTAGATCTTGCGGCTTCCCGTAAGGGAGTCTTGGAATAAATAGACGCTTCAGGGCATGCGGCCGTACTTCTTTCGTCTTTGTAGTATCGATGGAATGCTTCTCGGTGATCTAATCTTGCCCGGGCCGTGTGATGCGATGGGCGCTTACATGCTGTTGTATGTAGTCCCAAGCTGGAGCGGGCGACTGACCTTCGGCTCTCGGGCAGGACGAATCTGTAAGCAGCACGTCAGAAGAAAGGCCGGCTGAAAATGGGCATCAAACACACGAGGGAATAGACTCTCGGTCTTCCCAAGCGTTCCCGGGTGAAAGATCGGCCCAGGAGAGTCAGTCGGGATGTGATCGTCAAGTGCTTGCTTCATTCAAGAGGGACTGAGGAAGAGTCTGCAATGTCTTTGACCAGCTCAAGTGTCGACAGATCGCTGAAAAGCTATGCCTGTCGGCGAGTGCACCCAGAGTAGAAACGAGACCTGGAAACACCGGGAAGAACACGCTCAAATGTCCGGTTTTCGAGGCTCACACCTACCCACATGGGGGAAGACTGAACTGATAACTTGTTCATGGGAAACGTTGCAGACCGAAGCCGCGCAGAGGTAGTTCCGGGTCTCTGCAAAACCTTGTGTCGCTTTTGGCGGCTTGGAACGCACAGTGACTTTGCGGAACGATTGCTGGAGAGATATCGAAGAGTCGTGATGTACAGTGACTGTCGGAGGCATTATCGGGAGAGAGGGAGAGAGAACGGGTTTGTAGTTGGGAGCCTCGCGTTGATAGTCTGGGAGATTGGAAGAAATGTTAGCCTGGTTTGCCTAAGAGTGTAACGGCATCACTGATGGTACTTCTCTTGCACGCATGGGCAGAGGCTGATCTCACGCAGGGTGGCATCTTACAGCGACCTCGTCTTCTCATCGCTCGGGCGGTGAGTTGTTTTGGCAGCAGTTGCTTCTCCCATTGCGCGGGGCGGGCGGCCAGTCTTAGCATGTCCATCGAACGAGGTGGTGTAGAGAGAGATGCTCAATTGTGGGAGTGGGTGAAGAGGGTGGTGACAGTCACAATATAGAGATTACAAGTCTTGCGGGTGGGAGAAGATTGTTCTAATTAAATTTGTTTGCTAGCTATGTGCGCTGACCATTCCGAACTGTCCATCACAAATAATAATTGATGAAGAGAGTTGCGAAGTCCAGCATTGCCCGATTAGACAGGAAGAGTGTGAGAGTCGATCGAAGAGGTAGATGTGTTGTTTGCAGTTGAGACTTGTGGCTGAGAGCTCATGATGTTTTCGAGGTAGGAGGGAGGGAGAAGGGATGCTCCAAGTAATGATCAGAAGGAATACTGAGCGACAAGTTAGTGATGAGCTGATGTCAATGCGAAAAGTGCAGACAACTTACCAGTAGCTTAGGGTCCCCGACGATCTGGCTCAGACTTGGATAGAGAGCGGAGCTGATGCTCGCTCCTCCGTTGGGCGTTCAAATGGTATGGGTTGTTGACCATTATCACAAGAGCAAGACTGAATATATGAGCACAAGGTGATGAGGTGCGTATAGTTTAAGCTGGGACAGAGAGCCGAACTAATGTTGGCTTCTCGAGTTTGCCCTGCTGAAGTGTCCTTGCTTCTCACAATTGCGGCAAGTCACAGTCGGCAAGTCGCAGTGGAAAATACGGGATACTGTCTGCTCTCCCATAGTCAAGGCACTAACCGGCGAAATAGTAGTTGGGTCGGTGATGACCAGCGAATGAATGTGCTGCTGCCGAGGGCAGGCCCCGTGGGGCTTCAATGCTGCGATCAATCGCGCGGTATATATAGAGTGTGGAGAGGACACAGCCCGTGGGGCTTCAATGCTGCGGTCTGGTGGAGCAATGAAGTGAAGATAGTCCAGTCAAGGTGATCCGGCCAGCCAAGGTCTTGATGAGGGAGGGTAAAGATGTTGATGATGAGACAGGGAGCGTGGATGACTTTGATATCATCACAGGCTTCCTGGTACTCTTTGAGAAGCTGAGGGAGCTTTTGTAGTTGCCGAGACCAACAATCGACGAGGTGGTGAGCCAAGTGTAGATGTGTTGTTTGCAGTTGAGACTTGTGGCTGAGAGCTTAAATCAGCAGACAGAACTTAGCAGATCTCAAAACCGCTCATCGTCGTGACTTTCGTAAAATTCATAAGTTTGCTGCTTTTTGTGCAGGGCACGAGCCTCCTCTGGGGTAACGCCAAAGTCGGTGGTGCGAGGGAGCATCTCAGCCCCGTAGACACTGCGGCGAGCCTTGCCATGTCATGTTAGAATGAAATGAGATGAGGAACGAGAGATGGATGAAAACTTACAGCGACCATGACACCGCAGCCACTTCTTGTTCAGGCCCCGAGATTCAGGGCCGTCACTCACCCGCCTTGCGACGGGGATCGAAGCGGCTCACAACAAAGTCACCAAACAATTTCGGCCAACCTGAGTCGAAACAGACAATCGGGCCTCCCGAAAGAGAGACGCCAACAATCTGCGCCGAAGGAGGTTGACCGTCCTTGTTTGGGAATGTTCTGAAGCATGATCTGTGAAGAGGTCAGTCCTGACTGTGATGGAAGACAGGGTGGCAGGGACTTACGGTTGTTCGCACATCACGTCCGGCGATGAGCTCGCCAAGGTCGAAGATGTTGTCGAGTCTTCGGAACCGCGGTGGTTCTTCAGGGCGGCCCTCTTGGGGCGGCCAGTCACCCAGTGTATCGGGGAAGAAGAGTCACCCAGTGTGTCGGGGAAGAAAGGTCACCCAGTGTGTTGGGGAAGATGATGAGAAAGGTGGTTTGGAGGTTCGATGAGTTGTCGCAAAGCATGATCTGTCGGGGGGAGGTCAGAAATGATTGAAGGAGGGAAGTGAAGTAGGTACTTACGTTGGCTAGGTTGTGGAAGTTCTGAGATTTTGCCGCTCTTGCGAGATATCCATGTCCTGGCTCAGAGCGCCAGCCACAGTAGGGCTGCCCTCCGGGTAGAACACGAGTGCGTTAGTCCCTTTGAACCTCTGGCCACTGGGCTGGAAGGAGGATTCTTGGCATCAAACTGTTTTCCTGAGGAAGGCAGGCCGCCACCACCCTCGGTCGTACTGGGAGTGACGGCGGCGTTGCTCGTCCCTGAAGTACTGGCCAGCAGTAGGGGTGAACAGCCCTAAATCAAAGAGTGTCAGTGCATCGTCATTGTGATTGATCTTGGGGAGCTGCATACCAACCTGCTCAGCGTTCTCCACCGAGCGCTTCATCTTGGACTGGTTATCCGGGCCGGGGAAAGGCTCCTCTTGACCCAAGGCAGGGCCCGCCGCAATCGACGTTCGCCAGCACCATAGAGAGAACTGATGTTCCCTCTACGGTGCCAGCGACCACAAGAAGGACGGGCAGTCACTTCAAGTGGCTGGTCCAGGACCCTAGATGGGTGGTGAGTATGTGTGCTCGCGCATCGGAGAGGAAGTGTGAATCACTGGGTGAAGTGAAGCACGAAGCACCGCGTGTTTGGGGGCAAGGAAAGAGAGGAGGGGATTTGGGGAGAAGAATGAAGAGAAGCACGAGATGCTTTTGCGAGTAGAGAAAGGAAATGCAGTGACTCACTGTCGGTAGGTTGAGGCCGCGCAGGACCCGGAGCCAGACGCCGTTGGCATATATATATATATATATTATAGTTGATGAGGATAATTATGATTGATGTGTGATAAAAATATTGGAGGAGAGGGGATAGAAATGATTGAGGATGAGAGAGGAAGAAAAGAAGAGATGGAGGAGAAGAGGGAGGGGAGAAATATATAGCCCCAGCAACCGACCTGCATGAGGGCTTCTGCCCTCTTCCACTGGCCGCCATGCGTCTCTGCCACTGGCAGCAATGGCGTAGCGCTTTGCATTCACTTGAGGGGGAGCTCCTTGTGTCACCAGAAAGGAGCTTCAGTGGTCGTTAGTACGTTGTCTGGCCCCGGGAGAGACCTGCGGCACCTATCTAGTCACCTGCAGACAGCTGATGCCCTGAACGGACCTCCCCAACATGTCTTGCAGTGCTGTAACATTCTATTGTTCCGGTATGCAAAGGTGCATCACGGGATTGTGAGCTTTGGACAATAAGTGCAGTTTGCTATTCTCCTATCTTATGTAATTTACTGGTCGGTTGACACTTGAGGATTCGTGGATGCACTCCTCATCAATGGCGTGAGGAAGCCTTTTGTTGCTTCTCAAAGTCCTTCATTAAGTCCCTCTGTGAATGTTTGTGGTGGCCAAGGCCATTGGGTAGAATCACCTGCCTCTGCTCAAGGTCCGTGTTCGCATTCTGACACTGCCTTGGACCAAGGGACACTCCGTGATTCAGGCCACAAGCACAACGATACCGCCCCCGCTTTAACACATTGAACCTTCGCAGCTAAATCATATGCCCCTAACAGAGTGCCAGAGCTGTATTTCGAGAGTCAGTGTTATGTCCTCTCTTTGGCCCCTTGTCCAGTTCACCTTGATCGAGGGACCCCTTTTGACGAACAACACACCGCATTACCGACCTTTAAGCATCCCAAGTCAGGGTGAGTTTTCTCTCAGAATGAGTGTAGACACCGAAAGAGAAAGTACAGTAGCTCAATCGAAGTATAAATCTTACTGCCAATTGTCCTGAGCTCCTCCACATGTTGGCTACAACCCAGGGACAAGCAACAGTAGCAATGACAGCAGCAACACAACATGAAAGCATCATATATCGCCTCCAATCGCCCATCATGGAGGTTCGCAGCCTATTGTTTCATCGCTGACACAAGAGCAGTCTCTTCCCCTTTTGACATTGCCCCCCGACCTTGACCAGCTTCCACCTTACGACGCATACGGTATCAGACTGTCTGACCACAATCACCATCATATCATCAGAAAGCGCGCAAGGCATTCCACCTTGCCTCGAATTAACACAGTGTTGTTTGGTTGCTGCTCAGTCTCATCATGCTGAACACAGCCTTAGTCCACGATCCCATTGAACACTTGCAAGTGGAGGCTTTCGTATGATTCACTCCACTCGCAGCTCCTGCTGACATCAAACTAAAGCTGTAAGAGTCTGTCCCTGATGTGGCTTTGTCGACAACGGTATCTGATCCTGACCTGAATTCAGGGGCTCCCCAATCAGAAGCGACATTTCTGCAACTTACATCAATATCATACGTGAGAGATTCCGAAATCTTGCGAAGACCAAGATACCCTTAAGAATGGAAAGGCTCTGTATTTTGTGGACTTGAGGAGAGGGACATGGTGTTGGCCTGCAGCAGATAGGGGTGGATGGCGACCTTGGATGCGGAGGTGCGCGGTCTCTGAACGATATCTTCTTCTTGAAATAACACACAAGTACCTGGAGCGATTATAGAGCTGTTTTGCTCCCAGGAGGACCGGCAGAAGGTGGACGTTTCGTCAAGTTTCTTGACTCCAGCATTACGCACAGCACTCACACAGGTACACCAATACCCACTGTAGGTTCATTGATGGAGGTCAGAAGCAGGTTTGGTCACAGATTTATAGCAGTAGCATTATAAAATGAAGTAATTAACTGCGTATTAAATGCTGATGCTTCAGAAATTGGTACTGCCGATGAACAGGTAAGGAATGCACTTGTTCTTGCGATTGCAGGCGTAGCAAGAACCTGGGACAGGAGGCAATGTCTTGACCATACCTGGCAGGGCCATCGTGTTGCGGCTTATAGTGGCTCGGGCCCTTCTTCTTGGCTGTTTCGACTTGTCGATTTCCATCAGTGAGTGCATCCTGCAACAGCGCTTGAATCGGAGGGTCTACCACCAATACCAACACCCCACTTCCACTGACAGCCCGCCCTGTGAAGACAGCCTGAACTCGATCCAAGCGCTGGACCTTTGAGGTTCAGACGAACAGACCTTTTCGCTGCCCAAGCACTTCTTCGCCTCAAGAATTTGGTGATATTAGCAAAAAAGGGGTATATCCGACTTCAACGCACACAGTCTCTTTTGACGGCGAATATCTCAACCCGAATAGAATATCCAGTGTCACTCAAAGCCTTCGAGTCGAAGTTGGCTTCCTTGTTCGGTACATGAGCTTAGAATCGGTCAACTCGCCGTTTATTTGCCGCCTGGGAGCCTGTACGAGCCGCCACCTCGCTAGGGGGACTTTACCGCGAGTGCCATCAACAAGGGGTCGCCAAGAAACATGAAACGGCGCTTGAAGGAGGGCTTCTCAATATATACACCTTCTACGTCAGAGTCTAACCAATGGAAGCACTCGGAAAGAGGTAAGTGAACGGCTCAGCGTCATGTTCAAAACACATTCTCATTGACCTTCTGTGTAGAGCAACACTCGACTCGACTCACACTGTCCCTGCTTTTGAACAATACATCCAACCGATTACGATATGGCGATTTCAGTCCTGCCTGGCACAGAATTAAGAAACGAGAGGAAGTCAACTTGTCCACGCCAGGGATGAGCCAGCACACTCAGAATACCCAAGATGATGGCCATCAACTCGGTCAAAGGCGCCCAAGATCCCAGGCTTCATTCGGACATGGTCTGTATAACGCTTCTCAGGAAGGACGGTATTCAAAAGCTCCCGTCTGCCTTGATATCGAAGTCTCGAGGAGTGACCGCTGCGTCTCCTCTCTCCGGGAAGCTAAACGACGTCACCGCCATCACAACTCGCGGCCCAAACGACGAGAAAGCGAAGACGCTGTCAATGGTACGTTAGAATCACATTGATACATTTACCACACCTCTGATAGTTCTTAACAGATCATGGGTCCAGCGACGAGGAATACAGCGAACCCAGCCAAAACGACTGAGCCGACTCCGAAGCGCCATCTGGCAACGTACTACTGCCCCCCTCAATATCATATGATCTGTTGCCCTACAGACGAGGCGCAAGACGACGAGCATCTATTATGCATCCATATGCATCCAGCGACGGCATATTACTCAACAAGATGTCTCCGGTGCCTCTTGGTAACCTGTCTGAAATGCGCTATCGCCTCAGGGGCACAAGCAAACCAGAAGAAACACCTCAGAACTTGACCCTCCGACACCCCTATATATATACTCTGTACAGCTTGAGGCTTCAGGCCTCGATATCGCGCAGCTTCATGGATGCAGAAGGCAGTTGCTGAGCTTCACGAGGCCGCGCGCTGGCCAGCATCCATAGCAACAGCTCCAACGTTCCAACGAGAAGTGCTTACATACCGTCATTCCGTTAAGAGCCCCCAGTTACGACAGCTCAAGAAAGATTGCTTCAAGCGCTATAAGCAGGATCGGATCGTCGACGGTAAGCTCATCTAAAAGGCGCCCAAGGCCTCAACGCTTATTACCCCTTCGATGGGTTGCTACGCTGACGAATGGTGGATTGAGACACAGGAGATGTCTTGAAGATCATCGAGAGAATTTGAGTCCCGTGCTTGGCCATCTTCCCCATCCTCCCCCTTGCTCGAAAGGGGTACTCTCGAAGTACCATTCCAACATGGACACTCGACGAGAACTCGACATTGTGGCCCACAGATGACGAATTCCTGAAGAAAGCGAGACATTGTCGACGCTGCAGTCCACGGTCGCAGTGTGCCACGCCCTATCGCGTGCCCCAACTTGCGCTTATCTGACAGCAGCACACTCCCCAACAGCCGCCCCCCAGGGCATCGGAGTCACTTACGGAGATCAAGATCCATTCAGCTGAGAACTGTTATTGAGAGAATAGCGCAGGTCAGCAAAAGTACCAGGAGCGCACAGCCTAGTGAGAAGGTGACTGATCTCCAGGAATGGCGGTCTCCCATCCCGACGCATGACGCCTTCGCAATCTGTCCACCTTCGCAAGGATCAAACTGGTACGCTCAGTATATCAGTCCCCCAACCAGCCTTGATAGTGATGAAAATGACGATGCCATCAATCTAATCAGGAGTCTTACACTAACGTCCTTTGCCTTCACAGTGTTCCCGCTTCAAGTCGTACCCACCATCCCGGATCATTTGTGTCGCTCAATCTGATCCCTACCGTCAACGTAACGTCCACTTCGAAGTGACCAAGAACAAGAGAGCCCGGGAGGGTGTGGGATCAGATAAGGTAGTCCTAGGGTTCAAGTTCAAAGGCTCTGCTACAGGGCTACGCGATCCCCTCTTCGAGTTTTCTTCGACACCCATTGCAAGAGCATCTTGGTATATTACAAATCGTTCATGCACACGAACTTTAGCCGATCGAGTACTACAGCGCCAGCGACATCGCCCATCCTTGGGCCAGCTCCCAAAGAATGACGGTCTCAGACCTCACCGTCCGAAACTCCCTCTCGATGACTTTTCTAGCCTCTGTTGAGGATTGAGCCAACTCTCTGGTCCTTCGGAAAGTATAGGTCATCAAGCCAAGGGGTATCAGACCCGCATGATGAGCATTGAGCGCTCAAACGCAGTTGACCGACGACCTTTTGAAGTGTGGAAGACAAATTGGAGCTCTAGCAACAGGGCGTTGATGGCGTTTCCCGAGGAAGTCGTGTCAGTTTCGAGCAATTCTACCCCAAACATCTCGCTGTTGGAGACCAGGCCATGGAAGAGGAAGAAGGTCTAGGGTTCGATGATGTAGAGAGGTTACACGCTCAGGTGGCGAAGTGTCAGTCATCTTGCAAAGGAACAGATAGGATTTCTTTACTAGATATGAAGGGTAGAGATGATGAGAGAGTGTTTGTGACATGGCACATGTACGAACAAAGATCAAGGCTGAAGATATGCGCGCGGCTGTTCTGCCCAATCATGTGTTCTGGAGCGGCAACTGAACAGGGGATCACGGACTACATGTCTTCTTGTCAACCACTTCGTTCATCGAACAAATTAAAGTTCTTGTCGTTTCAAATATCTGAATAAAGACTTATTGCAAATTTCATCGAGTAATTTGTTTCGAGGAGGCCCTCTGACTTCTTTGACTCGACGCAGTTGTGTGTTCTATTGTAAGATGATGTGGAGCAGAATTACACAATTGTCTACTCTTCATGAACCTACCCTAAAGACTGTGAGATCATCCATCGTGCCTTATTTAATCGTGGGAAACACCCCTATATCTTTGTAAGAACATTTACAGGAATATATAAGATGCTCTGCTGGGGAAGTTCATCTCACTTCCTAGGTAATTTCGAGGTCATATTGCCACATTGTCCTCATGCATTGGCTCGATGTTGATCTCACGTATCTCGACACTTAACTGCGACACAACTCTGGACCCAGAAGACAACTTGATACACACAAAGCATCAAACGACGCTACAGATGATGCTTTTCTCTTCATAATTCCACAGCTGCTGGAGCGTTACGCCTTTGCCTTGTACGCACCACCATGAGCCTCTTGGCTTCCCTAACTTGACGCGACTGTATTGATAACTCTAGGGGCTCGCACCATATTCGCACATCCATAACGAGGGTGCCCCGACAAGCCGATGATGGCTTCAATATCTAACATGCGACAGATCTAGAAAGCGCCGCCAATCAGACTGTGCCTCCGTCTCCGCCCCTCTACTCGACGGTTCAACCTCCAACTCGGACAAGGCCCAATACCGAAGGTAGCCAGGAAGAACGCCAATTATTCCACCGACGACTTCAACGGGGTCCTCGTCTGTTTTGAAACATGGATATGAACATGAGCGATTACGTTTAGTCAATATCTCATAGGTGGAGTCGGACGGCAACTACGAATACCCCCTAAAAACGAAAAGGTCAAAGATGCGATTCCATGTTGTCATAACACGAAGAACACGAGACGAATCAAAGTTAGGATGAAAGATAGAGGAGGACAACGGCGAAGTGGAAGTAACCACGAGGAATGCAGTCGAGACCTGGAGCAGGACTCGAAGGCGACGTGGGGTTTCTTGACACCGTCGAGGCGCACAAGAGACCGCCGACGTGAGGGATGGTTTCGAGGACATTTCTTGAACGCTATACACAATTTTATCTAAGCAAGGATAAAGCGACTAAGGTGATGAAGGCCGAAGATCGAGAAGCAGTTCTTAGCGATTGGTGGGGCTAATGAACACAAGCATCACAGTTCTCAAAAACAAGTCAAAGATGATACCCTGGTGTATGACATTTCACCCTACAATGCTCCATCAAGACGGCTAATCGAAACGTACGGAATAGTGGCATAAGGTGAGACCTCCCCGGGCCTCCTACTGGTGACGAGGCCACTGTAAATTGCCAAGGTTGCTGGAGGCTCAGTGGCTGGTAGCACGAGCAAGCCCGGCCGAGCACCCCTCCACATCAGTTGCAGTGACGGTCCGTTGCCAGTGCCGCTGTCGATATGTTACTAATGCACGTCTCACTTTCTTAGTGCCGGTTTCTCTCTCTCAAGTTCCCCACCATATTCCATCTTCTTTCCTCCTTCTCTTCTTCTTCATCATCCATCACCCCTCAAAGCGATTTCTCTGTCTCAGAAGACCAAAAGAAAAATGGACATTTCACGTCAAGGTCAAACCGAAGCGGAACCTTGTAAGTTACAACAATCTATCTACACATTCTCATTCTAATATCTGACAGCAATGATCCGTCCCTATCTTCATCATGTTGTGTGGGTTAGGTGCTCCTGGAGTCACGGAGTGGACGCAGCCATTGAGCAGGCCTTTCGAACATTCGTATATCCGACCTTCATCGAGAGATTCGATTACCAGAGAAAAGATGAAAAAACCTATGAGAATGTCCAGAGATGTTTGGAAACGATAATGCAGATGGTTGTTGAGGCCTTTAGGCCTCTCAACCCCTTTCGATTTGACCAGCCGGGGCTAGGGTTGATTTTTGTTGCTTGGCTCATCAAGAGCAAGCAGATCATCTACCGCTACCTTCCCAACCTTTCGGGAGAGAATTTGAACAAGGCGTGGGTGGAAATGACGATATGGTTTCTTATTATCTGCTCCAAAGGTGGAAGATATGTCGAACCGTTCATGGTGTCACCTCGGGAGGTAAAACTCCAAAAGAAAATCCGCAAGATGAAAGCTCACTTGGGAGTTTATGGTCAGTCCTAAACCAAGGTACGCTACTTAGCATGGAAATACCACAGCCATTACTGACATCATGCTCTCCCAGACTGGATACCTTCGACCTTGATTTGATGGAGATTTGATACGTATAGGTGCCGCCGTTCGCTACCAAAAAAGCCGAGGGAAACGTCCGTACAGCCCGGGAGTTTGCCCAAGGCCCCCAAGAAGCCTTCCAGCAGGGCCGTATGACTATATGCAAATGCTGAACGAACCCGTCTTACGAATCTTCAAAATGGCCACGGCCAATACCGTGGATGATACGCACTACGAACACTTCCCCGTTTTTTGTTTTGCAAGTCGTTTTCGGGGCGACCGACGCCATACCTTTTGCCTTCGGAGCATCTAGCTTAATAAAAGTCTTTTTCGGGGTAATGATTCTTGCTTACAATATTACCCTAGTTTTAGGAAGTCTCTAGTGCAGAAATAGAAGATCAGTACGCTAAGGAACAATGTCTTTCATTCTCATGAACAGTGAAAGCTATACCCTTCCTTGCTAAAAGCAAGGCGCTCTCCCATGCCGGCTCCACCACCATCCCAGACGTTAAAGACACGTTATCCAGGCTCTGACCACAAGGACATTCATGACATAAGACAAAGAGGCACAAGGCGATGTCTATCGCAAGTCAAGCTCGTTTGTGAATGAGACGGTGCAAAAAAGGGGCCAGAGATGAGCTCCCCCAACTTTATTATCCGACCAGCCACGGAGGCTTTGATACCGGTGACAACGAACATATGCAGTGCAAGGGATGGACCTTGGCGGCGCTACCTACACTCCCAACGGGATCAGTCTTTACTTGAGACCTGTCTCATGCCCAAGGACACCGATCCTTAGCCTCACTCTCCTGCTACAAACTTGACCACTTGCGCGTCAAGCGCCGAAGCCCTCTGTCCCAAGGTGCTGAAACCCCTTCCCCTGGCGCTCATCCGGCCAACCGTACTTCCTTACGCCTTGTCTTGTGTCTTGAGTAACGACACCCTCATCCAAGTGACGGGACCTCCATTCACGAATCGACCACCAGCCTCTCCGTGTTATTTGCAGTTGAGACTTGTGGCTAAGAGCTTAACTCAGCGGACAGAACTTAGTGGGCATTTCAGGTTGTATTGTATGCAGCGACCAAATAACTGACGAGAGAGTCACTTCATCTCTTTCGGCCACAATTCCAAAGGTCCGAATCTGGAAGATCCTCAGCATCTTGGTCAAGGAATTAGAGCGAGGTGCGGTGTTCTCAGAGATGGATACATGTAGAGCGCAATTCATCCCGCACTCAGCGGCGATTGCTGCGAGAGATGACCGAGGACTTTGAGCTCCCGTCCAATAAAGCTTGTTTCGGTGAGTTCCTGAGTTTCGGCCGTCGAGGTCAGCGACTATTTTTAGACAAGAGCCGTTGAACGTACCATTTGGGCACCGGGGAGAGCGACACGCATTGAATAGGAGCCAGGGGTAGGCGGAAATAGTAGAGGTGATAAACATGGAAACCATGAAATGACGGTGGAAAGATTTTGTCTAGATGTAAATGTTGCGTAAAATTGGAATAGAAATGCGCGAAACGGGATGCCAGGCGAAGGTGGCAGGCGAACAGGTAATACAACTGGCAACCAGGAGAAGGTACAGAACCATGTCTTACAGTGGAAGGAAAAGGGTGTCAAGAGGAGAGGCTCAGGAGGGAAGGGAGTAGGCCCGTAATGATGGAATAAAAATTGAGAACGGGCGAGGCTCTGGGGGTCGGACAGAGCCTTGTATCGGCCTATATACCCGCCTGTGATTTTAAGAGCCACGATTTAAGGGGCTGGTTTCCACTGCGAGGTCAATGACCTCAGTCTTTCGCCAACATCGCTGCCTCTTCCACAGATTCCTGTCGTCAAAGCATCTACCGAAACAAATTAATTATACAGGTTCCGAGGCCCGGGCTATCAACTGGTCTGTGAATATGCCCGCAACTGGTCGTGTAGTGTTTGTCTCAGTCTCTGGCAGATGTTGGTGTCAAGTTCTATTCAGCCATGAGCAACATCTTGTCAACATAGACACAATCGCTTTTAAAAATGTTTCAATTTGCGTCTTTGGGATCAATATTACAGACTCATACACCAGTATTATTCATTCATGTAGTAAAGTGTAGGCCTAAAGCTCTATGCTGACGTGCTCGCAAAAACCCGAACTCCAACCAAATGCATCAAAACCTTGCCGAAAACCATGGGTGAGACACTGCGTCTGGTAAGTCTTTTCTTCTTCTTTTTTAGAAAAAAAAAAAAAAAGATTCTTTCGCCTCCAACGAGTCTGATATGGGAAAGGCTACCCACTTCCTTGTCTCTGTTCCTCGACTTCTTCGCTCCGATCATACCATCGACCTGTCTTAGCTCCGATCTGCCCTTCGCCGTGTAGGAAAACAAAGGAAGAGGGGGGGAGAGAGCACGCCTGTACTCGTTGACCTGGTACACCTTATCTTGAGACGTTGAGAGGGAAGTCGTTTTCATCACCGGGTGCCTCGATCGTGACAGCCATCGCACCGTTAGAGTCGCGAACACCACGGTGGATCAAGTTGATGCCATTGAATTCGGCGCTGCGCTCCACCAAGCATATCTCCTCCAAGTGTGGGAGTGTAGTTCCCATCGCCACGATCGCCCTCATGACAAACGTCTCAAGATCTGTGCGCAGTTGGTGTCCAGGAATTAGGCGGTTCGTTGGTAGGATCCACGTCATCACCCGTGGATGGATCTCCAGCGAGATCTGTCGCAGGTTTGTCATTGCTCCCAGCTGGTCAGCAATGAGAGAAAGCCGGAATGGGATGTCCCCCGGATGGTGCATCCCGCCGATTGGGAATGGCTCGGCCGGCCCCTTCTCTTGAATGACCAGCTGGGAGAGGTTGTCCAGCTGATTGATCTTCACCCTTAAACCTCCCCTAAGATGCTTCAGAAAGTCGTTGAATGGGTACTTAAAGTTGACCCGGAGCTTTTGAACACCCGGGCAATTCTCCTTGATAGACGCTATCTCGTGACGGCCCATGCTGGGCATAACGTCTATGGTCCTAACGTTGACCATTGAGTGTTTCAGCAGATTCGACAGAGTGGCGGGGCGCAAGTCTGACATAAGGATTGTCACCGAGTCCCAGCTTGGAGTCTCTTTCACCATTCGGTAGAGGGAGCTCATCTCTGGCTTCGAGAGTCCATGTAGAGCGAGGGACAAGGTAGTGACTCGGGGAAGATTTCTTTTGGCCGACAAGATCAGCGCAGGCAGCAAATCTCTGCACTCGTGGAAGGGGTCGATATCCGTCGGCAGGACCTCGATCTGAAGATAACTGTAAGGCAAGTCAGTAAATATCATGCGAGATATGTTTTCGGGACTACGCACCGGCATGCCCTGCTCATACCCTGGGTACGAGATTGGTTGGCATTCGCGAGGAATTTCATGAGAACTTCGGCCATCGCTGACCGAGTCCCTACGAAAGACAGCTTGCGAAAAAGCTGCTTTCTCGTCTCTGCCTCGAGAGCTTTGCACGTTAACGAACAGCTCTTCAGGTCCTCTACCTGGAGATGCTTTCCCACCTCCCCCAACATCTCCAGAGGGAGAGAGGTGAGCGAAGGCATGATCCAAGGACGGCTGGCTGAAGAAAAGCGGTAGGGGAGTGAAGAGTGATGAGGAGATGAGATCAGGACCGAGAATCGGTGCTCGGTGCCTTTGGCGGCTGGAAAGGGTTGACTGAAGATGGATAGTGTACTCAAAGAGGGACTCTTTGATGCGAGCGAGAAGAACTATGAGTGTGATAAAAACAGATGTGTTGGTTGTTTGTTTGTGAAAGTTGAAGAGTCAGAGGATATCTTGGGAAGATGGAGAGGAGGCAGTCTGTGCGATGGGCAACATAACAGTGGGAAATATCAAACACCAGTAGTGGATACCGTGTAGCACTGCAGGCTAGACTGAAGACTGGAAGTGGTTGCCACTGTCACTCTCTACCGTACCATGAATGTGCCAATTGTTAGTCTTTAGAGGTCCTGGGGACTTTTTCAGCGGTAAATATAACATTACAGAGGCAATCTTAGTTACTGAAACTTGGAGTTTTGGCGAGGTATGTCAGGCCAGCACTTGCAACAAAGCAGGTTTCTTTGGCTGTAAGCAGCAAGACTGCCTTGGTGTATGCCAGACTCATGGGAGAGTCAGGTGTCAGTGTCAACGCATGTTCAATGTGCGTGGATTGGAGTCTTATTAGCTGCCTGCAGTCATCTTGGGTTACCACCTTGCACAGTACATCCCTACTACAGTAGCCTTGTGGCGAGCTATCACACTGATTAAGGGCAATTTTCTTTGGACTTCACGTAACTACTGTCTTGATATGCATGTAGATATCTTGAGAAGGTGGAACATCTGACATGCACACACAGTTGATGTTGTCTATGACCTTACAACATTCGCAGAGTGACAGCAGTGATATTAATTTTGTAGACGTATGCGTGCACGATGCTGTGTATTATTGTGGCATCTCTCTCTCTGCCTCTTTGCAATTCTACAGAAGAGTACCGTTTTTGCTGTTCTTCCTCAGACAGATATCGAATTCTCAAACAAAAAGATACAAACGAATATTCCGTAACTCCATACTCCATACATGCTGTCAATCATTCTTTGCCATTTACGCCGTCGCTTGGACTCTTCGTTCTGAAATAATGAACGATTCTGCATTGTCTAACGTCTGAGGTTTGCTCAGTGAGAGAGGGAGCTGCGAAAGGAAGGGGTCAATACTCGGTGAACAGAGAGGGGATGATGGAAGCGAAAGCTTTCGTTGATGATCTTCTGTGTTTCCAGGATCAGGATTTAAAGTCTTGAGGTGGAGTTCGAGGTGCAGGAGGTAAGATGGAAGGGAATCACTTCCATCCACTCTCCGAGGAGAGGAGCGCCCTGGTAGTGAGGTAAACGGCACGGAAGCCGCGATGGAGTAATGTCGTGGTGTCTTAGTGAGCGGTGTCTCGAGGTTGATCAAAAGGGGGGCGAAAAAGGCGAAGGAAGAAAACGAAGACCTTTCGGTCTGGCAGTCATTTGACTGTATCTACCCAAACACGTTAGCAACTATTCTCAACGTGAAAGTATCATCAAGACTTACTGGTGGCACCTTGTCGTTGGTGCTAACGGCTGTACTGAGCAAGCTCAGTAAAGAGTCCCAAAGGGAAACGCATGCCAGTCCAAATCGCGCTCAATAGAGACACGAATGGTGGCATCCGCCCCCCTTACTGCCCTCAACACAACGGCCCCGTGAATGAAAGCCACCTGCTGTAGGGCAGGGATCTTGGCGAAGATCTGCTTGTTCCACTGCCGAACATAATATCCAACAGCGGACAGACCCGTACCAGTCCCCGGGACCCCAGGTTGACGAGCCACGAGGATTGACCTCGGGAACTTCAACCCCAGCCGTGTGAGGTATGGGAGCCTCGAAATCTCCTTGAGGAGAACGTTGAAGAATATCTATGCCAATGTTAGTAAAGTCTGAATCAACAAGTCACATAATAGTCATAGACATAATATAGACTAGTTTAGTCTAAGTTTAGACTAACTTAGACAAAAGGAGACGAGAAGTAAACGTACCTTGGGATCCTCGCGGATCGCAGCAACAACACTTGGCTTCACCTGGATTGGTGCCAGAACCAACCACTCCAGACGCCCGAACTGCATCAACAAGCTTGTCTTGTTCGACACTATGCCCGCTCGCCCACCAACATCTGCTGTAGCTGGGAGTCGGAACGGCACCACCAGTCGTCGAAGGAAAGGTGTACACTGCCTGGCGGCCTACAGTTCGAGCTGGCCCCCGAACTGCAGTCCGCTGAAGGACTCAGGACGAGTCTTGCTGACCAGGATAGCCAGAAGCTCGGTGTCGGCTTCGTCCTCCATCTGGATTGACCGTAGGCCAATCCAGACAGACAGGCCTGCGCACCTATCACGCAACTCCTTTTGCTGGGCGTCTGAGAACCACCAAAGATCTAGTTGGATACTCTGGAGATTTCTCATGACCCCCAAGGAGCTGGCGATAAGGCGCGGGAGCACCAGCGAAAGGTGTGGGGCGGGGGAGGGTGTGTCGGCCTCCTGTGAGATTGTGACGTGTCTAAGTCCTGTGTTAGCAAAGGTTTGCGATGCTGGGCAAGATCGTTCAAGCTTACTTGATGGCGGTGACAACAATGTGACTGGCTGTTGCCCGGCTTCTGTTTGCATTTTTAAATGCAAACAGGTCCATGACCAGGTCCATGCTGGTACCACGGAACGCCACGGTATGGAAGTATGATGGTGCGTATATTCTACGCATGCTCTTGGAGGAGGCGATCAAACCCTCCATTTCGGATGATTTCAGGAACTTTCCAATCTCCAGATGGAGATCTCGAGGCAAACTGCTGAAGGTTTGGGAGTCCATGATGGTAGGGAAGAGCTACAGACAGGTCAGTGGAAGGTCCTCACATGGAAACGACTTCTCGAGGAATGAGATCGTGGGATCAGACTCGAGTGGATTGCCGTTACTGCAGAGAGACAAGAGAGTCTCAGATTTGAATGACAAGAATAAAGCAAGCAGTTCACTTACTTGTTTGTGATGCGAAGATGGTTTGGAATCGTATGGGAAAGAAAATGGGCTATCGGAAAAGACTTTTTGTTGATTTTTCGTTCTTGAGATTTTGCAAGTCTTGTGGAAGAAGGAGAAACGAGGGGAGTGTTGGATTTCTACAAGTACTTGACCCGCTCCCGAGCAGCAACGCAAGCGCCAGTGGGAGACTAGGGGGAAGGACTGACGGCTGCTTGTCAGTGCTGGTTCAATCTTCTTCACAGAGCATGCACTTTCGTGTTTTTCGCCTATTCTTTCTGTGGCAATGCTGAATATCTGTACTGCAGAGAAACTTAGGCATCGCATCAGGGGAAAGGGGTTCAGGTAGGTCATCGAACACTGACGTGAATATCTGTCGATTCGTCCTGTTCACTCCAACAGTCCCTGGTGAACGAGTGAGAAGAAATGAATGCAAACTGATTCGAAGAACATACTTAGAATGATTGTGGGACAACGGAAAAGCGAGTGTTCTGTCATCCAGCTTCAAGTGTTCACGATTGATCAAAGGACAGTCACAAAGACATCTCGTAGTGAGTATCTGCATTCATCCATATCCCAAGATGTCAAAAACGCTGAATTCTTACACTAATCCTCCAGACGTTACATCCATACCCCAAGAATAAGCCAAAAACTCGAATTCCGACTCCAACTCCGAAGCCAGACTTCTGTCCTTTCCCAACCGTTCCCCTTACGGCATCGAAATCTCAAAGACAACTCCAAGTCGAACCTGCCAACCCTATCTGAAGTTTTATTCATCGACGATATCATCATAGCGATCGAAGTCTTCGCCCTGGACATATGCGCAAACAATCCCGCCTATTCTCTTTCCACAGCGCAGCTAAAATGCTGCGTGTGCCGACCTGGTCGCCGAGCCCGACTAATGGTGTAGCTGGACGGCATATCATGCTGGAAGATGTATTGAACATCACTTCTCAAAGACATCTACTCAGTGGACGACTCATTGTTCTCGAGCAAGCTTTGGAAGCGCAACGCAGCAGTCAATCCAGGGGCAGCGGTAAGGATCCTGTCGTCCAAGCTGCCTCGTGGCCAACACTAGCTGATTGTTCAACCTCTCAGCCTCAACAGTCCCTTCAGCACCGGGGAAAGAACCAGTTGGTTCTTCCTGGCAAAAACATTCTTTGTCCATCCAAGTATCCTTGACCGCATTTTTAAGTTATTGTCTGACAGCAGACTTTCCCACGTCGTCTACGCAGCTACCCGAGGCCTACGGCTACAAACCAAGTGCCTCAACCACTACGGTGTGCAGAGTTTTGGGAAGCAAATTCATCAATATAGCGCGGTATATTCTAATTATTTCCACTTGTTTACTTCCTTTGATGGATCGTACGAAGCTTCAGTACTTTCCTGCGAAGTTGATAGTTCAATTTACACAGATGGTTATCTGTGTCGTGTTCTATTTTCTCAAGTAGACTTCGAGGTCAAGCTTCATACGGAAACATCACCCACCGGACACTCCAGCGCTCTAAGTGATGCCCCCAAGGACCTTCTAAACCGTATATGCGCCTTGGAATTGAGACCCATTCTTGTATCAGGCATGCATATTAGTCCTCAATCTCATCTGCTCCGACAACGCCTCCCCCACAACTTGCAACACCCTCCTATGTTCCTCCCTCGCACCAACAAACCCAAAGTTATCACTCATCATCCTCCCCGCTGTCAAGTCAATCTTCCTCCCCCGAACATCCGTAATCTTTCCACCCGTCTCTTCGAACAACAGCATAGCGCCCGCGTGGTCCCAAACCTTGGCATACCGATCTCGACGTCTGTAAACCCAGACTGTCGTGTTGCCGAGACCCATCGCGAGAACTGCCCAGCGCAAAACCCAAGGCAGAAGGTCATTCCCAGGATAGGCAGTGTTGAGACGCGAGGCGACGTTTTCGTGGACGCGAGGGAGGGCGGAGTCGACTGTTGAGCTGGTGACGAGGCTGATGTCGTTGTTGGTGTAAAGAGGGAGTCGCCTTGGTTGATCAGTTCGCAGGGGACGGATGTAAGCGCCGTGGCCCTTGACGGCGAAGAATATACATCCCTCGCCCTTGGGATCGATGTCTTCGTTCTTGAGAGGTGCCTTTGCATCAATTGACAAATTTGGCGCACCGACGATCCCAACAGTCTGTTCACCGTCCACAAGCAAGGCCATATTGATAGCATAAAGCTGACCGAGGAGATACGTCTTCGTCCCATCGATTGGATCAAATACCCAAGTTCTCCCAGTGGCAGATGGGCTACTAGCTCCGCACTCATCAATAAGATCACACATCTGCTCCCTGCTCTCAGGCAACTTGCACAGCGACAGTGTATCCCCATCCCCAGCAACCCCCTCCAAGAGCTGCCAAACCCTTTCCATCAACACTGAGTTCTGTCTCAAGTCCGAAGCATCTTCCTCTCCCACAACTTTGTCCTCTGGAAACGCATTTTTGATCGTCGCTGTGAGGAGCGCTTGGACTGCAAAATCGGCAACTGTGACAGGACTCAGGTCGTCCTTCTCAATTGCGCCTTTGTCCTTGTCAGAAACAATTGATTGACTCAATTGAGCAGCTTTTTGCAAAGCGCCGATAGCGACAGCGAGTTCTTTTGCGTACGGACTGTCCATTTCGAGTTGTTGAGGGATGATGAGTGTTCTGTGAACAAACCCCGCTTTGAGTGAATAGTGGATAACTGCATACTGACCTCATTCGCGCTTGTAAGCCAATTACATCCCATCTCATCTCATCTTCATCAACACCAAGAACAGATGGATCATCACACATGCCTGAAAGATCGCTGAAGCTCGACCCCGCCGCCAACACTTTTCTAGGCGAACCGTTCGAACTCAAACCCCTTGTCAGCGAGATTCTACGCACAAAGTACTGTGTCGCGGGAAGCATCTTCCTTGTGGAGGGCGTTGATCGCATTTCTGTCTCAAGATCGGGAAGATGGCAGGTCATTCGACTTCTTCTTGGTGATGGACATGTCTGTATTCAGGCGATAATAGCGCCTGATATGCACCGTTTCGTCACCACGGGGGACATCGCCTTGGGAGCTTATGTTCGGTGTGAGAAGTTCGATGTCAAGTGGAAGGACGTTGGTGATGAGAGCATGGTGATGCTTTTGGTGAGAGACCTTATCACCGTTGGTTGGAACGAAACGTATCGAGCACTTCAGAAGAAAGACGAACCTCTACCCCGACAAATTCCGGCACCAGCACTTCAAGCAAAGTCAGCGGCTCAGCCCAAACCAGCACCAGAGACTGAGCCGGAGGTCAAGCTGGCTCCCAATCAGCCGGGGCTTCCAGAGGGAACCCCTAAACCAGTCTTTGATGATTTTATGGAGTTTGACGACGTCGACGAAGCCGCAGCTGAAGAAGCATTCGAAGCCTTTGAGAGACTTATGAATGCCAACAGACCCAAGACACCCCAGAAGGCACCACCACCACCACCAAAGACGGAGTCTCCACGAAAGACGGTGACACTTTCGAAACCGCAGACACCAACCAAGGCAACACTTTGGCGGATGCCACGAACGCCCCAAAAGACAGAGACACTGCAGAGACCCAAGACACCGCAAAAGGCAGAACCTTCACTGAAACCAAGAACACCACAAAAGGTGCAGGCATTTCAGAAGCCAAATACACCACAAAAGACTGAGGCTCCCCAAAAACCACAAACTCCAAAAAGAACTACGATAACTCGAGAGACACCAGCATCCCACCAAGCAATCGCCCTCCCTCGAGACTGGCACAATCCCCAAACCCCCCTGAAGCTCACCACCCTCCGCCAAATCCCCCACCTGCCCTACGCCCAAAACTGGTCCTGCAACGTCCTCGCCATAATCTCCTACCTCTCCGACATTGAGCCTTCGAGTCTTCCACCCTATCGACAGCGAAGTGCACGCCTTGCAGATCCATCTACGTCAAAGCAAGTAAACCTCACTGTCTTTTTGGATCCTGAAGCCTTCACTCCTCGCGTCGGAAGTGCGGTGTTGCTTGTAGGTGTGAAGAACCACCGTTTTGATGGGGGCAGTTTGAAGAAGTATGAGAGTGATCGGAAGGATGGGCGGTGGTGGTTTGAGAATCCCATTGAGATGGACTGGTGTGATGTTGAGGGGATTAATGATTGGTGGGCGCAAGTTACTGCGGCTACACAGGGTCGACGTTAGTACCGTAGATGAATTGATCCCGTAGCTTTCTTGCGCTTTCTCGTTCCGCTATTGCCATGTTCACCTGAACAAGATCTTACACGGAGATTGTCACGAATGAAGAAACAGTGGAATAAAGTCTCAATACAGATGTCATACATTATTAAACGCCAGTAGCAAGTATCTAGGGGTATTGTTCATCCCTTTCCGTCAACGCCAGGATCGCCGTCCTCTTCCTCCCGATCTTTGATGGCCCCTCCGATGAGTAGCCCAGTCAAAGCTCTGAGGGCAATAGCAAGATAATCCTCTCAACATATCCCCAACCTGATCAACGTAACGCTCAGCAACAATAATAACAAAACGAAGTTCTAGTCTCCACCAATAAACGTAAGGGAAATATCGAAACCACCATGAGATGACCCAGCATGCGATGGCAAGGTGCTTGGTGACGGAGCGAACGGACTGTGTTACCAGACTCACTTCTCCTGAGACTGCACTGGAGTGACCTCGTCCAAGCAACTCCACTGACCAACAGCCTTGGATTGGCAGTGGTCTGGGCTGCACAGTCTCCGGATCACTCCCTCTCATATGTCCACCGACTTAGGCGAGTCCCCTAGGTGATGCTTGATGACCTCATCTAAGCTAGTAGCTGGAACTGCTAAGGTCGGAACAGGTAGGGGCCTGGGTAGGACATCCTCAGGGCGATGCTGTTGGAGGAACTCTTCTTCCTCCCGGGACAGACCTACGCTCGAAACAATGCGGCGATGGTTGCTAGGAGCAGCGGCCGCAGCTGGCGAAAGGGAAGCCGGTCAATATTCCGGCACCTGGGTGTGGGTTTTGCGCGGCAACGCAAATGAACGTGGAGACGACGACACGAGAGTCGAAGCGACGATTATGACGCTTGACGGGACGAAGAGGTGACGGGTATAAGCGGGCATCATCTACGCTGCCAGGCATGCGAGAAGACCCGGACCGGGAATGCGGTGATGATTGCTAGGAGCAGCCCGCCGCTACCATGTCCCCCCCTCAATTCCCGTCCTCCCCGCCATCGTCTCCATCTTCATCATCGGCCCCTTCCTCATCCTCTTCCTCCGCATCTTCCTCGTGCTTCAGCTCAATAAATCTGGCGTTTTGCCAAAATTGAAACTTGAGCGGCAGATTTTCTTGGCCCATGTCCTGGAATGGTAGGGTGTGGTCGAACAAGGTCCCCGGGTTCGGGGCCGTCTTGTCTGGCTTGTACAGCGCCAGACCACCTAGGCTAGGCACGATCACGAAGTCGTCGTCCTGGAACACTTTCGTTCTCAGTACCTGCCCAGGGTCTGCGTGTCTCATGGGTCTCCATTGGGGTACTGGCGCGAGTGGTCTGCCCAAGGGCCGGAGAGTCTCCAGATGGGTCTCTGTATAGTACTCAGCGTACTCGTGAGGTCCCGATTCATCAAAAGTGATTGACGACGCGAGGACCAGATCACCCTTCCAGAAATGTGTGTCGGTCAGTCGCTTGACGTTCTTCTGGTTCTGCATCGCACGAGCGTCGCCGTTCCACCGGAGGTCCGGGTCTGCGGAGAGGAATTCGTAGTGCGCGAAGGACTCTGTGAAGAGGTTGAAGGTGATGACGTTCCAGTCGCCATTCAAGGTCTTGGGGTCACAGCAGTCACAGAGCACGAGCTTTCTCTTGTCGAAGCCCTGGAAGCGGTAGGTGGCCAGAGTGTAGGTGCCGTGGTCGTCAGACTTGCGGGTTGAGAACGTTATCGCAAGCCGGGTAAATTCATTGCAACCCTCCTGTGGGCGTTGCAGGGGGTTGCGGATTGCCTTGGTCTTGGTGCCGACAATCTTTCCGTCCTTGAACTTCACCACCTTCAGGGTAAAGAGGTTCAAGTCTACTGGCGTTAGTCGCTGTTGAGATTCTTGCGATCGTTGAACTTACCACGAGCAGGGTGGGAGAGAGCCCAGACGGCGAAAAAAACATCATCATGTTGAGGGTGTGGCAACACTTGCGCTAAGCCATAACAACCTGGCTGTGGCCCAAAGGGGTGTCCGATTCCAGACAGGTCTACTTCCTGTAGAGACTCCCGCCAGCTGTAGCTGAAGATGTTTCCATTCGTGGTGACAAAAAACATCTTTCTCAGGTCTACATATGCGTGGTTGAGACCGGCGGGAAGGGTAAACTCAGCCCAGGTACCTCTGGTATCCATCTTGGCAACATGGCTAGAGACGTCAGTCAGTGGTCACGCTCAACAGAAATGCTAAGACACTTACATTTTGTTCAAGCCTGGCAGCAGCTCGAGGAGGATCAGGAAGTGGTCGCTAATAGCGGCCGCTTGGAATCGCGCGCCTCTCATGGCACTAGCAAGAGGGGCGAATCTCTCCCGGTGTGCCTTTCTGATGTCATCTATGATGATATTGTGGGTGGAAAGCTGCCATACCAGCTTTCCCTTGTTGTAGAGAAATGCCCTGGGAACACCCTGAGAGTGGACTGCGGCAGTTTGTCGAGAGAAAAAGTTGGTGGTAGACAAGTCCCAAGGTGTCCAGGTGCGACTGTCGTAAGGGTATCTCCACTTGAGGTGCTTAGCTAGTTCAATTGAGAACAGCTTTTGAGCGTGATCATTGGGATTCATAGGGATAAGACCAGGGAAGAAGGTATGAAGAGCTTGTGTCATGGTCTCTTTCATACCGAACTTAGCCTTCCAGCTCTTGCTCACAGCAAGGCAAGCACGGTAGTCGTCAAAGTTGAAATACTTCAGGATCTCGCAGATCATCTCTGGGGGTAGCTTCTCTAAACCAGCAAGTATTATAGTGGTCTCAGAAATTTTCTTTCTGAGATAAATGATATCGAAAGGTGAGAGGCTTTCGAAGAGAGCATCTAACTCATCTTTCCGGGAGGAGGCGCGCAAGGATTTGTCATTCTCATCCATGGTTGCAAGTTTTTGACGCGTTTATGCGTGTAGGTTGTTCAGATTCAGCGAGTGTCAAAGAAAAAATCGAGAACGGACGAGTTTTCAGGAGTTGAGAAATGAGTGTTACCAAGGCAAGTTCCCCTCCTGTAGAGGACTTGACTTAGGGACTTCTGCATATTGCACTGGTCACATGACCCACCTCCTTCCCAGGCACTGTCACCTCCTGGCCTTCTTCCTCACAACAAAAGCTCCCAATATTTTTCTCGCACACAAAAACATTTCTTATCCCTTCTCCCTCATCCAAATATTTCTTACCTCCTTCACCCCAAATAATATTTCTTAACACTGCGCACTGCACTCCCCAAATGCACAAGTCCTTTTCACTGTGTTGGCTTGATATGTCTCGTTGAGATGTCATAAGCTTTAACTATCAATCAAAAAGGTATGTTTTCTCCAAGAATATCTCACAGCTCTTGGGTGACATCCGGAGTTGAGCTGACTTTTCATCGCCCAGTCCCTTTCGGACCATGGGCCCTTTTGCTATTCCGCTTCATCCCACTCCGAAGACATATCGGTCTCACGGGCACCGCTTGCTCTAGTCCACCGATACTTGGGCCGGTCCTCACTCACAAGTTAGTATGACACTTTGGAACAGAAACATCAACGCTGACCCCTCATGCAGCACGACCTGGCGTGAGAATTATTTCCTCCCGTGGATTTTCAAGGGACGTCGAGAGCGCACCGGACCCAGCAGTGGCTTCATGCGTGAGTGACGCCTCTCAAACATCTTCGTGAGACTTGACACTGATATTTGACAGATGAGGCCATTCCAGGTCTTCGGACTTTGGTGATATTGCTGAGTGTCAGCAGCGGGATGAGACCCATGTTGGAGGGCGATACGGGCCGCTTCTGAGGCGGACCCGGTCATCGACTCTTCAGCATTGGGTGCTCTCCTGCCCCCCATTCCAAACGGGGTGATGCTGGTTGTTGGCTTCAGAGTGTGATTCACGTTGGAGGGTGACAGGACCGCTTCTCGGGCGGATCCGGTCATCGACTCTTCAGCATCGGTGCTCTCTTCACTATTCCGCAACTCTTCAGAATCCAGACTACCTTGGATCCGAGCAAGTCTGCTTCAGCCCTGTTGCCAGGCCTCGAAGACTATCATAACTCGTGCTCCCATTCAAATCGGTTTGCTGTTGATTACCACCTCCAAAGTATGACCCACACATGAGGGTGACAGAGACTGCCTCTCAGGCGGATCTCGCTCCTCCCCTCACCCCCTTCCATTCTCCTCTTCACCTGCTGTATTTCCCCTACGTTTCCGAAACACAACAACGTTCGCGTTGTTGTTTCAACGCGTTGCCACCAATTCACCAACTCTCTACCTCCCCCCTCCTCATCCCCCACACCAGGGGTGATCCACTGTCCCCCGCTCTAAGGGTGAAGCATCAACAACAGCCGAATGGCAACACCCTGGGCTTCATCCGATGCCGCAGTTGGTGCAAGATTTCCCACTTCGCATCAGTTTGCCGCCCTCCCTCAGGGCAGGTACCGTCCCCTTTGTGGGTGAATTGAACTTTCTTCCCTCGTAATGAGGTGACAGCGGTACGTCGTGAACACTGAGAGGCATGTTCATAAGAGCTAACTTTGACACCCTTACAGGCCTTTCTAAGGCACGCTACTTGCGTGAGACATGTCTCCGTGCAATTTGCTGAAGGATGTTGACACGGGCATCTGTCCCTCTTTATGAGGTGAAGGGGGCGAAGTTGGTATGTGATAAACGCTGAGGCATGTTTGCATGAGCTAACGTTAGAACTTCAACAGGGCCTACTAGGGCGCGCCACTCGGATGAACCAGTGGACTTTCTTCAACAAAAAGATTGAGGCCTTCAAGGCACAGTCTAACGACGGAGGCTGTCCTTCTACTCCTGCCAAAAAGGCGACATCTGGTAAGTCCATGCTACCCCGGTCACAGTGATCAAGTACACTAACCAACCCTTCAATTCAGGTTGCAAGCGGGGTGCGAAGCTCAAGAAGAGCGGATCAGACGAAGAACCAACCGCTCAGGTCGTGGCAACCCAGATGTACCAGCCTCAGCAAGTGCTCACTGGCAAGTTCGTGCCAAGTAACGAGGTATTTCGACCGTTGGTGTGAGGTATTGGTGAGACGCTTGAGCGCCATCCATTTTCAGGGCTACTACGTTCGGCTGGGTGATGGTGAAAAGCGGTAAGTCGAAAACACTGAGAGGCATGTTTGTGGAAGCTGACTTGACACCTCCACAGGCCCCTACCAGGGCGCGCTCCCAATCCCCGACGCCGCCATCTGTCTGAGGAGAACTTGAAGCGCAACCTCTTGTACCAATCAAAGCTCAACCGTACATACGCCTCGGAGGAGATGATGCGCGGCCGGCCACTCACTCGCGAGACTGATGAGCCTCGAGACAAGAGTGGCAAGTCTCGCAAGAGTGATGCCACCGAGCGAGCTCCTGAAGAAGGTCGTCGTTGCCGCTGAACAAGCCCCTGAGGGTCAGCTTGTGAGCTAGATGTGTTATTTGCAGTTGAGACTTGTGGCTGAGAGCTTAAATCAGCAGACAGAACTTAGCTGCTCCTGGCGGCTTCACCTACATGGATGTGCCTCAACATCCTCATCTGCAGTCCAATGAACCTATGCAGATGTACGCAGGCCCTTCTCACCATGGGTACGCAGGCCCAGGGCTATCCTGCCTGTTCCGGCGTGACAGCGTACTGGGGTTGCCTGTGTTTATGGTCGGACGAGGAGGAGGCCTATGAGACACCAGTCTCTGTGCCAGCTTCCTGGATGACACCAACACTCGTCCCTCATATTGAGGTGACCATCCCCCACTTGGGGTGACCTTCCCTCCTCGTGAGGTGACTAGCGGTACGTCGATAATACTGAGTAGCATATTCATGAGCTGACTTTGAACCCCAATAGGCCCTTTCCGGGCGCGCTTGATCAGGGCGACGAGGGCACCGAACACCGCATTGAGCGGTCCATGGATGTCATGGACGCCGCACGCCGTTCTGCGTAGGTGCAAGCCATCTTCCCGCTCTCATTCTTGGGGGCGGTGACATCCTGCTGATCAGGAATGGCGAGGGCACCGAGCATCGAATTGAGCGTGCGGTCGTGTTGAAGGAACAGAGCATAGAATTGAGCGTGCGTGCGGTCGAGTTGAGGGCACTGAGCAATGTGGATGTGAGGTCTGCCGAGGCCGGAGCCTGCAAAGCTGTACAGAGGGACACGCAGTGGAAGTCTGCAAGATCTTCTTGCACTGGCAAAGCAGGCGACGTCAACATCGCATTCCGAATCGCGACCCCAAGACAAACCTTCCTTTCCCAAACCTGAACCAGATTTGCTATCACAACTATATTTGCTCTTCACTATCCTTTCCTCGACCTCAAGCCCCGCTCGTGTTGAAATTACAAGACGCGAAATACCACGACGCGCTTCGAGGACCGTGGGAAAATCGCCTGCCACAACTTCAGTACGAGGCCATGGGGAGCGTCAACATCACTTGCTCACAAGTAAACTCAGACCACAACCCAACTTTCTCTTTTTTCGACCTCATCACAATTTGCTCTCATTTGTGTTTGCTATTCCCTGAGGTATGTCCCCCTTCTCTTTGTCCTGTTTCCCCTCGGGCCACTTCACTCCACGTTCCTCTGCGTCCCCATTCAGCGTCTGACATTCGCCCAGATAAACTCGAAATCGATGACCGTGATAATGAGCCGCGACAGCATCAAGGTCAAGGACTAAGTTCTGTCTGCTGATTTACGCTTTCAGCCACAAGTCTCAACTGCAAATGACGCATCTGGCTCACAACTTGGACGTTATACCGCTACAGCTTGAAGCTGGTGACAAGTTACTGGGTGGCGACGGTGAAGTCACGCCTTTCGCAGTGAGGTCGGCAGAGCCAACAACACCGCTAGGACGAGCACAGGGACGTGGAAGTGGCCGTCAAAATCGCTTGCTCACAAGTAAACTCAGACCACGACCCAACTTCCTCTTTCTTCGACCTCATCACAATTTGCTCTCATTCGCATTGCCTGGTCAAGCTTGAAAGTCGGTATTCTGATAATGCACGGCAATGGTATCAAGGATGAGCATTTGTATGGGAAAACAAGAAAATCGACTCACGGCCACCAAACCACAAAACCATTTTGCACGCATTTTTCCAAGACTGCATATGGACATGGAGGCGACGCGGTCGTCAAGGACGAGGATATGGAGGAAGGTGACAGCGACGCAGTTGTCAAAGACGAGGATATGGAGGAAGACGACAGTGCCGTCGTAAAGGATGAGTGCATGTATGTCTGGTGCTCCAAACGCCAATTCGACAAAGCGGGTGCCGTGTACGGCCATTTCCATATCGATATATGTTGACAGCAACTGAATCTGTGTGCGAAGAGGTTGTCCGGTGGTCGGTGAGGACAAGCGGTCTGTAGCTAAACAAGAAACATTCATTCTCACACAGTTCTGTCTGCACTGCTCTCTTCCGTGACCCCAACAACTTTTGCGATGTGATATGCCAACTTCAATCTACACACTTCCTTCTTCCTCATGCGACAGCATCCATCATTTTATTGCATTCATTCCGCATCAGTGACACTTCCGGTGTATTTCCTGTATTACCGGGGTTTTTACAGCCCCTACAGAAACATTGCGAAGGCTCTAATGTGCAGTGTCCGCAGCGCTCCAATATGATTCACCCAACTCCGCCATTCTTGCGCCCTCTACATTCACGAACACGACATCAGCACGGAACCAGATCTTCCTGGTGCCTGAAGCATACGAGACACGATTCTGTACCGTCGGCCAAGTTTGGGCCACGCCTCTCGGCCACTACCGCTTCTTCACTGTTGTTCGAACAGAGGGCACGAACCTCCAATGAAGCGCCGCCAGTCAACAAAGAAATACTCAGCTTGGCCTCAACATCGAAATCGACGACTTGGTATTTGTATCCATGGATAGGACTTGAGAGAAATATTGCCAAGGTACGCGCCTCACAAGTTCATGTTGTATAACATCTAATGGTTGCATGCAGGGCTTATCCCTCATCACAATAACATGAGCGATCCCATGCCCGACAGCTCCTCTTCAGCACAGAACACCCATCGATTGGTAACCGCTCTCCCTCCACATTCACAGCATGGCATCGCTCTTCTCGAGGGATAGTCACAACACACGATCCTTTTCACAACATCATGCACCCTGAGATCCATCTTGCCACGACTCAAGATGCCCGACGAGGAGTTCAAGTCTCCAGTGCCGACGACTCCGGCCAAATCTTGAAGAGTCCCCGATCCTAAGCACACAAGCACTTCATCGTTTCATATCCCCTCGCCGTACCGACACGTTCATTGCCCACTCGACGGGTAGTAAGCATCTCCAAGCAGCGAAATAATGGAATCAACTCCACCGCCCATCTCACTCGCGATACCTTGTATCACAACCCATGCGCGAGATCGAGACTGCCAATGGGTGGTGACTATCGGAAGCCTACGTTCTTGAAGCACGGTGCCGACAGGCCAGCCCAGTTTTATGAGCAACAATCACTGACGATGCCGATCGCTCTCAGTCATTCATGTCAAACCTGGATCATGGAAAGGATCATTCACGTTATAGATGGCAAGTAAGGATGGTGGCAGAATTGGGGCGGACATGTCGGTGCAGCTGTTCTTGAGTGTCGCCCAAGTGTGCGTCACATATCACCAAGGGACCTCGCGCGGTCAAGCTCAACTCAATTCGAGTCCAGATAAGTCCTGCTCATTGTCATAATACGTATTTGTTTTTCAATTCTACCTAGTCTGCAGTTTAGCGTCTCAAAGGAAATTTGTCGCACTGTTGCTGCACCACTCCATCTGAGTTGTTGATGTTACACTCCCCCTGTTGTGTTGTTGTCCTAGTAGGAGCACAGCGCTCAACTTTTAAAACGCGCACCAGCCGAAGGGTCGGTCTTACACAATACATCCGGCTTCTCTCACTTTGGTCAGCGATGTCAACCATACAAGAATTCAATCTCTCAGCTATTCTTTAGCCCGTAATAGCCAGCCTAGTTGCTTTTCGTAACTGTCTAGGGTAGTCGGTACCACAAACTGCACGACCAAGACATGTGTCCTAAATTACAGGCTGTGAATCAGCTGTAATTTATTGAGTGGCTTTCTGGCTCCATGTCTGCTCTGGTGAAACACATGAATCACTTTTCAACGAGTCAAAGTCCAGGCAGTTTGATCAGTTCGTGATCAAGTCTCTAAGATTGATAAGATTGATAACGGTCTCTGACTGACACGGAATTTTGTCCGACCTCGGCATACAATTGTGGGGTAAGATTCGAAGCATGACCCATGACGTCCAGTGGGATCGCGACGGACCAGTCTTAGTTGACGTGATTCATTCACCAACTCTATTCTTATCTAGTTATTTCAACCATGAAACCTCCCTAAACCCTCCCTCCTCAAACATTCTACACCCTCATCATTATGTCGTCTCCCGTCCCCGACGACACGCGCCTCGACGCCGACCAAATCTCCACCCACAGCTCCTACGCCTCGTCCTCCGACTCATCCTCCCGCGCGCGACGAAACAAGGAGAAGCAAGCCCTCCGCCTCATCGCCTTCATCGCAGCAAACATCATAGCCCTCGCCTGCGGCTCCATCGTCGTATTCTCCCTCTACGCGCCTCTTCTCCAGTCCCGCCTGCACTACACGCAGTTCCAGGTCAACGCCGTCGCTATCTCTGGCTCTGTGGCGCTGTACCTTCCTATTTCGCTCATCGGGTATATCTGCGATCGTGTTGGGCTAAAACCGCTTGCGCTGGGGGGAGGAATCCTCTTTGGGAGTGGGTATGGCATCGCAGCGGGTGTTTATCGCAAATTGGATCTGGAGTATCGCAGTCATCCTGGATATCGTGTCAATGGAGACTGGTCCGTTCCGTTTCTAATGTTTGCCTTTGTGTGCATCGGTATCGCGACTTGTGCGCTTTACATGGCTTCTGTGTCATCTTGCGCCAAGAATTTTGGAAAAGGTCGTTATAGAGGATTGGCGCTTGCTACGCCGATTACTTGTTTTGGATTGAGTCCCATGTGGCTGAGTCAAGCGGGAACCCGTCTGTTCACTGAGACGCGGGCAGACGGGTCCAAGGGTGACTTGGACGTATTCCGCTTCTTCCTCTTCCTCGCCGTCTTGACCTTCTCCATGGGTATGCTGGGCACATTCACATTACGTGTCGTGGATGAGGACGAGCTTATCGATGAGGCTATTGAGGAGCTGGAGCAGAGTGGTTTACTCGATGGGAGCTCTCTACTCAGCAGGTCCGAGAGGACTTACGGTGCGACGGGTGATGAGACGGAGGGTTCAGCATTACTTGATCCGTCCAAGGACAATGCGAAGTGGAAGAAGAACTGGGTCCTCAACGCTGAAACGCGTTCGTTCCTGTCTGACCGCACCATGTGGCCGTTTGCTCTGGCATTCCTCCTGATCGTGGGACCAGGCGAGGCTTTCATCAACAACCTGGGCACAATCATTGGTACACTGACACCACCTGAGATGGAAGGTCTAAGCCATCGCACTTCAGCGGCGACACATGTGTCCATCTTTGGTGTCACAAACACTGCGTCTCGTATCTTCATCGGTACTCTGACTGATCTTCTAGCACCATATCCCCAGACACAGCATGTTCAAGCACCGCATGCTCGCTCGGCCGTGAGCAACCGCTTCTCCATCTCCCGCGTTGCCTTCATGGCCTTCTTTGCAACACTCCTCTCAATCGGTCTCTTGATCCTCGCATCCGGCCTCGTGCAAAACCACGCTGAGCGCTTCTGGCTCGTCTCAGGTCTTGTGGGCGCAGGCTACGGTGCAATCTTCAGTCTTACACCCTTGATCGTCACAATCATCTGGGGTGTTGAGAACTTTGCTACGAATTTCGGTATCATCGGTATGCTTCCCGCAGCAGGTTCTACATTCTGGGGACTCGTCTACTCAGCGACGTATCAGAACGGCGCGAACAACTCAAAGTCTGCGCCCGGAGGCGAAGAGCGCGGTGATTTGTTCTGCTACGGTGAACAGTGCTATGCTCCGACTTATTGGGCTGAGACTGTTACGGTGTGGGTTGCTGTCGGGTTATTGATCTGGGCCTGGAAAGGGAGAGGGGATGGTCCCAGCGTGGAATTGTGATTTAGCATGTTATCATCTCGGCATCTCATCATCTTGGCGTTTTGGATAGACAGCATACGTGGGTCGGTCTACCTAGTTCATCTCATAGCAGCATATTTCTGATATCATCGAATACATAGCGTTCCTTAGCCTGCCGTTGTTCCGTTCGTCAAAGCTCCCTGCATGCAGCTTACCCCGGATTTCAGACCAGACTCCACCACTATCATTTGACCAGGGTGCAAGTTTCCCGCGGCCAACTTCCCCTCACTCTGATAACTTATCGTCTCGGAGCCCAAGCTTAGCAGCCGATCAGCACGGATCTCAAATTTGACAACCGTAGCTCTAAACTATGTGCATCAGCGTTCCCACTTGGTTCCTTGCAAGTCATCCAGATAGGAAAGTCTCGGGGAACTAATCCGGGGAACTTGGACGTTAAGCCCGACGGAAAAGTGTCAATGCTTGTTATCTAAATAGCACGATCGTGTAGGTAGCATGGCTCGAGATTAGATGCTATCATAATCGAACATGGCTGAACGCAAGGGAAGTTCGTGGACGTGGTTGGCTGCATTGCCTGTCCTCTTGGCCGCTGCCTTTACAGCGTATCCCGATGTCTTTGGACATTCTGGACCAGAGGCGTTGCCTTCTGTGAGGATTAAGCAGGGAACCGTCATTGGAAAGTTTGTTGATGATGGGACGTTTCCTGAGCCGTTGGAAGGATTCATGGGGATTCCGTATGCTGTGCCTCCGGTTGGTGAACGACGGTTCAGACCTGCTGAGCCTGTGGGAGCGAGCAATGAGACGATTGAAGCCTATTATCTAGGACCAAGGTAAGTTCTCAAGACATCTTGTTGAAGTGCACACTGACGTTTGAAGATGTCCTGGCATACAACTCGTTCCCTTCCTCAAAGACCCTATCCTCGGTCCAGATTATGAATCAGAGGATTGTCTCACCATCAACATCTGGCGCAAGAAGGGCCATACACCAAGCAAGGGAAAACTCCCTGTCGCTGTTCTTATTCCGGGAGGAGCGTTCAATCGTGGTGCTGCAAGGATGCATAATTCTCATACCATGCTTGCTTTCTCGGAAGAGCCGTACATCGCTGTTAGCATGCAATACCGCATTGGTGTATTCGGTGGACTGAATACTGAGTTGACCGCTAACGAAGGTCTGTTGAACCTTGGGTTGAAGGATATGTATGTTGCGCTTGAGTGGGTTCAAGAGAACATTGCTGCGTTTGGAGGTGATCCTGATGATGTTACCATCATGGGACTGAGCGCTGCAGCTCATGGTGTAAGTGGCCTCCCTTTTTGGCTCAAATAGGTACTAACAATCACAGATCGGACATCTTATTATGGACATCAATCAGCCCAAGAACCTATTTCACAAAGCAATCCTGGACTCAGGAGCTCATACCGCCCGCGCAGTCCATCCGCCAAACGCTGCCCTCAACACACAGCACTTCCGGGAACTTCTCGACCTGACGCCTTGCTCACACTTTAAGAATCTCAAAGACCCCAAGATCCTTACTTGCCTTCGAAGTCTTGCCTCAGAAACTGTGGACAAAGCAGGAAAAGAGGTGTTTAGACGTTCAGACCCTTCTATCCGTTGGGCATGGCAGCCTGTCATCGACGGAGATGTCATTTCACGCCGACCCATTGAAGCATGGAAGTCTGGCAAGTTCCATAGAGTTCCCATCTTGACGGGCTCAGCTGCAAATGAGGGTGCTTTCTACGTTCCCCGAACGGCCGACAAACCTGAGGATTTCACCGGCTTCTTCCGTGAGCTTCTACCACATCTTACGGCCGCTGAAGTCGCGGAACTTGAGAAGCTGTATCCTGATCCTTCCACAAACCCTGACTCACCACATCTCGACACTCGTGGTATTCCTGGCGTAGGATCACAGTATAAACGCCTCGAGACAGCATATGGCCACTACGCATATACATGCCCCGTACGCCAAACCGTGATCTGGTCAACATACCACCCCAGCGCGCAACCCGGATATCTATACCACTGGGCCCTCAACAAAACGGCTCTCTTCGGCGCCAACCACGGTGATCAAATGCGATATCAGACGTTTAACCGTGAAGTTCGAGAGATTTCACCTGCGCAGAGAGAAGTAGCTGGACAGTTCCATGCGTACTGTACTAGTTTCATCACGAAAGGTGATCCGAATGCTATAAAGGGCAAGTTTGCGCAAAGACCGTATTGGACTTCGTTTGAGGGCGGGAAGGGAAAGACGATGTTGCTTGGGAGGGGGAATGATGAGAGGGCTGGGGGGACGGGGGTTGGGAAGGCAGCTGAGTTGGTTAAGTTTACGTGGGGCGACGAGCAGTGTGAGTTTTGGTGGAGGGTTTCGTCCAAGTGGGAGGACTAAGATAGACAGAGCATTGAATGAGACTAAGCTGTTGATCTTGAGTACATGACTCTGTAGACCAAGTGACGGTGTTAAGTCCGGAGAAATAGACATCGCCTCGACTAACCCATGTCGACCCCATCTTGCCAAGAAGTCCCAGGGTCAGTAACCTAGCATCGTGCATAACCATCTCGTCACATTCTTTTACGTAAAGCCAGCAACAAAGTGGAATACCCCAGATTTCACGCACAGGTTCCCGAGTCATCACTGAGTCCGGGGTAAACAGGGCCAAAGACCAAAGCTTCAATTGACTCTAACGCACACTAACTAAACACCACTCATGACATCATAAAACATCTCCCACGACTAGTAAGAGTATCGGAAGTTGGGGTTCTCAAAGTCAGTGAGATCCTGCAACACCGCATTCTCATCCTCCACAACGGGACCTTGAGCGTCACGAAGACGGTTTCGGCGGATGAGCACGAAACGAAGAGCAATCGCAATGGCAACTTGGCCTGCTACACAGCCAATAATGAGCTTGCAGCCGGTCTGGTAGATTGGTGCTTCGGAGCCAATGAAGCCGTGGGGACCGATGATGTTGCCGATGCAGTAGGCGAGGAATACAAAGGCTGTGGCGGTGGTTCGCTTGGTGTAGCCGCCGACGTTTGAGGCGGGCATTTGAAGGGCGACGATGAGAGCTCCGACGAAAGAAGCGCACTAAACTGTTAGAAAGAGTTCACATTGAGGGGGGGATTGGGGACTTACCATGTAGTAGCCAGCAAGAAGACCGCCCTTGTTGGAGCGAGGAAGTTGCCAGAACAAGGTAACAGCAATAAGCGTGGGCAGAAGCCAAACACACATAACGATCGTCCTCACATTCTTGAACTTGGACGCGACATACGGTCCCGTAAACATGAAGATCGCGTTGCAAGCACCGTAAGGAATGCCATACGCCGTCGTCAACAGCGCATCATGCGTGAACCCCTTAACGATCAACTTGGAAAAGTTCGCAATACCTCCGTTGATGACTTCGTTCAACAGCACAAAGAAGAACAGCAACCAGATCTGCGAATCCACAAAGACCTCCCTGATCTGATTCCACTTGATCTTTCTGTTAAACACACCCGTCTTGTTCCTCGCGCTCTGCGCAATAAGCATCGCACGCTCCTCAACGCTGAATCTCTTGGCAGTGAGGATGTTGTTGGGCAGGTAGAAGAACAGGATCACACCCCAGCAGATCGTTAATCCGCCGCAGAGCACGTAGATAGTCCGCCAGACATCCCATCCCTTAGATTGGCCGACGCCGTAGAACAGAATGCCGCCAAACATGGCGCCGAAGCCGTTGAAGCAGTAGAACAGACCTGCGCGCGCAGGCTGTGTCTCGCGACGAAACCATTGCGAGACGATGAGCATAAAGGCTGGTGTGATGACAGCTTCAAAGGCACCCAAGAGAAAACGACAGACTGCGAGACCGGCGAAGTTCTGGCATGCTGCTGTGAGGCAGAGGATAGTTCCCCAGGTGATGACGAAGGTGCTGACGATGGTGCCGGTTGGGAGACGCTGTGCGAGGTACGAGGCAGGCCACTCGGCGACGAGGTACGCAAAGTAGAAGATGGACGCCATCCAGGAGTATTCGTCTGAAGTCATGCCTGTCGTTGAGAAGAGGTCGAAGACGGCGGAGTAGCCGAGGGCTTGCTTATCGACATATTGGAGGAGATAAGTTCCGCAGAGGAGCGGCATGAGTGACCAGTCGACTTTCTTGCGGAGTTTCTTGAGGGCGTCTTCATCAGCCATGAGCTCGCTTAGGCGCGAGTGAGCGATGCCATGTTGCTGGAGGAACAGTTCTGCCTCGTCAAGGTCAGTGATGGTGCCGTTCTTGATATCAGCCTCGACATCGTCGTGGTCAAGAGGGATGATCTTCTTGTCCACCTCAATCTCGTTCTTAGTCTCAGCCATGATGGATATTGCAATTTGTGATCAGAGAGGAGATGCGGTCTCATCCTGCTGAACAGCGACAGCGCGCCCTTTTTGAACCCGGGGGCGATTATACGATTCATGATCTGGGGTATCAGTGGAGCAAGTTGCGATAAGTTGGGTGGAGGTGCTGAGATACCGCTAGCCAGGGGTGCATCCACTGTTCTGAGATAGGTAAGTTAACTAAAAAATAACTGGGATGCGGGGGAATGGCCTGAGATGGGAGATGTTTTCCCGCGGAAAATAAAAAAAGAGGGCGGTGGAGAAAACGGAGGCTAGAATTGGGAGCGAGAGAGGAGATAGGATGTTAGGTCTGGAGATATCGTGGGATTGAGAGATAAAAGGCGTGTTGTATATCTGATAACTAGACGAGAGATGGTCTGATGATGGTTGTGATAGGGAGAGTTGAGTGCGTCATTCATTGATTAAGGCAGTGGGAGAGTGGTGTTGGATCTAGGATGGAGATGGCCAAGAGATGCGTGAACGTAGTTGAACATTGAACATTGAACATTGAGCATTGAGCATTTACAGCAACATTCGATGTAACATGGCAGGGATTTAGCCAGAGTATCAGTTCTCACCGTCCTCGATTCGCCCAACAGTCTCAAAGATCACCCATTTCATCGTCTATCTCATTTTATACTCCCATCCCAAAACCTCAACCCACTAACAACACCATGCTCACCCATAATCAACCCTCAAGACTCCAAACCCTCTTCCCAGCAAACCACGTCTCCCTAATCTCCGCCTTCAACAACGTCCTACTATCCCACTCCATATCCGCCACAACCAGATCCGCAAACTTACCCACCTCCAGCGTCCCAACCCTCCCATCCTGAAAAACACTCCTCGCCGCGCCCTGCGAGCCCGCAACAACAGCCTCGCAGACACCCAGCTTGAAATGCTCATTCACCACCTCCTCACACTCTGGCTCCCTCGCCGAACGTCGCGTCGCCGCTACGTACACGTTGTGCAGGGGGTTCCACGGTGCCGTGGGACTGTCGCTGCCGAGCGCGAGGAGGGCGCCTGAGTCGGCGAATTCACGGTATGCGAAGGCGCGGTCGCGACGGGTGCCGATGAGGCGTGGCCATGCGCGTAGGATGGCTGGGTCGGCGTGGACGGGCTGGATGGAGGCTGTGAGGCCGAGTTTGCCGAGACGTTGGGCGTCTTCGGGGGATGAGACCTCGAGATGTTCGATTCGGTGGCGGGATCCTGGCTTGCCGTACTTCTCGAGCATGTCGACCGCCATGTGGATCGCTGCATCGCCGATGGCATGAAGCGCTATTTGGATTCCTGCATCAGCGGCCTGTTTGACAACAGGTTCAAGATCTTCTCTTGACCAGAAGGGCGGCGGTGATGCGACTGAAGAGTATGGCTCTGAGAGATATGCCGTGCAGGCGTCGATGATGCCGTCGCAGATGATCTTGATGCCCGCGATGCGAAGATCAGGCGATGTCTCCAGACTATACTGCTTCGCAAGTTCAATCGCCCTATCAACCTGCCTCGTGCGTTCTTCAACTGTATCAGCAGGCTTGACGATCCAATACGCCGTTACACGCATCGCCACATCGGGATGTCTCCTCTTCAGCTCAACAAGACTCTCCCAGCTATATTCATCCATCGCCATCTCGATGATCCCTGTGTATCCTGACGAATGGTACGCTTTGAACGCAGCGAGCATACACTCAATGCGCTCCTCATTCGACGCTAGCTGCGCAAGTGTAGGCCAGACAATCGACAAGATGGACGCTTCGCTGAGAACACCAGATGGTTTACCGTTCTCATCCCTCTCGATGATACCTCCAGGCGGGTCCTCCAGATCAGCGACCTTCATCTCCTCCAAGCCCGCTGAATTGCACCATGTCGAGTGCATGTCCTTTGTATCAACATAAATCGGCCTCTCATCAATCTCATCCAGAATCTTGGCCGTCACTCCATCTGGCGTCATGGAGTGCATCCATCCCTTTGCCATGATCCGCGGAACATCCGGATTCGCCTTTGCATACGTGCGCAGCTCATGAAGAATATCCTCCAAATTCTTACACCCCTCCAGCGCAATCTTCCTCAGCGACTGGCCCAGTAGCAAAAGATGCATATGCCCATCCACAAACCCCGGTAGAACCGTCTTTCCCTCGAGATCCTGCGTGACAACATCATCCCCCGTGACTTTGGCCTGCACTTCATCCTTTGTACCGACGGCTTGAATGATGCCGTCTTTTATGTACATGCTCTCAGCAAAGGTGGGTTCGTCGGCCAAACTGGCGACAGTCCTCGAGAGGATCTTGCCATTGATGAAAAGAGTCATACTGCTTGTGGTGGGTGATCAGAACAGGTTTTTTTTTGTGGCAGCGCCTTGGGTAGGTAGGCACTTTATATAACCACGGGCCTTGTTGATTTGGGCCGCGTCCATGCGGGAGCCACTCAACAAGTGGGCTAGATGTGCCTATCACCAAATTCGGGGCTTGATGGTGGGGTGAAGAACCGTCCAATGTGAGATGCGCTGTGAGACAAATGCATGCAGTTTGATATGGCATTTACTGATAGGTCCTTTACACACGTGTCTTTTCTCTTCTCTCTGCAGAGATCTTCATCAAAACACAATTACAACGCATCCTCATGTTTGAGATTATTGTGCATTTACATGTACAACCTCGGCATCGTCATGTCCGGCACCGGCCTTGAACTCGTGGGGACCCTTGATTTTAACCTGTCATCGTTTACATGTCTAATTGGCTCCTTTTCATGTAACAACGGGTCCGTGAAAATCGCTCACCGAGACGATCTTATCAGATGGAACGTCATCTGATCTGATCTAATGCACGCAATTCGCAACAGGTTTTCCAAGACCGAGGTCTGGGTATTTCGCCTCCACCGTCTTACTTCTGTGCCGCTAAGCAGAATGTACCCTTCCCGGAAATAAGATCTCGTCTTGTAAGGATACGTGCTTCGACTGTTACATTGGATGAATTAATCTAGAGCGAGACGTTTCATCCAGGATGTTGCTGGTGTTGTTGAGTAGGGCTCGAAACTTGAGTCTAGAGCTGAGTCTATGCTCTGATGGGCACCACGCGTGAAGCGACGAAGGTGCTATGGCTGTGGCTCTCGAGCCCAATTCGAGGAACCTATCGTGAACCCAGAGTGTGACTGTTCTTTTGAGTGCCATCGCTACCTCTCCCCATCAATGCAAGTCTTATGGGGCCAATACCACCAGCAAAGGACAATCTCAACCATAAGATAACTGGTAAATGGTCGTGTCAGGCACTGTAGGCGCACACACAGTCCAGCTCAACTCCTTCGCGGACCTCGACGCCGTAGCATTGAGTTCGATACTCTGGCAACTCCACGTTTCTCCTATCCCTAAACACGCATGCCATCCTCAAACATACCGATCCCTTCAAATGGAACTTTGACGTAGTAGTCTATACGGTCGGTCGAAGGGATCCTCCTCGACTAGAACTTCATGACGTGCTCTGAAAACCCCCATATCAGTCGACTCTCGTAGTTTTGACTCCATCAACAGTTCTCCCATACTTAAAGAGCATGTAAATTCTTGTTGAACCTTCGGAGTGCGCAGCTCGAGAAGGTGGCGGTCACACGCGATGCTGGACGTATCAAGGCTTTTGGAGGGGCCGTTCAAACTTGGAGAGCGATGGTGCTTTTAAGGGCTAATTGGGTGGTAGAGAAGTTGGGAAGCTTTTTATTACGTGTTCTGTTGCGATTTTAATGGCTGGGCGTTCGGGAGGCTTAAAATTAATATCGTGGATGAGCTTGTTGCCGTGTTAAGTTTATTTGACGAACTCTGTGACGATCACGCAACAAGTCGATTAATTCGTTAATGCGGGGTTCTTTATATAGATACTTGTAACTACACCCCTTTCGTGCTGGGAAAGATGTCAAATTGACCTCAAAGAAGTCACATGGTCGTTTTGTCTGAACAAAGAACATCGTGGGTTGACAACAACCTCGAATGCGGAGATGGGCTTTGCAATGACCTGACAACGGACACATCACGTTATACAGACAGACGATGTCGACAAAACAGTAACATCTAATGTTGCTGTATAACTCCCGCGATCCTTCCAGGTTGAGAGATGTCAGTGGCCCCTATTCCTCATTGACCATTGCAGTTTGAAGTACAGCCGTTGGCCTTCATCGCTACACCAAACCCTGTAAGCTCTCTACCTCTCGCCGTCTCAGATCGTAACTAACAACACAAGCCCGACTTCCAAAATGACTGTCGAGTTCGAATGCGGCTTCAGCATCTATCCTCCTCTCCCCCCAACACCCTCCAACCAATCCCTCTACAGTCTCTTCCTCGCCCGCCTCAGAACAACATTCCCCTCCCAAGTCCAACCCTCTACCTCCCGACCGCTCCTCGTTACCGACGCCGGCAACGCCTTCTACTACTTCACGTTCCCCCAGCATCCTAAAATCCCCGCCAATCCTGAACACTGCAACTACTTCCTGAGTTTTCGCCTTAGCTTCGGAAACGGTGGTCTACCACGAGAAGTCGCTGTTAATCATGTCCTCGAAGTGTTCGTTATTGCGAAGGAGTATTTTGGTGAGAGGGTGAGGTACTGGAATGGGATGCATAGGATGCGGTGTAATAAGCAGTGGGGGTACTATACACTTGCGGATGTTGAGGAGGCGGAGACGGAGGTCAGGAAGTTATGCAGGAGTATGGACTTTAAGGTTGCTGTGATGGAGACAGTGGTGGAAACGCTGGATGAGAATCATGTCGTGGAAGTTGGACCGCTCGCTCTGCTTGGCTAGGTCTTCTTGTCTACAATTACACTGGAAATATGTCTCAGTTACCTTCGATCACACGTCCCACAGCTACACCCATATTCCGATAAGCGTTAATTTGCAACTTTGCCTTCGAGATGAGGTTAAGTCGTCATGCGCTCTCTCAATGATAGCAAGCGACAGACGGACCTTGGTCGTACCTTAGGCAATGTCAATTTGCTGCAGCGGTATAGTGTTTCATATGTCCTTCCTATTCACTACTGAATCAGTCAGCAGAGACTGCAACTCCTGATGGAGCGCTCCACCGTGCTTTGCCAGTAACCTCCTTACCTGAGGGGTATCTCTGGACCATCTAACGTAGGCAAGATATCTTAGTATCAGGCTTCTTCTTGTCGTCAACCCCTTTCTCAACTTGTACTTGCGGCTCCGTTGAACGATTCGTAAAGCATGCCCTCGTACTCTTCAACATAATTTTCCAGTCCCGACCGCACACACAAGACTTTACACTTAACTGTAGCACGGGCAATCCTGAGCATCACTGTGGTGATCCCAAGTAAGGCGTCCCTAGAGAGACAGGTATTGAGAGTTGTGCATAAATCCCTTGCTCAGACACATTCGAGCTCAAAGCCTTCGCCTCCTTGCACGAAATAGCCGGGACCTCGTCAGTCAGACTTGGGCGTAACGCTCTGGTGAAGCTCAAAGATCCTGAAGGATGCTGGACGGTAACATTGGGGTGTCAGCAATTGTGCGCTACTGTTTACTTCATCCTGCCAATTCTTCCTTGTGTTGGAGCCACCCGACGATTTCCTGTCTACTTCTCATGCAAGTCCCAGTCACAGGCAACCTGATGATTCAGCTGTACTTTGCACCCGCATCCCTTCTTTTGCGGGCTTCAACAATGCTGAGCCGTCCATTTATCAGTCTTGTTTCCATTGTCTTTGCGAATATACGGTCATACTTTGTGCACATCGCAAGCATTTCGGACTCTGGATGCACACACTTAGTGATAACTTGACATGCCATCATTCATAATTCTAAACAAACGGGATGCAAATAACTGACATAGCAATGCATCTGTACTTTAGCAGGTAAAAAGGGGGTAAGAGTTAGTTCGACGACTTGATCACAACTGACGACGTCTTGGTGGATGCGAAGGTTTGTTCATGATCCTTAATTTATGGTTCATCTTTTGAAGCAAGATTTGTAGATTAGAGTGTCGCAAGTTTGGTCAATTCAGCGACATGCTTGTTCAAGCCTCGACACTAAGAGCAAAGTATACATAAATATAAAAGCTAGAGCAAACAGCTTAGCAGTTGCCAGCGCCAAGCAGGAGCGCAAAGCATTGCTGCTCAACCATCAACTTCCATATCCCTCAACTCCATCTCAGCTCTCCATCCTCATCCTCACTCTCATAAACACATTCCTTCACCTCAACAACCACAGTCATCATGTCCTTCGAGTGCGGCTTCGATATCTTCCCCGCCCTCTCCCCTACCGCGGAGAACAAAATCCGCTACGCCGAATTCCTCGACGACATAACTGCCGTCTACAAGACCGACGAAGAACCCCGCCTGCTCATCCTCCCCTCCGACGCTGACTTCCCCAAATTCCTCGACAAGTGCTTCGTCCACTTCGTGCTCACCAACAACCCGCGCATCCCCGCCGACCCCAACAACTGCGACCTGTTCTTCAGCCTGCGCACCTCGAGCGTCTTCGACGCCGGCGTCTTCGACACCATACACGAGATCGCCAGCATCGCGCAGCACCATTTTGGAAGCCGTGTGCACTTCTGGACCAATAAAAGCGTCATCTACACTAGCGGCGAGGTCACCCGCTCCGAGTGGGAGGTCTCCAAGAGAAAGGATGACTCGGACTGGAAGTGGAAGTGAGACGCGCGCTTGTCTTACCCCGACACTTCCGATTACGATACGCTACTGGAGAGTTTATACGCCCGCATCTGCCGATATTGCGCGGCAGTCATGGCATAGGCTTACTTTTATGGTTTGGGGCTGACGTTGGGACCGAAGGAATGGGAATAAGCACCAGCGTTTGTTATTTTATTAGATCATAAGGCAAAAAGCGACAGATCAGTTCATTCTGATACAGGGATATCATCTCCAGCCAACAACAAAAAAGAAAAAGACAAGTTCAACCATAGCGTGCTCCCATGCGTCCAAATCTCTAGCTAAAATTCACGGTGTCATTTAGAGCAGTGCTACTGGGAACGCATTAGCTTTGGCATTTGGGTTAAAGTGAATGTCTCGCTGACCTGATCGAGCTTCCCAGGACTTGTAGGGGTCGGCTGGCTTTTTGGTAGGGTCGACTGAACCTGCGAGCTTCCTCTGGATCTTTTCCTTGAGCGAAGGTTTATGAGGTGCTGTTTCAAGACCTGATTTCTTAGTGAGAGTGATTGAGAGGATGTGAATGAGACATACCAGGCTTGGTACTTGTTGAAGGCTTTGTTGTGTCAACGAGAGTTGTCTCGGAGACGTTGGCGTTGTTGTATGTAGGGTTCGACATGTTGAAGATGTTGTGTGTTGTTTTATAAGTGTGTACACAGTAATGTAGAGTGTTTCTTTGAGTGTAGTGTAAATGTTTTGCAGACTGTAAACTGTAATGATGCTGTTGTATCTTGATCTGATGCCTCAAATCTCGGGGACACAGCTTCTACTTATACTCGAGACAGAACAATCGATTGAGTCACAAACGTTAAAAAATGACATCTCAGCGCCCTTGAAATGGATCACATCTTGTCAGCCCTGCATGCTCCAAAACTTCGATCCGACTCCGAGTGACACATTCCGTTCCGCACTCTGTATCGCATCACCCACTCCGCGTGCCAAAAGTAGTATAAACCCCTGTAAGCCGAGCTGAACCAAGTGGGGACCGAGCCCGACTCTCCATTATTCTCGAGCCGAGTCCCTCGAGTTCGAGCCGAAGCCACTCATTGTCAAGCCGAGTCCACGAAACTCAGCCCGAGTCCACCAAGTCAAGCCGAGTACTCTATTGTCAGGCCGAACCCCACACTCTATTTCCCAACCCCGACATCCAAAGCAACACTCTCCGTTTTGAGGCCGATATCTCAAGCCGAGAATCTAAGATTTATCATCATCGGATTCATCAGCATTTCAATGGCGCCATGTCAACGGCCCCTCTCCTCCTACGCCTAAACGGTCGCCCGCAAGCCTGCGATCCATGTCGAGTGCGGAAAGTAGCCTGCGACCACGGCCAGCCAACCTGTTCACGCTGCAGAAAGCGGAACGAGACCTGCGTCTACACCGTTTCGGGCGCCACTGTCAAGAAGCAGCGGCTTCGGTCCCCCGTCCGCACCGAGCATCAACCAGCACCAGCACCAAGCACTGACTCAACGCCTTCACCCGCCGTGGCTCCTGGCTATCTCGGCTTCACCAGTCACAATGCTGTCTTTGAAGAAACGCGCAACAGCCTCTCGCTCGTCCACGGGCCCCCGGTCGAGGTTGTTGAGCCGAGGGCCCCGAGGGGTAGAAGTGTGATTGACCTCCCGCCTCACTTGAGGGAGATGAGTCTTTATGTTCTTCGGTGTTTACCTCAATCTCAACATGATGTTATGGCGCACAGACTTCACTGTCTCACAGACGGATGGATCTTCAGAGCCATTCAGGAGATTATAGACACGCTTCACGGAGACTGGGGACGGTATCTCACATCGCGAGATGATGCGGACCTGGATATCGTGGCGCGTCATGTAAGCCATAACACGGCACGGCCTTTGCGCGATGAGCATTCGAGTGCAAAGGCTTGGACCGATCAGTTCACGGGGAGTAATATTCGGTGGGAGTCGGTTGGGTTGATCTGGACGTACTGGGATGGCTCGCCGAGTTTTGATGCGCTGGTTGTGGTCAAGTGTTTGGGGTATTGCATTGAGCTGGCGAGACATTTCACACCTGGGAATGACATTATGCTGTATCTTTGCTACCGACGAGTCACCACTGAATCTCTCGTCTCAGGCGATGCAGGTGAGTTGATGTGCATACCATGAGCTGAGTCTCGCTGACAATCGCAGGTTTGACATGCTGGCGCTACTTTGCAGAGACTGTCGCACTTCTCACATTTCTTGGTCGACACGTCGGGTCAGAAGACACAAGCTACATCCCCTCTCTCTGCTCCGAACACAGACGTCGCATCACCGCTCGTGTCTTCAACATCGACAAAGTCCTCGTCTCCTTTACCGGCCGTCCACCGCTGCTCAGTCGTCGCTTCTTCTCATCCCCGCTGCCACTCGACCTGACAGACTTGGACCTTGAGTCCGGCCAAGCTACCATACGACATGCGGTTCAAGAGTTAGATTCCAATGGCTTTCGTCATGTTGGCGATCTGAAAGGATCGTCTATGGTTAGGGCGCGGTCGCAGATTGCTTACATTAAGGATGAGCTTCTTGAGATTGCGCTTGCGAACAACGTCAAGGTCACTTTCGAGAGTCTAACGTACGTCACTCTCTCATGTTTCTGGGTTCTATGCTGACAAGGGTAGTGAGATCAAGGCTCGCGCTGAAAGGACGTATAAGAGCTTCCCGGCCAATCTCATCCATCGACCCGACGAACTCGACGATCCAGACTGCGATGTTCAGAAAGTATACTCCAGAATTCTTATTCGACTAGAACACATGCAGAATCTCTTCTTTGTAGAACGACTGTTACTTCGACTCGGCCACATTGATGAGAACCGATTACTCCCGATTAGCTTCGAGATGGTCACTTTGACACTTCTCTTCTGGACACACCAAGATCGCTTCTCTGGCATGAGACGAGACTTTGAATGGCTTGTAAGTCAAATTCACATCTACACTCCCTTGTATCTCTAACACCTCCAGCTCATGGCTTTTGCCGCTCCGGGCGGCGGTATCCTCTGTCTCGAACTCCTCCGCCCAACATTCCGCGGCACCCATCCCGACTGCCCCAAACTCAGCCGCTCCGCCATAATCCAAAAGCTCAGTCTTCTAATAGGATTCCTCGACTGGGTCCGACCTCCCGCCCCCAACGCCGATCTCTGCGCAGACTGCAAAGCTGTTATACAAGGTGTGCTAGACCACAACCTCAATGCGCCTATTGCAGGTGGAGGAGCGCTGGATACGCTGGATTGGGATATTCCGACGCAGTTGGACTTTAATTTTGATCTTTTGGATACGTTTGATTGGTTAAGGCCTGAGCAGCTGAGTCTCCCTGCGTGAGGTGAGGAAGTTTTGGATTGTGGTGTTGGTCTCGGAGGGAGCTTGGATATGGATCCAGTGGCTGGTGTTTAGCTTGACAGTTTGAAGATTGGTGGACCAGGATGATACCATTTGCTGCTGTTGAGCGGCGGATTGTTCGGGCTCTGATGGAACGATGAAGAGGACGGGCTGTGAGATGTGAAAGTCTTCAAAGCCTTGTTCATCGGGAGCAAAGAGGTTATCTTTCCACATATGATACCATCGACACACACCTTTGTACCCATCAGTCGAACCGAATGCCTTGAGATGTGCTTTCTGCAAATCTTGGGTATACCACGATGCGATGGGAAGTCTGCAGTCTTTACGCACAAACTCCTCCATCTTGCCGAGAGGATGAAACCACGCCTCCCACTCTTCCCGATCGCGACAAAACACCAGACTCATCGCCGCTTCGGCGTTCTTCTCGAGAATTTCTTGTGAACGGAAGTCGGCTAGCCACGGGATGTATCCGAGCATCTCGTACCCCAGAAACTGCTTGGTCATGGTATTGATCATGTCAACGTCGAACGGCGTCCCCAGCTTCGGCGGGCCAACAGCTAGAAATACGAGAGCTTCCAAGCGCGAGGGGTGATAAGCCGCCATTCTCGATAAAAGCGTCGCGCCGAAATCATGGCCGATACCAACGATGGTTTTGAGGTTCAGATGGTCGAGCAGTTCAATGACCTCATCGCCCATGGGCTTGAGACGGTACGCATTCACATCTGTTGGTTTGCTACTTTCACCGTAGCCCAGAAGATCCAGAGCCACAACACCGTAACCCTCGGATGAGAAATGACAGATTTGACGGACCCAGTCTGTAAGGGTTGATGGGAAGCCGTGAAGAAAGAGAAGGGTTGTGGACTGGGAGGTTGGAGGGATGAAGATGTATGAGTATACATTGCCGCTGCGGGCTGTAAATCTCTGTCGCGCGGGTAATTCGAGTGCCATCTTGATATCCTATCAAACATCAATTGATACAGCGTAAAATCGAAGCAATTGAACGGAGTGACGATGTCCCGGAGCTTTATACGCTCGCGGAAAGTTCTCGGATACTTCCTCAAAACCCCACGTCATCCTCACGAATCCTCAATATACCTCTCATGAACCTCCCCATAAAACCTTCTCCCAATCTCCCTATGACTCCTAACCTTTGTCCTCAACTGCGTCTCCCCCCAAGTATCGTACAACCCCCTCACAAACGGATTATCCACCGCTCCCGCCTCACCCGCCTCCTCACCTTCTCCCCATCGTTCAAAATGCTCCTTCAACGAAGTCATCGCCTCATCCCTCGTCAAATCACGTCGCACACCTTGAAAGAACGGAACGCTGAATCGTTCTTTTGGGGATGATAGTACGCGGTGTGTTGTCGCTTTACATACACCGTTGGTGACGACTTCAAATGCTTGGCCGATGTTGACGACGAAAGTGTCCGCGATGGCGGGTACGTCGATCCATGAGCCGGATTTGTTGAGGACTTGGAGACCGTTTACTTCGGGGGATGCTTGGAGGAGGAAGGTCCACCATCCTGAGGAATCTTTGTGAGGACCGACGCCTTGGGATGATGTTGTTGATGCAGGGTAGTGAACCAATTTAAGACGATGTTGGTCGGATATGTACGAGAAGAAGATGTCATCCGGAAGATCAAGAGCTCGCGCAACAAGTCTCAAAAAGCGTTCCCCTAGTAGTGTAAGCTCTTCAATATACCGCGTAACAACACCCTTCAGCTCCGGAAGCGCATTTGGCCATTGATTCGGACCCCTCAACCCATCGTACAGCGGCGCACCATGAGGCGCTCTCTCAAGTTCCGTCGCAAGCTCAACCTGTTCTCTCAGATCCGTTTTCCCAGCTGTAGTTTCTGTCCCAGCAGCGCTGTATCCCAAAAAGTGCGGTGAATTTTCCAAGGCGATTTCTTGTTTTGCTTCTGGGGAGAGGGCGAAGAGATCTGGGAGGATGTTGATGAGGGATGTTATTGTGGAGGGGGGGACGGAGTGGTTGGAGATGTAGAGGAAGCCGATGTCTGTGAGGGCGGTGCGGAGATTAGAGAGGGTTTGGGGCGTGGGGGATGAGACGTCGATGATGGGGATTTGGGTGAAGTCTTGGGAGGGCATTTTGATGATGATTATTGAGCTGTGAGTGAGCAACTGTGTGTAGTGAGTGGTTTGTTACGGTGTATGTGATATTTGGTTGATCACGCAATGAGGGGTTCAGTGATGCGACGTCGGCAGACGATTCAAAAGCCACTGAACAATACATCATTTCTCAATACATGCCTTACTCAATTAACCTTTCTCCCATTCGATTGTTCAAATTAATGTTCAACGGAATATACCGTCGTAACATCACCAACTACCCTAAACCAAAGGCCCAATTCCATCCCCGTCTCATTAATTTTAACCGCCCCAGACAGAAACGGCGATAAGATAAGATTAGCCCACCACTCAAGATAAAACGTGGGACGCTAGCAAGATCTGGGTCACAGGTGCAGAGAGTTAAATCTTGACACGTTAATTTTTCGCCACAGGATTGGACACCCAGTCCTACGGAGTTGCAGGCACATTAATCTCTCACAGGGGTAACAGAGTCAATAAAGCTTAGCTCACTGAAGCCAAGACTGCAGTAACCCCTTTCTTGCAGTGTGTGGCGAAAAAGGGCGCAAGGTTAATAACTGAGGTAGGTAGGTAGGTGGCTGCGCCGTTTACGAAAAAACAGGTTCTTTTTCTCTCTCTTTGCGTTAGCCAAGGTTTTTGTTCACATTCGTGTGGTTCGATTCATGGCATGTTGTCATGAGCACGTAGCTACACTAAGATTGGCCCCCTTTCTGAAGCTAGAGATACCTTACTCAAGATGGTTTCGTGTAGAACATGACAAGCTTCCAACAGAGTTACCACGTGCAACGCATCGTACGTAACACGCAACAAATGCCGAGACAGACCCTGTTGTAAATATACTTTTGCAAAGATAAAGACCCTTACATGCCTATTATAGAACATTGCGCGCGCCCCTTTTCCTTTTTGACTTTTCTCTCGTTGATTTCGTTTACGCGTACGGACCAGCGCCGATACCAATTCAATACGGGCACCCGCGGGAGGACCCAGATCCCCTAAAAAAGTAAAAAGAGAGAGGAAAAATTCAGGGTCTCTGCACTGTAACGCCCCCCCCGCTAGCTTAACAGGGGGAGGGGAGTGGGGTGGAGGCGCAAGACCCAGAACGCGTGTTGTTTTCCGACGGTGGAGGAGGGATTTTCGTATCCATACTCGGACGGAGCAAGCCCAGAGAATGAGCTATTCCTGGAGGGGGAGGTATCCGATTACGCGTTAGAGAGAAAAACGAGGAGAACGAGAGCGAGACGAGAGTGGTCCGTACGGTACGGGCACGGAAAGTGTTTTGAGTAGTTGGTATCTGTTACGCGTAATTGCAGACCGACAGAACCTGCGATACGTGTATCTATCTCGTCTCCTTTCTCAGCTGTTTCTGTCAAACGTTCACAATCCGTTGCTAACCCTAGACCAGGCAGGGTGAAGAAAAATAAGCTATTTTTCTAGAACGCGTCCCGTCACTGTCACCATCCAAAGCCACACCCGGGTCTAGATCTATCCCCCTACGCAGCAACTTAACTGACCTACCAGGGGTCAAGGCCACTTCACTCTCTCTCGACTCTTGTTTCACAAGCCCATCTCCACCTCGGTCTTTCTAGTCCCAACAACCCCAAGACCAGTTTTAATATGTGGTCCTTGCACCCGCAAAGACTTGGCTACAACAGGGTTTCTGGAGATGAGATGTGGTCAATCTCCTTTGAGCTAACCCCAGCGACGCTATCTTTTTTGGCTATTGGCATGAGTGAGGAGGGGAGGGGGGGCGAATATGCGCCCATTGGGGTACGGAGTACGTACGTTGTGAAATAATAAATGGATATGGTAGCTCTTTCGAAGGCTGTGCTGTGCCCCTGATTGTGTGAGAGAGGTGACCAAGTACTTATCTCGTTGTGTTGCCTCGGCTGCTTGCTGCTGTGTTTTCCCGTTCTGCTCTGTTTGCTCTTCATTCATATCCACTCTCTCTCTTCCTACAGTGACACTTGATTCACTGTTCCTCTCCCTCTTCCACTTCTCTTTTCTCTCTCTCAATTGTCTCTCCTTTCATTTCGACATTCCTTATACACCAAAAAAACTACACCCCGAAATGAACCGCGACAAGATCTTGACCGCTGCGGCGGTTGAGAGGATGATCGCAGCTGGTCAAACAATCGTCGTCTTTGAAGACTCGGTACTCAAGCTCGATGGCTGGATGGATAGACATCCCGGTGGAAGATTGGCAGTTCTTCACATGGTGGGCAGAGATGCGACCGATGAAATGAAGGCGTAAGTCACGATGCTTTTTTATGGTGTTGAGGTTGAGCGTTGGACGGGTGCACTACACCAAAAAGAGAAACACACCACAACACCACATTACCCAATTGGTCTCTACCTGTCAATATGACAGGTACAGTGCATTTGTGGGGGCGAGACAACAAGATACAGATGAGATCAGATTAGATCATGCTTAAGCTAACACCCTTTTTCTTTTTTTGGGATAGTTATCACTCGGAAGCGACCTTACGAACAATGAAGGCCTATCGGATCGGTCGGAAGCAAGGATCCTGGGTGAACCGCACACCACCAATTAGAGGCGGCATCTTCCGCCTCGACGCCCAAGAGATTGATCTCTCGGACTCGAGCACATCCTCCGACACCGACGACAACACGAGTCTCGACGACGCCGTTAGTTCCGCCTCGTCATCGCCCAGCGTGGTCGACGTCAAAGATGAATCCGAAGGTCTCCGCCAGCGGACAGTAAAGACGGCAGATGATTCGCGAAAGCGCACTGCCACGCTGCGAGTGGCCAATGCAGGAGTTGCCCGGGAGATTCAGAATGATATTGAGACGTACCCGTCGCTGGATACAAGGGTGCAGGATGAGATTGCGCGGAAGTACCAGCTTCTTCACCAGAGGGTTCACGACGAGGGTCTCTATCAGTGTCCGTACGTTGAGTATGGGAAGGAGATGATGCGGTACACCACGCTGTTTGCGCTCTTTGGTGTGTTGTTTTACAACCAGTGGTACATCACTTCTGCTGTCTTCCTGGGATTGTTCTGGGTATGTCGCTCCTTGTCGTGCTGTTGAAGCTTTTGACTAACCTGGGTAGCACCAAATCATGTTCAGTGCGCATGATGCTGGCCATCTTGCGATTACGTCTAATTTTGTCGTCGACACTCTGATTGGCATGTTTATCGCTGATTTCTGTTGTGGCCTGTCGATTGGATGGTGGAAGAGCAGTCACAACGTGCACCATCTTGTGACGAACATGCCTGTAAGACACTCACTCACCCTCATCAAACACTGCTCAATACTGACCCTTTTAGGAACACGATCCTGATATTCAGAACGTTCCCCTCTTTGCGACATGCCCCTCATTCTTCAAGTCCCTTCGCTCAACCTACTACAACTTCACTTTCGTCTGGGACGCCGCAGCCGATTTCCTCGTTCCCTTCCAGCGCTGGACCTACTACCCCGTCATGGGCATCGCTCGTTTCAACCTGTACCTCCTCTCCTGGCTCCACGTCCTCTCCGAGAAGTCCTCACAGCTCGGAAAGAGTCGCGCCTGGTGGATTCGACCTACCGAGATCACCTTCATGGCCTGCTACTGGTTCCTCTTCGGCTACTGCCTCCTCTGGCGTGGTATCCCCGACTGGACCACCCGCGTCATCTTCGTCCTGGTCTCCCACATCATCACCATGCCGCTCCACGTTCAGATCACCCTCTCCCACTGGGGAATGTCGACCGTCGACCTCGGCGAGACCGAGTCCTTTGCGCAGCGCCAGCTCCGCACCACCATGGACGTCGACTGCCCTGCGTGGATGGACTTTGTGCACGGCGGTCTTCAGTTCCAGGCCGTTCACCACCTGTTCCCTCGTGTGCCGCGCCATAACCTGCGCAAGGTGCAGTTCATGATCCGGGAGTTCTGCAACGACACTGGTGTGCCGTACTCGATCCTCAACTTCACCGATGGTAACAGAAAGGTGCTGGGGCGGTTGAAGGATGTTAGCGATCAGTTGGATGTCATGATCAAGTGCCAGCAGCACATGGCGAGGACGGGAGAGAGTGGATTGCATTAGATTTTCATAGACTAGACTTGCGAGAGCGCGTGCGATTTGTTTTTTGCGAGACAGTACACGCAATATATTTCTGTCAACTTCATTTACAGTGTCCATCGACTTGCTCCAAAATAACAACATATCCTCGTGATCATACGTAAAATCCTGCAAAGAGATACCGAGCGGAGATGATAGTTAAACGCATATGGGTATCACATCCATCCTTGCATACGCCTCGACCGTCCAACGCCATGTGAGTCCTTGTTACCTCACTACCCTGTACCCAGTCAATCCCTCACTTCGCTTCATCCACTACTCAACGTTTCCATGCCAGGAATACTCGTGAATAAGAGCGTACAGGGGATATGATGTTGAGATGTAAAAGAAAAAACGAAAAAGACAAGTCAGAACGCAAAGCGAGTCGTTCGGTGCGGTGAGGCGTGAGTGTCTCGACGGCTTCGACGCTCAAGGCCCAGATAACCAGCAACGAGTGAACGCTGTTGCCACTCAAATCTGCCAAACCAAACTCCAGTAGGAACGGTCATTGTACATAGCCTCAATCTCCATAGCGTCACCTAGTTCGACCTCACTCAGGTCAGCACCAGCCTCGAGGAGAAGGAAAAGAATCGCTCGGCAAGCAACCCCATTTCGCCAATACCCTGCACCAAGACGGAACGCATAACCAAGCGGGGACGCACGGGACGACATCAGAACGGCCTCCATGAGCGTCTCATCCGGGTCAGCGCCATGCTCAAGGAGCCAGTCCACAGCCCCGATCTGTCGAGAATGGATAGCCTGGCGGAGAGGACGCCAGCCCATGGTGAGGTAGAGTCGCTGACCGTCTCCAAAGCTCAGAGTCGAGTTGCGGAGCCAGTGGGTGTCGACCTGGGCGCCGAGCTCGAAGCAGCGCTCAAAGACTGCGATGTTGCTGGTGGCGGCCGCGAAGAAGAGAGGGTACCAGTGGTCATGCTTGCCTGAGAGCTTGTAGATCTCCTTGTTGAGGACTCGGTAGAGATACTTTGAGGTTCGGGCGAGGCGGGAGGCGCCGCGGAAGATGAGGAGCTTGTTGATGTGGAGGAGGACCTCCTGCGGGAGACGCTCGAGGGTGGAGGGGTTGGGGGCCATGGTGATGGCGGTAATGAGAGCAGTGGAGGATGCGTTGCTCTGGGAGAGGGTGGTGATGTCCGGGGAGGTGTTGGCCGCGGACGACATGATGGAGAGTCGCTGGTGAATGAGGGGCAAGGCAAAGGGTTTGAGGTGGTTATGAGAAATGAGATGTGAAGAGGGGGAAAAGATGAAACGCGTTGGTACTTTGTGAGCTGTTATGGTTGTGATATCGAGTAGTGACCAGCCGCGAATACGACAGATACTAGATATAAGGAGAGCAAGATGAGTTGCGCTCGGTGTTTTGTGAGCTGGTAAAGATCGAGTTGTAATCAGCTGCCTTGTTGAAAGGAGAGGAGATGTGAAGAGGGGAAAGAAGATGAGACGCGTTTGCGCTTCGTGAGCTTTTATGGTTGTGATATCAAGTAGTGACCTTTGCGATGGCTAAGAGATGAGAAACGAGATGTGAAGGAGAGGGCAAGATGAGTTGCGCTCGATATTTTGTGACTTGTTGAAAATCGAGTTGTGGCCAGCCGCTCTGGTGAGAGGAGGGGAGATGTGAGAGTTGGGAGAAGCTGAAGTAAGTTGATATGGAGGAGAAATTTGACAGTGCTAGCACCGGCGCCGAAACCGTTCGCGCAGCTCCAACACTTGTTAGTTACGGCCTCAAGCGCTGTTGGGCCCAGAACACAATTTTTCGATGGAACAGAGTGCGTTTGGTCTGGGGAAAGTACACTGATAATCTGAAAACTGATGGGCAGGGAGTTGTGGAGGAGATGGTTGTTGCTATGGTGAGAGGGGAAATGTTGGTTGAGAGGGAGGCCCGGGCTCGAGACTGGCTAGATTTCTCGTCTGAACTCTTGAGCGAGCAGGATGGCCACAGTGCGGAAACAGACCCTAGCGTTGAGGAGTGAAATGGAAAAGTCACTGCGGTGCAAAGGAAATCATCTCAACTCAAGCGGCAAGGCTACTGTGTGCAAGCCGTTCAGCCAGCCCAGCGGCTAGCTTCTCCCATGCCCTTCTCGCATTCGCCTACCAAAAGGAAGTTTAGCAAAGTTGACTTACTTTATCGCCACGAACAGAATTCTGAGTGTTGGCATGCCGTGATGCTGTCTACCCTGATTTTGGACGAAAGGGGTAGAGCAGCTCAACGAGGATAGCTACTTGTAGAATCTCTTGCCTCTAGAGTTAGACTATCCCAATTATGACCACAGTAATGGGATGACCCATTCAAAGAAGATTGGAAGTGTATTGCACAGTAGTTTCGTTGGGGGATTTATCTACATCATAACCTCACATGGTGTGTCTTTCTCAAGACAACCGAGTATGATGCGTTTAGGCCTTCAAATGCAATTGTTGCAATCAATAAACCTGGGTCGCTTTGAATTGTGATACCTAGTCTCATGCCCATCATGATTTCAGAGTGAAGTGTTGCTCGAGATACTAAAAAGAATCCACCAGACGACAATACCTGCATAAACTCGAAGACCCTGTTCCCCTTTCCGCAAAAACAAAACAAATCCACACCAGCCTCAAAGGTGACGATACCATAAACCCTTATCAAAACAGATCCCTGAATCAAAGCTGCAAAACTAAAGCATAGCACACTCAAATCCGATCATGGGCCTCAAGAGAAGCCACCCACCGCTCATTCCCAGCATCATACCTAAGCGAAGGAACCCGGTGCTCATGATGATCCTCATTCCACCAAGGCAAGTCATTCATCTTGATGACATCAACAAGATCCATTAATCGAGATCTCTGACCACAGCACTTCCAATATTCCAGAACTTTGGCATGATGTCCTGGTCGATATAAAACCGGTGCGGACGACGCGTCCACTCGGGATCCTCAGCCTCGCTCCAATCATCTTCATCCCAATCGCTCGCGAGCTCAGGCGAAGTTGCGGAATCTCGAATAGCCTTGCGGAATTCGCCCCAACGTAGCTTTAGGGCGACGTCGTCGGTGCCCGGGGCCATTCTGGCGATCTTTCGAAGAGCCTTGAGAGTTCCCTCGAACAAAGACTGCTCATCCTCGTCGATGGCGTTGTAGCGCAGGAGCAAGTCCATCTTGGCTTCCCAGATGTCGGCTGTTTGTCCTTGATACTCCTCTTCCCAGCCGGTAAGAGGTTCCGTGAGATCAGCGTACAGACTAGTGATTACAAGGGCAAAGTCTGTCTCGATGAACCAAGGCTTGCGGAGCGGTCTGTGGTCATGGGGCGACATTCGAATAAAGGAAGGTTCTTGAGCGTCGCACCAATCCGTCAGTTCTGGCGGGGCTTCCCAAGTATCCAGCTCAAAATCCGTGAGGAAAATACCGCGCTTGGTGTACTCTTGGAGAAGGACTTCCAGGACGACGGGAGGGCAGTGGGATCGAAGGGCAAGGGACATGGTAGTTTCGTGCCATACATAAAGCCCGGGGGGGCCGCATGTAGAACAGTGGCAGTTCGATGGGCTTTCTTTTCGTGCTCTGGCTTTGTGGTCGGGAGATCGCTGGGGATTGAGCCGGAGGGGAATGGGGAAGCCCTGGCTACTGAGGAACTTGATCATTCCGCAGATGCCATTAACCTTTTCTTGGTCGTTGATACCCCGCTGGAACAGCTGCACAAGGACTTCCGGCATCATGTTGACCATGGACTCGAGGGAGTGATGGTCTGCAGGCCAGTGTTGGACCGGAAATCCCTTGGAATACAGCCACATGAGGGCATTCGCAAAGTTGGGATTCCAGTCGCCTTTGATGATTCCAAACAACAGGACATCAACTGGACTGTGCTTACGATGGTGCGCAAGCTTGTTAAGGCATTTGCACCGAATATGTCTCTTCTCCCAGGCGACCGAGACATCAAGACCGCCGAACTGGTGGTTACGCTCCATTCTGGCGACATCGGCAGTCTTGAGTGCTTCCCGGAAGTCTTCGAAGTGGCCTGAACGGTAGTACAATGGACGAATGACGTTGAAGAGGCCAGCTGAAGATAAGGCTAGGGATCGGAGGTCTTTAGTACTGGGCTCGGGGATGTTCTTGGCTATCATGCGCGTCAGCTCGACAGGGAGACGCGCGAGAGCTCCTGTTTGCTGAGGTCGGGTGTCAGAGGGCTTCACGATGAAGGAAGTGCTTCCTGACCCGAGAGGGAGCAGGGAGCCCATGATGAGAGGTTCCTCGATGAGATGGTAGTGCGGGATGAAAGGAGAGGAGATTGGAAGAGGGGAAGAAGATAAGACGCGTTTGTGCTTCGTGGGCTTTTATGGTTGTGATATCGAGTAGTGCGCTGTAGTTTCTGAGTTGATGATTTTGTGGAAGTTTAGTGTGAGGAAAGCTGAGAAGAGTAAACAAAACCTGTAACGTTGCGGCTTGAAAACTAGCAGTGAAGCAGTGGGGTGAAGAAGAGTGGGCATGCCACTGCTACAGTATCAATCTGCCACTGCCAGGTTTCGACCTGAGGAGAACCAGAGCATGCCCGTTCAGGCTGAAGAGTGAACACCAGTGACACTCAAAGCGCAACAGTCATGAAGAAGAAGAGGTCTTGATTGTTATCAGGGGGAAGAAAGAAAAAAGGTATCGGCAGGCAGCTCGGGGTTGTATTAGCTGCGAACATTTCCAGTGTACGTGCTCCAGATGCAAGCTTTCTAGAGAGCCCCTCTTCATGTGGGATACACTTATTATTGCCTTTGCGAAGTTTTGGTAGTGAATATGGGAGGCTTATATGTATTGAAGACCTTAATACTTGATACTTGGCCAGTGGCGCCGGCATGCAAGTCGCAAGTGGTGTGTCTACATTTGTAAAGGAGGTGAATTAGGGAAGTGTATAGAGAAGTAAGCCTCGTTCCTTAATTGTGGTGCAAAAATATTTGTACACAGTATCAAATTAACAGTTTCAACATTTACAGTGCAAACATCCCTCAAAAGTTCGAGTATAAATCTTTGCAACAATCGTGATTCCTCAAATACAGTGATAATATCTAAAGTTGATCTCGTTCGGCTGCCCACAGAAATTCTGCCCTCCTATCAACGACAAAGAAAACGTACAAATGAGATATTCAAGCACGGAGAAAAGGAAAGGAACAAGAAAGCCAAGATAAAGAAACCCCAAAGATTCGCACAGCTCTCCCATCTTCTGTAGGAGTTACTTGAACAAAGGGCTCATAACATCTGCCATGTATACAAGTGCTGTTCCACTGAGGGCGGGAACTACCAGCTGAGTTAGACCGTAAACCAACAGTGGTAGCCAAGATTTCAGAGCGTCCCTCAATGATACGGCCGTATATCAAGCCAAAGCTTTACCAGAGGCTTCCTTGTCGGCACGCGATCTTGATACCCTTGTCGAAGTACTGGCCAACACCTGGGACGAAGCTAGCCAGCACCTCAGCTATGGCGCCAGCTTTGCCACAACCGCTCTCGCCCCTCAGGGTCTGGGCGCCGATTCTGATCTGATACATATCCGCACGGAGAGACCCATCCTTGTTGTAAACGTTGATGCGGACCTGGGACGGAAGCTTGCGGCCCCAGCTAAACTGCTGGCACTCTACCATGTACCCGCAGGGGCAGCGGATCTTCTTCGTACCACAAGCAGCATTTGGATTGTTCGGAGTAGATTCCTGCCAGGTAAAGCCACTGCAGTCTGTGTAGACGGGGTACTGGTTCTGCTGACCAGCTGCCTGAACAGTTGCCCACATAGCGTGGATGAGAGCATCTCGCATCTGCCAGCCGCTGACTCTGCCGACTACTCCCCATTGGCCGTCGAGCTGGACTCGGACAGATGTCTTTGGCTTGTCGTACTTGGAGTTACAGTTGCCGGTGTACTGCCAAGTGGTGTGGTCGGACAGGCCGCCATTGTTGTCGGACACATCGTACATGCGGTTCCAGACGCTCCAGAAGGAATCAAGATTGCCCACGTTGACCAACTCATCCGTGTAGGTTGCGTGAAGGTTGAAATCAGCAGCAAGTCCCAGCCCAACGGCGAGGGTGCTGACGATGAAGGAAGTGAACTTCATTGGGATTGGATGGTAGAGGTAAAAGAATGAGAAGAAGGGTATGTTAAGGACTGTGTATTGCTTTTGCTTTGTTGAAGCTGTGTTATTCTGTTGCTGGTTATGTTCTGCCTTGGATCTTTATCATACGAACATAACCTTCTTATACTCGGGTTCAGCTTGTTAGTTAGTCTTGACGACAAGATACTCACCCGCGCCCCCGTTCGGGACACCGAGATCTGCACAGAACTTTCTCAAGCAAACTCTATAATTATTTTTTAAGTTTCACCTGAGCTAGAGGCTTGTCCTCAAACTCCGAGTATGTAGTCCTGAACTTAGAAACAGGTTTCCAAATAACAAAATCTATACAGTGGTTTCTTGGAAACATCCGTGCAATAGTCTGCCGGGCTTCATAGCCAATAGAATACACCACGAGGGCTTCCAGAAATGGCCCTTCTGTCTCGTATAGCTTTGAGAAAGCTCTGACTGCAAACCTCTACATTCATGCTCATAACAACCGTGCTGAAATTGCAGATACGTGGAACCAGTCAGGCACAGGAAAGCCTATCGTGGACTCTCAAGAAAGCAGCGGGTTTCTCCTAAGGACACCGGGCACCAGCTGATTCGAACTTTACCTTGATACGAATCAACCGAAAAGTTCAGCCCGCATACTAGGTCTCGGTGTCATAAAGGGGTAAGTGAATTATCGGTGGACGGCAAAAAGTCTGATCTATCTTTAGGGCAAATAATATCAAGTCTGAACGATACATATACCAGCTGGTGCCCGCTTGTCTGACTTCGCCTGTATCATCAACTATCGACACCATCTACAAGACCAAATTGCTCCTTACAAACCTCTACATTACATCTCAAATCTGACCAAGTCAACAACCCTTTCTCCAACATAATTATGTTTTCCCTCATTCCTCTCCTGAGCCTCCTCATCGTTGGCTCTCATGCAAACCCCTTCCTCGACGCACGAGGCGTCGCAAGCGTTGAGCTGCCCGCCAAACTCAGCGCCATCAAGTTCGACCCGGCCAACAAAGACAGTGTGACTTTCCACATCACTGCCGCCGGCGTTGACACTCAGTGTTTCCCACCTGCCAAAGATGCTGTCGCTGCAGGCAGAATCTACAAGTGTGGCGAGAACGCTGCTGTCACCTTCAGCTACACCGGCGAGGATGGCAAACTTAGCGTTTGGCTGAGCAATGAGAATGGATCCTTTGCTGGCTCTACCCTCGTCTCTGGCCCCGTTTCGGGTGAGGTTGCCATTGACCTCGCCAGCCTCAACGGTTGAAGATTTGTTGGATGCAGGGGGTTAGCAGTGGGCGAGTTAGGTTAGATAGAGTGCGAATCAGGGGCAGTGTGTGTGGGGATTAGGGACAGAGGAACCGGCAGTGTGTTATGTACTTAAATCCATTCAAGGACAGTCGCATCTCTTTGCGTACTGCACTTTGAAGGGATACATTTCTTAGAGTAGTAGTGTGATGCAATATTTGACTTTTATACACCATGCGGTAGATTACACTAGCACGCTCGGGCCAAGCCGTGAAATCTCCCTCTTAACAGCCATAAGTGACTTAGCCTTGCCTTTTCTAGCGTATTTTCGAAGGGGCAATTGTTCTAGGTCGGAAGATTGTAGCTGATCTCAGTTCCTGCGCGTTCTAGAATTACCTGAAACCTGTTCTATCGAATACAAGTAAGCTGTCTTTTTAGGGGCAATTGAGTAGTGCGGCCCGATCCTAACTGCAAGTTGTGCACGCGGGGTTTCTCTCGCTTTTCGTTCGTGAGGTCTGATAGCCTAAACGTCAGGTCAGTCTTGGGTCAAAGCGTTCATGGACTCACTAACATGGGGCCGGGCATCCTTAAAAAAGAACCCGTAAGCTTTTAGCGTTCTCTTTGCCTAAGATCGGTCAGGGGCAGCCTGAAAGCTCAGCAAACGTGTAGATGCTAGAGGATATGCTTGGTTGTTTCTCTTGACCGAGAATCAGAACCTGCTGTGGCTTCAGCTGAAACAAGCTACAGCCTGCTGAACCTAAAAGCACCAAGTATGGCTGATGCCCAAGTGTTATACGATGATCTGGCTCTGTCCTTATGGCTTCTTTTGTATTCGAGCTCGTATTCCCAAGGACAGATACTCCCAGCTCAGCCCGCTAACCATCTTTGTCATCGGATGTCGCACCTATATGAGCTCTGTTCTTGTATATAAGCCCGTTTCCATAGCGGTGCCTTCTTCTAAGAAACAATTTCTTCTTTTCAGATTCCAAACAAAGCTGCAGTATGTTAGTTCTTTATGCACTGTTACTTCTCACATATAGCACCTTTGTCTGGACTCATTCAGTCTCCGACCTTGGCGAAGATGACTTCTTCGACCTTGTACATTCAGACAACTTTGCTCTTGTGCTATTTGTTACCCCTGGTTGTGTAAAGTGCGACGAGATACTACTCAGTTCGAGCAGGCCTCAGACCTATCCCCCAAGGCCAACCTTGTGCGGGTAGATTGTTCCACTAATGGTAAAGTCTGCGATGATGTCGGAGTTCTCCATGTTCCGGAGGTCGGGCTTTCCAGAGGTCGTGGCCGACTTACCGTTTACCGCGGCGACTTAGACCCTTCAGCGTACTATAACCCCCTTTCTCTTAACAAGTTTTCCACTAAGCATCTTGTTTACTCTAGACTATTGTCATTCATCGAACGGCAACATGGCCCAGCTGTTATGGAACTAACTGATGCCAATTATCACGAGTTTTTGAGTACTGATTACGTTTCAATCGTCGCCTTCATTGATGATCAAGATAAAGACTTGGTCGAACTATATTCGCAGGTGGCTGAGCAACTTCGGGGTGAATATGCTTTTGCAATTTCCTATAATTCTAGTCGAGCGAATGATGAAGGTGTCGCTCGACCAGGTATTTTGCTCCTCAGTACCTTTGACGAGCGTCGCAGCAGCTACGAAGGGCCGTTCGACCATGATGCACTCCAGCTCTTTATCAGGAAATACGGGACGCCCTTAATTGGAGAGCTACACCCGGAGGTTTATGCTTCCTTTGCTGAGGTATTTCAACCTACCTACTCGTACACTTAATATGGAACCCGACAGCTGATGAATACTGTTAGACCAACTTGCCACTAGCACAGATTTTAGTAGCTTCTCCAACAGAGCGCGATCATCTGGTTGACTTGCTCTATCCACTGGCTCGAAGACTCAGCAGCGTCTTGACATTTGTTACCGTCGATTTAAACAGGTACCCCCAGCGGGCGGCACTACTCAATCTCGCCGACGGCACCAAATTGGGTTTCGCAATTGAGAATGTCACCTCAACGGAGAAATTTCCATTGAAAGCCAGGTCGGTCAATGCCGAAAGTATCACAGACTTTGTCCAAGATTTTGTGGCTGGCAAGTTGAAACCAGAAGTCCGATCTCAGCCTATACCAGTAGAGCAACAAGGACTCTGCGTCGAACTAGTTGGACACACCTTTAGAGAAACAGCTTTTGATGAAACTCGAGATGTCCTTGTGGAGTTCTACACACCATGGTGTGATTACTGCCTCGAGTGAGTCCGCTTCTCACTCGATGGAGATCGACTCTAATTAGCACGCTAGGTCACATGATGTACTCGAAGAGCTCGCCGTGCACTATCGCGATGTCGGACTCAGTGACAAAATATCCGTCGCCAAAATCGACGTGAGCAGTAACGATGTCCCTGAATTGATCACAGGTTACCCAACGCTGAAGCTATACCCAGCTGGTAGAAACCCCCCGGTTACATTTCAGGGCAACTATCACGAGCCCATTCCTCTAGCGACGTTGATTTCTTTCATTCGCGATCATGGTAGGAATCAGCAAGAGGCTAGGCCTTCGCAGTACTCAGATCCTTCAATAGTGTCTGAACCCATGATTCCACTTGAGGCAGGACAGGCTGAATTGGCAAGTCATAGCTCGAACAAACCCATTTTAAGCCATCAGCACGAAGAACTATAGCATAGACGCGTTTAAGTTCTAGAGAAATGGAATAGAGGATGTTGGGGGAAGAAAAAAAAATTCCGATTTGTGCTTGCTATGATTCTATGCCGTCTATAATAAACCCAATGACCCAATCTAAGTAAATACCCCAAGACAGTAAAGACAGTATCGCTCATCTATCCCAACACCCTGATGTAAGAAAACAGTTCTACACAAGAAGCAACGTCCAGCGTGTGCTTGTCGATAGTTTAACATCAAATGAGATGTTAGGCTTCAGTGGCGAGACGTGCACGATGGTTCTCCAGGAGGATCAATGCTGGGTTGAAGTGCTTGATTACCCAGTCTGAGTCCGGCTCGACGGCGGGATCAACGAACTCAAGAATGACTTGATCAAGAACATGATCAAACGGCTCATTCTGTTGCACATGCAGCCACACAATGTTGAGGATGCGCTCTGCACGGGCCCGCCTGGAACAATTAGTTAATTGTATCAAGACGATACAAGGGATCGATGCATTACCTTTATCTCAGGGTTTGAACCAGGCAACTTGGTTCCGCATCTGGAACCATGGCAATAGGTGCTGCCAGAAATGCCCGTGAGCGGATAGTTGGGGCATTGCCAAAGTCGAGCATTCTGCAAGGTGTTGCAGATATCATCAAGCACGTTTTGCTCGGTCGCCGAGAGTGGAGTATTGTCGTCTGTAGTTGTGGTCATGGCTGGCAATAGAGTATAGGAAACCGGGGAATTGTCCAATGAATTATGTACAAATAGAGCTGATCTTCTGTCCAGAGAAGATGCGAAGCTGTTGGTGTTGAATTGAAAGGTGATAAGAGAATGTTGAAAACTTGAAGTAAAGGAGGACCAGAGAACGTTGGAAAGGATCTGGTATTTATGATAGAACTTCCAGCCTACGTACGGAGGGATGACCGACACTCATGGCCGACATAGCTAGCGGATTGAAACGCGCCCGATACTGCTCTCTGAGGTTCTCACGGTCCATGGTAGAGTCATAGCTTGGGAACCTGGTAGGCTGCTCTAATGAGAAGAAGAGATAAGCGTACTGGTCAGCCTTCGCAATATGAAAGCACTCAGGTACAGGGGCAACGAATTTGATACATCATGAAAAGTTGCCTCCTAATGGAACTAATGACATCAAGGTTAAGAATAGACATATTGTCCACCAGAATGAGTCAACCTAAAGAAATTATGAGACAGTTTAAGCGAAAGAACAATCAAGTGATGCCACGCTAAAGATCAATAGCTGAAATCTCAGCAACGCCGCTTCTAGAAGACTACCATATTTGGTTGCCACATGAAAGTCCTAGATCAAAGCGTAAGCAGGCAGTCCTTTTCGGAACATGAGGGTTGACCTATTTTGGACCCCTACCTCCTTAATGATATACTCTGTCCAAAAAAGCTGCTGATCCAGCCTGCATTATCGTGCGAACTGCCCTGATTCCAAAAGGCTGATTGGTTCGATCGCGACTGAGATAACCAAGCTTTTGGTAAACAGCATCATTGGTCGAATGAGCAGGGATGCCGGGATGGATCAATAAGCGCCACTCAGTTTCTGACGTAGAAGCACCAAGCTAAAACCTGAAAAGCAAAAGCAAAGACCCCTGTTTCTGCTTGGAGCATCAGCGCAACAACAACATCTTCATCAACATCCTTCCCGCAATTTCCACAAACAACTCCGTAATGGTTCACTACTATACTAACCCGTGAGCCTCAATAGTGCTCTGTAGCATCAGTAGCAGTTGCATTGATGAAAGCAATTTGCGGGAGGTTAAAATATTGGAGTTGCCCAAAAGTTGGCAAACGGGCTACGGAGCATCTTGATGAACCACTTGTCCATCCAAAGAGGTCCTAGGCGCAGCTCCCGCGCCCGCGGCCTTGGCGCAAGTTGCTGCGTAAACAACAGAGTGTGACTGGTCAACTCACCGAAGTGGCTTGTATTGATCTGTGCAACCAGGTTCCGTAAGTTGGTTAGTGCGATATCAAGGTGGCCCAGATGGGACGCAGTACAGTTTCCCGGGTGGATTGAGATTATGACTCACTACCTACAAGAGAGAACTGAGTGCAACAAAGATTGAAGCGTGCTGGAGTGTTAGTCGCGAGAGTTGAGTTGATGTTGAGGGCATCGAGATCTCCCTTCAGCAATGCTTTTGAGATGCCCACGCAGTGACCTAAGCATATGAATACGAATAAGACCTGTCATTAAAATGTGCAGCCTAAGTTGAAACCTGTTCTTACCAACCAGTTGTTGACAGAAGTTGCCGGGATTTCCGTTTTGTAATATATCATATTGATGGTGAGGAGTTGTACCACCTTGGTAATTTCCCAACTTGCTGGAAAAGGAGAGTGTCAAGCAAGGTTAACATCAGCTACATTTCGTCAGGTCAATCCTAGCTACTCTACCAATACCGTATACTTCTATATAGCCACTTAGTTGTTCACTATCTTGGTCACAGTTCCCAAATCTTCAGAGTTTAGGTTTAGAGTACGTGTTGTGATTGGCGCAATTGAACTGACTATGGCAAGCCTAGCTGACTAACACCAACTTAATAGCGAACTCCCAACCTCCGTTGCGGCACGGAGGCTAGGCATCAGTAAATATGGGTACTGCTATGCTCAGCTGCAATTTGTAGGCGCGATATCTGCGAAGAGCCGAAATTAAGGGGCGCTAGTCGTCTAATACGTCATTGACATTTTGGCCCTCCTCCCCTCCTGAGATCATGATGTCCACTGATTGATGTTCCAACATTTGCCCCAAGTTGGAGCGAGAAATCCAGCCGCGTCTTATAAGGAACAAGCAGAAAGTCTCTTTTGCTCAATACTTAGTTGCCTGATTGTAACTGTACTACTCATTAGTGAGATTTTTGAGACTCAGCAATCTGAGAATATGTGCTAATGTTTAAACCCGGGTTTAAATGAGATGTAGAACCTATTAGATTGTTGCAGCTCATTTTGGGTCAAAAGGGTGGCTAAACAAATAGTGACGGATATTGAACTGTTGGTGTTGAGCGCTAGTCACGTGATCAGACACCTGACCATGATTCGGATCAAACATTAGCCGGTTTTCCATCCGTCGGTGAGATCATGCAGTGCAGACAGTAGTATAGGTGACCGAAACACCAGTTTATACTCAGGACCGTAGTCGGAACTAATAATTGAATCATTGATACTTAAAGCTTATGACGCCTCAACAAGACATGTCAAGGCAACACACTGAAACCCCCAATTTACTTCAGGGTTTAGAAGGTAATATGCACATAGCCTCAACAAAGATAAGTGGTCTGAAATAAATGAATGGAATTTTCTAAGTCTTTCTCATCCCATTCATTACCTATAAGAATGTGACCACTGGATGAAAACGGCCCGTCGCTCACTGTAGTGGGGTAAACCTTTTAGCAAGAAAGAATGAAGTTGCTCAGTTGATACAAACCTCACTACTATCGCATGACACGCGAATACGCCAAAATTAACAACCTAGATTTCGTTGAGGGAGCTGTGTTGCCTTCAATTCGAGACGGCGACCAGGATGACTCTCATCATAAACAGATGCTCAGCGGAACGTCAATCAGCCTTGTCGTTCGCTCAAGTTAAAAAGCTCATAGTGATAGAAACATTTGATCTTCTATTAGCAAGTTATAGTCTCTCAAGTCGAAACTTGAGGACCTAGGTCAAAAGATTTATAATACCATTCTTTACAGTAGTGAATGGTAAGAAATATAAACAGAACCAGGTTTAACAAAAGAGATAATCCAAATTTAGGATCACAAAGAAAATAATAGACTAGTACTCAAGTTAACAAACTATAAAGAAAAGACACGTAAAGACAAAAATCCGAAGAAAAAGACAAGTTCACCCATCTACCGTGGTTTAAACACACAGAGTCAAGGATCAAGATGTTTCTTCCACCAATCCGGGCACCAGAGACGGGGTTGATGATGAGAACAGCAGTGAACCTCTTCTTCAATGGCATCTAGATGACTTCGGTCAAGGTATCCAAGGGGCTGCTCATCGGCACCCGCTTGACGGAGAGCTTTGATAATCTTGCGAATATTCCGTATATAATGCTTGCGGCTTGGAACCTTGCAGGGTCTCAGTTCCATTCCATGAGGTACAGACCCGAAGGATAGTCCTGGTTCAAGGATAGATGTAAGAGCCCGTGCAAGAGGGCATAAGAAAGGGGCTGCATCGGCATCTCTCGTGTAGTTCGGGCTTGCCCCATGGTCAAGAAGCCACTTGACGGTGAGAGGCCGAGCGAACCCCATGGCTGTTTCGAGAGGACGAATAGGACGAGAAGTGTTTTCAGAATTCTCGTAGTCAATAGGCGCGCCCGCTTCCAGGCATCTGGCAATTGTCCGGCAGTTGCCGCGCTTTGCAGCGTCAAACATGGGCAACCATTTGAGCTGTCGACCGGTTTCGGAGTAGACGAATAGGATGAGGAGATCGTATAGCTTCCTGCAAGTGCTGGCGAGTCTGATTTTATCTGAGTAATGTTCAGTTGCGTCTAGAATATCCAGCAGGACCTCCGGAGGGAGGTTGCAGAGTTTGCTTTCAGTTTGAGAGGAGCAATGAGGATTCATTCTGAAGACACTAGAAGAATGATTTGCAAAACTTTTGCTGATAAACTGATAGATTCTGTATTGTCGTAAAAAAAAAAGTGCAGAACGAATACTGAATAGTGTTGTTGGAGTAACTTTGAAACGAATGTGAATGCTAGGGTTAATAGTGATACCTGAACTCCAGTTAAATTGGACGCGTTTTATAATCCCGAAGCATTCTTACACAGAACAGTTCTGTTGAGTCTTTGTAGTTGGCTTTTTATTAAGGTCGGGTGATCCGAGTGTTACCTGCTTCCATTTTTAGAGTCTTGGTCTTGTCTTGGGGCGACAAAAAGAACGAGGAAGTGGCTTTGACTTCTTGGTATAACTCTCAGGGCTCTTGAGACCTAAGAATAACCATGCGCGTAGTTTGAGTCGCACCGTGGTAGATTAATGCTAGTGCAGTGTTTTAGAATGTCATTTTCTCTCACTCAAACACGTCACTGCTCAACTGACAGCCTCGATACATGACGGTGTAAGAGCCCTTTAGTCTTCCAAGTTCCTTGGAGTTATCAGCTTGGTTATGAAATACTCCGATTGACCTATTGACATCCCAATGATCCCATGAAGAACCCCATCACCGTGGTTTCTCTTCTCAATCTCGACTCGGGATGCTCGAAATTTACCATAATGCCCTCTGATAAAAGACCAAGATAAACGGGCGAGTAAGTAAGAGAACTTGATACACGCGCAACTACCTTAGTGGCCTTTTTCGTTGGCCTAATTTTCTACTGGACTGTTCAATGACGGTCGCCCATTGTCACGAAGCTGATAGGTGTGCAGATTGACACAAAGAAACTAATGTTGTAAATAAACGCAAGCGTGCTGTAAGCTCTTGCTTGGGATATAGTATCTAGGCCAACAGTTTTTGAGGTCTAGAAACACTGTCTCAGTCTGATATAGTGTAGCCAATAAGCATCTGATATGCGCCAGTAGTAATTTCATCCTTTCGTTCTTGGGGAAGCCTCTTCCGTTCAAGGTGGACCAAAGATTGTTTTTTTATTTCTGGTAGTGACTGAGGTAACGGCTTTGTTCCTTCTCGCCAAGACAACAAAGAATCATGTACTGAATGAAAATATGCGTTGGACCCGGACACCCCGCGTATGTAAAGAACTAAGCCGCGCCCGAAATGGTGAATGGAGAAATATCTTCAAGAACCCGATGCTTGTTTTGTTGAAATACAAAAATGGATCTCATCCTAGTGGCTGTTGAGACTTATATTCTCATCATGTTTTCCACAGCTCCCAACAGGATAATGAGATGCGGTTTCCTACTTGTTCTAATTTCAATGCGCTTCTTTAAGCTCTCAGCCACAAGTCTCAGCTGAAAGTTCACACTTGACCATCTAGACATTACTGACATGGACGGTAGAACACAGATCATTCTAAAGAAAGCAGTGATGCGTTCCCTTTGTATCTATGTGTTCTAAAAAATGTGTGCCAGATGATTATGTCTTTGTTCTTTGGTACAGGTTTACCTTTCACGAACAAAGTTGGCCTTTCTTGCAGATAAGTACAGGCCACATTCAATCCAAAGCGAGGTAGAATAAGCCAAGTGCCTTTTTACAACCAACAACCAATAAAGAAAGATATAAAGAAAATCTCACACAGCCACGAAACGCAAGCATGTCAAACGGGGATAGTGAAGTGATATTTGCTCCTCCATCTGTACGTATGAAGTCTCATAACATTCAACAACAGGGGAAACTGGCTCTCCTTCCGACTGAAATCCTTCTAATGATCACGGGAAGGCCCGGGAAAGGAGGAGGAACTATACCTTGTAGAGATCTCAAGGGCTTAGCCTTGAGCTGCTTCAGACTCTTCCATATCATTCGCCCCATGTACCACTTTGCTGACGGGTACGCCGTATTTCACTCAGCTGTTGCACATGGTGACCTGGAGGTCATCCAAAGATGCAATGAGCTTGGAGCTGCACCGCGTGGCATACGGGACCTCCCCGATGGCTGCAGCTGTCCCTCGGAAGTACCGCACAAGAAGCATAGGCTCTTTGATTCCCTTCTAGAATTCGTTGTCTCTGGCACTTCTCCCATGCGAAACCACTTAAATGGCTTGCAGTGGCTGCTTGACGAGGAGTTGGAGGCAAACGAGCAGATGGACCAGCCGTGGTACAAGCATGATAATGAACGTTGCGAGCATATGCCTGAGCTTTTGGTTACTATCCTAAGCCAAAATACTGAAAGGGCCCGAACAGGTGGGATACTAAAGATGATTGAGCTCATGAAGAGGTATGGGTATTGCTTACCTTACCAGATGAACACCCAGACGCGCTATCGCTTGCCTCCGCACCAGAGAGACAACCCAGCCCTGATCAATCAACCACTAGATGTGGCTTTGCGACTTCATTGCCCGCCATCCTTCCTCAAAATTGTGCTTGAAGGGTATCGGCACCACGAACTGGATATAAAGGCAGCTTACAGGACCATGCCTCCACAACTCGCCACATGGGCAGGGAGGTCAAGAGGATCATTGTATGACAGGCACCTCCAGAGAACATACTTGGGCAACATGACCTGGAATCTATTCCGCGACTTGTTCGATCCATCGATAAGCTGGAGGGAGGCATACCCAGGCGAGGCTGCTGATAATTTTCAATTCAAGATATCTCTACTCATGGGCCATGAAGCAGTCGACTCGCACGAATTAGATGCTTTGAGAAGCATTCTCAAAGCTCTGAGGGACATTGAAACTAGAGCGAAACGCCTTGGCGGGTTAAATGAAGAAAGAGACGGAAAAGAATGCTGGCACATGCTGTCCCAAGCTTTGCGCCCCTTTTCGACCGAATCACCACTTGTGGTAGATAGTCAGGACCCGGAAAGTGATGGAGATATCCATCCCCCCCTTCATCGTTTCGTTTTCGAAGCCAACTGGAATCCATGGAAGTTCTGGTTTCACTACCAGTTGCAAAAGCCCAAGGTTAGGGCAGAAATATCGTTTTCCTGGACGCAAAATGACTTCTGGAAGCTGAAGCAGGACGAGAACGGGATATGGCATGATCCTCACTGGAGCTACATGAATGCAATCCATCACAGTAATCGTGATCTACCCCAATGGCAACTTGTAGACTTTGATGAGTTTGTGACTGCGGTCGAAGAGCGGTGGCTCAAGTACGATCCAGTCTGTATGTTCATACTGTTTGCTGAACCAGGTCAGGTGTTCAACGGTGAGTTTTAAGGGGGATTCAACATAGTTTACCAGTAGCTAGTAGTTAGAGCTAAGATTTTGGGATTCCATGAATAGAACAGATAGTCAGTGACTTTTTGACATAAAGTCCCACGACCTCATGTTTTTGTCGGCGCCCATTTTCAACAAGGACGCAGCTGTCCCGTAGCTGGAAAGCTTATGACTTTGGGCTAAATAGATGACCTATAACTTCAAATTATATGGAAAGGAATAAAATTGATACGAGAATATGACAAGCTGATTGATCGAGTTCTGGGATTGCTTCCTTTGTTCGAATGGCCCCAAAGTTGGAGACCACCTTGATGGCATGGAAGCTCTGGTCTCGGTATGTTTTGTGTTCATGAGTAGTATTTTCAATGAAGAAAATGGCGCCCTGTTCAAGCTTCTGATCTTCTGTTTCCGTTGCCGCCAAAGAAAGGCTTGAGCACAGCAGGCGCTCTAGATCAATTGTTCATTGAGATATTCCCACCAACATCAAAGACGCAGAAGACTTGGAACAAAGGAACTTGTGCCCTGCTATTTCACAAACAGTAATCGAATATAATTTCAGCTCAACATTGCAGTAATGAAAAGAACCTAGCATTCCGATATCAAGATTGTTCTGTGGTACACAAGTATCAAATGCAAGTTCACGTTGAGTATAAATGTCGGCCACATTCACTCCAAGCCATTTAACTTTCTATCCGTATCAAGTATTTACTACAAAACACGATATACACCATACACCATAACACGCTCAATCACGCATCTTCACACGAAATCACAGAAAGCAAACATGTTGAACTGCCATGTCGAGGACCTTCTACTTTCTTCTTCATCCAATCAGATGACTTCTTCACGACCTCAACATCAGGAAAAGCCGGCTCAACAAGAAGGACGTCTGGCTCTCCTCCCCGTTGAAGTTCTGCTTAACATTACAGGCGAGCCTGGGAAGGATAAGCAGACTCTATCGCATAAGGACTTCAAGAGCTTGGCATTAAGCTCTGGGGTGTTTTTCCGTGAACTACGTCAAGCATATTATCGTGCCGACAACTTCGCTGCCTTTCACTCTGCCCTCAGGTGCGCAGACTTGGAAGCAATGGAGCGATGCTACAATCTGGCAAAGCCTCCCACTGACCTTACTTGGAAGGTTTCCTGCCGATGCCCATCTGACAAGGATCACAAACACCACAGGCCCATCGACGATGTACTTGAATGCCTTGATATTAGCTCCGTGCCTATTGAAAGGTGTATTGAAGGGATCAGATGGTTACTGAGCAAGGGATACGAGGCGAATGAGCAGAAGGACCAAGTTTGGTATAGGAACAACCAGCATTGCGATCACATGCCCGAGCTCGTAATTGATCTTTTGGGAAAGACTTCTGATAAGGCTCGTGTAGAGGGGATCTGTAAGATAATCATGATGCTACACGATCATGGTTACCCTCTACCATACAACATGAACCTTCACAAGTACTTCATCTCATGGTACGACCAGAGGAGCAAGCCTGGCCTGATACGTAAGCCGATGGATGTAGCTCTCCGATCTTACTGTCCGATGTCCTTCCTCGAGCTGCTCCTGCAGGAGTATCGAGGTCGGGGGGCAAACGCAGCGACTGTACATGATGTCTGCCCTCCTGAAATGAGAACCTGGGTGGGCATCTGGTACTACATTTTGCCCCACTGGCGTCAGAGCACAAACTTTGGCAATGTGCTTTGGGGACTATTCCTGGACATTGCGGACCCGCTGACCAACTGGAAAGAATCATATCAGGGCGAGACTGCAGATATATTTGAGAAAAAAATCCAACTCCTCATCGACTACCAGTTCGTTCAGTTGGAGGAGATACAAGTCTTGCAACAGTTTGTCAAAGTTCTCCGAGAGAACCCCCTGGACTTCGACCTCATCGGCGATGATCACGACGGAAAGGAATACTGGGAGAAGCTATGCTCCGTCCTAGGCCCTTTTATGAAAAATGGAGATCTTGTTAGAAATGACTTACAACTCGGCATGAATGATCCCCTTTTTGTAGTCCCTACACCCGGCAGACTCCACCGCTTTATCATTGAGGCCGATTGGAACTCGTGGACGGTGTGGCACGACTACAAGATGCAAGATCCTAAGCACAGGGCCAATCTCTCACATCCTTGGATGAAGTTTTATAGGTGGAGGCTGATTCAGAGGAGAAATGGAATGTGGTATGATCCTGAGTGGCATCAGGTAGCTGAGTTTGAAGATGAAGCTGATACTATGACTGGCCATAAACGCTCCAAACACTTACTGCCACAATGGAGCACGGTGAACTACGATAAGTTCGTGGCCGCTGTTGAGGGACTATGGCAGCTAACCCAGCTCTCTCGGCGGAGTTAAGCTTTCAGGCACAATTGAAAGGTCAGATCTGACGTGCTATGCTGCCCAAAAGCCAGTGTTTTGATAAGGGCGCCTTGCCCAAACCCACCACAGCTCAACTCCAACCACTACCATTATTTAGGTCTTTTTGCAGTTGTGTGACCAGTTTCACGATGTCATCTTGCGTAAAAATGCCCATATATCCACCCTTAGCAACAATATATCCCATGCATCCCTCAATCATGCCCTCACCAACAGCTTTGGTAACGTGAATGTCGTTAAAGCTCAGAGAATTGAATGTTCTCCGGTCACATTTGGCGAAGCCATGGTTCTGGAGGTCTAACTTCAATCTAGTGGGGGCTCTAAACTTGTTTTAAGATTAGTGTTCCTTATCTGCTTCTTCTGCAAGGATTGGATGGGAACTCACAGAAGATCTCTTTCAACATGAATAGGGTGGCTGCTGTCAACCTTCATAAACTCATGTATTAGCAAAGCTGGGAGATGTTCTGCGCGGTTTATTTCTGATTTGTATCAAAAGATCATTATTCTATTTGTCATACTGCGGCGCCTCATTTTCTTCAATGTGATGATAAAGTACAAGAATATTCATAGTTCTTCAGCCATGATAAATGCCATTGCTCGTGTCTCTATATGCCTTTCCCATATCTCTAACATACCCCCAAGCAACACGCAAGTCTCGTCAAATTATCCCAAAGAGGCTCCATCTTTCGAGGCTGATGTTACTGCAATACCCCATTCAACGCTTCCGGACATTTAGACGAGGTATTTCTCTACGCTCAACACCCCCAAAGCAACATCCCGGCCTGGATCATGCAAGTCGCATCCTAACAGCAGGCCTTGGCCCAAACATCCCCACCTATCAACAACCCTGTCTAGTGCTTACGACACGCGCGTAATATGGATCTCCTCCATCCATTCTTCCCATCTCCTCACTGAAACGGATAAGGAGACTAATAAACCACACACAAGCCATGGCAGGTCACGCCACTGACGAAACAAAGGGCAAAGGAAAAGTCCGACAGCGGCGCGCCCACACGCGAAGCCGCACTGGCTGCTCAGAGTGCCGTAGTCGCAGGGTGCGGTGTGGCGAGGAGCGTCCCACATGGTGAGAGATCCCCCAGCCCCAAAACAAAGCCAGGCTGTTTCGGGAGAAAAGGGCTGACTGTGCAAATTGGCAGTGAGAACTGCGTCAATAGTAAGAGAACGTGCGAATATCCACCGGTCAAGATACCGCTGAGGGAGAGACGGGCGCTGGAGAAGGCTGGGACGACTCAGCCGTGGGAGCATGTTCCCTGGGAGGCTCCGAGTTCTTCCAAGGGACCTGAGGTGCCCAACACCCAGGCTCTGGTTCGTCAGCTTATTTTGTCGAGCTCTGCAACGACGTTGGACTGCGTGGCCATTGACATGCCCCTCAAATCACATGAACTCTTCAATTACTGTAGGTTATCATCATCCTTACGCAACGATCGATTACTAACAGGCTTTTTGTCTACGGTGAAACCCTTGTCACATCTGTCACAAATCATAACAAGGATTGGTACGTCTAAAAAGCTCGTCTCACTAACCAATGCTGACATTTGTAGCATGCCGTATACCATATCAGACCCTGAAGCCCTCCGCAATGCGATTTTGATGGCAGCTACTCATTTCACTTTCAAGGTCGGCAGCCTCGAAGCATTTGAGCATACATTCCTCTTTCATAGAATTGAGACTGTGCGATTGGTGAAAAAATGGCTTTCCAGTGGAGATCTCACGCTCTCAGCTGCCATCACCAAACAGATCGCCACCTTGGCATATACAGAGGTATGCAGGTGAACGTCGCTCATTGTTTCAGATGTACTAAGCCACTATTAGTTCTGCAGTGGTAACATGCAAATGGCAGAAAAGCATTTAAACGTCATCTACGCTCTGCCATGCCAGACAACAAACCCGTCAAATAGCAATGGCAAGTCTCGTGACCAAGAGCTCTCTGATCGCTATTTTGTGTTGTGGGTATTTGTCACTCAGACTAAAACTGGTGTCAGCTAACGTCCTAGAACCTCCACCTTCATCCACGGCGTACAGACCGTTCTCCATGGCATTCTCCGCGCCGAAGACTCAACCGAAGACAAGAATAGCCTCTCAGTCTCCCATCCCATGCGTCTCATGCACAAATGGTACAAGTCGGAGGGCCAGTACTTGCACTGTCTCAAACTCAAAGCCATCCGCCTCTTCTCAACATTCTTCATCCTGCCTGATATCGGCGCAAGGCTCTCTGATGTCTACAGCGCGTCAATAGTGAACAGTCTTCGTCAAGTCACCGACGAATTCTACAATCTCACCGAAGCTCAAAAGATACACGATGAATTCTGGAGAACCGGTGCAGCTGCTCGAGTTTACGACGCAGTTCTTGAGTCGCACCAGAACTCAATTACACCTACCGACCATCAACATGAAGAGACTTTAGAGACTGAGCAAAAGACTTCATGGTGCGGATTGGTCATCGCAGCAGAATTATTTCTTGAGCAAGTAGTTGTTCTCTGGCGCCCTTTCACAAAGGAGATATACCTCTGTAGCATGAGGATATTCCAGCGTGATCTGACTTTTGCTCTTCAGAAGACAAATACGCTAGAGATCGCAGAACTCTTATTCTGGGAGTCGTTTCTAGGATTGATGAGCATTTACTTCCATGAGAAGCTAGGGGATATGGAACGAGAACCTGGTCTAAGGCCGTTTTTCGAGAGGATTGTAAAGGAACAGAGTCGAGATATGCGGTTGGAGAAGTGGGAAGATGCAAGGAGGGTGCTGTTGAACATTGCATGGCCGTTGGACTTTTCTGAGAATGATTATGCGAAAGGAATATGGGAGGCTGTAGTGGCTGACTAGGTACTGAAGAAAGAACTAATTAAAATTCCAAGTTAAAGTGTTGTATTTGAGTGGGACGGTGGTTGGCGACACGGATACAAGCCGCGTTGAAGCCTTTGTCAGAGCATTGAAGTTCCTTATAAGTCGTATACCCCTCTACGATCCTCGGGATCCAGTGAGAACTTGAGTTATAGATCCGCATTTAATGCAACTGGAAAGATAAACTCTCTTAGCCTCGCCATCCCCATCCGATCTCCTTCCATGGTCTCCGCTACCTCTTTATCAACCCAGCCCCGAGTATAGCCTCCACCGAAATCTGTGACCCACGCATTATCATCCTGATCTATCAAGACATTCTCTGCCTTGATATCCCCCCAGACTATATCGGCTCTATGCAAAGCAGAAACAGCAGCCTCAATCTGGTCCATCCATTGTTGCCTCACTTCATGTGGAGGATGGTTCCCCGGGAGCAATCTTAGTCGACAATGGACAACCTCGTGTATCAACATGAGTTAACAAAGCCCCAAGGATAAATTCATATTCATCCAAGACAATGCCGTAAACGCGACACAGGTTGAACTGCGAAACCAAACCAGCTGTGTGGATCATTTTATACGTCTCGAGTTCGCGTTTAGTCTGAACGCCGGAGTAGCACGGCTTGAAGAAACATTCGGTCTTACAGTTGTCGATGAGAACTTTATTTGGCAGCTCAAATAGTGCATCTTCGGGATTGTCGAAGCTTAAAACTATTCCGGCAGGATCGTAGAAGGCAGTCCAGGTCTCCAAGTCATCGAGAAAGTCATCGTCAAAGCGTAGAAAAGAAGGACGTACAGGGGACTCATCCGCTACAACACGTCGAGGACATAGCTTCTCGTCGATGATGTGTAGTTCAAAGACAAAGAACTCGGAAAATAGATGTTTTTCCAGGGTGATTCTGATGTCTTTGGGATCACATTCTGGTGGAGGCGCAAGCTCAACAAGCAGTGGCTTAAACGGGGCCATGACCCATTCGTAGACGTCAGTATCATAGATATCACCGATAACCTCTTCGCGTGACTTGAGGACTTGGAGATATGCCATGTACTTCTCGGTCATGTTGGGAGAGTTGGTAAAATTGGTCGGTGAGATCGTGATGTAGAATACCCTTCCATTCCGGCGGACGGAAAATCGTGCATTGTGATTATCGCTCCGAATGTTGGTGAGAATACCTTCGATGCTGTATCTCGGTGTTGTAGCCATCTCAAAAGCCGATCCAATAACTCAAGTCGACGCAAAGGTGAAGGGCGCTGAAGTGGAGAGAGAGCGGTGAACTGCGGAGTTTGACGGGGCACACATTCATTGGCGGGATACCTTGCACTACCAGTTGACTACTACCAGGTACTTCTTTGGCACCTCGCCTCGAGGCCAGAAGCGTCCTTTCTCCCTGCGGCCTGATTCTAGAACACCATGCGATGTTCACTACAGTCACGCGACAATTCTCCATGTTCAACTTGGCAAGCCAGCGCGAGAATGTATATCTTTTGAGTTCACTCCTTACTGAATTGGTGCTTGTAGATAACGAGTCTACCCCAGATACTTTTTAGGAAGCAGTTCGCATATGGCTAGCTCCACTCTGCCAAGATAGGCATGCATCCGCGAAGCGACCAATCACAAATGACGAGTTACAATACAACAGGATAAATACCTATCACTTAAATTCGGCGTTCTCTAAGCTACAGATCAATTATCATAACCTTTGTAGTCTTCTCGAAGAATAACTAAAATTACATAATTTTCAAGATGACAAATACCGTTGTTGTTATCGGGTAAGATATTCATTCAAGAACTGAAACTTTAGCTAACGATACCTAGTGCTGGTGTAATTGGTCTCACTTCAGCGTTGTTGCTGGCCAAGAAGGGCAACAAAGTCACTGTTGTTGGGAAACATATGCCCGGCGACTACGACGCCGAGTATGCCTCGCCATGGGCCGGAGCCAATGTCATTCCGTAAGCCAAGCACTTCATTACTTTTAAGGGCGGTATGTTAACATGATCAAGCTTATCGCCTAAAGATGCCAGTCGCTGGGAACGAAGAACATGGATCGCTCTGAAGAAACTCGTTGAAGAGACACCTGAAGCAGGCATTCATTTCCAGAGTAAGTTCTCCGTAGACTTGTTAAAGACCATATAATGGCTAACATCTTAAGCAACACATGTCCTTCGTCGGAATAAAGACACAGAGTCCGCCAAATCAGGCTTCTCAGCCCATTTCTACGCCGACAACCCATGGTTCAAAGAAATCTTCAACGACTTCCGAAACAACCATCCATCCGAAGTCGCAACAGGCTACGACTCTGGTTTCCAATACCAAGGAGTTTGCATCAACACCGCCATCTACCTCCCCTGGCTTCTCGGCCAATGCCTCAAATACGGCGTCGTCGTAAAGCGCGCAATTCTCACTCACATCAATGAAGTCAAGTATCTCAGCCACACTGGTGAAAAAGCTAACATCATCGTCAACGCCACTGGTCTTGGATCTCTTAAGCTCGGAGGGGTGCAAGACACAACCGTCGCGCCAGCACGAGGTCAAATCGTCCTCGTTCGTAACGAAACACCCAAGAATCTACCGCTCTTCATGTGTTCTAGCGCCCTTGATGAAAGCGGTGAAGAGATTTACGCTATGCAGAGAGCAGCTGGTGGCGGTACCGTTATTGGCGGGACGTATCAGATTGGGAATTGGGATCCGCAGCCTGACCCGAATACCGCGAATAGAATCATGCAGAGAATTGTTGATCTTTGTCCGGACATTGCTGGTGGGAAGGGAATTACTGGGCTGAGTGTTATTCGGCATGGTGTCGGGTTCAGACCTTACAGGAAGGGGGGCTTGAGGCTGGAGGAGGAGAAGTTGGATGATGAGACGTGGGTTATTCATAATTATGGGCATTCGGGATGGGGATATATGGGGTCTTATGGATGTGCTGAGGGGGTGGTTGAGCTTGTTGAGAAGGTCACCGATAAGACTCGGGCGAAGCTGTGAGGTCAATTCCAAGAGTTAGCATTCAGCATGTTATTTATAGTCACATTTCTTATCAAATGCTTTACACTTGGGCCTTAGTAAAAGATGCTTGTTAGTGTAGATCTCCCAGTTTTCAACCATAATAATCATAATTCAAGCCCGCGAGAGACTTTGTAAGAGAAAGTTAAATCTCAGACTCACAAAAGGCGCAGTCGACGCTGCTTTTATCGAAGCACCCCTCATAGTCCAAATGCATATTGTGATCTGTCATATTTCTCTATCTACAGTAAAAAGCCAGTAGGGAAAGGATCCTCCGGATCAAGATGAACATTCTTCTCCCCCGTAATCCAAGCCCTCCCCTTAACAGTCGGCAGCACCGCATCCAACTCCCCAACCTTTGTCGTCCCTCTAATCTTCCCCACAAACTCCGTATTAATAATACTCCTAAACTTGACCGACTCTCCCTCCTCAATAAGGCCCCTGGCATGTAGAATAGCCAGACGTGACGAACTTCCCGTTCCACAAGGACTTCTATCCAACCTTCCTGGTGTGACAACAACAGTATGCTTAACAGTCTTGCCTTCTTGCCCGTCTTCCAACGGCTCTGTGATGATAACGTTGTTGATACCGCAAATAGCTGGGTTCTCAGGGTGTGTGGGCATGCAGTTCGCCAAGACTGCTTGTTTCAATCTCTTGCCGAAATCAATGAGACGATCTGCATTGACTGTTTCCACACGAAGACCCAGCGCTTCTGCTTTGACAAGCACGTACCACTGTCCTCCGTATGCAATATCAACCACCACAGTTCCCAGCCCAGGAACGTCAATCTCTTTATCGAGAGCATAAACAAACGCCGGGACGTTATCAAACGACACAGATCTGCACTTCCCGTTCTCACACTCCGCCGTCGCAACCACTAACCCTGCAGCTGTGTCCAACCTCACAGTACTAACAGGCTCAACCATGGGAACGATGCCTGTCTCGAGAAGAACAGTCGTTGTGCAGACACAATTCGATCCAGACATGGGGACCCAATCTCCCGGCGCCATGATAAGAAAGCCAGCATCTGCATCAGGCCTACAAGGCGGGACAATTAAATTAACGCTCATCTCAAGACGTCCTCTGGGTTCTTGGAGGAGTAGTCGTCGAAGATCATCGCGCTCAGCCATGTAGTATGTGAGCTTATCGTGCATTGTTTTGGCTGGTACGTCGAGGACGCCGCCAATGATGACATCGCCGACTTCGCCTTCTGCGTGGCATGTGACGATTGAGATAACTCGTTTTGAGCGCATGATGAATTATGTGAGAATAATTATGATTGAGGTATTTGATCTTTGAGTGAGAGCGAAGGGGGGGTTCAATTGGTCTGCTTTTATGTATAGTCTTTAGTATGATTCACTTGATTGGCGTCTTTTTGGAGGGGTTGGACTGATTTGGGCAAGGGGCGGAAAACTACCCATTTTAGAACACCCGTGTTGAACGCGGCTAGAGATCCCGAGCAGCCACGCAAAACGGGAATGAATTGATAGGAATGGCCTAAGATATCGGATAACAAGTCAGGTGCTAAAGAATAACCAATAGTAGCTTAAACTCTCATTACTAACTGCAGGACCATCACTTACTAGTGAGTTCCAACCTCAACGCCTGCGCGAGAACGATGATCAATATACGGAATGAAATTTTGTTGGAAAAGACTCAGGTTTATTCACAAGTAACTATGTACAAGCTATGAAAGATATGTTGTCCCTAGCCAATATACCTCAACTAGACTAGTAGCTTGACAAGTCCAATCACGAACCACCAACCTAAGCACGAACAACACGAGCCTTGGACTTCCATCCCCAAGCCGAAACATCCCGCTTGTTCATAACAGCCACACTCTCATTGTAATCACTAGTACCATTCTCCGGATCAGCATCCTTAGCCTCACAAGTCGGTCCCGCATCAGGCGCCCCAAGCGCACCCTCAACAGCACTAAACTTCTGCTTCTCCATCGTAGTAGCAACCATGTTCTTCGCCGCCTCCTCAGTCCAGCCGTTGATGAAATCACCATGCGAGCAGAACGCATTTCCGCACGCAAGCTTGACGGGAGCCTCGCCGCTCCAGCCGTTGGGGAGGACCTTGCGCAGATCGTAGCGGATGCTGAAGCGCAGCTGGGGCATGGACTTGCTGCCCTCGGGACACCAGTTGGCGGTGCCGTAGTCGCGTGACTTGTAGGCTGTTTCGAGGGTTTGTTCGTTGACGCACTGGGGGAAGTAGAGGAGTTGTTGGAGGTGGGTTGCGCAGGTTGAGGTTGGGAAACCGTTTGCGCCGAGGGGGATGGGCTCGCTTTCGCACATCCACTCCGCTTTGGCGTCGGCTGGCATATCGGCTTTAGTCTGAGCAGTGGCATCACCCGCGACCATCTTCAAGTTCTGAGGAATGGGAACCTCAGCGGGTGTTTCGCCGAGGTTATAGTACGCGCTGAAGCGCATAACAGGGATGGGTTCGTAGTTCGTTCCGTCAGCAGTGTAGAGCGGCGTAGGAATCCAGTAGACCGAGAGATCGTTGGGGTTCTCGGCATTGGTGCAGCCCTTTTGCAGTTCCGCGCTCGTCTTGGTGTTCACGGTGACAGCATCGGAGCCGAAGAATGAGTGGAGATGAGACTTGCTGTACTCTCCGGGAAAGACAATGGGGTCGATGTTCTTGAGCATAAAGGGAGAGGCAACGTTGACCTGTGTGTAGGCCTGAGCGGCGCCGACAAGAAGGCCGGCAGCGAAAAGAATGGAGGAAGACATCTTGCGTCTAGCAGATTATAAAAGAATCAGATAAGTTGTAAAATAAAAGGTACAAGAAATGTAGTGACAGTCAATGTCTAACGAATGAAAAAAAGAACGAGTGTAGTTTGAACCAAGAACAGATGCACAGATCACGACCAAACACTTGGTTTTAATACCAACGCCAAGCTCCCTACTCGCATCTTGAAAAACCATCCCGCGTACCCCCGCCAATATTTCGTCAAGATATGCTTAACGGAGATGAAAGACTCGAATATTATTAGCGGAAGAATTCGCACCTGTAACAAGGAGTTCAATGCAATTGGTCGATTGTGTGGCGCTTGGAAACATTGGAAACGTTGGGCCTTGTAATGTCCGTTTGAAACAGGGAGAGCTTCTCTATTTGGGTGTTCCCGCGTTTCAGTGTTAGGGCGGTCTTGTTAAGCGACGGTGGCTTTCGGAGTTGAGGCTTGGCTTTGTGTTCTATACGCGTATAATCCTATGGGTGTTTCTAAAGGTTGTTTACCCTGTGGCATCGACCTTTGAGGTAGGATTTGGCAGATGCGGCTATAAAGAGCGACGCATTCCACTCCAACATGCCAATCGCAACATGCGTGATCTGCGCTTTACTGCAGTTGATTGTCCTTGGAAGCATTTCTCTTCTAGTGGGTCGTCAGTTTTAAAACTTCTCCAGTATTCCACCTTTTTAAGATTAAGGTAAGGAAAAAGCTTACGTGCCATCCTTATCTGATGTAAGAGACAGATTGTTATCCCCGGCCCGGTTTTTAGGTGAAACACTTCGTGAAACTTGGATATTTTGTGCTCTTATATATAGCTTTGTGCTAGAATTGTGAAATGAATAATAAGATATGCATTTATACTGAAAGTCATATCATGGAATAGAATGATAGATAATGTGACGAGTGCCCCAAAAAGGATGCATCCTTCGAACCAAGCGAGATGGGATTGTGACTTCGTTCATGAACCTGCATATGGGGACTTCGGCTAATGCTGACAGGTCCTCTTTGAGCAAACATTTCCGACTTGTCAGTAAGTGATGGTGCGAAGCGATGCCCTCTCCCCGGGGTGCAAGAAGACTTCTGACGTTAAATTGAGGTGCCAAAATTACTTAGTCTAAGATCCTCTAAATCTTTACTAAATTAACCCAAGCTTACCTAAGGACTTTTGTCACCGAAGATAGAGGTCCTGAGCTTTATTGCACCCCCTTGCCTCTCTGCGAATGACAACCTACAACAAACATCACACCATAATCATGGACCAATCCAAAGTCCCCCATCCCAAGCCTCCCCAGGCCACCCCTGTCCAAAGACGTTGGCAAAAGCTTGAAAAGTCTTTTTATGGATCTCCAACATGACGAATCTCCTGATGATCTGCAACCCACTCATGCTGCAAACGGTTGCATCTTTCATACCGTCTCCACATATCACTTCATCAGCAGTAAGCTTTTCATTTCCACAATGTAATCAGGAGACATTTCCCTCAAGCTCGAATCTGCCCTGGAGATCATCTTCTCTAGCTCGTACCTACTGTGTTCCACTTGGTTCAAAAGTAAAAACTCTATCGGAGGATATTCGTAACTGTAGGGCTGGTCCCGGGACTTGGAACATCTGACGCCGGCATCTAAACACTAGGGGTCTCGCCAAGCCCGGGAACACTTAAGCTGAAATGTAGTGGGTGCTTCCATCAATCTGTGTTCGACCAACTGGTCCTAAGCACAGCCCAGTACAGACACAGTCCGCGAATCCTTTGAGATGACGGGACATGGATGTTCAGGAGTTTCTGCGGGCCACTTTATCCGGTTGTCCTTAAGAGTGACATATATCATCCCAGACTTTGACTGTGGTCTTCTCTTGTTCTTCTTCTTCTCCCTTTCCTCACGCGATCATGGCTGTCGCGGCAAGTTTACCGTCGCGTCCTGCGCTACGAGTTGGGATCGTCACAGCACTGGGCATTTTCTTCTTTGTCGTTCTTTTTACTTTTTATTCTGATACTGTACGATCGCCTGTTGAGTTCGCGCATCGAAAGGCACAACAGTTCTGTGACTCGTCGCAAGCGACGTGAGTGTTGCATCTGCCCTGCCGATCTTATGTTAACAGTATAGAAGCATTCCCTCTTTTACACCGACACCTACACCGGTAGCAACAGTCACTCCTGAACCTACACCAGAACCTACACGTAATTGCGAAGATCCGTATCGTCGACCGGGATACCTTTACATACCCAAAGAGCCGAAAGCTTATAGAGAAACGCAATGGATTCCTTTCACGGAGGATTACCTTAATTCGGAACCACCCGAGTACGCAGCTTACCCACCGAAGCACGAGATCATCTTCAATGATACAGCTGTTGAGCCGGAGTATCTCAATGCCCCTGGTAATCCTCAACAATGGATGCGCATGGCTGTCGTTGAGAGTCGACGCCGTCGCAAAGCAGTAGAAGCTACTGTCCCATCGACGATGAACACAACAGTCATTGACTTTGTCAACATGAAAGATGATAATGACCTCGGCTGGCTGTGGGGTCGCCGTGTCGTCATGTTCGGAGACTCAGTCGATCGCTACATGACACAATTCTTCTGCGAAGAGTTCGACAGCAAGATGTATCTCCCCATCCAAGACATATCAGGCCGCCAAGCCAAAGGCATCTGCGAAGTACCCGCCTTCAACCTCACGCTCGTCTACCTCCACTCCGTCGGCTCCTTCACCTACCGCCCCGACTGGTGGTGGATCGAAAACCTCAAGAATGTGGCATGGGAAGAACGCTGGAACATCTTTTGGAAGCCTCACGAAGCACCCATCCAAGGCCCCTCTGGCCGTACTGATCTAATCCTCTGGCAGAATGGTCTCTGGGATCAGCGTGCTTTCTGGGAGGGTGGTGCGGCGATGCATAATGAGGGTGATAAACCTATGACCTTGAAGAACAGGCAGATGGCTTGGGAGGAAATCCGTTTTGTGACTGCGCGCATAAAGAAGATTGCCAAGAGGCTAAATGATGAGTTTGGGGAAGATGTCCCGATTATGTTTAGGGCCTTGACGGTTCATAGGGAGAGTGGTATGGGCGATGCTATAATGATGGAGATGGATCGTTTGGGGAGGGCTGTGGCGGAACAGGCTGGCCATGAGATGTTTGAGTGGGCCAGGTTGATTCACCTTCTTGGGAATCTATATCAGGATGGCTTGCATCCTGGAAAGGGAGCGGCGAGTTGGCTCTGGGGGAATATGGTATTGGAATACCTTGCGAGGTCTGCTGGTTCTGAGGTTGGCGGTGAGGCTAGGTCGCCGTATTTCAGTGGGTGGGATCCCTGTCATGGAGAGTTGTCTGGTTGGGGAGGGAGATGAGAGAAACCAGTTCGTTCCTGGTAACCACTGCATGACTTTCAAGTAAACTAAACTACTTGCATTCCATTATGCCTTTGTTGGCTATCCCCTCATCACTACGATCCACCACTTAATATCCTACTGACTTTTAAGCACGTTTCTTCCACGCGCTCTTCTGTCAATGTGATGATTTTCTTCTACATTCTCTATAAACAATAGCTATATCTTCTGAGTCTTTCCTTGGTTGCTTCGATCACGCAGTTGCTAACTTAGAACCTAGACTGAGAGTCTAAGACGGTCCATGAAATCTTCTAAAGATTCATATTTATCGCCTGTGTCTCCAAGTTCGTGAGCTCCTTTAGTACTTGTCTTCTCAAGGTCATAAAATCGCAGGGTAGTTGATACTCTCTGCGTAAATATTGTGCGCTTATTGTTTTGTTTTTGACGACAGGATCGAAGGTATCCTTTCAGGTCCTCTGGGCATGCCAGCAAACCAGCTACAAGATCAAGAATATCTGCATCATCCTCCCGGGTTCTGGGTTAGGGGATAACTCAAGTAGCCGCTCCAGAAACTCAGGACGAAGCTCCATGGCACTGGCAATGAATTCAGGTGTAGGCTCAATCACACGATTCGGCCTTTGCAAAAGGGTGTAAAAAACATCGGGGTTTCTCCAGAGACACTGCAATGCAACCTCTGAACTGAAATGAACCTCCATTTCAGCTCTATCCAGAAAAAGACATATACTCTCGATTCCACGTTGCACGAGATCTAGCATACTAAACTCGTCGATATTCGATATAGGGCCTTGTCGACTGAGAAATCGTTTCAGGGAAGAACCTTGTATCTGCTCCTTGAGACTCTGTAAGAGCACCTCTTTAGATAGAGCTGGAAGTTCTGATTGCAAGACTCTGATGCTTAGTGCCAGGGTCTCGTTTTCAGGCCACTCCTGGCACAGTAGATAACCAGCAAAGTCCCTCATGACTGCTAACTCATCTTTAGCGTAATCAGCTAGGATGCCGCTGTCCTCTTTGTCAGACGCCATTCCAAGCAACGCGTAAACTCTGTCCCTGGGGTCTGTGGCTTGACACCCTCTGAACTTCCACATCAGGTTGCAGAAGTTTCGGTTTTGGTTTCACCAAGATGAGCCTTTCAGGAGACCTAGCATAATGTCTAAGATAGCTTAGCACTGCTCGCTGACCTAAATACTCATGGCATGTGGCAGAAGGGCGAACACCTTTGCTAGAATGCTCCCATGATTGCATTCTACGACCGCCCGTTTCGCGTTAGCCACTTCCTGCAAAATCCAAACTCTTAAAAACCATAGATTCCCCATGAAACTTTGCAGTCCATTAGACAACCTCTCAGAATGTCGCTCAGTCCCAGCTTGAGCTCGTGCCCATTCATCTTTCCAACGGGAATCCGCTCGCGGCCATTGCCGAAATGCCTGGGGCGGCAACTGTTTTTTGAACCTATCAACAGCGGGTTTTAACAAAGCGGCATCGCCATTGAGATAACCAAGCCAAAAGACTACATTGTCGGCTTCCCTATAGATCTCTCCCATATGATTAACTTAGTGACCACGCTCCTTGATATTGCTTTGATCAATACACAAAGCATCAACCCAGAGTATTCGATCCTCGTCTATCTGTCTCAGGTGCCAAAGGGCGTCATGTAAGCTTGCTGTGATAGCGAGAGTCTTCCCATTGACCTCAATCTCGTTAGGTGTGTCTTGGCTTCCCCAAACGTATGAGAGTGCTTCATAGGGGATAAGATCCTCCTCGTCAAGGTACGCTTGGAAAAGATGGCATTGAAGCTGAGATTTGGAACCTCGAGCAAGTCGTATAAGCCGGAACCCTGGTCGCTCTAGATCAAAAGACTCATACTGAAATAGATCTGTGAAATTATCCTGTAGCTCCAGTTCCACGGTACTAATTCTGCGTGCCACGAAAATAGCGTACAGAACTGCAGCGACACTCGTATAGCGTATTGTAGCGTCACTTGTAGTTGATGAATATGTTGTAGAGCTGACTATGCCACAGATAGTCAAGAATGGAAGCCTTGGCTGGAGATCCGCTGCTGCTCGTTCGAAACAAAAGATCTTATTGCTGCTTCCAATTTGGTCGGTCAAGACATGATCCGACAAGTGTCTAGAAGACGCTATCTTGCCGCCGAAAACTCTGCTCGCATGAAATGGGTGTTCTGTACCATCCCGACAGGAAAGCTCAGTCCTCGATAGCTCTGCGGCCAAGTATCTTTGCCATTGTTGGTGGCCCATTGGAGACCTCAGGCTGTTTACGGCCGATTGAACACAGGATGGTGGGTGGCTCATTTCGGAAGTCGTAGAGATGCACTTTGAACCAATTGTCTCCTTCGCGTCGAACTGAACCTGCCCTGGTTGAAAGCCATGCGGAAATGCCATGACGATATCGCCAGGTTTGGCAAGGCTTTCTTTGGGTGCTGTAGCATCGACTCCAATCAAAAAGCCAGCTCGAATAGATGGGAAAACTTTCAGTAAATCGTCGACAGTGTCTTTGACGAAGACAGAGACATTCGTCATATCTTGGACTTTTCCAACTAGGACGACATTGTGAGTGCCAACTTTTCCAAGAGAGCATGAAGCTCCCGAGTTTGTCAAATGATATTCAGGCTGGGGCGCGTCCAACAAGGCTTTGGCAGTCTCATAGTCTTCCGGCAAAGGCGTCACGATTGCGATATGGCAACTATTTGAGCTTGATTTATCCATGATCGGCGAGCGAAGACAGTCCATGCGACTGAAAATAACCTATTGAACAGGTTGAAATTGAGAGAGCTTGTAGAAAATCAGAAGTAGGAGATGAAGGTAAATACCATAGAGCATATCATTCTTTGAATGTCAGACTTTAGATGTCCAGCGGCCAGGCTTTATGCCACGTCAGAACTGCATTGAGGCTTGGCAAGCCACCATGTTGATCAAACACAGGCTGCCTATCAACTGGCAGACACAGCCTGCAGGGATGGTTACACAAAAAGCAAATTACAATCAAAGTGGAAATACATTGCAACAATGCCTCAATCGCCGTCACATCAAGTATGCCTTGGCTGATGAAAAAGACAATTTTATTGCATAATCAAAGGCTTGCTCACCTAAATTGAGCGTTGCCTCGCAGAAAGACCAATACCTCCAAAGAATGTTTCCCACCCTGCTCCGTCTAGTTGTAATGAGGGACGACGCCCCCATTGACATAAAGCTCTATCCACCTCTCGCCCACGAGCTTTTTAATCTCCTCATAAGTTTGTCCATCCACCCAGCTAGGCAATTTCTAATTCCCGAGTTGTTTTAGAACACGTTCAAGGGGCTCATCCCAATTTATTTTACGATAAGGGAGCCAATCTTCGTGATCCACCACACGCCTCCACTCGCGATCCTGCCATCTTCCATCATCTTTCTTTGCAATTCCCATGTTCCCCCAAGGAAGTTCAATCGTCTGTCTGATATGGTCGTTCTGTAACCGATAGCCATGATACATGCTGTATACATCCCATGAGCGGTCGATGTTGAATGCATGATATCGATGACGGTGACCTCTGGTTCTCGCATCTCCACGAGGGGGAGACCAGTCGTCGTTCCAGACATACATTCCGTATATACTCGTGAATGGTATGAGTACACTGTAAAGTGTTTCCCAACAGCGTTGAGCCTCTCGATCGTGGGTCACCGCTGAGCTGCGGGCGTTGATTGGAGTAGTTAGAGACCTCATGGCTTTCACAATCTTTTTCAGTATCTTTCTCTCATCCTCGTCGACCACGCGATACTCGATGAGAATTCGACGCTTCTACTCAAAGATATCTGCAGCTTCGCCACGATACTGCTCCGTCCAGCTCGTGGAGTCGTCTATTAGGTCCAGGAAAAGACCCCAGATTGTGTCAAGTAGGTTCGTGAACTTCCACCAGGGCTGTTTAACCACGTGGTCGGCTCCCTGATCCACATAGGAATAATCTCCAGCCCATCTATCCATAAGAGGAGGAGGTCTGACATGCGAGACCTTGAACTTGACCAGACGGCGCATATAATCTCGAAGAACAAGCTCAAGAAAATAAGGGGGGCAATGGGAGCGTAGAGCTACTTCCAGAGGTTTCATGATCAGCCCTGGGGACGACCTATCCGGTGTTGTCATCCAGCTTTTTGACATCCAGTAGGTATGCATATTCATAGTGAAAGGAAGTGAATAACCATGGATCTGTAGCAAATTGATCATCTGGCATATGCCTTCTGTGCGGGTACGATCAGGACTCTTGCTTAGAATAGTGACCAAGAACTCGGGTACGTGATCGCAGTGTTCGTTTCCTTTATACCAGTTCTGATCTCCCTGCTCTGTCATGTCACACCCCTTATCCAGAAGCCACTTCAAAGTGTCGACACACTTGCCAATCGGGGCTCTACCTAAGTAGACACTCTCTAGAAGCTCGTCGATAGGCCTGTGGTGGGTATGCGGAAGCTCGGACAGACATTGACAGCCGTCGGATTCGGGTAGTTGCCACTTCATACGGCTCATATCCGGCGCAGAAGGTGCAGCTCCAAGCTGAACACAGAGGTCTAATACCTTGACGTCGGCATCCCTGATTGCGTCGCGGAAAGCACCATGGTTGTTTCTGAAATAGTGAAACGGTAGGTAGAGCTTGCTGAGAGAAGGACTAAGCAAGCATAAGCCCTTGAACTCACGAGCTGATAAGGTGGTTCGGTCTTTTCCGGGTTCGCCCGAGATTTGGAGAAGGATTTCGGTAGGAAGAAGATCCAGCGTCAACGGTCGAGGTTGCTGGGGAAACGCCAAAGCGGATGACAGGTACTTGGTGATCTGATCAGGGCTGTGATCAAAAGACATGTTTCGTGTTTCTGCAGTATTGCTGCAAGTGCAGCAATTGGTAAATACTTGGCTTTTGCTGTATGTGTATGAGTGCGTGGTGTGAGTGCGTGGTTAGAATGGGGGTTAGAATGGGTGAGTCTCAAATCTTACAGTCAAATTGACCCTACTTTTCCACTGGCGAGTGATGGCATGATGGGGAATCCACTTTCTGGTCTATCAACTCAAATTAACACTCTCGTCGTTAAATGGACTCTACTTTGCCAGTGGAGGTACGTGTGTAACCCGGGCTGGTCCTATTTTCCCACTGGAAGTGCCTACTCCGGTCTAAACAAGCCCCTTCGTTCTCTGACTGTGACCATTTTAGAAATCCTCTGCTATTTTTAGATTTGATTTTCGTGGCCCAGACACGGCGTGATGACTATAGGCCCTCAGATGTCAACTGCAAATGATACATCTAGCTTACTAGTTAACATTATCTGGAAGCCTAAATGATTGCTGTGCTATAATTTCAAGAATGAGTCTTTGATTATAAACCTGTTCTCCTCTTTCAATGAACGCATGGACATAGAAAAGTCCACTGACCTGTTGTCAGAGACTCGGTGGACAGGCTGAAGGATCATAAACATCCACCGAACACCCAGTGAGGGTACAAACAATAGTCTTTCGCGGAACATCATATTCATAGTCTACGTTCAAACAACCAGTTCTTTAGGGTTATTGCTTCATGAAAAGGGTAGAGGTTTTCGTCTTGCCGTTAACAAGGACCACATTGCCAGAACACAGTTACCCTCAACGTGTGCGCGTTCTTTAGACATCAGAGATGGCGATAAGCCTGTTGACTTTCTTCTTGATGCATTGAACAATGAGCTTGGTATGCATTCCTCTTGTATCTGTACCTCGTGTCCCTTTCGCGCGATTATATACTAACAGAGCAAGTGGCCATCTTTGTTAGACACATACTCATGTGCCACCGCCGCTTCTATCAGTCTCAATCAGCTACAATCCCACAATAATCACGGCTCAGATTAACTTACCGATAGGAACAGCGACCTTGTCACTCTGTCCCTCGCAGGTGCACCTAATCCAGTACTCTGCACCACCATACCACGGATCAGGCGCTACAAACATCTCGCATCCGTGACAGCTTTCAGCAAAGTTTCCATGATAAGTTGGCTAACATATTCCTCAGCTTTTATAAACGAAATACTTCCACGAGCACGACTTACTGTAATGGTGGTGCCGTCGTAGCCGAAACAGTCGTTGAGGTCCAGCTCGGACGGGATGTAGCCTGAGTTGTCGCGAGGCTGACATTTACCCGATAATGTGTTTGTTTCGGAGTTGAAGGCGATGTCGATACAGGTTCTGTCGATCTGAGCGAATGCAGTGCCCAGAAGGGTCATTAGAACTGTGGCTACTTTGGTCATTTTGCGGTGTGTCACAGGCCGAGGCTTATCTTCACTACAATAACTTGCCTTACTGCCGGACATAGCGGGGAATATATGTCTTTATGTGAGGGTTCCAAAGAGGGGCTATGCAGCGATCCTACCACTCGGTTAAATGAGCTCTGATCCTGACTACTTCAACTATAGCACGTGAATCCTTCGCTCCCATCTAGTCAGAAGCATATGACCTGCGGCTGATTTGGTGTTGAGATACTGAGACCCAATAGGCTCTTCCGTGATGAGCAATTCCTACTTGACAATTAAGGTAATATCGGAGCTTCAATGCATTACTTACCTACCTAAATCAGCTCAAGCTGCATATCCCGCTGATCCTCCGGGAATAATCCTTCGGAGAAGTTTCTTTCTCCGCCTTATATTCCCCGCAAGCTGAAGTCTGGGCTGCATTAGATGCGATAGAGAGTGGGTGAAGGTTCATGTAAGACGATGATGAACTTGATGTGACACGGAATTCCGTCTTTCCCAACCCACTCCTGCGACGATAAGATCCGTCAACTATTCCATAGTATCGTTCAGTTGAACGGTGTCTTCTTGACCAGAACACGGTTCGAATTCTGTTAGCACACTCCCAGTTGAAGACGACTCGTCGTCAGCCACAAGCACTGGAGCTTGGAGCTGAAGCTGACTACGCCAGACATCAACAGGTTCAATTTCCTCCCGGAACTGTTTCACATCTTTGAATCAATTATTACATCTATCGTAAGTATCATATCACCGCTTAATAATTCGTCCTACTCTGATCCCCATACCCCTCCATCAAAAACTCCATATCATGCCACCCCGTCATCTCCATCTCACTCCCCGGCACATACTGCGCCAAAGATCCCTCAGCCATCCCAAACCCCGGAAACGGCAAAAAGTCCAGCAGTCCCTCCATCGATCCCAGTGCCACCCCTTGGCTCTGTTGCACTTGCACTTGTTCAGCTGACCAACCAGCTGGATACGGCAGATTGTTCATGTTGATCCCTTGCGGGGGTAAATTCGCTGTACCCGGGGGATCAGTCGGATTGTTGGCGCACTCTGAAAAAGTGTCAACGACCTGAGCTAATCGCTTCATTGAGCCGCATTTATCCGTGTGGTTGATGACGTTTCGCAGCGTTGCGACGAGACGGCGGACTTTGCTCTGGAGCATTACTTCATCTGGCCCGATACTCTCTGCACCTGCACCAGGGCGTAATCGTAATAACCGCAGGATTAGGATCATAGCAGAGCAGTAGGCGTAAAAGATATCAAGGCCAGAAAGACCATTGATCACATCAAAGTGATCTAGGAGTATCATAAGGTAACTCAGTTGACACGCATGCTTGACACATAGCGCTGCATGTTTAGGAACCGGAGGTTTCGGTGCATCTTCTTTCCGTGCTGCTGCAACGTCGCGAAGGAGAAGGGGACGTGTAGCCACGATGGCGATGTAGTGAAAGTGAATATGCAAAAGCAGCACGGCGCGAAGTTGAGCTCGAGTCTTCCATGCCAAAGAGACTTTCAGCTCCTCCATATCAACAGCTCCTTCATGATCGATAGATCCAAGGGCCGGTCCCTCCATTTTCATCCACGATACATCGAGACCGGGTGCTTTCCCAATATCCCTCTTCCAACCATTCAGTGCGTTCAATATCTCATCCAGCGTCGGTCCTGAACTTTGACTTATACCAACGTGCAAGAGTCTTGTTCGCGCAAGAATGGCTTGAAGCTTGACAGACCATGATACGAGTCTGGCGTCGGTTCCTATGCCTCCTTCTACAAAATCTTCTCGTGGTGGAACGACTTCAACATCGAGTTCTTGGAGACCACTAGGTCGGCCAAGGCTTGAAGCGAGGAATTGCTCGAAGGAGTAGAGCGTGCAAAAGACCCATTTCCGAACTTCCCTTTCTAATGGCCTGAAGGAAGCACCCATGTCCGAGCGATGAAGACCAAGGGCAAAGGAGATCCGAGTGGCTGTTCCTGCAATGTTCCACGCAGCATTTCTTTCATTATTGTTGTGCAAAAATAATGAAAGAAGCAGTAAAACTCGAACATTCGTAAGTGAGCACTTCGATATGAACTGAGGGAGCAAGCCCCTAGCGACAGCAATAGATCTCCGTCGAAGCACGGAATGATCAACGTTGGGTATCGACCTATCAGCGATAGAGCCAAATACCACAATCATATGAAGGCAGCCTATCCATCCCCAGTCCGGCAATCGAAGCGGTCTCGAAGGAAGTCGAGAATTGCTCCGAGCTTCAACGATGAAGCTTTCGTACTCTTCCTCAAAAGTCGCTCTGTGAAAAAGAGGAAAGTCATCGTGAACATTCTTGAAGTACGACTGGATAAGTAGATCAAGGACTTCATTCGAGGGAAATTGGCCGAGGATTTCATCCATATCTGTTGTTGGAAGACGGGTAAAGTCGCGGGCGATAGCAGAGGTAAGGGTTCCAGGAGATGGTCCATCTTGAGGTGTTGCTGCAGTACGTGGCGGTTGGTCGTCTTCGTCCTGGCCATCAGCTTCCAAAAGCCGACTTGTATTATCCTGCGTGAACTTGGTGACTCCTTCACGGCCAGGTGATGGATAAGGGCTATTATTCGAATCCACCAGATTTCGAAGTTGGTTCCAGAAGTTGAGAGTCCCTGAAGGTCCGATGTAGTGCTCATGACCAGAGTTATCCTTCACAAGCGACGATTGCGGTTCCTCACTAGGTGACTTTGAACTCCTCGGCGACGTATCAGCTTTCGAACCCCCCGTGATGATATCTGGCCCCGTACTCGGAGTCTGCTCTTTACTGGAAGGATTCTGCACTAGATCCTCAACTCTCATATGTGTTCTATTGGGGTCAGAAACATCAGGCATCTTATACCCCATCTTCTGGCCCAATTGTGCAAGATCACTAACATGATCAAGAGTCTCATTCGGAAAAGCGCCTCTGACAATAGCTTCGAGACATCGATACCTAATGGTGTCAACGACGTTACACAAGATACGCAGAAGTGAGACAGACCTATCACTCAAGTCATCCACACTCCCATAGAAGCGCGTCTTTCGTGGCGCCGTATACGAGCAGGTGACGTTATGTTCAAGACAATTCACACAGCCTGCACCCGAAGGATCAGGTACACATTTGCACCTCCGCTACACCAAGTCAACACCAACCCATCACCCATGAACTTTACAGCAGATACTCACCTTTCGACAACGATCACAGCTTTGGGCATTCCGCTTACGAGATTCGTCAGGGATGCGCCGCAGACGACGCTTTGCATGCGCAGATTCAGACATGGTTTATAGGGAGGGAAAAGGACTCATCGAATCGATGCTTCCCGGATCTGGGGTTCCTTTTCCCGCGGGACGGATGCATGCTTCCGATGGGATACGTAGATGGCGTGGGAATAAGGCGCTAATGGAATGTTACGCTGAAGGTTTGGGGATGGAGAAACTAAAGACCGCTGACTACCCTACGCCTCAAGGTTGGACCAGCATGGCAACACTGCGCTCATCAGTATACGGTAGGCATTTGACATGTTTCGTCGTCTTATCAATCCGTCGACTCTCTACCATAAAACTCACCTTACCGCGAGGAATAACATCAGGATGGCTAGCTCTTTGACACTCCCAGACTCTAGAACGCTGGCCTACGCTTTAGACTCCTCACCAAAAGAGGGACCCCTCATCATCCTGTCAAACTCCCTCACTGCACCTCTATCAGTATGGGATCACGTCGTCAAAATCCTCAACAGCAATGGTTATCGCACTCTACGTTACGATCAGCCCGGCCATGGTGGATCATCTGCACCAAAAGACCTAAGCCCTACGTTTGACTCTATGGCTGAAGACGTCCATCATCTCCTCAAGAAGCTCGAGATCAACAAGGTCTACTCATGGATCGGAGTATCAATGGGCGCATCAGCAGGCGTCTACTTCACTACCAAGTATCCCAACGTCGTAAGCAAACTCGCCATCTGCGACACCATCTCCTCATCGCCCATCAACGCCGGCACAGAAGATGCCTTTGGTCCTCGTGTCGCAGCAGCACGAGAAGCAGGTAGTCTCGACTCAACTATCCAAGGCACTCTAGAGCGATGGTTTGGTAAACAGTGGCTTGAGAACAACCCTCAGGAAACACAGCGTATGCGAACTGTCATGTCTGGAACTTCGATCGATGGCTTCGAAGCATGCTGCAACGCACTGAGAAGCGAGACTTTTGATCTTCGACCGAGGTTTGCTAAGATTGGCTCGAGTGTTGATGATGCGGTTTGTATCGTTGGCGAGAAGGATGCGAATTTACCAGAGACTATGAAGGAGATGAGAGATAAGATCCAGGAGGGATTTGAAGTAGCGGGTAAGAGCAACAAGATTGATTTGGTGATTATCAAGAATGCTGGCCATGTTTCGTTTGTGGATGGTTTCGAGCAGTTCACCGCTGAGGTGCTGAAGTGGTTGAAGGCTTGATATCGCGTAGCATTCTCTACCAGGAATCGTATAATCAGACGAATCTCTCTCTTCAATGCAAGGATAATGTCGTATCAGTTCAACTCCCGCTGCAAGGTCGGTAAGCCGAGGATATCACCAACTCCCCAACCCCGCACCATGAAATGTCGGTATCTCACCAATGACACTTTCCAACTAAGTTTGCATGCAAAGCAAGAATCTGAGGTAAGATAGGTAATCAATTCGGGGAACTCAACTTGATCATCACCTCGAAACGAAGAGAAAAACATAATTATCACAAGATCCTAGTCGATAGCATCGGCGAACGTTAAAGGTGGAGTAGTGCCGAGACTAGCCATGACCCCCCGACTCGCCGATCGGATATTCAGCCACCAAATTCTGTTGTACATGATGCATTCAGTGTTGGCCGATGGTGCAGATTCTATGCCATGGGCTTGCATGAGATTTCGATAGTTTGAGAAAACCAAGAAACTTGGCCGACTTTATCGAAAGCCACTTTTGACAGGTAATTAGATCGCCGTGTATCCTTGTCCCAGTCACTGTAGTGCAACATCGGTGAAAAAGGCAATTTACTCCGTACATATGATTTGATTCAGTTGGTCATTACTCATTATGATAGAACAGACTGCACTCTAGTATCCAATTGTACTCTCCAGCTTTAAGATTCACCCCGTGGGACTGTCGTGATAGGTGGTTCGAGAACAACCGTTCTTCCATGCTTGATCAGCTCTGTAGCTTGCATAAAGAACGAATCTATCCTCAGAATAACAGGTCGCAAGAAGACCCTGGCAGCTATATCATCCGTAGCACCGAGTGTCTGTAGCGACCCATGAAACTTTTCCAACAACCGATAAGCAAACTCGACATCTCGTGGATCACTCGCCAGCAGGAACAGATAGATCAGAAAGTTTCCGCACAGGATAAGCTGCGTTCGGGCAACTGCACTCACTGCATTAGTTACTGTTTCAGAGTGACATCTTTGATCGGCAAACTTACATCTTCCCCAGAAGCTCGTTAGTTCCTCCTCGGTGATGTACGCCATGAATGTCGTGAAGAGCTCGAACTCTGCTAGTGCGGTGGAGAGCCATCGCTGAAGATTAGAACCCGGCGTGACCTTTGCGGCTCTTGTGGCTGGAAACATTAGACCCCGGAAGAGCAGCACCTGCGTAGCGAAGAAAGATATGTGAAGGGGTCCTAGTTCATGTTAGACATCGGCGAATTCTAAAGATACGTGTCACATACCGTTGTGGGCGTAGGGTCTCACGGCCAAACAGCTTGGGATGAGACTCGGCCATTCCTTGAGGGTGTCTCGGATAGGAATCAGTTGAGTACGCGTCTGCTGAGTTGATCGTACACCGCTGAATCATGTAAGTCGCTGACCTTTACTATGCTGATGGTTGGGTTACTTACTAGCTGCAGTCAAGGATGGCACGCATCTCCCGAGACACTGTGATCATTTCAAGGAAGCGTGCACCGTCAGAGACGCGGAACGTGGCATCCTCAGGATCGATCATATAGCGAAGATCGTCAGGGATATCCTCGCCAGACCGCAGATCATCCATGTCCGGGGGTGGAGTCGTAAAGGACTCGTAGCTTATATGCGGGGGGTTACCGTGGCTTACAGCAGACCAGCAGTCCGTGTAGAAGACCGCCCACCAGAGCTTCTTGCGCAACCTCTTCTCCCACGGTGCAATGTTCCACTTGTCAGGGTCTTGGTGCAGGCCGAGCATCTGCGCTATTGCTGTGGCTTGACAGGCCATCACCCAGATATACGGTGTCTCGACGCTGTCAATGTCCGGGGGTACCATGTGCATCAGCAACAGGGCTGACATTAGTCTCGAGAGGTTAGGGGCTTCAAGTTCACGCCTCAATGCTTCTTGCGCATGATTGGTTAGTTCATGCTGCTGGAACGGACAAGGGATTCTGGCAAGCGTTGCATCTTGCTTCCAGAACACACACGCCAAGGCATAAACGGCGCCCCGTAGCGACGTGGGTATGTCTAGCTTGGCGGTCGCGTATTGCCGAAGGAAGCGAGTCTTGTGGATGACGGGGAATCCTACATGGACGTGCCGGAAATAAAGACGGACGAGGGCCGGGCCGTGGGGCCAGACGATGCGCTCTATCGCATCGGACGCCATTTGCCTAGCCTCGTTCCTGTGATCGGGGAACTCATCGAGCAGCAGGAGGAAGTGCATCGGACAATCATCCACATCAGGCCCGCCATGGTAGACCTGCACAAAGTTGGCGTCAATGCCCTCGCGGTCGCTGAGAAGCACGGATCTGAAGGCGTCGAGGAAGTAAGGGTCCTGCTCCGAGCCTAACGCCATGGCGTGCGCCGTACGGCCTGGGACATCTTCAAGAGCGTAAGCTACTTCTTGATTGGGTTCCAGGCGCGGGGGATCTAGGCTGATGCTTGGATCCAGGGAACCTTCTCCAGGAACTGGCACGGGATGGCGCACGAGACCGTTGTGGACAACGGCTGCGGACTCGGATCTGTGCCGAGTAGCTTCAGATGGCGCCGAGGGCGAGATGGCCGATGCGCCAGAAGCAGAGACAGAAGCAGATGCCGACGCCGACGCCGGGCTTAGTGCATCGTGGCTTCTGGAGGACTCGGGCCCAGTGCCGGATGTAGGCCGGTGGGCTAGAGGGTCAGTATCGGAGAGGGACTGGCATACTAAGCCTCTGCTTTTACAGAAAAGGCCTGCATTACAGATCGATGCAACGGTCAGTATAAGCAATTGACGAATGACTAGCGGGAAGTGTCAAGTGGAGTTTTGTGTGACGGTGAACCACTGGACTGGTACTGTACTGATAGGTAGTACTGTAGTGAGTGGGTGGGGAGATCTGGGGAGGGCGCCTCACAAGGGGGTTCAGAGGTGATGACACAAGCAGTCTTCCTCCTCCGACAGGCGTCGCAGGGTCTGTTTTTGCGGCTCCGTGGCTGCCGGGCTTTACCAAAGTTACTGCGAATGCTGAACTTGCGGGGCGTAGCAGTAGACGAGGAAGAAGTTGCCCGTTCCCGATCGCTAGCCTCAGCCTGCGAGTGATCCATCTGATCTGATATGATACTTCGGAGGAGGCGGGCCAGGTACCCGTTAACGGCAATACCTACGCTCCACGCACGCGTGTTTTGAGTGAGAGTGTGAGAGAACAAAACGAGCGAGCCAGGCTGCGGGAGCGAAGGAGGGAGAGAAAGAGGCGAAGGAGATGTCGGCGAAAATCGCGTGATGGAGGGGGGGAGGGAAAGATAAGTTGGCCGACAAGGGAGGCTTTGACACTAAAGAAACAAGCGGAGTTGGCCGAGTGAGTTCTTCTTAGGGGGCGTTTCTGCTTGCGTACTAGTGTCTCGGAAAATGAGATTAGTGTGAAATTACAGAGGGCACGGGAGCTAAAAAGAAAAGTGTCAAGCGTGTTCAAGTGCCGTAGCTTCAGAACATGTTCGCGTTCTAGCCTGTCATGACGCGATTTCAAGATGCGACAATTAAAACAAGTGGGTGATCTCCAATCTCAATTCAGGGTCTGCCGAGGTAACGCTGCTAAAATCACAAGATAATATGATGAATTTTTATCCAGAATCCCCGCTATGTCTGATATGGTAAAATGATAATTAAAAATGGTCTCAGTGTAGATAGAGTAGCAGATAACAGGCTTGCAATCTCGAAAAGAAACATAGCCAACGTGAATCTCGTAATCAAACAGACGTGGTCAGGGAGTTGGGGCCCTTGTTTCGCTGAAAGGAGTGCTCTTCAGTCGATCCAGGCTCGCTCTCGGAGTAAGTCATGTCCCAGCGCTCATCATAAACAGCTTGGACCTCCTTGGCAGTTGTACCATCCTTGATGAAGGCGTCGAACTTCTTATCGGGGACTGCAATGTGAAGTCCATAGTAAACAGCAGCGCTGACGATGAACCCAAAGAGGTAGTTGAGCTGGTAGAGGTTCTTTGCGCCATCTGAGACTTTAGCATTGAGGTTGACAGCAGCGATGAAGCCCGGCATTGTAGGCGCGACACCAACAATCCACTAAACAAACGAGTCAGTAATTTCTCCAGCGCAATAAAAGCAAGCAATGTGGAACTTACCGCGACGAAAGCACGCCAATTGACACCAAAGTTGTACCAGTAAATGCTATCCCTGTTACCCACAAAAAGATCGTCAACATTGACCTTGGCCTTTGCAACCAGGTTATAGTGAGCCACCATGAGACCAGTCATGGGCGCCAAGAAGACACTGTAGCCCGAGAGCACAGTGAGGAAGACGGTGGCTGTGTTGACGAGACGCCACGGGTTGACGATGGGGCTGAGAAGGGCCATGAGATAGGCACCGCGTCGGATATTAATGTACTTGGGGAACACGGATGCGAGATCGATACCACCTGCGAGAGCGTTGCCAGGAACATTGCTGCCCATCTGGGAGATGGATAGGGCGAGGCCGGCGAAGAAGATGGCGGCGCGGGTACCTGCGGTTGGATCCTTGGCCAGAAGAGCGGCGAGGAGGGTGGGAGGGTTCCAGATAGCCTCACCCATGCGCTTCTGTGTCGCAGCAGTGACGAGAATACCAATGACAGACGCTCCAATACTGTAGAGCGGGAACGCAACAGTCTGGCCCCAAATAGCATCACCGGGCTTCTTCGACAGACGCGCATAATCGTTCTGGTTAAGAATACCCGCCGCAATACCACCAATCGTCGACATGATTCCCGAGATGGTAAGCCACGTAACACTCTGCGGACCACCAGTGACTGGAAGAGGCGTACTATCAGCGAGGGTATCTCCAAAGCCATCCGATCCCATGGTCGCCAGCGCCCAGATCAGAAGAACCAGGAAGAAGACGAGCGTGACAGAGCTGGCAAAGTAGAAGAAGTTTTGTATTCGGTGCGGTTTTATCCATAGGAACGGGAGCGTGACGACGCAGAAGATGACGTAGGAGACGAACTGCGCGGAAGTCATGCCGGTCGACGCGGGGATCGTGTTGTGGATGTGCTTCTCGAGGTTGGGATCCCATGATAGAAGCATGAGATACGTGCATTGTCCGCCGACCCAAGACTGGAAGCCATACCAGACTTTGATACATTAGAACAGCCCAAACATTGGGAGAGAGGAGGGGGTGAACTTACCGAGGGAGAGAAAGATGCGGTTCCAGATGACGAACTGCGATCCCCAGATTCCCCATACCGCTCGACTAAAGACAGGGAAGCCCACTACAAAGCGTGAGCCAATTGACCCATCACGAATGATTCGGGAGTGGATAACGCACCGTGGTAATAAGCTCCAGCAAGCGAAGCAAGAATCAGGGCAGCAGTCGCGAGGATATTTCCGAGGATGATGGCGATGATGGCCTGCCACCACGTCAAGCCAAGAGGAATCAGCGCGCTGCCAGTCAGATACGTCGCAATGTTGCAGTTGATCAACAGCCCTGTAAGATTACCCGTTGGTTAGATGTGCGATGCGCTTATGCAGTGTAATTCCATCTCGGCAAATAACAATCACAAACAGCGAATGAAAACGTACAGAAGTTGTGATACGTTAGAAACGTCCATGTTCGTCGCTCAGTCCCAACAGGTCTGACATCTTCATTCTGCAGCGGAGCAAATTAGGGGGTTGCGTGCGACGCGTGATGAAAGGAGAGTTTGCGTACGATGAAGCGCGAGCCACGCGGTAGCTCAATGCGCTTGACGAGATTCGCAACGGCCATTGTTGAGGAATTGCGAATAGCTTCAGTCAGACAATATTTCCCGAAGCCTCCGGATCGAATCGATAGTGTGTGCAGTAGCTTGAGGGGGCTGCTGCTGTCACTGTGGGAGAGATTTTAGGGGAGGACAGAAACTATAAGGGTCCGCCGGGGGGGCGGGGGGGCAGTTCGCTGGCGTGACTGGCGTTCGATCTGGTACAAAGTCTAATCCTCAGCCTTAGCTTGTGATTGACTGAGCCACAGACGGACTGGAATTCGGAGGAGAACACACGAGCAGAGAGAGAGAGATACGTACCCCGGATTGAGGCGTCGGTCAAGAAACAGACAGTCACAATCTGCACGACATTGATTGTCCAATGATAAGCAGATCGGCAGTTCAGAGAGGTAGGATGCTGAACTGAAAGGAGAAGAGGTTCCGCTGCAGTTCGGGGAAGCTTTGTTCACTGTCTCCTCTTTTCTCTTCTGGCGTCGGCCAACTTGCTCCATCCGTTCCTCGCCGCCCCCCTCCCCTCTCGCATGATCCAGTCTCAGCGAGGAAAACATTGGAGAGGAGTTATTTTCTTACTCACTAATTGAAATCTAGAAAAAACAAATGCAGTCAGTGCCTAGATCCTGACCTTGACCTGAAAGCCATGGACTGCATCCTCTGACTTATAAAGTGATACCTCTCTCCCCCCTCTGCCGCCCCCACCGTAATATTATGCTTTCAGGCACCTCCAGGGTATCATCCTCCCAACCAACAGGCTCAGCACACTTGTCTACCGCCAACATGTCCCTGTACCGAATCGGAGTAGACGTCGGAGGCACCAACACGGACGCGGCCATTCTCGACATCCGAGCTGCTGCCACATCAACCCCTGGCCGTGGCGTCCTCGCCTCCCACAAGGCCTCTACCACGCGAGACATCACCAGCGGTATTGAGGCTGCCATAAGAGCCGTGCTGCGCGACTCGGCCGTTGATCAGAGCGGTGTTTTGAGCGTCACCATCGGCACAACGCACTTTATCAACGCGCTTGTGGAGGCTGATGCGCGCAGATTAGATCGTGTCGCGGTGGTGAGGCTGTGCGGGCCGTTTACTAGACAATTACCCCCGTTTTCGGATTTCCCTGTGGGATTGAGGAGTATTCTCGACGGAGGCGTTTACTACCTCGATGGAGGGCTTGAGATTGACGGGAGGGAGATTGAGCCGTTGGATCATGAGCAGATTAGACAGACTGCGCGTGATGTCGTCGCAAAGGGCATCAATGTCGTTGCTCTGGTGGGCGTCTTCTCACCACTTGACCACGACGGCAAACACGAGGAAGAGTGCAGACGGATTCTTCTCCAAGAAGCACCGTCTCTCCAGGTCGTATGCTCCCACGACATCGGCCCAACAGGCTTCCTAGAACGAGAAAATGCCACCATTCTCAACGCCTCCATCCTACGGACAGGACATCGCGTCAAGAAGGGCTTCAAGCGCGCCATGCACAGGCTGCAGCTCACATGTCCACTCTTTCTATCGCAGAACGACGGTACGCTTATTGATGCAGACACAGCAGCCGAGTTCCCCATCAAGACTTTTGCAAGCGGTCCTACGAACAGCATGACTGGTGCTGCGTATCTCGCTGGGCTGGATCATAAGCGCGAGCACGTCGCGGATGATGAGGAGCCGCAGGTTTTGGTCGTGGATATCGGCGGGACTACAACTGATGTCTGCGCACTTCTTCCATCGGGGTTTCCACGACAAGCACCTGGTTTCGTAGAAGTCGGCGGCGTGCGCACTGCCTTCTCCATGCCCGAGGTTGTATCAATCGGTCTCGGCGGCGGAAGCAAAGTGCACGTCGACCCTGCCACACAAAACGTGACTGTCGGTCCTGGATCAGTCGGACATTTACTCCAGCAGGAAGCAAAAGTCTTTGGAGGTCAGACGTTGACGGCGAGTGATATCGTCGTCGCGCTGGGTAAAGCCAAGCTAGGAGACTCCGAGCTCGTCAAAGACGTCCCAGCACAGATCATCGAAAGCGGCCGTAAAGAGCTCAAGAAAATGCTCGAGAGCGTCGTCGAGCAAATGAAGGTATCCTCTGCTCCCGTACACGTCCTCCTCGTCGGCGGAGGCGCGCTCCTCGTGACAGAAGACCTCGCGGGCGTGGACAAGTGCATAGTGCCCATCCACCAAGGCGCCGCCAACGCCGTGGGCGCAGCAATCGCCAAGGTCTCCGGCGAGATCGACATCGTGGAGATTCCCGAGGGCCGCTCTGAAAAGACCATCGTGGACGCTGCGTGCGCGAAGGCGATCGACATGGCCATCTCCAAGGGCGCAGCAGCGAACGACGTCAAGATTGTTGAGATCACAAAGACGCCGCTTCAGTACATGTCTAACGGCGCTATGCGACTGCAGGTTCGTGCGGTGGGACATCTTGCTATTCCTGAGGAACTCACGCCGCCGCCTTCACCGCCCGTGATAAGCGTGCAGGAGACGGAGGACGATGAGGGTGAGAAGGTCAGCGTTCCTGATGCCCTTACCCCAACGTACAAGCCCTCTCTCCACGTTGATCTCGACGCGTATCGCCCTGATGTCCAGAATGGTACTTGGTATCTTTCTGAAGTTGATCTTGAGATGATCGCGACAGGATGCGGTGTTCTCGGCACGGGCGGTGGAGGACCGACACATCATGAGTACCTCAAGGGCTTAGATGCGCTGCGGAATAATCCCAAGGGGAGATTGAGGGTTATTTCACCCAAGGCACTTAAGGACGATGCTATGATCTGCTTTGGTTCGTGGTATGGCAGTCCGAGTGTGATTAATGAGCGTATCGCGGGCGGGAATGAGATTGTTACTGGTATCAATGCTGTGAACAAGGTTGTTGGGAACAAGACCTTTGATGGCATGTACATTGATGAGATGTAAGTTAAGTTGACTCTTGTGTTTGAGAGCACGTTGCTAATAAAGCCAGTGGCGGTGGAAATGGTATGAGTGCTTTCCCGCCGGCTGTTCACTTCGACGTCCCCGTCGTCGATGGCGATGCCATGGGTCGAGCCTATCCCACCATGTATCACGGTACGTTTCCCAGCGCTCATTCAATTGACCCCATCTAACTTCCATAGCTACGTTCAGTGTATACGGTCACTCCCTCACACCCTGCGTTCTCTCCGACGCCCGTGGAAACACCAGTGTCGTCATGGTAAGCATCACCACTCCCCAATACCTTGGCAATCCACTAACAGCAACAGAGCACCGACAACCCAATCCGTCTTGAGAGTCTCCTTCGGACAACAGTAATCGAACTCGGTCTCGGCTGCGCAGTCTGCGCCAATCCCCTCCCCGGCTCCGTCATCAAATCCCACGGCGTTCCCAACACCGTATCTCAAGCGTGGTATCTCGGCCGCGCAGTGCACAATGCTCGTCGCAAAAAGACCAGCTACGTTGACGCAATTGTAAGTTAACCCTTTGCTCAATTGATCACTACTATTGGAGTGAGCATCTGCTAACTGGCCAGTTTGACGTCTGCGCTGGAAAACTCCTCTTCACCGGCAAGATCGTCGACGTCCGTCGCTACATCGGCGGCGGCTATACAATGGGCTCCGTCGTCATCGCGCCCCTCAGCGAAGACGAGCGCGAATCCCACAAGCAAGACGTCCCCACCGACCGCCACATGGTAATCCCCTTCCAAAACGAATATCTCTACGCCGCCCTCTGCGACTCCGACGGGTCAGAGGCTTCACAGCAGGTCGTATGCACCGTTCCCGACCTGATCTCCATTCTCGGTCAAGACGGCGAAGGCATTGGATCTCAGGACTTGAGGTACGGACTGCGCGTTAATGTTGTTGCGCTGCCGGCGCATCCGCTGTGGAAGACGGATAAGGGTATGAAGGTCGGTGGACCTGAGGGCTTTGGGTTGAAGATTCCGTATACGGGTGTTGATAATGATTTTGTGGAGGGGAGGAGTGTGATTGAGGAGTTTGGGGCATAGCGAGCGTGAGCATGATGGTGAGATTTTGGTTGGGCTTTTTTAAAAAGCATTTGAGGAGTTTGGCGTTGGAGTGGGCATTGCATGCATGAGAATGAGCGATGAGTGCTCGTCTATGAGATTAATACCGTTAGCATTTATGATTTTAATGACGAAATTGACATCTATGATTGAGATGACGTGGTAGTTGGTGAGAGGCAGCGTTTGTGGTGAGGCTGGACAAGGCCATGCTTGAAATCGAAGTAGAAGCGTCGGCATGTGGATCAGTAGCTCTGGCAGTGACGCGACATGCGGCACGGCACGGCGCGCCAAGCGCAATGGTATTGGGTCTGTTGACTACATCGCTATCAATCACCAAAAGAACACTCTGAGAAATAGAACCACTTCAATGTCTACCTTGTAATTGATGGTTGGAGACCCGCGAGAACTCGCGTCTTATTCTTGAGGGTTGGTTATATGCGAACAGTGTGCCCAAACAACAAAATGAACCTGCTGGAGCTTTCTAATACTAGAGGGCCATTCCGCGGCGAGGAATTTGACGCAAGTACACCGAGATATCGGCAGCAGAATATTTGATAGGGCATTCGGATGATGGTACAAGAATGCGCAAGGGAGTTACCTCGGCTTATGTCTCACTCCTCACTCAAAAAACGCGACATCGCAGCGCGTCTCAGTGGTGTAGGGTAACAGGTCTATAAGGCTCGGATTCGCTCACATTCATTGAGGCAGATGCGAGCAATGGAGAGTTTCAATTTTGTAGTCAAGACCTGCAGAAAAATAGGCAAAGCCAAGATTATAGTGACTGTTCAATGACTTGCTGCCAATTCCTTGTGCTCGACTCCCAGCAGTTTGGACCAGGCCCACCAAACGCATATGACCATCAAGCTCTTCCAAAAGCACATTACAATAGCCAGGTCATGAAGAGGCTGAAGAGCAACAAAAAGCATCAGGTCCAATTTAGCCAGAATCCAAACAATGCCATTCTCGCATCTCTCATCATAAGATCCATGGTATCACCAACCCTCGCCTGTCAAAACACCCCCAAACATGTGACTCCATCCTCCCCCCAAACTCTTGGGTCTCATTGCAGCGCTTATCGCCTCTGTATTCGGACCTATTCCCGCAGTGGAGATCCGGGGGAAACCACACCATTTTTTCTTTCTTTCTCGGATCCTAAATGATCAGCCCGCTGAGCTTACCGGTTTTAAGCAATTTACGCGTTTAAAACCCTTGCTTTACGGAATATTCTCTTGATCCAGGTGACATGATCGACAATGACACCACTAAATGTTCCGCGGTGAGTGAGCAGAACGGCCAAATGCTCGGTGGTAAAGATGTAACGTTACGGATGAAAAAGATCCGCTGAAAAAGTGGTCATGATTGTTTTTCGTATGGAGATGGAGAATATGGGGATAAAGTTGGGAATTGACTTTATCTCAGTGCAATATCTAGTAGCTGAAGCTGTAGCAAGTTGAAGAGCCTAGATTGAGATCATCATCAATGGATTATTTGGGGATAGCACAATAATTTACTGATACCCAAAAGCTCGAAGGATCTGGCAATACGTCATATCACAAACAATCCCATGCTCTACCCACCTCCATCAACCCCAGAACACCATCCCCGTGCCCAGTGGAGAAGCTCCCAACAGCAAGGATCTCCAGCATCAGGAGCTCAAACTGTATGTAACCGTAGGACAAAGCAGAATCCTTCTGCGTCCACATCAACGGGACACATTACCCCGAGGCCATCGTGTAACCAGCATAACAGCTATAAAACACATCCCCCGCTCTAGTTGCACCGTTGGTCTTGGACTACAGCTCAGTCACTTACAGACTGGTTTGACTACAGCTCAATCACTTACAGGCTGGCTTGACTACAACATGCCTATTGGCAACATCTACGTGATCGCCGGTGTCTCCGTCGTAGGCGGTGCACTATTCGGCTTTGACATTTCTTCTATTTCTGCTCAATTGGGCGAGAACTCTTATAAATGTTATTTTAATCAGGGTCCTAAGGGCCCGCCATTTGATGATGATGAGGATTGCAGTGGACCTACCTCGTTGAATCAGGGTGGTATAACGGCGAGTATGGCTGCTGGCTCGTGGCTGGGTGCGCTAGTATCAGGTATTCTCAGTGATCGTCTTGGAAGGAAGTATTCCATCATGGTTGGTTGTATCATTTGGTAAGTCATTAACACGTTAGTACAAAGACCACATGCTAACATTGACAGGATTATCGGTTCAATCATCTCCTGTGCCTCCCAAAACATCGGCATGCTCGTCGTCGGCCGCATCATAAACGGCTTCGCAGTCGGCATCGAATCCGCCCAAGTCCCCGTCTACATCGCCGAGATCTCCCCCCCTTCTAAGCGCGGCCGCTTCATCGGCATGCAGCAATGGGCCATAACATGGGGTATCCTGATCATGTACTACATCTCCTACGGGTGCGCCATGATCGGCGGCCGTCACTCCTCCGACTACTCCACCGCTGCGTTCCGTGTGCCGTGGGGTCTTCAGATGATCCCGGCGGTGTTCCTCTTCTTCATGATGATGTTGCTACCGGAGTCTCCTCGCTGGCTGGCGAGGAAGGATCGCTGGGATGAGTGTCATGGTGTACTTACGCTTGTGCATGGGCATGGAGATCCTGATCATCCGTTTGTGGCGCTTGAGTTGCAGGATATCAAGGATATGTGTGCTTTTGAAGCGTCGATTGCGGATGTTACGTACCTTGATCTGTTCAAGCCCAACATGATCAACAGGACTGTCATTGGTATCTTTACTCAGATCTGGTCTCAGCTTACTGGCATGAATGTTATGAGTAAGTTACATCATCCTTCTCTTGCAGACTGATCCTAACAACGCCTAGTGTACTACATCTCTTACGTATTCTCAATGGCTGGGTACAAGGGTAACGCCAACCTTCTCGCTTCATCTATCCAGTACATCATCAACGTCTTGATGACCATTCCCGCCCTTCTCTGGATGGACAAATGGGGACGACGTCCTACATTCCTCATCGGCGCTACCCTCATGTGCACTTGGATGTTTGCAAACGCTGGTATCTTGGCCGCCCACGGCACCGAGATTCCCAAGGATGAGCGTGACTCCCCTCAAGTCTCTATGAGTGTTGGCGGAGGCGCTGCAAAAGGTCTCATCGCTTGCACATATCTCTTCGTCGCATCTTACGCACCAACATGGGGCCCAGCCTCGTGGACATACCCCCCTGAGCTCTTCCCTCTCCGTCTCCGAGGAAAGGGTGTCGCGTTCGCTACCTCATCGAACTGGGCCTTCAACACTGCTCTTGGACTGTTCACGCCAGTTGCTTTTGAGAATATCACTTGGAAGAGCTACATCATCTTTGGTGTCTTCAACGTTGCCATGTTCATTCACGTTTTCTTCATGTTCCCCGAAACAGCTGGAAAGACACTTGAAGAGACCGCAGAGATGTTTGAGGATCCTAATGGTATCAAGTACATCGGTACTCCAGCTTGGAAGACTCACGTCGCTACTCATCTTACTACCAAGGCGGAGAAGGGTGATGTCGAGGCCAAGCTTGGTGCTGCACACGAGGAAGATGCTCATCATTCACTCGATACACCTGAGAAGTAAAGAATGCGTAGTGGATAAGATATGAGGGATGATATCGGAAGAGATAATGTGAACGAGAGAGTATGGATTAATGGGATGAGAAATAGTATTCAGTTTTTAATACCGTGTACTGAGTTGAGAAAACTTAACATATGATAAAGTCATGTTTTTCTTTATGATTGATTATGAAATGCGAAATAATGGAAGCTATGACTTCGATACTGGCCTATGAAAACAGGTTACCTAAGCCAGCATGTGACTCCGCGTTTCCAGTGAGTGTCCCGCCCTGCCATAACCGAATCTGTCGATTTACAACATCAACACTGCATCCACCAGATCCACTGCACCCAATTAAAGAATAATATCTTTCCTCAGACCTAGAAAATCAATATCTCCCCTTCATCTCACATCAGCACAGCGGCCAGACAGCGCCATCACTCACTATAGTGGTATCTCCTAATCCGTCGTCGCTAGGTCAACTGTCCTGCAGCCACAAGAAGCGAGTCTAGAACGACGTACAAGGGCGCCTGAAGCGATTGTTGACGGAAGGATTGAATAGCGGAAATGGCCGTGTCTGCGTTATGTGCTGATCAGGGCGTCACCATCGACCTTAGCCACAATGACCTCTCTGACCTATCCACAGATACTCTCAATAACCTCAATCCCAACGTCGAACGGTCCGTGCTTCCATCTTTCACGCTCATATCCACTTACTGACCCAGTCCACCAACAGGCTACCTTTATCTCACAGTCGTCTTTCAACCATCCCGACATGTCTATCTCTGTTTAAATCTTTACGCTACCTTAACATCCGGAGCAATTGTATCCATGTAGCTTGCATGACGCCCTTTGGTACCTGAGACAGATAGACGAGGATTGAATACTCTGGGTTGATACTTTGTGTATTGATTAAAGCAATATCAAGGAGCGAGGCTACCAAGTTAATCGTATAGGACAGATCTAGAGGAAAGCCGACGACATATAAACTAATAAAGGAACGCCAACGATTAAGCCATATCTTCATACTTCCGAGCTCCCAAGAAACCATTGAACGAGCAAAGCATACATATCCCCTTTCCGCAGTTCAATTAACGTCTCACATATCTTCTCTTGCCGTCCGGTATACGGAAAGAAGCCTCATTTGGCAATTCGAATGTTTGTAATATCCGTAAAGTCCTTGATATCATCAAAGACATGTTCAATGGGAGTGACATACCCATAGCCATCGTCGTAGGACTTTTCATGTTTGTGTCCTCTAAACAGCAAGGCAACAATCCTACCACCATTGTCGAAAAGTACTGAGCCTGAGTCTCCGTGGTCACATAGCTTGACGCCGAGGTCAACATCCGCCCTTGGTCCAAAGACGAGCTCATTGGTTACAAGACGCGCATTCCCGAGGTAGGCGTCATGATCTATGGTGACCTTTTCTTTCTCCCAACGATATTCTCCAGTTGTCGATCCAGTAGTACTTCCTACTTTGAAGATGGGCCCGAGGTTCCATGGGCTCTCGACTGATTTCACGTTTCTTGGCTGGATAGGAGTCCCGCATGCACCTGGCCTTGCCGGTACTCGTCGATACTTGGACCTCCAGGCTTGTTCATTAGGAAGATTGTTAGACCATTCTCGAGACGGGTCAAGCTCGATCAACGCCCAATCCATCCTCCTGCGATCAACCTGGCGTCTGAAGCCTGAAGAGGCAATTAAATTGCCCAAAATCTGTTTATCCTTCTTAATAAAAGCCTCCTTTGCTTTCTTTTCGGCCTCAAGACTAGCAATTTCAGCTTTATGCTTGCGGATTGACTCTCTTATCGGATTTTTATTCTTGGACGTGCGAACATCTCTTTCCTCCTGGTTGACTCTTTTGCGGAGATCGGCAATGTCTTCATTGATAACACCAATGGTGAAATTATGCTTTGTTCGAGATGGGCTTTCAAAACTGGCAACTTCATGACCGAGCTTCGAGGATGCGTTGTAACCATCGAAGTCAACTTTCCAAAGGTCGCTGCCCTCTGGTGGCGGCACGCATTCTACCGCTCCATCGGGTTGAGTACGAAAGGCAAACCCGTCGAAAGCAGCTCTGACAACATGGTGATTCGTAAGGACGCAGGTACGCCATTTGGTATCAGACTTTGTCTTGATCTGAATAAAACAACCTAGCGTTCCATGACCAGGATTGTATTGCTGATCAGGGTCTTCAAGTCCCAGGATATAGCGCGAAGGGCTGAAGTCATCGCCAATCTGTACTGTCTCGTTGTAGTCGTCTGTAATGCGTTTATTTGCACCTTCGCCCTTCACTCTCTTGCTTGGATCGAAGGGCAGCGTGTCATAAGCACAAGGCATGTTTAGGTTATGCTCGATGTGAATCTGGACATGCTCCCATCCTGCTATACGATCAAGAACGTCCTTGACGGCGGAAACAACGCCATACCAGCTTGTCTCGTCTGAGCGGTGGTCCATTGAGATGTAGACTGTTGCTGGGTTTGTATTGATGCTGGGATTGACCCCGAACTTCTGAAGGGCGAGGCATGTCAGGTAACCCCTTGTTGTTGGGAGAGATTGAAGTCGTGAGTATATGAGGTCGCTGACAGTATCCCACGTCCTAGACAGAGCAGGCTCGTTGACTGGACCATAGTATTTGGTCTGGATAAGATATAGTGAAATAATCTCAACGTAAATAGGAGATCCCACCATGATAGCAAACCTATCTACATAGTTCGACATTTGTTGAGCTGCGCGAGTAAACGCGTCGCTCTTCTCAGTTGACCAGTTAGCGAGCATGATAACAGTAGGCCTAGCAGTTGTTGAGCCAGGCTCCCCTCTCATTTCGAGGTTGACCTCATTCTCAATGCTTCCACTGCTATCTCTGGATAACAAACCGCAGTCTTTGAGGATACGAAGGCCTTCTTCGGCGAAATTACCTCTCAGGGGATCCAAGTCAAAGGGCGGTCGCCCGGGTAAAGTCCTGCAACACAAGCTTTCGAGTGCTGGATATGAAACTCGCTGCCAGCCAACGCTGACATGGAGGATAGGTACTGGGTTCATCGCAAGTGCTTTGCTTCACATCCGGCGCGGGGAAAAGAAGTGGTGATGAGTAGGCCCGATTGAGGGCTAGAAAAGAAGTATGGTAAAAGTAACACAAAACAAAAGCTGGCAATCGCGCGAAACCAGATATGAAAGTCTCGTAAAGAGGCGATGTATTGTGGTAGAGTTATTGGTGATTCCAGTTAGTGAACTGTGTGATTTGCGAGGAATCAAATGATGAAGAAGGGAAGTTGAAAGGTTGAAAGATTTGTGTGCAGCCCCAGACATAATCACGAACGAAAGTCTAAGACGCCGGTACCCACGTGACTCTCAACCAGTGACCAAATCGAAAGTTTAAGACAATAAAAAACACTATTAACATATTTACTTAATTTAATTAATTTTATAGTCCATATTTAGAGATTAGTCTAAATAAAATCTGCACAAGAACTGAGTCTAAATATGTGGACTGAAGTCCGAGTCCATATTCATCTTAATATTGAAGTTCTTGTTGAACGGACAGAGGCGCGCTTTGTTAGCGACTTGATCCACAGCCTTTATGCTAGTATCATGGGGCTACGAGCCGAGTTTCTTTGTTTCCAGAAACAAGCTACTCCCCAGCTGACCACTGAGCCTGGCTCCGCAACAGGGCAACCACAAGAAAATCCAAATGGCAAACCAAGTCTATCTATTCCAACAGCTCATACTAGACGCTCCTCAAACGAAGATGCAGCACCTCAAGGGAATCCATGTACACCTTCAACGTCACGTTCATTGATGTCGGATGGGGAGCCCGAGGTTCTCCATCAGTTATACTTAGCTCTCCGCCGACTATGCAAACTCATTCCAGAGACGCTACCATCTACCGGCCGCAAGTTCCAAACCCAGACACTGGACGTAGAGAGACAACAGTATGCACTGGATGCCTGCTCAAGAGTCCTCAGGCTATCAGAAGCTGTCAAGCAAAGCCTTGAACCCGTCCATATGAAGTTGAGCGCTCCACTCCGCAACCTCTATTATCAACTCGTTGATGCCTGGGCTACCTTCGGTGGTATTGTGAAATCGCTCAACAGCCAACTGGGTCTTGACCCAGATTCAAGAAAGAGACTTCAACAAATACAGCAACTTGTCAAAGAAGTGATGCAGTGCTTAAGAGTTCTGCCAATAAACACAAACGCCAACACAGCGTTCAATGATAGTCTTCCGCTGACTCCACAGCAGGCATCGCTGGGACCGGCAGTCCAAGCGACAATCTCACTTTCGCCATAATCCATCACTGGTTACGATTTGTGGCACAGAGCTTCTTGTAGAAAAACAGCTCTATATAACACGCGTTGTGTCGAAAGGTAGGGTTGATATGATGGGCTTGCATCACCGTTAGTCACCTAAAGGTCCCCTGGTACTAGGTTCACTCTGCTGATTTATGCTCTCAGCCACGAGTATCAACTGCAAACAACAAAATTTCCTTGTAGATAAAAATGCAAGTGTTATATTGAATAGCTGGAGATTGTAAGGGTTGGTGGTTACTATGCAATCAGGGAAGGGCCATGAGTGAGTGGTTTGCGCCCATAGACCGACCCAACTGTCAGAAATCCCTCATTCTCTCGTCGAACCAATTTCACGGCATCTTGAAGAGTGTGAAGGTCGACATCTGCGTTGATGTGGATAAATCTAGTTCAATGTCGTATGCATCGGAAGCTCCAAAATCATGGGTAGTTGGTCAAACTGACTAATCACCGGGACTTCCCTTCCAAACAACACTTTCGATGAGCTTTGTAAAGAAGGAGAGTATAGGATAGGTGTTATTCCTGCATCGAGAGCACCACTGATATCAGCTTCGACAGAATCGCCAACCATATACGCGTTATCTGGTTCCACCCCCAGCTTTTCTAACGCATGGTGGAAGATGCTGACATCAGGCTTAGGATGGCCAGCCTCTTCCGATGCGATGACGCACTCAACGAGATCAAAGACACGAATGGCTTTGGCCTATTCTATTTGGCTCTCGGTCGGGCCATTCGTGATAATAGCAGTGCGATAACCATTCTTTCGAAGACTAGTTAGGATCTGTATGCTTCCTGGCATAGCGCTTCGTTGCATCCTGTATCCCGCTTTGTACACACTCCGAAAATGCGCAATACGTTTGGCGTCTGGCTCTTCTAGGCCTAGACTCTTGAAGAAGAGCTTGACCTTCTCTGCATCTTGGTCTTCGGGTGCTATCTCATTTCGGAGATAGCGGTCGTAAACAACATTGAGGGCTTCGTTGTACTTCTCGGTAAGCACGTCCTCCGGGGTTCCAAGAAGAAGCGGGAATATAGCTCGTACGGCGGACATGGCGCGATGAAGAGACTTTTGGTGATCGAACAATGTGTTGTCAAGATCGAAGAAAACCATGGTTCGCAGAGGCAAAGACTCGATTGTGAAGATGGCATCTGGGAATGGGAGTGACATGACGGCGGGTGCTGAGTTTGCCGAAATATAGATCGAATAAAGAACGGAAAGATGGAAAGAAAAGAAAACTACGAGAGGTTTAAGACGTACTTATTAAATGAATATTAAGGTTGTGCTCGAGGAAACTTTAATAGATATTGCAGCGTGTGAGGCGCGTGATGTGAGCATCAGCAGTGGGGGGGGGGGGGGGGGGGGGGGTTTATCAACTCAAAATAACACTCTTATCAAATCAGTTCAGGATATTGCAGCTGAGACTCGTGGCTGTGAGCTTAAATAATCACACAGAACTTAGATGTCCCTGTGACTTCAAGCAGGCGTCTTCATTTACGCCAAAGCATGCCATATCGTGCCCTCCCAGTCCTGCAGCGAGCTCCACAACTGCGGCTTCACTGCTCGTGTACCATCTCCGCCGGCGCCCTTCGCCGTGAAAGCCGCCAAAATCTGGCGCATCCCCTCTGTCTCGTACACCCTGGAGTAAAGATTCGCCCTGTGAAGAATCCCAGATTCTTCTTCCTCGGCAATGAGACACGACACGTATAGCTGAACTAAGCCAGCTGTTGCAGCCATGATGGGGGCCGCGAAAGACGTTCCCCAGCGAAAACCATAACCGCAGGGAACTCCCTGGGCAAGGGTTCCGAAGTGAGGGGGTAGGCTCTTTGATTCGTTCGGATTGTACTCTTCTGGAAATTTACCCCGTGATGTGGTTCCCCTGACAGATATGACTTCTGGCCAACAGGCCAGAGCTAGTTCCGGCGAGAGGCCGCCTTCATTGCTGGCAGCGGCTAACATGATGAGCTTTGGATGAAGGAGTCCGTTTCTCCTGTCCCTTATGGCATCTTCAATGGCCACCTTCAAGACAGTCGGTTCTGTAATGTAGCCAAAGGACATGGAGATGATGTCAACCATCCACACAGTTGCAGCATGGTGTATGGCCTGGTAGATGCTCGGTCAGCACGATATCTGCGCATAGCACAGGGTCAGTTCAACTAACCCTTCTAATACTATCCAAAACCCCGTCATATGTCTGGACGTTTACCATGTCTCCCCTGTCCGGGGCGATGCGGGCAACATAGATGTTGGCTCGCGGAAGCAACATTAAAAACAAGGTGGCGATGTTTGTGCCATGCTTCCCTCTTGTCCTAAAGTTGCCAGCTTCTTCACCATCTTGGTCAATCATGTCCGAACTTTCTGGAGTGGCGAAATCTCGCCAAATGATTCTCTTCAGGTCCTCGGGGTCACCTGCACGTTCTGTTTTGAAAAAGTTGCAATTTGGGTCGCATCCAGTATCCAAAACGCAAATCTTTGGCTGTTTCCCCTTCGTTTTGACACGCTCGTGGACAGCACCACTAAGGTCCAGAAAGTCTGATATCCATTGTCCACCGTTTTCCGCCCTAATAAGATCAAACAAATTAGACAAGCCAACAACAGAGGGGATGTTGCTAATCAAGTTGGTCACCTACGCTTCTTTTTTGACCCCCCTTGGGCTTTTCCAGGAAATTCATAAAGCTCTTGTACTGATCAATTTTGTTCGAGGTACTAACATTGCCTTGGCTAGGGTAGTTTATTTGTCCAACCTGTAAAGTTGGCAGCGCTAACGTGTCGGAATGGAATGTGGATAGATAAAGGATCCTTAATGGATGCACGACATTGCTTAGGAGCCAGTCTCGTTTCTCTGTCACACGCGCATTGGCCTTCTCTGCATTGTCAGCGAAAAGCTTAACGTCCAAGCAATTCAAGATTGCCTGTTGGATCTGTTGATGGCCTTCAAACTGTAACCGGGCATATCCCGCGTACTGAGCTCGTCGCACGTGTGCCTCTGACCAGGTCAAGTCATTTGTTAGTCCTAAATCCTCCCAAATATCGAGAAGCAAAAGGCCAAGAGAGATCGGACCTGGGTAGAACCTGGCACCTCTATGATCTTGGTGGAAGTCCATTCCCAAGTCGCTGTCATAAGCTTGTCTGAGTTCATCTTCTGTCTTGAAATTGATACTAACGTAAGGATGCCGATGCGAGAAGAGCGACAGGCCATTAGTCGTGTCAGTAGCAGGCCGCGACGGATCCTCTGTATCGGGAATCGTGGACAGGCTTTTGAGCGTCCACAGTTGCTGGGCTGTGAGTCGAGTATTGTAGTATTGGATCACGGACCTACCGACGACATAGGACAGAAAAACCTTGTCATGTTCCGGCATTCCCGAGACATCTCGTTCTAGTAGCCGAGGCGCTTCTCTGTTGCCTGCAAGGCATGTTTGGCGACGCGTATTGGGGACTTGCGAATCACCACCAAGCATATGCGCTCCAAGCGCCTTGGTCGTACCAGCCGTAGCATAAAGAATGGGTTTCGCTTCTTCTGCCTCTGAGGATAGTAGGCATAGACGGCATCCGTGGCTGGGAGAAATATACCTCTGACAAAGCGTGCCTTCCAAGATTTCCTCCACAGCCTTTCCTGATTGCATTCTTCGGCTCATTTCGGCCCTAAAATATATTAATATCTGAAGTCGTGTTTCATGTTTCCATCGCCTGAGAGAAAGATACACACCTGCTGATGACATTGAATTCTGCTTCATGATAGCACTTTGTGCCACCACCTTTTGTGCACCCGTGCTTGGTGCTTTCAGGCATGGAAGCGCTGAAAATAGCTTCGTACATCCAGGTACCTTCTGGGTGTGGAGGTTCCTTTGGGTCGTCAAGTCGTAGGCGAAAGGCTCGCAGATGGTTTTCCTGTGGTCGTAACGCATGGCATAGGATCTGGGGATTTAAGGCAGAGTATAGTACATCTTCTTCCCGCTGAGACTCCTTTTCCGATACGAGACTGTGTTGGGGCACAGGTGTTGCAGATCCTTCTGAGTTCGGCCGTTTCTTAGAAGGTCGGTTTGTTTCGGACTCGTCGCTCCAGCGCTTCCGTCCACCTGAAACCGGTCTGTCGAGATAGTCGAGCGCGTCATCAATCTGTTTTTGTGCCGCACTTGGAGGCACTTGTACAGCCAGTGACACATCCCGCGAAGCACGAGCTTGGTCAATCAGGGCGTTGAGCCCGATGGCAAAGTCACACTCAATCGCCTGTTGAATTGAAGATTGAAGTTTATTATCGGCTATGCCTTTTTGAATCCGAGCAATGGCACACAGCTTGGGATAAGGCTTCGATGTTGGCTCGGAGTCGGACCCTCAAGACGAATCAGAATCGCTGGAGTATGTCTTCTGAAGGTCTGATTAGCGACATAAAAAAAGGTGCAGATAGCGATGAGTGATTCATACAAGACACGTGTCTTCCAGGAACCGCAGTAGAGCCTCAAATTCTGGGGAAATGGTAGGTAAGGGGAACGACAGTCGCTTCAATTCGACAAGGCTAAGTAGGCGTAAAGTCCCCTCACCACTGGCACTGGTGACCATGAGTCGGGTGCTCTCCTCCGCGATACGCGCCAAGGCCTCAGCCACCACTGGACGCTCCAGTGACTGAACGTCCATCAACGAAACGAAGGATGTAATCGAGATTGAAACATAATACACTTTGGACTGAACTGCCCGGGCGGGATGGGATAGCTGCCATTAAGTTCTCACAGCCGGATAACGCTCCCCTGTAAGCGCCGGGGTCTCTGCAGACCAGCCAACCAGAAGGCCTGAAGAACTCGCGAGACGAACTGGTCACAAGAGATCTTAAGATGCAGTGCGAGTACAGTAGGGCATGCCTGACCCCACTGCAGTAACTTAATCGGTTCCAGAACTGAGATCTCGTTTATGGCCCCGATGATTCTACATGGCTCCGCTGACTGTCGATCCCCCGTAAGCTTGATTAGGTCCGCGCCGTTACTCTTCACTTTGGAAAGCACAAGCATCCGCCTACTTTGGTACTTGGCTATGCCAAATTTGATGTGCTCACTATAGCCGGGCGCTCGGCTCCGTCCGCAACTGGTAGAGTCCCTTGGATCCCAAAATGAGGCGTCCGTGTGGGCCCTCCGTGGCTGGCTAGCTGAAAAACCGCTTCTGTCATCACGCATAAAAGCGATGTGATAGTGCGGCGGCTTGCTTATTACCCCTCCTTGCTAAGCAGTGTTCTTTCAGCCACCAACCCCTCCAAGGCTCTGCCTATCATAACGCTTTAGTCAATAGCTAGAAACAAGGCAACCAAAGAGGCAGCGAGGCCACAAGAATCACGTGGACGTATCAGTATCGCACTTCTGCCTGCAGAAAACAACGCATCCTCACGAGCCGCGATATGAGAGTATGAAAGACCGCCACCCGCTATCGTAGATGCTCTCTTCTTGGCGAAGCCATCGCACAGTCCCCAACGCGGGATCACGGAGGCATTAGCGGCCCCACAAAGATGAGTGAGCGCATCACGACATCAAACAAGCTGGATCCAGCGGCTGCGCTCCTTTGGAATCCTCCAGGGGACAAGATTGCCTTTCTTGACGAATTCCCCTTCCCTCGTCTTCGTAGCCCAATTCTGGACGCGACGTTGGCCTGTCGACACAGCTTTAGAAGCATCTGCTTCACGAAACACAGCAAATCGCGATGGGCAGAGGAGAATCTGGTAAGCTTTAACGCTTGGTCCGTCTCCTCGGGAGCTGGTGTTTGGGGAGAGTTTAGCTTGGACGACAAGCTCGTGACGAGGAGGCAGGACAGCTGCATCCTGCGAAATCTTTTGTGGATGCTCGATGACTTTGTCAACGCTGTCAGTCGAATAGGCAAGTGTATCCCATGGGGGTTCTACCATACATTCACGTATTCAGTGACTAACAACGTCCTATTTCTTTTTAATACAGGTGGACTTGCCGAAGAGTCCAACGTCCAAGGAGCCGAATCTGTGCTTAAGCAACTATTCACTCTTACAACTGACTTTATTCGGTCTCTTCCATTTACCCGCCTCTGGGACTATGAGTCATCCTTCGGGGATGAAGTAGATGAGGACTTGGTGTCCTTTAAATTCACCCTCCACATGGAGTATGATCCGTTACTGGCCAACGCAGGCGTAGATCGTATCCTGAGTATCGCAGCTGTACGAGATCGACTGGTTGAAGCAAACTTGAAACGACGTAGTCGTCTTCAGAAAGCCAGAAAGCGGAGAGCTAAATTCAGACCAGGAGCCTCGCACCAGTCACCACTAAATCAGGGGCCTTATCCTGTCCTGCCACCTCCAGTGACCGCTGGTAGCAAGGTCTTTGAATGTCCCCATTGCTTCGAGAATCTGCCGGTATATCTAGCTCGCGCTAGTCAATGGAGGTGAAGTCGATATCCCTGTTTTCTTATCAGTGCAATGCCTAACAGGTCTCTTAGAGAGCACGTCATGGCTGATCTTGCACCTTTCACGTGTGTGGTATCAGATTGTCAGTATCCGAACTTGTTCTTCACATCGGAGCTTGATTGGAGGTCACACGTGGAACGTGTGCATGGCGTACAGAGGTGGACATGCTACTACTGCGACCCGTCAATCAGTTTCGAGAATCTTGAAGCGCTAAGAAAACATCTAGCGAAGCGAGTCGACAAAGTGCATGCTGCCGCTCTCAAGCTCAACGACTCTGAAATCTCGTCTGAAACGGCTAATTGGCAGATTGACAAGCCTTTAGAATGCCCCTTTTGTCCCGGACTTACCCTGAGGGATCGTTCTTTAGACCACATTGCCAAATGCTTGCTTGGCTTCGCCATGAAGGCACTTTTATATAGTGACACGTATGCTCTGCATTTAACACTAGCTTTTCAAGGAGAACAGGCTAAACAGTTAAATAGAGACTTCCATAAGGCATCGGCGGGAGTGCCGGTGCTATCCGTCGAAGCGTCAGACCCAGTAGCCAGCGCTGGCTTCATCATGCCTATAAAGAAGATAGCCGTGCCAATTGATCTGCTAGGTACCGAAGGTCAACCAGTTTCGAATCGTCCGCGAGCCATCAGCCCCAGGAGTCTCCCAAAGACTTCGACTGAATCTCAACGATCCTCAACGACTAAGCCAAAGCGCAGAGGCTACCATGACCGTCGCGGTGCTGCCAGGACAACTTCACCTTTGGTGGTTCCGCAAGCCGTCGGACAGACATCAGCGCTACCTCCCGAGCCAGCGATCATGAGCGATGGCCCTCCGACGAAGCGACGCAAGCTGAGTGAAAATGACTCGGATACTCGGATTTCCTATACATCCTCAGGCATGGCAACTATCAACGGATCTGGGCTCTCAGGCTTCACTGGTCGTATGAAGGCGAGCGGCAATACTACAATGAGAACGCAGTTGGTTCGTGAGTGGGATGCCAAGGGGTTACCATGGAAGGGATTATTAAGATACATGTGTTGTGGTGATTGAAGAAGAGAACGAAATGTGTCCCACTAATAGATATGAGGTCGAACTATCGATATTCCTGACTTCCAATAAGGATGGGAAAGTTGCTACCCTGACTATACCGGGAAGAGACACCATAAAAGACAATCCATGCTTGAAATGGAGAAGTTTGAAAGAGTCGAGAAGCGCATATCTACTTGAGAGCCCGGTAGGCCGTATAACGGTGCGGTCGCAGAGTGGAACAAATTCATAAGCACTGGTAAATATTACAAAACTGTGGTTGCATCCCATGAGGAATGTGCAGTGTGGTTCGCCCATGCATACTCATTCGAGTCTAGACAGCCGGCTCATGCACACCCTGCTGTGAGGCGAGCAGTCGGGGCTCTCCGTCTTCCAATAAAACTGATATGCGGCCCTCCATGTCCCTCGGTAGTAAGGCGTGCATCGCCGCCTTTGGTACACATGTAGCTCTCCCCTTCGGCCCGGGCGCTATTATCGAGCATAAATACTGTTATTTCCCCCCCTCTTTTGGTCCATTCGGACCAGCTGCCCTAGTATACCGCTTCCAACCTGGTGTCACTTCATCTTCTCCAAGGTCATCTGCCGGCAAACTAAAATCTCCTACCTAGTCCCTCCAACATCATCCTACCATGGCATCGGAGCACAGTTACATTCTTGTCCCGGAACCTGGCCAACCCACTTCGCAGATTGCCATTGGTAATATCTTTAGGGACCGCAGAAAGGTCGACCAGCAGCCGTTCGCTGGACCCGGGTCGGGTGTCCTCACGCAGCTTCATGCAACCGAGCATGACGTAAACCTCACCTTCAACATCAGCAAGCGCTTGGCTGCCGGCCTTAAAGCAAAGCTGTGTTCTTTCCTTGGCATCAGCGGGAGCTTTGACTCTTCCGAAGAGGGGGATGTTGCCTTGAAAATTGGCAAGGTCGAAACATACCGGATCGCCATGGAGGGTGATATCCTTCATCAGTATGTTAAGAGGCGGCTCGAGGAGCTCGACCAGGATGCAGAGGGATTGAGAAAGCTCAGGCTTGATCCTGATAAGCCAGGACGACTATTCATGATCACAGGCGTCAAGGTCGCCACAAACATGGTAAGATATGTTGCAGAGAAACGCCATCGAGGAGGAAACATCGATGCCGGATTTCCTCTGGATCCGCACCAGGCGGCAGGTCTGCAAGCTTCTGGCGTCATGAGTAAAAACAGGAATTGGTCGATTTCTGGGAAAATGGATGGGCCTGTTGTGATTGCCTATCAGTTGTATTATGTGCCATGGAAGAATGACAAGGCTCGAATCGAGAAGAATTTGAAGTACGGGATGTTGGGTGACGAGAAGGACAATGACGAAGATGAGGATGAGGATGAGGATGATGAAGAGGACGAGGATGAGAACGAGGATCTAGAGGACGAGTGGGGTTGGTTCATGCAGCTTGGAAGCTGATCAACGGTAGCTAGACTGTATACATGTCGGCCATAACAATGGCTAGGTAAACTGAGAGTTAAGGAGAGGTTGTCCTATTACTCAACCACGGTGCGCGACATTCACGTTAGCAATAGAGGCCCAATCAATGATTAGAACTCAGTGTCCACATTAACTTCCCGGATCGAGGTGGTTCCAGTACGCTACGGACCGGCCCTGTGCGGAAGCTAAGTTCCGCGTGGTGATAATAATTGATTGTGGCTAGCTGAAAAAATGAGGGGTTGTTGAAACAGTCTAAACCGGGCTGGCTGAGCGGACTCATCCGGAACTTATCATATTAATCCCATTGGTCTGCTGGAAAAATGGCGACGTCTAGACCAGACTATTGATCTGCCCGTATTCACTAGCGCCGGGGGCCAAGATTCCGTATAGAGGTTTGGAGCGGCTACATAATGTCGTTCGTATGGATAGATGCTGAGACATTGGCTGTGATATATGCAATGGAATGTGATAGATGCAACAGTCGTTGCGTAGCTCATGAAGCGGTTAGCGTTGGGCATGCCTGCAGAGCGCTACTCAGTCTTCCCAATCATCTATAAAAGCTCATCTTTGAGTAGTCTTGCATCCAAGGAGCTCGACAAAGCAACTCACCTACATTTATCTCCCAATCTAGAATATCGTTACAAGAGCTTTGTTTTGCGCTATAGCTACACACAATGGATACTCAAAGACCTGGACTACCTCAGCTGACAATGGAGGATAAGGAGAGACAGAGACGTCTCCTCGAGCTTTGCATGCAACAAGTGGGATTCTTCAGGGGAAAGAAGATCCCAGTATACACTCCTGGAGAGCTCGAGTACGAGAAATCTGTCGCCAACTCGAACCTCCTCTACCGCTTCGAAAGACCAGGTTGTGTCATCCAACCTGAGCATGAATCCCATGTTCGCATCATCGTTAAACGAGCTAAGGAGGTAGGCCTACCTATTCGAATCAAGAATGGAGGCCACTCGTACGCCGGGTTCTCTGCTATCAACAATGGCATCTCGATTGATTTGGTCAACATGAAACGCGTCGACCTCGACAAGGATAAGATGACCATCACGATGGATGCAGGCGCGCTTTGGGCTCATGCTTATCACGAACTGATCAACGACCATCATGATCAATTGGTGATTAACGGAGGCCGTTGTCCTAGTGTCGGAGTGAGCGGTTTCACTCTAGGTGGAGGTCTCGCTCCCTTTACCCGAAGCTTCGGTCTGGGAAGTGACACGCTTCTTGAGGCTCGCATTGTCACTGCAGACCATAAGATCGTCCAAGTCAGCCCCGACGACAGTGATCCCGAAAAGAAAAGACTCTTCTGGGCTCTTTGTGGTGCTGGCGGCAATAATTTTGGTGTGGTTACCCAGCTCAAGATGAAAGTCCAAGAGCTGCACAACAATTATGTCGTTGCTGGAGTCTATACCTGGGCACCGTCTCATTACCCTGGATCTCAGATGGCTTTTGAAGAAGCGATGATCAAGTTCTATACTGCTGAATGGACCAACGAGATGACGATTGACACCAGTTGGCTGATGGACCTGAAAGATACCCGCAAAGACCCTTCTGTTCGATTTCTGGTCTACTATAATGGACTGGAGACGGACTTTGATAAGGAGGTCGACGAGCGTCTCGGGGATTGCGGCAAGGTTGGGAAGGAAGACAAATCACTTGCAAAGCAGCTCAAGGATCGAACTTTGCCGGAGAATTCAACACTGTTTCTTCATGAGACTCTCGTAGCTCAGTGGTCAGAAGAAACCCAGAAAGCGTTGCCTTCAAATGCCATGTTCAGGATCTACACCTCCTTCTCTTTCACCAAGGCCACCGTCAAAGAGAATATTTCCGAAATAATCAAGACTCTGAAAGAACAGTTGGTAGCTTTTAAAGTAGAGTTCAAAGGCGAAGAGGGCTCAATCAGAGTTTCTTGGATTCATTCCGGTGGCAAAGCCAGCGAAATGGCTCCCCATGAGTCCGCCTATCCTTGGCGTGGATGTGACTATCATACATACATCATGATTGAGTGGAAGGACAAGTGGTTAGAAACCAGGATGAGACAGGTCCTTGCAGGTTTTAACGAGGCGTTGAGGAAATATTCCATGGACGGGCTTGGTGTGTACGTCAACTTCCCGGATCCAACACTCGACAAAGACACGTATGAAAAGGCATACTATGGTGTCAATCGAGAGGAACTACAGAGCATCAAGGCATACTGGGATAAGGATAATATCTTTCAGTGGCCTCACGGAGTTCAGGTTGGGCCTCACGTTGAATCGGAGGTCAAGGCAATGGAGTTTGCAGCCCCCCCTCTACCTCCCAGCAGTAACCCTGCTGTCGAGGGGTTCGTCAATCCAGGAGAAGCTGCGGGCGTGTCTGCATGTATATCTTGGGATACCTTTAACCCTACCAGCGGCAGCCCTATAGTTAGCCTAGGTAGTTGAACTAGTTAGGAGTGTTGAAAGTATTTCTGAGCTTATATGGTTTCATTCGATGGCTTAAGACGGCTCAATAGCCTCTTTGGCCCGTTTTGCAAAACGACCGCTACTCAAATGCTTATGCCTGGAACCTGTTCATACTGTCAGTGGATGTATACGATGGATTGTCGCCTGAGGACCACCGACTTAGAATCGATAATTTCCAGAAGTCCATGCCTCAGTTGGATATTTAGGGTCAGACGCCATCAGCTTTGTGCTAAGGCTTTTGGCCAGATTAATAACATAGACCGGTTTGGAGCCAAAGCACGGGCTAATGCTATACATGACAAAGGCCAAGCCTAACGGTGTCAGCTTGCGAACCCGGATATTTCCATCCCTTAGGAAGAAAATAGGTTAGCCTTACTAAGAAAGGCACTTGATAGATAAAAATAATAGTTAGATAGATATATAAGAAAGGAAAGAAAGAAGAAAAGAAGAGCTCAATAAAAGAACAAACTCTCTATCGTTTCAACAATCTTCAGGCTTTCTACCCCACACGATCTGCTGGTAATGAAATAACTGTGACGTCGTGGTTGCGAGCTCTTTGCTCAATTGCACACAATAATCCTCCATGTCGGAGCTCTTCCAACCACAAATATGAGTCATGAAACCAATCCATCCTTGTATATCTTCAGTAATACTGATTTTCGCAAATGCCCCGATCTTCTTTAAGTTTCTCTCTTTAGTCCAAGTTCCAATTGGCACCTTGATAATCCGAGATTGGATGTCAACGAAACCGACTGCCTCAAGATGCTTCGCTTGAACGTCTGAAGGAATTGGGATGAAGGAAGTAACAAGCTTTTTACACCCTTCTTCAAAGATAGTACCCCACGTCGCTATCGCGCTTCCATCGATAATAGACTCATTCTGGCTGTGAAATTGCGGATTGAACTCATGGGTCTCAATCCAACCTCCAGGTTTAGTGGTTCTGTACGCGTTTTCATATAGATGGCGCCAATCGGTAACACTTCCACCCAGGAATCGCATATGGATAAAGTCTCTTTGGGCATCGAAAGTCCACTCTTTCGTGAAGTCATCGATCTCAAATTGAAGGTTCGGCGGAACAAAGTCTGGCTGTATCGGTGAGATATCTATGCCAGTAACCTTTGCTTCGGGAAAGTCATCGGCGAAATCAATGGCCCACAATCCTGTACCAGTCCCAATGTCAAGAACGTTGCTGACCCGTTTTGTCTCAAGCGGTGCGAGATAGAGTTTGCTTTCAAGAGCAAGGAAGGTCGCGTAGTAAAGAATTTCCATCATATCAAGAGATAGCTGGTCTTTTGGTGCCCAGTACTTGGCGTCTGCGTCTTGGTATGTACGGCCGTTAATCGCCACGGATACGAAGATGCTGGATGTAAGCGAGGTGGTGCAACTGCCAAGAGGCGAGCCACTGCCAAAAGGTGACCAACCAGCATCACTTTCTTGGTCATCGTTTATACTATCAGCCTTACTCTCTTGTCAACATCTGGCGTTCATAGTTTCCTCGAGTGTTACCAACCTCTAGAGATAACTGTTCAGGAATATGCTTTACAAGGACTAACCCTTGCACTTCGCTCCGCGATGGCTCAGAAACTGCTGGAAACTTCCCATCGTCCATGGTCATGCTAGAGTAAGTTTTGATATCGGCAAAAAGGGCTTCGGCAGTGATCATAAGCGCACATGGCTCACCGTCATAAACGACAATGATTGATCCGCACAACGCTCCTGTTTTCCTGTCAATCACCCAGGATCCAGATGTGCCGGGGGCTGGAATTTTGAAGCGGTATTATTAGCCCTGAACAAAAAGTTGAATGCGGTTATATACCCAGTGGTGCCTGTAAACGGACTTTACGAGTCAAAAGTGTTGAACTGCCAATTATGAGAGGTATCCAGGCAGGCTGAAGGGATGCAACGAGGCTGTCCGACTCTTCATTAACCACTATAAGGACTTCTCCTGCTCTTAAAGACTCATCGTTGTTATATCCAGACACCCACTTTCTCGCTCCCGTTGGTTTATCGGGCTGTATTCCCTCCGCTGGAGGGTCGACGTAGTAGTTTTCGCGTTCCCAGTCAGCAATATCAGATAGCAGAGCAAAGTCCGCCGGTATCGGCCGCGATGTGTCAATACTCCATTCCGATGCATGTGCTGAGCCTTTGGCGAGTTGGACAATAAAGTTGATGGTGTCTGAGGGTGTGACAGAAAGCCAATCGGTTAATCCATTGATGTTGACGTAGCCGAGTGACTGTTCTGGGTCGTGATCGCTTTCGTAGTTTTCCACCAGCTCATTGTCCCTTATGCCACTCTCTTCTCTATCTGGTGAGCTGGGGTGCTTTATCAAGGTATTCGAGGAAAGATTGCGAGTTGGAAACTTGAGGAAATATCGTGCCATAACATGACCGGACGTTACGGCTTGCCTCGGTAACATATAAGTAACCAGCCCCCCAATTCGAGATATGTTTTGCTCCAATACTACCTCATCCTTGATGATTGTGATGAGGCAAATGAGCCCACAAGCAGAGGTCCTCTCCGGCTTAGCTAGGACGTGAATGTATAGGGCCTCGCCGGTATGAAAGGTGATGCCTTTGTCCATAGTCAGGTACTCTTTAGCAACCGACACACTGTCATCGCTAATTCGACCGCCCCCTTCCACATATATCCGGGCGTTCTGGGGGGAATCCAGTCTCAATCTCCTGACAACAGCCTCGATCTCCTTCCAGGGGTCACTTGCTCTGACAACGTTGTCCGCAGTCCTGAGCCAGATACTTGGGTAAAGGGCAATCATCTTTACTCCATTTTCATCCCTTGGATACCCCGCCATTCTCAATTCGACCGTAAGACTTGCGTCAGCCACGCTGGTCTTGCCAAAGGGGTCCCATGCCCAAAAGGAAGCAGTAGCCCAGATGCGATTTAATTCGGGCATCAGGAGTGTCTTTGTTTCTCTCGCTCTTACAAAGAGACCGTCATACTGATCGTCTCCATCGCAGTGATTGTTCGAATACCAGATGTTTTTGGCCGAGAAACAAATACTCCTGCAAAGTCGTGGCCTTGAAAAGTTTGTTTTGTCAAAAGGGATTGTCAGAGGCTGATCCGGAGAGGTAACTTGGTACTGCTGTGGAACAGACATGGCGTGAAGTTGAGTAGTCGTCGCTGTAGCATTCATTCTGAATTCGTCGGCTTCGTCGATGTAAAGCCGAAGGGCATGCCTAGCACCTAGTTGCAAGAGAACACGTGCCGATTATACTTGGCAAATCGAAGGAATCACCCCATGAAATAAAAAGGCCTAAGTCGAAAATTGGTCGAAATTGCAGACGATAATATTATTATACCTCGTTTTGTGCTTGAGCTGAATCAGCCGCAAAAATCATATCAGGCTGAGACATTCTGAGATCATTGGCAAGCCACTGCAATCAGTTATTGGTTCCGTCATGCAGCTAACAGACCCAGCACACCGCTTTTTGGTATCTATTTAGACTCCTAAAAAACTCCAGATTGTTTCCCCGAGTCTATCGCTCCTATCTATCTCTGTATTGTTTTGTGTTGTCGATCAAGATGACCATAGGACAGCTTCACAACAACCAGAAATTCGAGCTTCTGACTCAGATATGGCCTGGAATGCTTCGCGCGGATTTCGACACATACGCCGAGCTTTATGGGAAATACTATTTATATCTTGACGACCAGTTCTCATCTATTCAAGAGAAGCCAACTTTGTACACTGCGCGTACTCTCGGAGAGCTCGGTGACCTAATTCGCCATATCCAAGTGCCAAATCATATGAAGAAGGCCGATATTGTCACCGATCAATCTCAGGCATCATATAACACTGTTGACGCAGCCGCTCGTATGTGGCTGACGATCCATATACAACACTCAAATACCCATTCCCCTGATTGCTTTCAATGGCCCGAAGATAAGCCACTATCAATTGCATTGGGGGAGTGGTTTGATCAGAGCATTTCATCAAAGCGGCCGCTAGGTGATGAAGATACCCGCCAAATTCCCCTAGAATTTTCGATCCCAAACCTGGTTCGATATTATGAGATGAAGGTGATCTGGACTAGCGATTTACTACAACATTTAAAGGTTGACTGGGAACACAACCACATAAAGGTTTATGAGCACGGAATATGTTTACGAAACCATATGAAGAATCCTGGCTTGTTACCCTTACCCAAGGACTTTGTCAGAGAAGCAGTCGACACGTTGACACTGCTTTTTCCTAGATGCAGGGATACGGACGACTTTTTATTAAAAGAGAGGCGGCCGATATTAGACGTTCCGTATGGCCGTTCAAGATCATTAGAATTATCGAATTATCATTATTGGCGGCGAAACCTTTCTGAACTTGTTACCCATTGGGAAAATGGTCCTAAGGGGCTTTCACAGATACGGCTCAAGCCTGATCATGGAAATCTAATGGAATACATTACATTTTGGGTAGCTACACTGGTGCTTATTCTTACGATCCTGAGTATTGCGTTCGGTGTTGCTAGTCTCGTACTTGCAAAAAAAGCGTTGGACGTGAGCGTGCAGTCGTACAATCTGGCACTGGCTATCGCTTGTGCAGATAAGAACGCGACCAATACTTTGCCAAGTTTCTGTAAGTAGTATAATTATTGAATTAGTATTTTAACTTTGCCCGACCGAAGGCGGAGGTATACCTTGTCCATAGTCAGTGTGATAAGTAGTGCAGTTTGGTTCTGCTGATCAGTGATACCCCAGAACATCTTCCTAGCAAATCTATAGTAGACTCTTTGTGTACAGAATTAGACCAAGACTCGTCTTAATTTGAGTTCATAATTCAATGGTAAGGCTGGTAGATAAAATTTTGATCTAATGTTATAGCTTAAGACGGCTCAATAGCCCCTTGGATTTGCTTCGCAAAACGACTATCACTAAAGTGCTTATCCAAACTCAAGCGACCTGACTCATGCATAGATAGCACATCCTTTTTTTTGAACGCTTTCCAGATTGTGTTCGTGTCCGTCGGGCTCGTGAGAAGAATCTTGACGTGTGTCTTAATCCTTGGGTCGCCCGTCAACTGCAGTATCTCAAACAACACTTTCTCCACATACATTCCTTGCATCATATCCTCGTCTTCATAGACATTCACACTGTCGATCACGCAAAAGAGTGTTGTATCGTTGCGTAAGCGACGAACGAGGACAGTGAACAGCAGACGGAGTTCCTCAACATCCTCAACTCCTCTCTTCAACAAAGGAAGGTTCACTTCTTGGGCAACCTTATCCAGGTCAGCGTCATCAAAGCCATGCTGATGAAGGAGCTGAGCAGTGAGGCTTTTGATAAGCCCAATACCGCCCGTTAGAGGGTCATCCAGATCAATATGCTGTCCGCAAAAGAACGCAACAGCGCAGAAGCGATCAGCCTGGCGCAGATTCCGCACGATAGCTACACTGAACAACGATAAAGGCGTGACGCTGGTTCGACTTTGTTTCATGTGTCCGTGAACCAGCAGTTCAGTGGAATTCGTTCTGACAACCCATTGCTTGAACTGTGCGTTCTCCACCAGGTGCTCAGCTCTCCCTTGATCACGACGGTTCAAGAGGACAGCTGAGCCTGAGATCTCAGTCATGTCAACCTTATCAACGGCAGAGAGGTCGAAGTCCAAGTTCATGTTGAGAATTCGTAGAAGCTGAGCTTGTGATATACGTGCTGGACCAACCCAAGGTCTTCGGTCTCGACTGCGTGATCGCTCCGCTTCGAGTTGCGTATGGAGGCGTGTGTATTTGACCGCAAGTCTTGCATTTTGTCTTTTTTGTTCTGGATATATACGTTAGTGAATCTTGTCAAGATGGCGCAGGGATGATCACGAACCGTTCAAAGCAGTCAGGTTGGTAAGGTACTCTTGGGATAGCCTCATAAATGCATTCATCGCATTTGACGCAGTTGTAGCATTGGTCATATTAGCTGCAGCGTTTTTTTCATTAGCAGTAGCATTGCGTTCGTTGGCTGAAGCAAGTCTTCGTTGTTCAGCTGCCATTTTGCGACCGGATTTGTTCATCTCTGACTGGGCGTCTACGAGTCTAGTTTGTTCTCTCATGATCTTCATCTGATCTAGTTGGAGCTTTTTCAACTTGTCGATTCCTAGGAGCATAATTAGCTATACATAGTCAAATCGACGTTGATAGGCAGCTCACCTTCTGATGCTTTAATATTCACTGATCGAAGCTCACGGAAACTTCCGATGTTCGCCTTCTCCATCAGTCGTGAACTGCTAGAATTCAGCTCCTCTAGGCAACCCGTTAGATCAGCCTTGTAGCTATCTGCTTGCCACATCGAAAGAAGCATCCTCTTCCCTGCAGGTGGATCAGTAAATGACAGGTAGAGGAAGTGAATAAGAATCACCTTTCTTCGCCCAGTAGTAATCGATGATATCCTCAATCGCTTGGAGCATTGAGCTAAGGACCTTCTTGGCGGCAGCGACGATATCCTCTTCGTTTTCGTAAACAGCCACTATGCTCTCGACATCTTGCAACTTCTCTCGGAACTGACGAAGGCTTGACTCGATCTCTTCTCGAATTTTGGCTGTCCTCTTAGCTGCCTGTCTTGGGTTAGCTACTGAGAGATATACAGAGGTAAAGGGCTTCAGAGGTTACGTCAAAAACAATGTCAAACACACAGTGGATTACTGAAGAGTAGTCTGTGTTTGGTAGGAGAGAAAGCAGTCTCTTTCCTTCGTCAACGTTGTCTGTCATTTTGTGCGCTGACCGTTTCCAGAACCCGATAAACCCTGAGTAGTCATAGTAGTTCGCTCTGGCCTTTTCGAGGACATTTACAATGTCAACCCACCCTTTCAAGTCGCGAATACTGCGTGTTGTCCCAGCAAGTCTCTTAGGCTCGTCGCGAGTCAATTTGAGCTCTTTCATCGCTTCAGGGAGCATCTCTTCCCAGAAAGGTCGTCGATCGGAATCCTTAGTGGCATGGTCAGGAAGTATATCTCGAAGGTCATACTCTCCGGACTCCTCAGTGCCGGCGCCAGCATCTTGGCTGGGCGCCATTGGCTCAAATCGTCCCCGAGCTGTGCTGAATTGTACGTCAGGGCTGGCGAAAGCCTCATGAAACTCGGGAAGGCGTTCTTCAATGAACTTAAGACACGGTTGCCGTCTTATGAACCCTCTATTCTTATTCTGGATATCGGCCATGAGTTTGACCATAGCCAACAAGCTCGAGGGCCGCTGAGAAGAAGTGATGGGGTTTTTGGCGCATCAGGAACTCAGCCCCATTGCATCAGCACAGCCTGATCTTGGATGCACTGGCGAAGAAGGCTCTAGCGATAAGCCAAATTGCAATGCGCGTTTTACGAAGCTGAACGCACTGGCTGACAGAGGTACTCTCAATCGCGTAGTAGGTGGGCGGAACTGGGCCCGTGAGCGAAGACCACGTATAATCTCGGCGCTCGTGAGAACGCCCCCTCTGCTGAAGATGTCTGTCACCCTCTTTCAATGGCAACCGAGTCCTAATGGTGGTCAGCAGATATGGATGATCCCATTTCAGCTCTAGTGGATATTGCAGCATTAGCGCACCGGCTTATGCGGAATGTTAGCAAAAGCCCAATCATTAGGCGCATTTCAACCAGGGTCTGATGCATGTAAGCGCTCTGTATTTGAGGCCGGAAAGCATTGTTCCATTGTTGTTTCGTTTATCAAAAGCAAGATCTCCTACAACGCCTAATTTTATGAATGAAAAGAAAGGGGAGTTAGTAATGACCATGCCGTGACACATTGACCTGATATCCGGTCAAGATAAGAGGAGGTGCTTTGGTTCTGCAACAGGGTTGTATGGTGATGTGACGTGTCCTGCATGCATATTTCTGCCTGATAATCCTCCTCACCCATGGGTCGCACACCATTCATCCGCTATAGGAGCACTTTGAGAATCAGGCTCTGGCACAGGGTCAAACAGCGAGCTTGACCCCCGCTGTTGAGTGATTTAATACATTATAAACTCGCCCAGTTGAAATCAATTACGAATGGTAATCCCAGAAGCTTGTGTCTATCAACTGATAATCTGTTTATCAAAGAATACGATGCATGAATCTATCGCAATGGCTCCTCCACTGGAAGTTGAGGCTCCAACCGTAAGCAACGACAAATCCGCCAACATTGCACCCAACGAAGCAAGTGATGAGTCAGTTGTAGGCTCAAATATAGCCGCCGAGGTCCCTCATAACTCCAGAAAGTTACACCCTAGTCAGAATCAGAACAAGCCATCTGGGAGTGCGACTCCACGCGATGACGCTGGCGATATGCAAGCCGAGATCAAACGGCTCAGTCGCCAGATCCAGGATCTCAAGATGATCCATCAAGAAGAGCGAGAACAGCTCGAGGATGCTTGGGAGGAAGACTATGAGTTCAGAAGCTGGAGCACGCGCGAAGTCAAAGCACCCGGAATGCCCTTCACTCGAAGCCACCGCGCATACGTCAGCGAGAAAATTGATAAAGATTTCCCCGAGGAAGCGGATCTAGTTGAGGCTATTCACTATGCCCGAGACGTCGAGAGACAGGACGTTCAGGCTTGGAGACTTGCTCATCCCGGACAAGAATATCAGGATCCGCAATCAAAGACCAGTCCACCCAGTACCTCAATGCTTAACCGCGTGCCGTGGAGCGCGTTTCAAGACTCACTCGAGGTTACAGACCAGGCTCAACGATTTGCGATCGATGTACTGATTGGGGAACCCAATGTCAAAGTAACACTTCCAAGCCTTCGCTATCGCACAGGAGGAGCTGGAAGATACGGGTTCGACAACAGAGTTGATCCCAGTGGTGGTGCTGCCAACGCTCCTTCGGTGGCAGCAAATCTCAGAAAGCCCACTGGCAGAACTTTGTCTCGCGGACAGGGGCCGCTACCTGAAAGGATCCGTATCAACTCGACAGCAATACTAAGAATTCTCAGCAAGATCTTTCAAGAGGAAATCTCAACCAAGTTCGAGCCAGTCTTGATGATGAGGCCATTTCGGGGTCTGATCTGGTACAAAGGTGAGATCCGAAAATGGAGAGATGACCTCGAGAAGAATGTCATCAAGACTCAGATAGAAGCTGAGAAGACTCAAGAGGAGGAGGCGCAAAAGGAGGAGACTCAGAAGGAGGATGAGTCAAAGAAAAGTGACGATAAAGAGGAAGAAACCATGGAGGACTTCGTCGAAGCTAAAGTGGGAGTCAACTCATCCACTGACCAGAAAGAACCCGGGGTCGCTGGCAAGGAACTGGAGGGGGAACCCAAAGACAAAGACCCTCAAAGCACTGTCGATGACGTATCCAACAACGCTCCAGAGGAGAAAGGGGACAACGAGAAAGGCGAAGACAAGAACGAAGGTGAAGAGAGTGAAGGAGATGAAAGGCCGCCTAGACGGCCTCGGGGATCTAGGCGATCTAGGCGAGGTAGTATCGAGTCTATGGACACCGAGGTTGCCGACGCTTTCATAAACACTCAGGAAGCACTAGATGACCTCAACTGCCTAGTTGAATTCGTTGACCATGATCTGGAAGACAAGCTGGCATACATCGCCAGCGATGACTGCACAAAGGTCGTATGGAGCGACATATGGCACCTCTTCAAGCCAGGTGACTTTGTGGTCAGCAAGGACGAGAAGCAGGCATATCGCGTTATCCAAGTCAAATACTCGACACATAGCATGAAGCCGCCAACTGGACGAAACCTCTGGATGTCTGAGGCAAAGGCCAAGCTAGAGGATTCGCCAATTACTATTCAGTGTGTTTTCCTGGACTTTGATGGAGAACGAATTGGTCCCGTTACCCAGACTATAGATATTCATCGCTACGAAGGTGAAAGGAGCATTCGGTCTCTGCCCGTCGTGCCTTTACGGCGAGCAAAGACTCGCAGCTTGAAGGAGATTTTGATCAAGCGTGGGTCCTTGTTTATCGAAGCCTGTGATCCTCAGCGCCGAGGTATCCCAATGCACTACTCTGGCCTCTCCTTAGAGACACAGGAAGAAATCGACAGCCAGGTGGTGATCGACTTCGAAGAAGCCTTCGCCACCAACGACGTCGGAGGCAAAACCAAGCCATCAGGCTGGACAATCGAAAAGCTGGTCCTCGAGTGCTTCGCCGGTAGTATAAAAGATGAGATGCAACTCTACCTGCACGACGTGCAAACAAATTGGAAACCCGAGCTCAAAGATATCGACCCAGGCGGTGACTCTGATACAGACTACACATCTGATAGTTCAGACGACCGAGCTGGTCGCCGTCGCCGAGGACAGACGAACCGGACTTGTCTTCCACAGTGCTGCTCTGATGAGAATGTTCACGATGATGTTTTCGTGGAGCATAATAGGAGCAGTGAATTTGTGCAGAGTCAGTTTTGGGAGGACGATATGAATGAGGGGATGCCTTCTTTGACTATCGCAGCGAGATCTTTGAGAGAGGCGATGGAGGATGAGGAGTATATCACTGATGATGACAAGTTGATTACAAGCTACAGGGTGTTTGGGTTTATCATGAGGAGCAGGAAGTGGGGTGAGTATATTTCTGGCATTACACCCGGTGTCTTGATGAAGGAGTTAAGTTGTAATCAGACGCTGAACTGACATGAACTACTTACAGCTAAGCTCGACTTGACATATCTCGGGCCCATGAAGGGGCAGAACACTTTCGACTTACTCGTACTTCCACCTGGTCACAGAGAAATGGTGGAAAGTTTGGTGACACAGCATTTCTTGGACAAGGCGTCTGCTTACGATGAGACGGATGAAGTTGATATCGTCCGGGGGAAAGGTTCGTAGTGTCAATCCCAAAGCCGTTGACAACTACTGACAGGCAGCGCAGGAAAGGGCTTGATTCTGCTTCTGCATGGGGCACCTGGAGTCGGAAAGACGACTACAGCAGGTAAGTTCATTTATGCTTATGGATGTAGAAATGGTCGACTGACATGGACAGAATGCGTTGCAACCTACTTCCACAAACCTCTCTTCCAAATAACTTGCGGTAGGCGCGGCACTCTCTTTCAACCTTGGTGCATGGTAGCTGACCAGAAGTTGTAGGAGATTTGGGGTCTACAGCAGACGTCGTCGAGAGTCGCTTAGAGAAGAACTTTGCCCTCGCAAGTCGATGGGGCTGCATTCTGCTCATCGACGAAGCAGACGTCTTCCTCGAGGCTCGACAGACAGAAAACTTTGATCGTAACAGTCTTGTCGCTGGTAAGAAAAAGATTCCCAGAAATATTGTAGTGTGCTGACCGTGGTCTCTCACCTCACAGTCTTCCTTCGGACGCTAGAGTACTACACCGGTATTCTCTTCCTCACCACCAACCGTGTCGGAACCTTCGACGAAGCTTTCACGTCACGAATCCACATTAGCTTATACTACCCTCCTCTCAACCTAGAATCCACAGTTGCTGTCTTCAAGGTGAATCTCACTCGCATCAAAGCCCGCTTCGAGAAGAAAAAAGAGAGAGGGGAAGCGGAGCTTGAGCTAGATGAAATGTCAATCGCTACATTTATCCATCGGTATTTTGAGAAGAATAAGGACGCTCGCTGGAACGGTCGTCAGATCCGTAATGCTTGTCAGACAGCGTTAGCCCTTGCTGAATTTGAGGGCCAAAAGCTAGCCAACCCAACGGCGAGCGGCGGGCGCAACGTCATGGAGTTCGCAGCCATGTCAAAGAAGATGATCAAGGTCAAACTGGCAGAAAAGCACTTCCAAGACGTTGCCAAGGCTTATCTGGCATTCATAAAGTATCTTCGAGAGGTACACGGCGTCAGTGCAGCGCAACAAGCTAAGAACTACCGTCTGCGTCATGATCGATGGGGTCTTGGTGAGTCAGCTAGTCTGCTTGCTTCCAGACAAAGGGATTATAGAGAAGAGGGTAAGCCAGAAAATGGACAGCGGTATGGTCCGAGACCAAGCGGGAGAGGAGACCAGCAAACACGAGGGCCACGGTATCGACAAGAACAGAACCTGGATGATGAGAACATCGCAGAAGATTACGGATACACCAATGAATACCACGGGTATGAGGATGACCAGGGGCTGATGCAGGACGACGACGATGGTAGGGACTTTGAGAATGGACCGTCGTTCGATGAGGAAGATGACTATGATGAAGGCTACGAAGAGCGCCCTGCTGCACGGGGCAAACAACCGGCGCAGAAATATGACGAAGATAACGAGTACTACCCAGATGATCAGCAGGAAACTCCCAAGTATCGACCAGGTCCGTCCCAGTCAGAGCGACACACAGCCCGTGGTGGAAATCGTGGAAGAGGCGCCGGACGCAGCCAACAAGTGTCAAGAAGGGGTGATCACGTCCCCAAGAGAAGAGGGATGCCAGGGGCAAATAGAAGGATACCTCATGATGAAGCGGATTGAACGGGTGTTTAGGAAATGTTACATTTTGAGAGGTTGCTGTGCATTGGGAACCATGTGATGGTCGAAAATTGCACAAAAGATTAGAAACCCGATAGCATTTTATTTACAAGTATGGCTAAAGGTTGGCCATTGAGTCACCTATGGAACATCCACGGTGCATGAATATAATGCCTGAATCTGCCATCTCCTTATGGTCGCATGACATTTACTGAAAACTAAAGTGAGAGCCCATGGATATGATCTGTAATACACAATCGAATGGTACATACGGCCATAGGTAGTGTAGAACACGGGATCCCGTCCGCTCTCCCATAGTTAAGCCACTAACCGGCGGATTAGTAGTTGGGTCGGTGACGACCAGCGAATCCCCGCTGTTGTATGTTTTTGCCAATCTCAGCCGTGTATCAATTTTTGCAAAACCTACCTCCAGACGGCCACTGCCTAACTTTCTAATACTTTGTTGCACTATTGTGTAGATTTTCAGCGGATGGGGGCCAGCTAATCTTGGCAGCAAGATCTCCACCCATTCTAACAAGGGTTAAAGTAAACCAGTATAATTTGTCCCTATGGGCCTTCTGTCCTAGATAACTGCAAATTGACCTTGCCTGCTAGATTGTATACCGAAAGAATATTGCATTGTCACCTTTCTCCCTCTCAGCCTGCTTTTCATCTTCGGTATATAAGCTAGGGTCCTTATGTGTAGCGTCCTGGCGAGCATTCTCACGGCGTAGGTAAATAGCCATCCAAATAGACAAGATCAGAGCCATCACCTGGCAGCCCAAGAGAGTACCGAAACCTGGGAAATATCTTGGAGCATCTTTTTTCAGGAACAAATAGGATGCAATGATGCCGCCAAGGTTACCACAGCTCACATTCATCGCGATGCCGACGCCTCGCTTGAGTGATATATGCTGAGATTCTTGGAAGAGCCTAAAGCGTTGGATGGATTTATCGAGTATACTAGAGCACTGGGTCATTGATCTTTATTTTGCCTTGCTGCCTTTGAACATTACCATTTGTGGAACAGAAAGCGCCGTTTGCCGTGTCATCGTGATAATCGATATTTGGATCAAGAGATGATACCTGCTTGACTAGAAGCTGCCAAGTCTCTCCTGTCCTTATGCTTGATGCCATAGCACATACTACGAGATTTGCCTCAAAGCCCAGTTCCATTGGCATTCGTTATATAGTGAAAATAGATCAAAAGATAATCCTCCATTGGGAATATGATGACTGTCTGATACACGTATTCTGCTGTGAACGGAAGATGTTTACAATTACCCCATACTAGATGCACCATCAAAAGTATCCAAACAATCCAGCAATCATCACCACTAGCAAAGGGGGAAATACCCAATGCTGCGTCTCTCCACCGCCGATAATAATCCGGCTCACAAACCCATCCGTAATTGGCATGGCCAGCGCTGCACTCAAAGCCTTGGCCATGAGCTTCTCGTCTCCCGTGTTCCAGATGATGGAAATCAACACGCCGACAGTGATGTTGCGAATGCCCCAAATTCTCATCAGCGCGAGACTGAACTTCTTTGCGAGAGGTTCAGTGGGGATGGGAAATTCTAGGTTTTGGAGATGGTTGTTTGGGCGGAGGGTTGCGTTGAGACCGAGGCCGACTAGCATAAGGCCTAGACCGAGACTGCCGTTGAAGACGATTGGGTGGGACATTTTGATCGTTGGGATCACGTGGTCTTGTTTAAATATTTATGTATTGAGTGTGAAGTGGTAGAATTGGAGTTTGAGAGTTTGGGATATTTTGTGTTGAGAAGTCAAGGTTATCAGGAGGGCATTGACCAGTCCTTTTATATTAATTTGTTCTACTCTTGCTCCTACCAGTTGCCATTACTCTCTGATTTATAAGTCAGTCGCTGCTAATGCAGGCTCGCGGCAGTGCTCATCATAAATCCTTCAAGCAGATCTTAGGCTCGATAAAAGTTGCTTCAGGTGGGGCGCGTTTGTCAGTCAACCAATGATATCTCGGCGCAGATGCTCCACATTCCTTGCTGATAAATTCCCGGATTTCGCGTTTCGGCTTCGGAGCCAGAGACTGACTGACTGACTATTTCTACTTAACTCCATGCCTACACATGACAAGCTGCAATTTGCAGCCTTGTTGTGATTTTCTTGTACATTTACTTATCAAGGAGGAAGTCAAGGTTTCATGTGAATCCAATTAACTTTCATTTAATATATAAGGATTGGTGATTTATGATGAAGAACAATAAGATTCTCACAATGCGTGCCTCCAACTACCTAAGGTACCTGACCCGAGATAGTCTTCAGTAGCGCTCATGTACGGTTCCTCAGTTGGTCTGTAACTTTCAACGGTGCCCAAAGCTTAACCTCCTTATACACGATCAACTACACAGTTGTATAGCCAGCACGAAGTTAAGTACCCAAGTCAGAATTAAAGCTTGACCAACAAAAATGATGTCCGTCATAGCACTGAAGAGTAATTACTTATTCTCGATTTATCTACCAAATTCTATTCAAAACTTCATACCTCCCACTAGAATATAGTAAACTTCCACTATCATTAAGCTTTGCCAAATAACATTAACACTCTTTATAACTCAGTTCCGAAAGGTAAACACTTAGAAAGTTCTCTCCTTTATTCTCTTATCTATAAATTCTGTCCCTCTCCCATTCCGCCATTTTCTTTCCTCTTTTGTCCTCTACTCAAGGTCCCCGAAAAAGACCAACGCCACCTCACAAAGCACACCTACAAGATTCATCTCTTTCAGAACTTTATTCATAATAACTGCAATCACGATGAATCTCCGCAGCAAGGTAATCTCTTCGGTCACCGTGGGACTCATCGCTGGACTCTACTTCAGCCCTATCATTTTGAAGCCCTTTGGTCTAGGGCTTCACAGCAACAAATTCTCCGGCCTCGCGTGCATAAATGACTGTATTTCACGTATTTGGTGGCAATGTGTTATGTTCGTGGTCGTGCCTTGACCTCCCCGATGTTATCACTGGCCACAACAGCCTGTCAGCCTACACAAAATCATCGCACGTGCCCTTGCTAGTCATGGCCATCATATACAAGATTGCTGCAGCCTCGTCGACCTCTTCTTGGCATCGTCTATTCGCACAATGGCTGGCCCTCTATCCTACTGCTCAGGGCTCTCTCCATCATTTATGCTCAAATATATCGAGAGACACATCCCCTTTCACGTGGTCTTAGCTGCGACTTATTACATCAACATCGTCGCCATAAGGTCGACAGAATTCCTTCGCTTTTCAGCACACGTCGCTGTCGACTCTTCAAGCCCATTGTTGATATTTAACCACAAACTTTATACTCTACTTGCGACTCTCAATGGAAAAAAGTTCAGTCGTAGTTTTGGGCTTCCTCAAATCTATTCCTGCCGGTGGTTGCAAAAATGAACCTTTGTGTGGTTGGTTCTAGCCAAAGTATCCCTGATTGCTACATCAGCATGGCTGGCCAAACAGCCATATTTTAGGTGTCCATCATTTCAGCTTACACTGCAGTAATTGGTCAGGCGCTTTGGTCTGATGCTCAAATTATAAGCCGAGACTCGTGGCTGAGAGCTTAACTCCGCACAGAGAACTTAAAATCACTTTGCCTCGGGGCGGTAAAGTCCAACAACCAGATATATTTTCATTGTTATGTACTTAACAACTAACTAGATCCCAAGAAATGCTTGCCAAGAAGCGTGTGGATGGTAATGTTCGAGGGCGGCTTGGCCAGAGCCATCCCCTACCAGAACCGGCAGAAGCGAATCATTCCAAATCCCATATCAATCTCAAATTCATTCATCCATCGCGTAGTAATGATCGTAAAGGTTTCGTGTGTCAAATGATCGTAGATCTTCGTAAGTATCGATGTATCATAGTCAGTGACTCTCAAGTGCGGAGGCCACCATGATCGATAGAGGGGTAAAACCTTTTACCAGCCGAAGTTCTTGACAGTCTTCTTGATGGTGATGGTGCCACCGCCAACGTTGAAGTTGCAGCCCTGGTTGCCGTTCTATATACAAGTTAGCAAGTCGCAGCCAAGTCTGGGATGTCAGTGTACTCACGTTGTTGTTGCAGCACATCTGGATACCGTTGCAGACGCCTCCAAGACCACCGTTGGTGAAGGAAACACACTCAACATCGGCCTTGTTGCCAGCGGAAGTGCAGCAGTAGAGAGACTGGCCGTTACCGCACTGGTTCTGCTGGTTGTTGTTGTTGTTGTTGTTCTTGGGGGCAGAAGGAGGGGGAGGGGGAGCAGGGGGGCCGTGGGGAGATGCGAGAGCGCCAGTGGCTACGGCGAGGAGAGTAAGAACGGAGGCGGTGAACTTCATGTTGAGGGTTTGTAAGAAGTGATTGTCTCGAAAGAGAGTGTTGAAGAGTTGATTTGAGATCTGAGTTGATTGTTGAGTGAGTGAGTGATGAGAGAAGATGAGTTTAGGGGGGAAATAGTCGTCCTTATACAGCCATTCTTGCCTCAGAGGGATGCATGTCTTGTTCAACTTGAGACCTCACGATGCCCTCTCTTGACGCCCGAATGACCTTGTGTCAGCTGAACTTGAAGCTATCGAACTCTTTTCCTCCCTCTTAGACCATAATGAGCGCCGAATTCATGCAAAAGCAAACCCTACGAGAGGTTGGCTAACTCCACAACTGAGCAAACATCGTGAAATCGTTGGAGGAATGGACAAGAGGCTGGATCGAGACCCAGGTCTAGATTGAGCCTCATGCGATAGTCCGAGTGAGCTGAGTCCAATACCTCATGTTGAGTCGGCACCGAGGTTCCGAATGATCCGGCGAGGAAAGGGTTGGACATAAGCAAGCATGGCTTCTCAGCCGCAATGACAGCCAGTGAGTACAGCACATGCAATGCATGAAGGTAGAGAGCCAACAGAGAGGAGTATGCATCGGCGAGTTAGGCTTCAGTGACAGAGTACTTCATTCATTGGCTATTTTGGTTGATTCGGAGGCCGAGACCCGGATCAGCAGGGGAAGATGGACCAACAGATGCGAGGGCTTGACGCATGTAACAGCACAGATGTTGCAGTACGCCTTAGAGTCTCGGGCCTCACAACATAAGCAGGAGTCTCTCTACCAAAAAACACAAAGACTTGATCTGCTAGTCTTGAACTCGGGAACAATCAGGGTGCAGTGCCTTGTAATCACGTGTAAGACATCAGACGTTTAAAACGGTCTCAACTAGGATAATTGAGAGATCCTAGAAACAAAGTTCAATAGATCTCGTCACAGAGTCCAAAGTCCCAAAACTAATAAGCTTATTCAGTGGCTCATATCATGGCTGGCTGAATATTGGTTATCACCGTATACCCCGGATCACTCTGCATATGCGCATTGACCCAACGCCGACATCCGCAGACCCCCAACACGAGAAAACAAACCTTAGCAAAGACGGCTCTTGTGTCATTTATTGTCATTATAACCGTCCACAGTAGCAGCGGGTGCGAATTTGGTCTTTCAGCTTGCGGGGCATGTACTTTAAGACATCTGCACAAATACCAGTCTCTGTCTCCCTCAAACTATCTCCGGCATCACTACTCCACTCGTTCACATTACTCGAGCACACACACTCACCCTCACCCTTCTGTCTTGAGCTATCATGCAATTCCAACTCTCCGCCATCTTCTACGGCCTCGCCGTTCTGCAGGGCGCTATTGCGTCGCCTGTTGCCGAGCCGGCTGTTGAGGTTGAGGAGAGGGATATTGAGCCCAGAGCACCTTCTATGGGAGACATTCCCTGGCCCAGAATGCCAGCTCTTCGTCGTAAGTTTACCGAAACACTGTACAGTAGTGAATCTAACTTGATCTGCGTGAAGGTGCCAAGAAGGGTAGTGACAAGAACTGTCCTGCTCCGACCAACAACCAGGGCAACGCTTGTTCTTCTGGAACTCAGTACTGCTGCACCACTGCCGCTGATGGAAGTAAGTCTTCATCTTTTCTCCTACTGTGCGAGTAACCTGACAGCGTCAAGCTCAAACCTGCTCCAACTCGGAGGTCTGTAACGCGAAGATCATCTGCTGCAACAACAACAGCGGCGTAAGTACCTTATCCCCAGTCCCCACGCGTCGCTCACAGTAATCAGTTCCAAATGTGCATTGGTGAAATTGACTTCAATGCGCCCGTGACCATCAACATCAACATCTACAAGGGCGGAAAGGGTGGCAAGGGCGGCGGCTACAAGGCCATCAAGGAGTAAGAGCCTGTCTTGTACATACTACCCAGAGTCTTGTATCTACGCTTATTAGCCGTACTTACTTTCGTTTCTCACACTCCTTTGATGATGGATTGGGATGATGAGCTTGGCCGATGGGACAGAAGAGGGTCGTACATTGTATTTAGTAAACCTTAGCTGTCCAAAAGAGGCGATTTAAAACCTGCAGATACTCTTGTTTGCTCCATACCTTGTCAGATCTGTGAAAAACTCGGGGTATTGTGGATCGCGAGCTGTGTAGCGCAGGCCCAACATGGTAATGTTTGGTGAGAAATTCCACCAGCGCCAAAGACGAGAATGGCAATCAAACGGTCGAGAGCCTCTCGTCACACTAGCACAGACCATCACGGTGATAAGCATGGCTTGCGCTAAAATCGAGACTAGCTGTAACACTTCTCTGGTGATACCACGTTGAGCCGCCCTGCCACGTAGGATAAAGCCACTTTGTAAAAGGCATCGGCCTTGGGACACGTTTGTTGTTTGTGCCTGAACCTGGTACCTGGGCTTGAGATCCTTGATCGTTGTCAGCCTTGACAGGGGAGTGAGATCTTAGTGTCCAGTTAAGCGATTGACGAAACTTGGCGAGTCTGGGGATTGTCAATGCGTTGATGGATCAGCGCGCTAGTCTCAGATCGATATTCAAGTCTAGACTGGTATAAAGATGTATTAATGACGTTCATCTCAAATCACGCAATCATTAGTTCCAAAGAAGCAGAGCGCTATAAAGAATAAGCTATTCCCAAATTCGAGGCATTTGAGGATACAGCCGAAATGGGTCGTTGAGGTGGATCTAAAAATACCTCAAGAGTGCGTTCAACAACGACGCTGACGGTAGTGGAAAGGAACACCCGCTCTTAGTACGCCCAACGGCGATCATTTCGGGTATGACCAGGGCCCGTATAGAGCGCCACAGAAGAAAAAAGCGGCCAGTGACTCCTGGCCACAGATTTTTGTAGCGGGTGGTTGGTGCGACAAGGTTTCTGCTACTGCAAGCCATGCCAATAGCTCCTCGATAGACCTATCAATAGTTTCGAAGCTGACAGTTCCAAGAACCAATGACTTGGAGGATATCGACAGGGTATCAGAGTTAAAGATGGAGACAGGACCGCTGAATTGGATTTGATATCGTCATGGTCTGATCATCAGTTGCTGCATCTGTTGTAGGATAGCAATGCGAAGTTATACGGGTGAAGAAAATATTTCCGAGGCAGTTGAAACCTCGCGTAGACTTGGGTGTTTGCGTTTTGTTATTGTAGCACCAGTCTCGTATACTGAACCGGGCTGACGGGTTTGTGCCGTATTACCGTATGATCGACCCGGTAACCCGTTTAACGCACCGTGATCAGGCATGCAGTGAGACGTGGCCATGATTCGATGGGAGCAAATACCATTGATAGACCTGAACGCATTGCATTGCCATGCATGTCCAATGTTTGCTCGTAACGCCTCATCGGGACCGTTTCGGCACAGACACGAGCGAGAATTGCAACTGGGATGTCCTGGATCAAACAGGAAACTTCCAAATGATACTAGCAGTTAGTTTAGGCGAGGGGGGAGAATAAACTATCGCTAGACTCTCCACTAGACCTTACAGGTTCAACTCAGGGTCCAAAACTTCGTGATGATACCCCTGTAGCTTGCTTCCACCGACATCCGGTGCTGCATTACCCCGCAACATGGTTTCAGCATCTCGCTGCAGCAAGACCATACTGTGACTAATTTATTGGTATCTTGGCATCACTGCATTGCATGAGGTTCAAGACTAGACGAAGAAGAGGCTGGTCGACCAACTCCAGAAAGCCATTGTGTAAAGCTGAAATGTTCACCGAGAGCCTTCGGATCCACGGCAGTTGGTGATCCCTGCAACTCAAGTCCTAGAGCCTCATTTCATAACTCAACCACCGCTCGCGAACGGAGGTCTTGATGAGGCCATACCCATTTCACTCTTATTGAGGCCTAGATGAGAGAGCAGTCCCCTGCCTGAGGTCTTGAAAGAGAAAGGACTAAAGCTTCTCGACCGGGAGTCGGCGCGACGGCCCAACACTTGCCCTTCCGGCTCACATGGATACCTATTATGGCCTGCACGTGTTGGTTGGTTTCCCCTCTTCAGCCTTCAGGTGAGGCTGGTCTAAAATCTTACTGTGATCAGATTGTTGAGGCAAGGGTGCTGGGATCCGAGTCTACTGGGCGCGAAGGTTACCGAATGTGACAGGACTGGAGCGAAGATCTCTTTAGTTTCACACAGAGAGTGTGATTCAGGAAACGGGGTTATTTGATGCATGTGAGTGTCGTTAGTCCGTAAAGGCCTCGGAGAATGTCGGTTGCATCGTAGGATGTTGAATTGTAGTGCAGGTACTGTAGTCTAGCTTGACGTAGAGGACATACGGAACAAGGCCGGTAAGGATAGAATGGCAATGCCTAACAATAGTGAATAGAGGATGCGAACTCAGCTATAGCGCAGTTGGAAAATTAAGCCCTCTGGGCGTAGTATGTAGCTAGTTGTAAACCCGGATCAACATTCAAAATATGTCTTATTTCCGTCTCCTGCCTACCCTATATTGAACAGCTGGCCCTAATCGCAGAGCTGTATCTAAAATATACAGAAAACATGATTCTAATTTTACTCTGTATTGGATTATCTCAGTATCGAAACTGCCGCTTTTTAACAACTGTCTTTGTATTTAAGCAGATACTAAGTGAAACTCCTACGATATTGGCACCAATGGAATTATCCTCGGAAGTCATCATTGAGCCAAAAACCGCAGTCTGATTTATTTTTCAACACAGCTGACTTTAAAAGACACAAGCCCGAAAGGGCGAGTGCGGTGCCCATATCCTCGATTAATCCAGCTTAACAACCGTGTACTGTGTCCAGACATTGCCTTTGATGGCCCTACTATAGGGACAAACATTCTTAGTCTTCTCAACAATACCCTTTATCTGCTCCTCCTCTAACCCCCTGACCATAATCTTCATATCCACACGAAGCCCCAAATCAAGATTCTGCATATCACCGATAAGATGCACCGTCGTCTCAACAATACTGTCCTCGGGCGCAGTGGGCATGGTGATGCCGTCCTTGGCGGCAACCGCGTTCATAGCAGACTGGAAGCACGCGCCGTAGCCAGCGGCGAACATCTCCTCCGGGTTGGTCTTGCCTGCGTCGCCGGGGCCGCCGAGGGCTTTGGACATGGTGAGGTCGACGTTGAGAGACTCTGCTTCGACGTGGCCCTTGCGGGCGCCGACGACTTTGGCATGGGCGGAGTAGAGGACGGGCCCGTCTTTTTTCTGCACGGCGCTTTGGAAGTGGCGGGGTACGATTGGGGTTCTGAGGAGGCTTGATGGGTTGGGGCGCAGGGCTGCGCGGCGGAGGGATTGGGAGATGCGGGAAGACATGATGATTGATTTGAAAGGCGTGAGCTGTGTGAATTATGGAGGGTTGATTATGTGGTGTTGACTTTGGTTTTATGACCGTCAAAAGTCACGAGTCAACCACGTCACTATTAGCCTTAGAGTCGCGTTTCTGTAGTTACGCCCCACGTCATTGATCTGGCCCCAACAATGTAAGACAATAAGTGATTATGAAATTATTAAATTAAAACTATAACCGTTATATATAGCGATGCTTAGAAAGACAAAAAGAAGCATATAGAGAGACAAGATATGCTCTGTCAGACGAAGTCAGGGTATGTCAAAAGGCTGCTGCAGTACTTGGAAATGAAACTAAAGCAGCACGTGACCTGCTACAGACTCTTTAACAGACCTGATAACGTTGCCCAGCTTTAACTTTCAGCCGGATCGTCTCATGTAGGTGCTTAGAATTGATAGAAATCGCGATTAGGCATCCTGATTTGCAGGTAGATGCTTCTCTTGTATGCTCGGTAGTGTCCAAACATGATGACAGAGAGAACTACCTTACCATAAATGGTAAAGCCTGGAATTGACCAACGAACCTTGGCTCATTCAGGTAAGGTGAGTATCAGCAGCCCTTTGATTCGACAGAGCGTTCGTTCGGCTCACAAATCCCCGGTGAACGCTCCAGGGTAGTTTCGTCGGATGATAGAAAGTCCCGAATACTTCAGCCGGATGATACGAAAGTGACTAAATAGCGAAATTATGATAGAAGGCCCCTAATTAAAAGATATGCAAGTACTGCAGAATTAGTTAATGGTAATTCTTGTTACCAACACTTTCCTTGAAAACTTGTTCACTTTCCCAAGTCGAAAAAAACCCAATACACTATCTGCCTTCAAAATGTCATCTGCTGGCCAAAATAGAGTTTTGATTATCGGAAGAGGACTTGGAGGCCTCGCTCTCGCTCATGGGCTCAAACGTGCCAAGCCCCCTGTGCCATTTCACATCTTTGAACGCGATTCATCTGCAGACTTTCGCCCTCAAGGTTATCGCATTCGCGTAAACCCCGACGGCGCAGGTGCACTCCAGAAACTGCTCCCAGACCATCTCTGGAAGGCCTTCAAAGATACCTGCGCCCTCTTCAACCCATCCATGAGCGGCCTTGATGCTGTCACGGGTCAGAAACCAGCACCATCTGGTGAGCGACGTGGTCCGCCTCCGATACTGGAGGGGAAATACAATAACGCTGATCGTGTTGTTCTTCGAAATGTGCTTTTAGACGGGTTGGAAGATGATATCAGCTTTGGAAAGACGTTCGAAAGCTATCGTGTCACCAGTGGTGGTGTCGAGGTGACGTTTACAGATGGCACCAAGGAAACTGGAGCTTTCTTGGTCGGCGCCGACGGTACCAGATCTCATATTCGTCGGCAGCTGATGCCGAATTACAATGTCTTGGACACTGAGTGCGGAGCTATCTATGGAAAAACATTCACCAATCCCGAAACCCGAGCTTCTATGGCCAAAGAATTCTTCGGAGGAATATGTCTTGCTGGAGATAGTAGTAAGCCAGGGCTCAAGCTCTTCACTGATACAATGGAGTTTCCACAAGAACTAAGCCTCGACGAAAGGGCCAAGTTTAAGGTGTCAGATGACTACGTGTACTGGGTACTATGCATCAACAGAACCTTGCTGGGACTTGCAACAGAAGATCTCCACGGCCTCGATGCTGCACAGTCTGTTGAGACGGCAGTGGAGATGACCAAGAGCTGGCATCCAACCGTCCGGTCACTGCTGCAGAGCCAGGACCCATCTGCATCATCGACGCTTGCATTCTTTGCATCTTCTCCAGAGACATTCAAGAGGGAGTGGGATGGGCTGCTCAGAAGCCCTGACGTTTCGGCAGTGACTTTGCTGGGCGATGCAGCACATCCCATGACACCAGTTGGAGGCGTTGGTGCCAACTCTGCGTTCCAAGAAGCAGCAGATTTGTGCAGCAGAATTTCCCGTGCCTCACTTGGTGCTGAGGTGCTTAAAGACTATGCTAAGTTGATGATGGAGCGTGGTGAGAAGACGGTGGGACTTAGTGGTGGCGGTGCAGGACATATGTTCCAGATGAAGCCCTTCTCTGAGCTGAAAGTGGCATCTCTATAACTGTATCAGATGCGCTACCAACTCTACCTGTAATTCCAATAATGAGGTACCGAACTGATAGCCTATTAAACGCCCAAAAACCCTTGCCTATAGATTAGTTACTTTCAGTCCGATAGCATCTACAACCGGCCTCCCTATAAAAGCAATTCTTATTAATACTGCGCCAAAGTTCCCAGAATAGCCAAGCATGGCCTCAGCTGCCGCTTCAATCCCAATAGGTCTTTAAAATCAATAAAGGTAGCCAATCGAGACCTATCGTGCTGTCTTACGAACAATGGCAGCGACGCCAAACAAGCCTCCACCAAAGAAAGGCTCGCGACAAGAGCGAATGAGTATGCTAAGCCCGAATGCCGAGTTGATGACTAAATCGGCCGTGCCCACTTGCAGAGTCGGAATTAAAAGACAATCGAGAACAATCAGAGACTTAGTGAGCTTAATTTGGCTGTTGGTGGTCGGCAAACTCCGCCACCAAAAAGAACAATGTCTAGTGCCATGACATCAGGAGGAACAATATCTAGCGTCGCGACGTGAAGCAAACAAATTCTGAATTCACATGAAAATGTGACAATTAAATAACAGACCTTCAACCCAGTATCAGCTTAAAGATAGTTCAGTTATTCACTTCAGTAATTCTATGCGATGGCAAGCAATTTCACTATGAGTACCAAATCGACTGACGATCGCCTTCAATTTCCAAGCCTTGTAGCTGCTGGAGTCGTGGCATTCACTTCTATCGTCTTGGTCGCTTTCAGATTCTGGAGCTTCAGCGCAACACCAAAGGTAAAGATTCTGCTTCAGGATGAGATCAAGAGTGCGAGACAGCGGGCGCTGGAGTACTGCTTCAATCCTAGAGCGGTGATGGCAAAGGGTTATGCAAAGGTATTGAAACAACGGTCATGGAGAAGGCGAAACACTGACGGAATAGTTCAAAAATGAGGTCTTTGGTCTTGATACCCAGGATGGTGAGGCGAGCGACGGACAACTCTTATATCTTAGCTGACTGTGCATAGGCGTGAAGCTTGTGATCCCGCCTAGCTTTCTCGATGAACTAAAAAGTCATCCGGCGCTCAGCTTCAAAGTCTCAATTGACAATGTTCGCCTCCACTTGCCAGCATTCTTCTGATGTTTACTGACTCTTCAAGGATATGCAAATCGAGTATACGCATTTCGGCGGTCCAGCGGAATATGTAATTCACGCTATCAAAGCCAATCTGACCGGGTCACTCTGTGAGTATTTCCCATGCTATGCTGGCACCTTCGTTACGTGCTTAGACTAATAACAGCAGCCGCCTTCACACCGCTGCTGCATCGCATGGTTCAAAAGAACATGCCAAACATCCTTGGAAAGTACAAAGGCTCGTCTCTTTCACAACCTCATCCGAAATTCCACTGACCATCGACAGAATGGACCCCCGTCAAAGTCCACGACCGAGTCCTCCGTCTCATCGCCACCAACAACGCCCGCGTCTTCCAAGGCACAGCCGCCAGCCTCGACGAAGAATGGCTCGCCGCCTCCACCGGCTACGTCCTAGCATGCTTCGACTGCATCCGCGCCCTCAAACAATGGCACCCCTGGCTCCGACCGCTCGTGTACCGCTTCATCCCCGAACGCGCCGCCATCAAAGATCAATGGCTCAAGGGTCGTAAACGAGTCATGGCTTCTATGCGTGAGAGGAACGAAAAGGGAGGTAATCTTGAGGACCCGCCTACGATGCTGGATCATTTGAGTAATGGGAGGAATGAACATATTGCGGATGATGTTGAGCTGCAGTTGCTGCATCAGATGACGTTGATTGCTGTCGGGACCGTAACGACGTTTTCGTCGACGACGCAGGCTATTTATGATCTTGTGGCGCATCCGGAGTATATACCTATTCTTCGGGAGGAGGTTGAGTCTGTGCCTAGGGATCAGAATGGTAATTTCACTAAAGACTCCACGGTGGCGATGGATAAGCTTGACAGCTTTCTCAAAGAGAGTCAGCGCTTCAATTCACCTGATCTCAGTAGGTCCAACGAAAATAAATGACAAGCTTCAAGAAGTGCTAACAGGTTATAGCAACCTTCCAACGCGCAGCTATTGCCGACATGAAACTCCCAGACGGTACATTCGTCCCCAAAGGCACCAAACTCGAGATCAACACTTGCTCAATCCACAAAGACCACGAGTTATATCAGAATCCAGAGGAGTTTGATGGTCTTCGCTTTCATAAATGGCGCAAAGCTCCTGGTAAGGAAAAGAAGTACATGTACTCCAGCAGCGGGACGGATGATTTGTCTTGGGGATATGGGCGACATGCGTGCCCGGGGAGATATCTCAGCGCCATCAATATCAAGCTCATCATGGCGGAGCTGTTGATGAACTATGATATTAAGCTACCTGATGGAGTGAGTCAGCCTAAGAATATTGAGTTTGAAGTATTGGTGAGTTTGAATGCTGAGGTGATGTTTGGGGGTGATGCTGACGTTGATAGTGCTCTCCTGAACCGGACTTTGAGATCCTTCTTAAGGACAGGATCTTTGGATAGTATGGAAACGGACGGGGGTCAGAGGTGTTCAATGACCTAGATCTGAAGTGGCCTTGGTGTTTGCGATTATTTTACGTTAGTATGTCTCAGATGATAATGCTGTTTAAGCGTAGGGGCTGTCACGCTGAATCACACTGACGCCTGGTGACGACGCCAAGCCCTTGCAAACAGTTCTGTGCGGGCACCCGTCCTGAGAGTTTCGAAAAGAAAATGAAGGGGTAGAAAATAGGCCATTCTGCGTTTATTCTCATCCTCTAGGTACTTTTAGAAGCCAAGATTGATACTCTCCAGTGGTATAAAAATGCTATCCGCTCTAGATGGCTAGTCTCTTTGCTTCTCAGCCTTTCTATCATGCTGCTTGTTAACATGCTCAACAGCCAGATCCTTCCCAACAGCAAGTAAATCCCTCCTGATGATGGCTCGAATATGGAAAGCCGCGCAGATAAACCACACAATAACCAACACAACCGTCAACGCTGATCCAAATATCTTGATTCCCCTCGATGACAGGGTATTTCCAACGTTGATACTTGCAAGAGCGAGACCGACGTTGGGGAAGACAAGTGCCCACCAGGACAAACCGAACTCCATTCTTCGAGCGACGCGCAGGACTGATATCGCGGATAGGGCTGAGAACCAGATCGCCATGAGCCAAATGAAGAGCCCTGCGGCTACTGACATGCCGGACCAGAGTTCACCGGCTGGGATGCTGGGGGTACTGAGGAAGTCATCTGGAAGGGCGGACTTGGCCTGTGTGCCGAGTGCAATCAAACCGCCGCACGTAAAGGCTGCCAGAGTTAGTATGCGAATTAGGATAAGTGATTGGGGCGACATTACCTGTTGGTCCAACAGCGATAAACATGCCCGGCCTCTTGGACGCATCCGGCAACTTGTGCTGAATCAGCCTCGAGAGATAAACAGCATAAATAAACAGCGCAAGCATCCATCCAAGTCCCTGGCCCATCAAACCAGCAACTATAATCTGCACCGCACTCCACTGCGGTTGACTCCCCGCTATCTTGGCCGCCAAAATCCCCGTCACCAAAAACGGATACGCAGGCAATATCCAACCGGGCAACGCCTCCGAAATATCCAGCCTCTCCGTCTCGAAAATAATATGATACTGCGTCACCGCAACCACCATCTCACAAGCATAATAAATCCAAAAAACCACTCTCATAGCCGTCGTGAACCACGGTCCCGTCTCCGGCCCACCGTACGACTGCGCGCCCGTAAGTATCAACGCGATAGAAACCCAAAAAGCACCAAAGAAGAACGACTCAGACGGATGATGCAGACTCGTTGAGAAGGCGCGCGGTTTCATGGTGAAGCGCGCGATGATGAGGGCTGTGAAGGTTAGGAAGAGGATGATGTTGAGGATGAAGAATATTTTGCCGATGGTTTTGAGGCCGGTGAATGTGTAGGGCTGTTCGTTGAGGAGGTTGGCGAGACCGCCTGTTGACATTGTGCAGGGGAACCAACTCCATGTTATTCTGACGACGCGGTCTTTTAGACGGAGTGGACGCGGTGCGTTTTTGGGGAATGCTCTGTCGCGTGCTGATGAGCCCGATTCGATGTCAACAGGGCGGCCATTCATGTCGCGTGTGTAGCCGTCCCCTGCATTGTACTGGGGATCACTTGGTTGTGACATTGTGATCGCGATAGTTTTCGTATAGTCGCGCGATCAGATCTTAGATAGTGTGGGCATTGAATTTATTTATTTTATAGCTAAATATTATGTTCCTTGATTTGTGATTCTTGGCTTCGTGACGAAAGCCAAGATGTCGTCACTCGATCAGAGTTTTGGACTAAAATCCACTAGAACGAACTCCACCGAAAAATTAAGTTGTAGGGCGAGCCAAGGCTGAACCGGCTATCGGCACAATGCGTTGCATATGCTCGCGAGTCATACATCTATCTGTTGATCTGACTCCTACACATTTGCATTTGGGATGAGTTACGTTACAAGAGCCTGATGCTACTGCATTCAACAAGTTGGAAATTTTTGAACTCGACGCGCTTAACGGTATATGCTAATAGATATTCTAGGAATGCATTGCGCTAGCAAGAACAGCGTAAGGATAAGCTACTTCCTAATCTCGTACCTAAAGGAATACAGTTGCCTTTTCCACAAGAACCAAAGATTCTGTGTCCTTGTCCGATGCTGGTGTAAAAGCCTTCCTGTAGACTTCCCTAAGACCTAGCTCCTCCCCAACCTCAATCTTATTGTCTGTCTCTGGGATACTGAAAAGAGCGGGGAATAGACATATTTTAACCTCTCGACCCAAAGGCGCAGTGTCTCTAGCTTGAGTTTGACCGACCTTCATTTTCTCCGCGTCGAATACTGTACCCGGACTGAAGAAAAAGTACTTGAGCCGTTTTACAGAAAACAAAAGCTCAATCTTGACTCCCAGCGCATGATTCAAAATAGTGTTCATGTCCTCAATAATCCCCTTTTCTCGCTTACTGAGAGACGAACGTTGGGTTATATCATGACTTTCCGGAGGCAGGAAACAGCTTAGAGTTTCGAGCATCAAGCTGGAAAGCCACTTGGACCTTTCCGAGATAATCATTTTTTTAAGATCTTTGCCAGATAAAAAAGACTTAATAGAAATCACATCAAGTCTTTGGAGTGCATTCCATCCATCTAGTCTTCTTAGCATGGTCCCTTAAAAAAAAAGCAAGATTAGATAAGAAGAGAATAGTATGCTTACTTTCAGTTTCGATATGCTTTCTATACTGATCCAAGAGAGGTGAGTCAGCAGCTAGGAAGGCTGGAAACACATCTTCGAAAACTATTTCGAAGATACCCGCCGCCATCAGAGAGGCCAGAACGAATTGCTTCGAGATTTGTGCTGCTTTGCAATGGCCGAGAAGAGAGTTGAGATTGTCCGCGCCTATGCGCTCAGCCCAATTGTTTGCCAGGTCAGTAAAGCCCTTTCGCTGACCAGGCAGGGTGTTGTCGAAACTCAGATCGCAAGTTAATGAAGAAACGTCTTGGATGTCTGATTCTAGCTTTGCATACGCTGCCTGGAGAGAGGTGTTGGGAAATCCAAGCCTGTCTGCGTCTAGATCCTTGTAGCTCTTCGTAAGAAGCCCCTCTCGGTGGAGCTTTCTTTTACAGAGAGTTAATTCATCTTGAAGCTGAGCCTCCCTCCCATTAAAGCTCTGGCCTGGCCTGGCATTGTTAATGCACTGGTCCAAGTGGGAGTTTCTTCTTTCGAGCTCCGATATTCGATTTTCCAGACTCATGCAATAGCTCTTCTGTTCGAGGAGATCTGCCTCAGACTGCCTTAATCTGACCTCTGTGGAGGAGTACGACTGTGCTTCCGAGATAACAGTCATAGTGTCTTCTTGGGAGTCGGGGATAGTATTGGCGAGCTGACGTCCCATGGCTGCGAGTGCCGGCGAAGAAATTGTGCTTAGTTCGGATTCATCCTCGCCTTTGACCCTATCTGCGTTGTTGTCGTCGTCGTCTCTTGTGAGCTCATCTTCACTAAGATCTTTGTTCGACGGCATCGGTATCGGACCCGAAGAGAACTTTGTTGAAGTCTATAAAGCTGTTAGTTCATGTTATCTTCTCTCGGATCTAGTCCCTAACCCTTTGTCTCGGACGTTCTGGTATCACGGTTGACTTTCCAGGCTGTGAAACAGACACTTCATTGGGTTCTCTGGAGCTACTTGTTGAATAAGTAGAACGAGGTGCAGAGAGAGTACCCGACCGCGCAGCGAGACCCAAAGATCTGCTTCTTGTGCGACGCGCTCCCTGAAGAGGGCTCATGCCGGCGACAATTCGGTAGAAAATCTCCTGGTCCTCATCTTCAAGAGGTTCTAGACCGGCTGTTCCTTGCTCAAATAGATCATTGAACTTTTTGCATTTTCCATAAGCTTTCCATTCCAAGTATAACTTTCCTCGGATGCGCTCTTTTGAGAAGTGCCTTCCCGTCGCACTGTGGAGATAACCAGGAGCCGTGGCCTCGAACTTTACACAGGATTGCACGCACCAATCCAGATACGCTAGAAGTTGGAGTCGTTCGGTGTTTCTCCATGAGAAACGTTCCGTCGGCTTGGACTTGACACGCCGCCTGGAGTTTCGATTGTTCTTCCTTGCCATGGTGCAGATGCTGGAGAAGCTGGAGGCCTTCGAAGCTGGTGGAATTGGTGTTGGTTTGACCCCTGTCGCCTTTATATGCAGGCTGCGCACGGGTGATGTGATACGTAAATTGTCCAATTGTACTGACTCAACTGCGCCGTATTGTATTTTCATCGAACCAACAACACGTCTCAATTGGCCAACGCGAAATCTACGCGTATCCATAATAGCTACGTTTCTGCCTTGCTGCCTAGAGAGATGGTTCGCTGTTGTCTCATGGGGCTCATCTGCAGCAACAAGCAGATTAAATAGGAGGGCTCCCTGCCTACTATGCGCCAATTATCCATTTTGCTGTTTGCGCTTAGATCATGTCGTTCTCAAGGTCATCGACGGTGACTATAGGTCGAGAAAATGCACCCAATCACCAATCTCAATCTGAGGAGAACCATGTTAGACCGGAACCGATCAATCTGGACCTACTAGATGAGGACCGTGGAGATCCTTTCCCAAAACGCCTTATCATTGCCGTAGACTTTGGCACCACTTACTCAGCAGTCTCCTATGTCGACGTGCCCCAAGGATGTCCATCCGATTCCGTCGACTGCAGGTCTATTCGTTCGATCGGAAACTACCCAGATAACTACAACTTCGGCTACAATGGTCAAATGGGTGAGGAGGTTCCCACCGAGGTGATTTACCCATTTAACCGCCATTTTCGCGACAACTTTCATCTTGACAACCCCGAGGAACATGGAGAGAACGGCGATAGCGTTGATGTGCAAGTACCCGATGAAGATGGGGACATCTCCATGCTCTCAGACGGTCCAGAAGAATTTAGATGGGGTTACCGAGTACATGAAGTCTGGAATCGTCCATCTACGCACTCCAACACCACCAGCCAGCCTTTGTCCCGATTCAAGCTATTACTTGACCAAAGTGAGATGACTGAATCGGTAAGGCGAGATGTAAGAGAGACCATTGACACACTCAAGAAAAGGAGTGTAATACAAGGGCCCCTTCACGTTATTGCTGATTTCCTTACCTACCTTTTGGAGCATACCCGGTCCCAGTTACGTCTTCGAGGCTTCGATGATAGTTACGAGAAAGAGATGGTACTTTGTGTGCCTGCTATCTGGACGCAGAAAGCATGCCGAGATATGCAGGCATGTCTTGCAGCGGCTATGAAACGAGCCAACTTCACAAGGGCTGATTTACAAAACAGGAGCATTGACAACCTCTTCATCGTTTCGGAGCCAGAGGCAGCAGCTGCACACATGCTTTCCACTTCGGATGAAATAAAGGTACAAGCATCTCTCGCTACTCTCCTTGCGATGCGCCGTTAACATAATTCACCAGTCCGGCGATTGCTTTGTGCTGTTAGATGCAGGTATGGTTCACCCCAATTATGCCTTTTTCAGCTAACTAAATGAACAAGGTGGCGGAACTGTCGATGCGAATACATATCGAGTCAGCAGGGAGGTGCCACTGAGACTAGAAACCGAGATAGTGGCTCCTGGAGGTAATTTTTATGAAAGCGATTCGTTGCAGCTATAGCTAATTGTTGCTTGGAAGGCGGTCTACATGGATCTAGTTATCTCAATGAAGGTTTCCGGGACTATCTCGAAGATCTCCTTGCTGAGGAAACCTACCTCAATGACGGCATCGAAACCATTCACGGAATCGTTGAAAGGATAACGTTCGAAGAATTCGAAAAGAGGATCAAGCGGGGCTATGACTATAAGCAGCAAGTAAGAAGGAAGGAGATTTATATCAAGGGGCTTCGTGACAACCCTGATAAGGGTTTCAGAAATGAATGCATTCGCATTCCTAGGTAAGTCCAGTTCAAAAGTCGGACAACGAAAGTAATTTCTTAACCTGATGGCGGTAGACTGAAGATTCAAGAGATATTCTTCAGACATCTAGATGCTATAGTTGAGATTGTGAAGAGTCAGCTCGAAGAAGCAAGGGGAAAAGGATACACCGTTGAGGTAAGTTCCATTTGGTCAAACAATCCGAACGCTCTGACATAGAATACTGCAGAAAGTTGTTCTCATTGGAGGATTCGGAACCTCAATCTCACTTAGCCAGAGACTCCAGGAGTTTCTTGAGGAATATGGTCGGGAACATAATTGTCGCGTCACGTTGATGGAGCCTCAGCAAGGGTTTGTTTCCCAAGGCAAGTATCTTGACGCCACGGACTAACCCTCGATATATAGAATTTCTATCATCAATGCGGTAGCATCAGGGGCTGTTCTCAGAGCTCTGAATAAGGCGAATGGGCCGGAGAGAATAGCTCGTTCAAGTTATGGCATATTGCGAACTGAGCCCTTTAGATGGTACCCTGAGCACGAAGGTCTAAAGCCGTCCTACGATCGTCATGATGGGCAAGCATATATTAAGCAAACGATCGATTGGGTTTTGAAGCTTGTAAGTCCTTTTCTGCAGATTTTCTTTCCGCTGGAGAACTGACTGAAATACAGGGACAAAGAGTCCCATCCGTATGGCAGTGTGAGCCCTTTGCATGCAGTCATACATTCGATGTCTGGCCTGTCCGTCCCTTTATCTGTAGAGAGATGCTCTATGTGTCAGACCATGCCACAAAATCGCACTATAGGAAGACCCATCCCAATAACGAAGGTGAGCTCGAGGATCCTGATGGAAGGCATGTCTAACTGTATCTTGAAAGGTGCGGAGTATGTTGGTGAAATCGAGGTAGACTTCTCTTCTCTTCGAGATCGGCTAGTCCCAGTCGAGCCTACTGTCAATGGTAATGGACAGAAGATTGGGAAAAGGCATTATAGGGTCGATTTTACAATGGCAATCAAGGTGGTGGATCGCGACTTGGAATGTAAGTTCTGCAGATGAGAATCTGTTCCCCTAGCATTTTGAGCATATATGTTCTCAGCTGACACGTTGCTGTAGGTTTTGCCATCCATGACCAGAAGATAGTCAAGAAATGCCGCATCAACATCGCTTCTGGTTTCAGACCTGGAGTTAAATAGGCATGTGTAGTTAGAAGAATGTTCTTATAGAGGCTGATGGACTTGTATAAGGAGCGGTCACGATTCTATGATTGGCGGCCTCTCTACGATCTGAAAGCCGCAGACGTCAGCAACAACTCCACGTATCAAGCTCAACACACTTGCATCTTGCCATGATCTCGAATCCATTTCATTCTCAAATGTCACATTTTCAATCCCATTCTAGTTCCTAATAGCTGTGGACCGTATTTACATGCCTCAAACTATTCCCTACTAGGCCTATTATAGATTATAAAGGTCTTGCAGGTCTCCACAACTCGGAGAGTCTCAGCATGCTCACAGGATGAAACAAAGAGTCTAACAGCACTGAACGCAACGCTACCGGGAATATAGAACTACTCATATGTTGTACGGTGACTAACGTGTCGGTAACATTCACTTAACCGCGTGATTTAATTGCTGACCGCAGGCTGTCTAAGTCAGACGGACCAATAGTCCATCCGACTTGGCCGCTGACATGGCTCAGGCATGGGAATCAATCCATTCAGCGATAGTCCCGTCGTAGCTTAGTCATTAAGATATCCTGAGTATTAATTTGCGGGATTTTCATAGATAATGAGGGCATACGCAATCACTGTTGTTAAGTTCTGTGCCTTGGGATATGCTATTCACCACAGTGAATAGTAGCAAACAACAGAATAAAAGTGTCCTTACTACTTCTTCCTCTATACTGAAGTTGACTATTTACTATTCCTATCTTGATATTCATTTGCAATCATGAGTTTGGAGTCTAATTCTCAAACAACGCCCACATTACGCTGTGTTTTTATCACTGGTGTAACCGGATTCGTCGGCGGCACTATCCTATCCTGTCTTTTGAAGGCACATCCTAATGTTCGCATCAAAGCTCTGATCCGTGAGGAGAAGTACGCTAAAGAACTCCAATCGGTCTATCCAAATCTCACCCCCATCATCGGCGAACTTTCCTCGCTTTCTCTCCTCACATCGACGGCAGCGGAGGCCGACTTCGTCATCCATGCTGGAGGTGACAATGTCCCTGCTGTTTGTGCGATGATAGATGGATTATCATCCCGTGTCACCAATGGATCGCCCATGCCACGGCTTATCAGCCTAACCGGCCCGCGAAGTCTTATTGACTTCTCGAGACCCATCACTGGAAATCTGCATGAAAGCAGCTCTCCTTGGAGCGATATCTCAGATGGGCATGCAATACTGAACGTGCCGAAGGATCGAATTCACGCTGGTGCTGATCAAGCCATCGTCGCTCACAGTGATGACAAAGGAGTGGGCACAATGCTGATCTCGCCTGGTCAGTTGTGGGGACGGGGCAAGGGCCATCTGAAGAAGGAGAGCAATTCGGCGTTCTATTATGCCGCTGTTAAGAGCCGTGGACGGGCCTTCGTAATCGGTGAGGGTACCGCAACATGGTCGTGGGTCTCCATTGGTGATTTAGGAGAGGCAGTCGTGTTCCTGATGGATCAGGCACTGAGCAAGAGACGAGGACAAGTAGGAATAAATCAAGACGGCTACTACTTTGTTAGTACCGGAGACCTGAGTATGGTGGAAAGGGCCAAAGCTGTCAGTGAGCGCTTGGGTCTTGGAAAAGTAGAAAGCGTGTCAGTTGATACCGCAAGAGAGATCCATTCATTTGGTCCCATCATGTGGGGTTGTGGTGAAAGAACAAGATCTGACAAGCTGCGCGAGCTTGGTTGGAGGCCCAAACAGACCGAATGGAAGGCTTTGATGGAAGAGGAAGGCGGAGAGAGGGCATAATTGCAGGGATAAGACAGGGTTCCTAGTAACTACTAAAGCAGAAAGTAGAGAGTATATATTATATTTTCTTTTTTGCCTTGGCTGGAAACCGTAATGGGCCGAAGGTCGACTTTGACTCTGTATATCACCAGTACCAAAGCTTTATAGAGTTTGAAGCAATTACATCAGCCCTAAGGTTAAAAGATCAGGTGCAATAAAGAGTTAATGTCATGTCGGAGTCTCTTATAGTCGGTGTATGTGTGTTTGTCTATGTCCATGCTTTTCAGATACTGTACAGCGTCAAACCTTTGATACCTATTCTGTAGAACAGTTCCACGATACTCAAAATCCTCAGATAGAGATCCCAAGAGAGAGCTTGAGAAATGCATGCCATATACAATCAAACCGTTCTAGGAACCCAGATTTCACTAATCTTCCGGACCTTGCCACCGTTGGTGCTGGTAAGGCCCGAGTAGGTAGCACCTTGAGCAGTAGCAATGGTCTTGCCAAAGCTAGTATCAGCGCCGGCGAGCGTGATCTCAATGTTGATGTACACCTGCTCGGTCATAATAGGACTGCAGTTGTTGTTACTCAGTACCACTTCCAGCTTAATAGCCATGCATGTAAAGACCAGACTTGTATTCGAAGGTGCTCAGTTGCTTATCAGTGTCGGCATCGGTGACATCCTAGCGCCAGGTATCATTCTCTAAGAGAAGGGTGTATGCAATCTTCACTTTGATAAAATGGGCGCATTTTCAACTGCGTTGTTGCGTAATAATCTTTTATTAGCATGGGCTCTCCTTGAGCTTGCGGCCGACCTCGGATGTCATGCAAAGTTATGCTGAAAGAACAGATGCTTGAAGAGGTGGATAAGTACAATGAAACGATCCTTGCTCAGATCGTATACCGAGAGCGAGAAGATGATGCATTGAAACTGATTGAGCGAGGAGCCCACGTAAATTTAGAGTATAAGCGGAACGGGAGGAACTTGTTGCATTATGCGAAGGAGTGTAATCTGCATGGGCTCCAAAGGGTACTGAGACAGACAGCTGAGAATTGGGAGGACATTCAAAACAAAATGGACATACGGGGAGACATGCCAAAAGGAATACGCGGAAGACGAAGATGTTAAATCCTCTCAATAGGGAATCTCATTATCATTACGGCGCAGTACAGTCCTATATATCCCTAAGATCACATAAAGGCGTCGCTCGGTGTATATTCATTTCTATCATAAACTCATAAATCAGTTCGTCCTTTATCCGCATCACCTTCGAAAGGCTTCTATGTCGATATTCGTCAGTCATTTATTATGCACCTCCACTAACAGGTGGCTTACCTCCGCTGCATCCGAAAAATCAGGAATAACCATGAGCACTATCGGATCTCAATAATGCTATCCCCGTCGCCATCATGAGAGAAAAAACCACACAAACAGCGACGATGATTATCACGGCATATTTCGTCCAGTCGTCCCCATCGAGATGTCGCATGTCTTTGGTCCATTCTGGCATATCAATCGTACCACCCTGAACCAACCACGCAATGGCGAAAATGGCAATCACGATGACGGTGAAGATGAGTTGTCTAGCGTTGCGAACAGCCTCTAAGAAGGGCTGAATTCTAGGTTTTGTTTTTGCCATGGCTGTTATTCTAGGCCCGTTTGCAAGTGTGAAAAAAGACGTTGGGGCTAGATGAAAGGTGGAAAAGTGGCATCATCGGCGGGCTGGATTAGAGTGCGGCGTCTCCCCGCATATTATAGAGAGGTAATGAGATCACAAGACATTCAGCTGATGGACTGCCATTCGCGCGTTGGGTGGTTTATGGCGAATCATGTTGGGTTTCGGATGCTTCGGAGCGTTGTTCAGCCACCAGGAAACGTATGTTTGACCCCACCTCGCTCAAAATCAAGGCAGTCATTCAATCTTGCTTACATGGATTTGGGTGCCTGGACAAAGAAAAGACGTTAGCCTTGTCAGATATCTTATTTCCCGAGAGTCCGTTAGTGCGTGGCACGCGATCTGCATGTCAATCAGATCGGCATATCTTCGCGTATCAGTCTCTGGGTCCAAGACTCTCGTTTGACATTCACTAAAGGAGATGAGAGGTGAACAATTTCGTTGCTATACATCTGCACAAGTTCAATTTTACTGTTAGCGTTATAACTCTGCGCTGAATCCCTGTGACCATTGTCGGCATTTCACCCTGCAAGGCAAGGGATGATTTAAAGCCGGGGCCGCCAGTGGCAGATCAAAGCACTGGTCATGACGTCAGGAGAGATGTCATGTCTAATCTATGGAGTGATTGATTCACCCTCACCAAGCAGGTTCAACAACAATTCGCCATAACCTTCATCTACATCACTTAGAGAATTAACCAGTAGAGTAGTCCGAAAAGCCCTAAGTTGAGGTTTTACATCGCCACTTGGTTTAAAACGACCGTTGCTCAGGATTATCCTAGTAACCTGCGACTGAGAAACAAATTCATACAGTTTGACTTATCACGAATATGCCCATTGCCACCAGAGGTTTGTTACTATCAAACATTTTTATGCCACCTTCCTATTAATACGAGCGATTGCACTGACCGATAGGTCTTTCTCTGAATTCTCAAGGGCTGACTTTCATTCTTCCTTGACTTGGCCAATCGGAAACATTTCATCGTTATCAACTAGTTTGATTCGATTTAGCTTTGAGAAGACGTTTAATTAAGGAAATGATTATTCTTATAACAAACAGTCGAGGCGGGATCATGTACCCGGGCGAGATTAAACAGAGGCTTGGCAAGCGGAACCTAGCCAGAATAAGATAGCTCCTCTCTTGATCATAGGTGCGAGGTATGCACTTCATCGACTGACGTTGTTGGGTGTTAGTCAGAACCGCCATGCCAAGATCAGACTACCTTAGACTGTCCTGTCACTGGAAATCATGCGGTGACATGTAGACCTCTTGAGTGTCCTTTTGACGCGAGATCTGTATTACCGATTTTGATCTCATCGAAAACCTTCCCTAACACAATAGTTACAACTTGCTTGGCACTGATGACTAGGCTGCAGGCATGACAATATAAAGACTAAGCATGTTGTTCTTCGTTTGTGGACCCATCAGACCGCAGTCAACTCAGCTCCAGAGTGTAAAAACTAAAAACATCACATCCGCAATTAGCCTGACGTGCCCCGCGTTCTCGGCTAGCTCCCCCACAAACAGCGGGACCATTATCCAGATCCCTCGGCCTGTTGACCGCTAGCTCCAGAGACAACAGGTATAAAGAGGCTGTCAAGGACGCAACTAGGCCCCGAAAGAATCAAGCAAATCCCAACACAACCTTAACACAACTTCACAGCAAACATGACTGAGATTCACGGTACATGTGACCCAAAATTCCAGGGAGTCCGCTCTCTTCTTGAGAAGTACATAAAGTCGGGCGAAGAGGTTGGTGCCTCGATCACAATTGACATCGGTGGCAAAGAAGTGGTGGACATTTGGGGCGGATACGCCGACAAGGAACGAACCAAGCCATGGGAAAAGGATACTATCGTCAATGTGTTCTCGTGCACAAAGACAATCACCAGTCTTGCAGTTCTCATGCTCGTCGACCGAGGATTGATCGATGTCAACGAGCGCGTCTCACACTACTGGCCTGAGTTTGGGCAAAATGGCAAACAGGACGTTCTGGTCAGGCATTTGCTGAGTCATACGTCTGGTGTCTCAGGCTGGGAAGAGCCGATATCACCTGAAGACATGTATGATGTTGACAAGGCGGCTGCAATGTTAGCCCGTCAGGCACCGTGGTGGACTCCCGGGACGGCGTCGGGATACCAGGCTGTGTGTTTCGGCCATCTCCTCGGAGCATTGATCAAGCGTGTTTCTGGGAAATCGCTACGCGAGTTTGTGGACACTGAGATCGCAGGAGTTTTGGATGCCGACTTTCAGATCGGCGCAGCGGAGACGACCTGGGACCGCATTTCTCCCCTCATTCCACCGCCCTCGACAGGAGTTATGCCAGAATTTGAAGAGGGGTCTGTTAGAGCCAAGACGTTACTCAACCCCGTATTTGACCCTAGCTTTGCGAACACCGGGCCTTGGAGACAAGCTGAGCTAGGAGGCTCGAACGGCCATGGCAACTCCCGCTCTATGGCGCGTATCCTCTCTGCAATCACGCTGGGTGGCTCGAGCCAAGGCAAGAAACTGCTGTCAGAAGATACGATCAAGTTGATTTTCCAGGAACAGGCTAATGGAAAGGACTTGGTTCTTGGGTCGTCGTTAAGATTTGGCATTGGTTTTGTACTGGCGCCTTCACCGGCACTACCGTGGGTTCCAGAGGGCAAGGTGTGTTACTGGTCCGGTTGGGGCGGTTCGATTATCATTATGGATTTGGATAGGCGTATGACGATCGCTTATGCTATGAATAAGATGGGGGGTGGACTTGACAGTAGTGATCGGGCTGAGGCTTATGGAAAGGCAATTTATCAAGCTTTTGAGAAATCATAAATCTCGAGGGCTACATTGCACCATCTATGGCATCAGGTTCACTCGCGGATCAGAGTTTATCAGATAGGTTGAGAAGCTCATTTCAGGTACTAGTCAAGGTAAAGAGACTAAAGCGACACAGCCACTACAGAAAATGAAAATACATGTCATAATTTCTTTCTTATTCCAGACCGTTCTATCTGCCATCAAGGATTTATAAAAAAGAAAGCTCCGATACAGTGACTTAAGTTTGACTATAACTTCGAAACGACTAGCCATTATTAATCGCGGAGACCACACAAGGGCAAAGACAGGCAGACCAGAGTAGAAGCATACAGATACCCAAAGAACTCAGCTACAGTCGCAAGGCAGACGCTCATGCCAACTGTGTTGAGCGCGCTGTTAATTAACGTCGAGAAGCGAATAGGGAGGACATTATAGCGAGAGAATGAGAAGAATGGAATTCGTCACTTACAAATCTCTTGCAAGGCCTTTTTGGGCCTCATCCCCATCAGTGCAATCAACGAAACTAGTTTACGAAGCTTCGGGCACAGCTGTGCACGTTCATCACATACCACACTGCCAACCGTCGCCGTGTTCGGTCTGTAGTAAGAGTAAGACGCATGGCAGTGAAGACTAAAGGTAGCCAACGACGTCGGATACTGCGATGGTGAAGCTCGCCTAACGGTGGTGCTCTAAGCTATTGGGTTATCCTTGATAGCACAGACATCACTATCTGACTGGTCGCCCCTGTGGAAAGGTCTGCAGTCTTGGTCACGCCTCCGTGTCCTGCGACCTCGATCTCTCTGGTATAAATAACCAGCACCCAAGTCGATGGGGATAGGGATGGGGTTGAAGCAGTAGGGCCGGTGGGGAGCTGGGAGACGGAAATTGCCGTCTTGGATAGCGGTGACGTGTAGGCGCATCTATTGGCCGGCGTGACATTGCTGTCAGTAGACATTGCAAAGATTGAGCCTGAGCAGACGCAGTAGCCTCTTGCTATACCCTCGTCGATCAGCGTTGAGTGTGCTGTAAGAGACATGGGACGGAGCTTCGGTTGCTGTATAATGGGGCGGCCATGACGTGATGGCCCCAGTACTGACGCCCGATGCAGGAAGAGGATCAAGACTTGAGCCACGCCAGTGGTAGTCGCGAGGTTGGTAGCGCCATTCCGGTAAGGGCTACTGTTGTCTGCGCAGGGGTCGCCATCGGCGTCGTCCAAGATATCATCATCGCAACCCCCACACCCTAGTCATTGATAGATATTCAGATCGCGGAAGCCTCCAGGCGAGCCTTGTCGACTAATTAAGTCTTTGGCATGTGTCCTCTTCTCCGCTTGAATCATGCCTTGAGTCTGATTGTTGTAGCGCTTTAAAAGCCTTTCAGCATCACTATAACTTCGACGTATATAGGGCCACGGAATAATCTACATAGCGAGCCTCACAGGCGCGAAAATTTGAAGCAAGATCGAACCTCATGATATCAATCGTGACTCTCATCTCCATCACAGCCCAAGGGACAAAAGAGAAGACTGACGTTGGGCGCCTTCCGTGTAATCTGGAAGTTGAACAATTTGGGGATCTCGGGCAATTTAGCAATGAAAGAACCGATGGCCGCCTTCGAAACCTGAATCATCTGGAAGTACGCCGTGATTATGGAATCACTCCAATTTCTTCGGCCTTTCTGCTATCTTTCAGGCTTCAGCTTTGAGATCTGACCTTTCCACTTTGGACTCGCACCCTATCGATCACTCAACGCTAAACCATAAATCTGGGGCTGTAAAGTAGTGTCAATGAAGGCAAAGATATCAGCCAGTGGGAATAAGGGTATGATCATGGTGAAAATGTTAGATTCGGGTAGTCTCCCGATCTCAAGTGAGTCACATTGTGCAGAGCGGTGCCCTCTAGATTGCGCGCCGGTAGCAAATAGCAACACCACTCATTGGACAAAATTACGACCTAATATGTGAGGCGCGTGAGATGGTACGTTGCAAAGATGAGGGAAAAGCAAGGACATAGATCCCCGCTTATGCGGGTCACAGGTATGTGACCCCATTCTCGGCAGATACGGTATTCGTAGTTGAGATTTGCGCCTGAGGACTTAAAGTCAGCAAAGATAACTTGGTTCATTCCTTGCAATACACTCGCTAAGTCCGGACTTGGAATTTATGCCTCCTCTTGGGTACAATTAGGAAAAGAGCGGGTTTTATTCTCCGGGGATTCTTTGTTACGGAGCAACGCTACTGTAGTCAGAAATCGCTCGATTTATCTCACGGTCTAAACGTTACTCTAATTTGTTGCTTCATCTTTAAGCCTGCTCCTTGTAAGCAGAGGCTAGTATACCTACCTCCACTGGTCTGTGGTTCGGATTCCGGAGATGCCGTTAGTGCCACGGAGAATGATCAACGCTTATTGTCATCACGTGTAAGTAATCGTGTGTTACCATGCCCTCCAATGAGCATATATAACAAGCATCTATATATCCTCTATGGACCCTTACTTCATCGGCCATCCTCACTCAAGACATAAGCTTTGACTGTCAATCATCCACACTTCGTTGATACAAAATGCCCTCGATCTACACCCTCAATCATGGCGACGCCGATAAAGAACGGCAGCGTCTTGACTTTCAACACGACATCTTCAAAGCTGTTACACGCGATGACCTCCCTCGCGTCATCTGGCAGCACCTGAACTCACTCCCTGCGCCCAAAATTGCAGACGCAAATACCGGCACCGGGATCTTCCTAAAGGAGCTCGCACCTAGACTCGCCCAAGAAGCACAGCTAGATGGCTTCGACATTGATACCAGGAAGTTTCACGACCCCGCATCTTTGCCGGCGAATGTCAAGTTACAGTATGGCAACGTGCTCGAGCCGTTTCCGAAAGAGTATCTGGGTACATATGATTTAGTACATGTAAAGTTACTCTATGCAGCGTTGAAGAAGGACGAATGGCTGCAAGCTTTGAAGAATCTCAAGACACTTCTCAAACCGAATGGGTACCTGTTCTGGTCCGAGATCGGAGCCTACCGATACGCCAGTAACCCATATTCCGCTGCCCTTCATGAGTGGAAGAGGATCGAGTCCGCAGCGGCCGTCAAGTTTGGACGTGATCCCAAGTAAGTGCCCAAGACCCTTATTTCGTATTGCGCATTCGCGAGATGTTTGCTGACTTACATAAGGTGTCCTATCCTCTTGCCAACTCAGTTCCAGGCGGCTGGTTTGCAGCAAGTCGATGAAAAGGTCTTTGTCACATTGGGAAGACCTGATCTTACACCAGTCATTACCAGAGTGGCTTTGGAGTACATGGCACAGAGTCTCCATGGTATTCAGCTGTTGGATCAGGATAAGGCCCTGGGATTGACGGAGAGTGGGATAAAGTCACTGGTTGAAACTCTCACTAAGGAAACCGAGGATGGTGTCGAGGTGGGGACCAATTTACACTGGGTTTGGGGCCAAAACATTGGCAACGAGTAGTGTGTTGGCTGGATCGTGTAATTTCACCGAAAACGCTTTAAGACCGAGTTAGGGATACAGGGATATTGTACGTGGGCCACAGTATCTTGATTCAGTGGTACCTTGGGAGGCTCTGAACCTTGGTTGCGAAGCCTCATTGACACTAATTTAGCCTCAAACCAGCTATAAGGGTTGGGGTCGGTTTCCTCACTGCATTGACGACCTGAGCTGCGAAACACGTTATACTATACAGATGTTTGAACTATGTAGGACAGGCAGCGAGTTTTGGTCGGCATACTTGCCGCTGAAGCGAAAAGAAGAGAGCCAAGGTGCCTCGGCTCCTCGAGACATTGGATGCATAAGAGTCTAATCTAAAGATCCTTCACCATATCCTGCAGAACGGCATTGGTAGCGTTCCACAACATGACGCAATCATTGTTCATCCAGAAAGCCCCAGTATACCAAGTCGATCGCTGACCCTGAAGAGCATTCGCCCTTGCAAAGATACCACCACGCAGCTGATCAGCAGACCAGCGCCTATACAAGAGCCCATGATCTGAGAACGTTCTGAAATCGAGATCGCTAGAATTTCCAGCTAGAATTGTTCCCGCATTAATGAGATTCTGAACTGATTTCCGGATAAGGTCTTTGGCATCCTCAATTGAAGTCTCTCTCGGGACGACAGCTAGAGCACGGTGAATGGGTCCGGTCGAAGAGTTTCCTTTATACTGAAAGTAGGCTTGGAAAGGGACGGTTGGATAGTCGAGATAGTTTGCGTCAATGGCAGCTGGAACAACATTGGTGATTCCAGCTGCGGGCAAGGAAGGGTGAGATACGATACCAGTGAAATAGCGGTTGCCGGCAGCGGAATGGAAGATCTCTACTTCTTCCCTACTCAGGTCAAAGTCCTTTGCGTTGATAGTCTCTGGTCCGATAGTAATCAAAAGTCGCTTGGCGTTGATCTTGGTGATATGCCCGTCTTTATCTCGGATCTGAAGCTTCACTCCGCTCTTGGTTCGCTTAGCAGAGACCACCTCGCTCTCATATAGGACATCCTTTCCTAGTAGCTTAGCAGCCTTCTGCCAGATCTCCGTGTTGTCACCGGATGCTGGCTGAAAAGACCCTACACTAGGATTCCATGCCTTCCAAACGTCAATCATCAGTGCAGTGTTGAGATCGACGACAACAGTTTCCCAGATGCTCGGGCTAGCAGCCTCTGTTTTGTACTTGCGTGCAAACTCGTACCAAGACAGTAGAAGATCTGACGGAACCTTGTCTCCTCGTGGAAAATGCTTGCTGGTAGGCAGCAAGATATCTGCGTATTTAAGCCACTGTTCATGATAATTTTCCATGGCATCAGCGGCCTCTTTTGTGGTCGGAGGCGTATAGTCGACTGTTTTGCCATCCTCCAAGTCGACGTATAAGTCCTCTGCTGGTACAGACTGGAGTGGTCCGATGGGCACTTTGAGCTGTTTGAAGAAGTCAATTGAGACAGTGATGTTCGTAAACGCATCAACGCCATAGTTATATGCCTTTCCAGTGACTGGATCGTACCATGACTGCGCATGGCCACCCTGCAATATCTCAATCGTTCTGCCATCAAGAGGTGACACAATTTACGTACCAACTGCTTTTGTTTTTCAACGACTACAATCTTCTTGCCATAGTTCTCTCGGAGCTGGACAGCAGCATAACCACCAGATCCACCGCCGCCTACGACCGCAACATCAACGTCGATAGCTTGCGTTGCGGCAATCCAGGCTGAAAGCAGGAGAATGGAGGAAAGCATCGTATCGCAAATAGTCCAATGGATGTTCTCAAGTTTGTAGCCGCCTGTAGCATAGACTGTTACATAAGTCTAGTAACGTGGTAATCAAGGTGAAATCAAACAACGTGGCATTGCTGCTTTTCGCCCGGAACACTCGGTAGAAAAGGATAGCAAAACTCTATTTTTCGGAATAACATATTTACATCCTTGTTCTTTGGGGGCTGTAAACATGCTGTATAACTCTTAGGCTGAACAAGGATTCTCCAGAACTCACTAATACTTTATTATTTACTTGTTATATTAACTTAAGATATTTTTAAACAATACGCTGGGATAGAAGAAAAGCTATACCAGGTAATTACGATAAAGTATGCTAAGTTATACCGAAGTATATTAAGGAGGAATCAGATATTGGAAAGAAATGGCCGAACTGGTGAAGGGCCGATCGACATGGTACCCGTCTCTCGTAGCTCCAGACAAGCAGCTTCTGGCGGCAGAGCAGTGGCTCGTGGAGTATATCGGGGAAATGAAACATGTAATGGGTCTAGAGATCCAAAAACAGTCATAGATAGAACTTAAGGACATGCCTTAGGGGCATAAATAATAGAGTGCGGAAATTGGCATGGATCTGGTTAGCTACAGTAGCGTCTCCCCCGATGACCGTGCGTGTGTGCCAACAAACCCAGAAACGGAACCCAAACACATTTCAAGCCCGGCAAATGTAAACAAAGTCGGCTCATGGTGTCTTCATGTCTGGATTCCAACCTGCATGTGGTCTCATGAGCAAGTCCTCCACCGAAGCATCCAGCGAGGCTCGCATCTCGATCGGCTCCGCCCCAACCATGCTAACCGGAACAGCAGCCCCGATCAAGGGAGTTTTATCCAAACCAGATTCTCCAAAATTCTTTGCCTCTAAAACGGCGGTTTCGCGGCGTGATACGACATATTCGTCCTTGTCGATGCGGGCCTGGACACCATCTTCCACTGCGCCTATACAAGACAAGTCAGCGACCGCATACACGCAGGAATGGATTAATGGAGGAAACTCACAATAGTGCAAGAACTTAAAGACTACCGGAGACCAGACTGCCACTGCTGTGACCTGTCCAAATGACCAAGGCAGTCCGCCCTCGGGGGTATATCGATCGCGTAATCCCATGTAAAATCGGACTAGGTCAGTGAGCCCGAAGGCCATGGGGACGATTGCCAAGAATGCCGTCAGAACTGCCAAGGCCCTCGTCCTGATTAGATTCCACAGAAATGAGCCCCTGTTTGGGGACCAATCCTTCTTATACAAACCATATACCGTGGCTAGCGTCCAGTCCACGAGAAGCAAGAAAGTCAGAACATGCACGACTATCAGACTAGACTTGATGTGAGTGAAGCCCGTCGTTATGTTGTAGTTCATACAGTACGACATGGCCCCTGGATTGTTGCCGCATACCGGCATTGATGACTGCCTTTGGAGGGTTTTCTCGAAACCAGCAGCACCCCCTTTCTGAAGTGCAGACTTGATGACGATGAATAGCCAGTTGAGGAAGACAAAACCAAGAGTGTATGTCGATGTATGTCCCGACGCGTGAAGAACGAGCTGTAACAACAGCAGAGGGCTCATGCCGATGATAATTACGCCGTGGGCGATCTCGTTGTTGAGGACGTAGGAGGGTATGGAAGCAACGTTGGCCAAGCCCGTGTAGCAATGGAACGCCACAATTGTGGCTACAGAAATGGTTGCTGCAAAGAGAGTCGGCGTCTCCTGAAGGTCTATCAGGGTCGATGTTATGGCGCTGGGGAACTGTCGGTAGAGCTGAATGAACCACTTCACTGGCGGAAAAGTATTTTGTCTGGTAGCAGAGGGGAATGAACTACCTTTGCCCATGAGCCTCCCAACGCGTCCCCATACGTGCTTCTTCGTCCACTTGCGCGTCAATGCGAAAGACAGACAAAAGAACAAAACTAGAACATACTGCATAATGTACGATATAAGTACCTGCCCGTTTGTTGTCAGAACATGGAGATAGTGGCGTGCACAATGGTACTCACTCCCTGTCCAACCAGGTCAAAGTCGAAGCCAAGATCTGCAACGCTGCAGTAGCGTTCCGAAAGGACCGTGCCAAAGTTACCGATACTAAATTGGTGTATAGGGCTACATTGGTAGCCGAAAAGATCCTCTGTGCATTTCCCGTATTTGGAGTCAGAGCAGGACTGCCAAAGGCACTCACGAACCTTTCTGAAGGCGAAAAGCTTGTCAAACTCGCGCAGGGAGCCAAAGTGGAACAATTCGTCCATTTCCTTCTCACTACCCTCATTGACCGTGTCGTTGGTTGGCTCTGGAATTACCTTCATGGCCACAGTCGAAAGAGTCATGCAGTTCCAGAGGTTCTGCGGAATTCTGAACATATACTCGGCGCTGTCGCATGTTTTTGTGCAGTTGAGGTCTCCAAAATCTCCATTGTTGCAGCCCTCTGCCATAAGCTTTGCTGTGTGTGTCGGGTCCGCGAGCGTATCAGACACCCGTTTGAAATAGGCCTCGTCCCACATCTGCCATTCTGGCGGGATGATGGTGCCAAGCAGCTTCCTATTGCTGGTGATGTTGTGGATGACTTCGAATTTCCATTCAGCCATGGTGCCGGCGAGGGAGAGAATCAGAGTTTGTCGACGAAGATTCAAATGAGAACCAAGAGGTCTAAGCTTGTGTGATAGGAACAGTGGTGGTCACTTCTACCTTTTTAAATATTAAAACTACCCAGCTCACCTCATGTTCTCGATAGTGGCTGCAGATTTCGGCTGGGGCATGTTGAATCAGGCTGGCGGTCAGTGGTCCCGAAAGTAAGAAAGTTATCAATACTCATCCAAAAATGCTGTTTTCTAAATATAAGCCGCATAAAAGGGCTGAAGCCAAACGGAGTACAGCCCAACGACAAAAGAAGAATCAATTTTAGTGGCCAAAGGCCTGTTGGGACCACTCGCATCACTGTCAAAGCCACGGGGCTTAGGCTGACCTCGCGCAACCTGGCGCTTAACTGCAGGCTAAGCCCACTTTTGGGACCGCACCCCTGTAAATGGACTCTGCTCAAGGTCATGGACCTGATTATGTGCTAGCATACAGGGAGATGTAAAGCAAAGGACCACAATCCTAGAATACACATGGTAATAGGTTAGATTCAATCTAATTTTCTATACATCAGTCTTGGAAGGTATGTTACTCATTCTATCTCGTCAGGTTATGCCCGGGAATACTAATATGCTTTGCAAAATGTGAAATATGATGAAGGATAATTGAAAGTGATGGTGGTGACCGTGCGAGTACCTCTGAGCAACCTGTAGGTTGTTGTAAATGAAACTCTTTAGGAATGCTCTTTAATTTACCTTGAATAGGCCTGACAAGTCATTAACCATCTCGAAGGCAGCTAAACCCCAATCCTCGCCATGGTTGTAGCCATTGCCATCAATACCAGCCCGGGCTTTGGCTTCGTCCGGTGTTAGAACAGTGAGGAGTTCAAGGATAACAAGTATACTAGTATCAAGCCCTTACAATCGAATTCGTAAAGGTGTTCCGCGCGTAAAGTTTCGCCCTTCAATACTACATCAATGGCATCAAAGAAAGAAGAAGGAACTGGCGGTGAGGAGAGGTCAGTGGCGGGGTTGTTCTGAACCTAGGAGGGGAAAAAGAGGCTAAAGTTTCATGACATGCCAGCAACGCAATGGAACTGAGTGAGGTATGGAGGAGTGTTACCGCTAGTGGCAATCGGAAGCTCCCAGGCGCCTGGACAAGATTGAATAATAGTATTAGACCCCTTGAAACCACCAGTAAGGAGCTTCCTCTTGGCCCCTGTAATGAGCGGGTGAACAAGTTTTGAGTTCCAGCGGCTGTGGACAAGACCAATGCGCAGACCAGAGCCGTCGCGATGATGAGTAGAGGGGTCCTTCAGCGACAAGGTAGCTAGGGTTATGGGTGATATTGCCTTAAATTAAGATGATATGATTGTATATTTAAGCAGTGATACAGCTGTTGATATGGAGGTAGACAATTCCGGTATGGATGGATTGCGAATAGGAAGGGCATGAGGTTATGCTGTGAGTATTTATGGCGCTGTGCGAGAACTCAGAATAGGTATGGGGTATCCTCGCAGAGGGTGCTATATTTGTCAGCATGAAGGCAAATGATGCTGGGTCTTTGTATTATGAGATAACTGTAGAGCTTCAATGTCACCAAAGGGCGTCAGATAACTCGGCCCAAGTCTCTCCTTGTTGGTGTTATCAGACCTCTACCCCTGTAATGACGACTAGCTGGGCGATGTGCTACCTTCCCGGCCTCAGATTCCTTTATACGCCAATCCCCATGTAAGACTTCAATTTGCCGAATGATGGCTTTTTGCAAGTCATGGGTGTCGCCCCAGCCGATACCGGAAGGGTATGACTCAAGTAACTCTGGTTGGTGAAGGAAAGTATACGTTCTCCAGTTAAGTCCCCTCCATGATTTGTAGATTTTAACAAGAAGAATCCTGTGAATAACTCCAAGATTTCCAAAGTTTCAGAAATGTCTACTATTAAATTCGAGAAAATGCATGCCAATGGTGACGATTTTGTCATTGTTGATCTCCGCGACCAGGAAATCACAATCAATTCGGATACAGCGAGACGACTTGGAGATCGAAATCGCGGGATCGGGTTCAACCAACTGGTGGTTCTGTCGGATTGCGAAGATGCAGCAGCTTTCCTAGTTTTTTGGAATGCAGACGGTTCATTATTGAACACCTGTGGGAGTGCTACCCGCGGTGTAGCTTGGAAGGTGATGCGAGAAACTGGCTCATCTACTGTGACTCTAAAGACGATTCGGGGGCTCCTACGATGCCAAAAGGTTTCGGATAACTTCATTGCCGTCAGTATGGGCTCTCCTCTCATAGACTGGCGTGCGATTCCAACCGTCCGAGAGGTCGACAAACTCAGGCTGCCTCTACCTGGAGATCCCGCTGCTTACAATATGGGAAATCCACACTGCACGTTCTTCGTGGACGACTTGACGGCTGTGGACGTCATGGCGCGTGGGGCAGCTATCGAAAAGCACCATTTGTTCCCAGAAAAGACAAACGTACACTTTGTTCAAGTACTGACACCCTCGCACATTCGATTGAGGATATGGGAACGAGGCGGCGGCATTCCTCTAGGCTCAGGATCTTGTTCGTTTGGGGCAGTTGTCAACGGTATTCGCCGCGGCTTGTTGGAGGACAAGGTGGAAGTGGAGTGTGATGGAGGAACTGTTATAGTGAGCTGGGATGGCATAGGAGATGTATTCTTAGAAGGGCCAGAAGAATTTGGCTTTCGAGGCATTTGGACAGGCTCTCGTTAGTAAATATGAGTACCTGCGAAGTTAACTAGGAAGCGGATTTCTTAATTGATCTTACTATTTGAGAATTAGGGATCTGTGTTTCTTTTATCGGGGTCCGAAATGCAAGACGAATACCGGCTTACCTATAGCTCAGGCTCCGCTGAGCTTAAAGCAGCAACTACTCAGAACAGTAATCAAGGAAAGGAGGATCTCAGGTCGGTATTTACTTTCTATATCGATCTGTCTTAGTATCTCTAAAGGCTAATATTTACTTAATTTTGCAGGTGCTTGCCCTTTAAAGCATATAGATATAGGTATAGCGTTATTAATTACGGCCGTAAAGCAGAGGTTTAACAGATCAATTGTCTATCTAGCTAGTTATATGAAGAACCCGAGCACATCTCGTCTCAGGCAGTTTGACTTCTAGAACACCCTGCTCTTCGTTCCAGATGGCTTGAGTAGGTAGTCGTTTGGGATACAGGACATTTACCTGGACCCCGCCGCACCCAGCCAATCTTGGTAGCGGTATGTCCTTTGAGCAGCTACCGCCTCTTCGCCAAACTGAAAGGTACAGACCATCATCAGTCTCCAATCCCAGCGAGACCCAATCGTCATGCCAACGAGGTAGTCCCAAAGGCCAGATAGCATGCGCCGTCACAAGATGCTGACGAATCGCCTTGTAGGCATGCATCCCCTCGGTGATGAGCTCCATCTGCGAAGGGCTCAAGCGATCTAGTCTACCATTGAGATAGACTCTCCCCAACAGACTATTCACTACAGTAAAAGCATTAAGTTCGTCACTCCATTCCGGCTGAGGATACGCCCAGCTCGCACTCTGCTCAGGCAGCACACATGTTGGCAGAGCTGCAGCGATGGCTGCGTACAGGACAGGGTCTTGTTGGTCGCTGGTCGACTGCAGAGAGTGAACTGACAGCATGGCGTAATCCATCCTTTGTGCGCCGCTAGAGCAATTCTCGATCACTAGGTTTGGGTGCTTATCGAGGAGTGACCGGACCCAGTCGAGATAACATCGCTGGTGGAGGAGCTGGTTGGCACCGGCGGATGACGTGCCTGGAGAATCTGTTCCTTGGATGACTTCGATGTTGTAGTCGAACTTGAAGAACCCAGCGCCGTAATGGACCACGAGTCTATCAACGACCTTGGTCATCCAAGCTCGCACTTCCGGATGGCGATAGTCAAGTTGAAACCTTCCCCTTTCGACAACCCGTTGCCCATTCTCGTGGAAGAACGCATCCTCTGGCAGTGTTTCGCCAACAACACTTCGGACACCCACCACTTCAGGCTCCAACCAAAGCCCCGGAATGAGCCCTTTACTCCTAATCTTGTCCATCAATGTCTTGAAGCCAGAGGGAAAACGCCTCTTGGAAACATCCAGCAACACGAGTCAGTGCGACCGGGGGCGAAGTAAAGCTGTCACCAGGACGTAGAGTGTGCCTCCAATCATGGTCTGCTTTGGTTGGACCTCCAGCCGCGATGTAGATGCTGTCTTTGTAGTCGCCAATCTCCCATCTCCAGGATCCATTGTGCTCGATCTGCCAAGCCCAGGTATCCGAGTTTGACTTGGATTCCAATATGCCCATTGCTAGGTGCGAGCCAGTTGAGAAGGATCCCCTGTTCTGCAGACCAAAGGTTGCCTGCGACCCTGAGTGACCATCCTCATAGCAGATACCGCTCTTGTCTATGCCAATGTCGGGTAGTGAATGTTTGCGCCATTGAGCTTCTCTGAACCAGCTATTGGTTGCCGTCCTAAGTACATAGTCTTTGTTCCATTCATTCAATCTTGTTGTGAGGCCGCCGACGGTCAAAGATGAAATCTGTGTGACAATAATATCCAACTTAGATTCATTGATGATTGTGACGGCTGACCTCAGAACAGGCACATCTCTGAAAACGCTCAAATGAGCAGTCACTGAAATTCCCGCCCTTTCATCCTCACTCTGAATGTCCAGTCTTTGAACATCTCCATCTTGGCTCTGTTGGTGACTTTTGTATCTCAGCCGAGAAGACAGATACCCGCCAACAAGTGATTTCGCCGTCTTGTCGTTGGTATTACCTTCGCCGCTGAGCCTGACGCTAACGAGTGGTAACTCAGACGAGGCGAAAAGCTGTGAAGCCGACTTTTGATGGCAATCATTCAAGGGAAGAATCTCATAAAGACAAATTACCCCAAACTCATTTTTGGTCAAGTTGATGGTCAACGAGGTGGTTTTCCAGGAGATGAAAACAGGATTATCTGCCATATCTGCCATTGGAAGGACGATGGGGCTGTAATGATTTGAAGGAAGTGGATGGCGCAGGATTGCATGGAGACCTAACAACCCTACACTTTCTCTTATACATATTAGAAATGCAAATCCCTACTTGGTTAAGCACTCTCTCCATCTCTACCCCTCAAAATACGGGCTTTGATCTTGTGCTACTGGTCCTGGTCCCGCTTCTGCTCCTCACAGCTCAGAGGAAACATCAGGATCCCTTGGTACTAGGAAATATAGAGTGGGGGTGGAATGAGCGACGGTACCGACCTTCATCGTAAATACCAAGACTCCATTGGCCACAAAGATTTAGTGGCTGCCAGTAGTTGAATATCGGCTTTTCATTGTGGGGGTGGATTGTCCGACATGAATCTTTACATACGAGGCTTGTCCCGGATTAGGTGTAGCATTAGGGGCTAGACGGTCAAGAACACGACCAAATCCCGAAGAACCTGGCAGAACAACGGATTCTTTGCCCTGGATCAACGGACATAATTTACGCTTTGACAATGCCTCATATTGCACCGCATGACCTGCTTCTCCGCATTCTAGTCACTTCGTGGCATTTCCCCACGGGGCTTGAGAGCTAGTTCGGCTATCATGCGAGTTGGAAGCATCCCAGTCGAAGGTCGTACCAAATCGTTAGAATCAGACATTCCATTTGCAAGTATAAAGTATAGAGCTCTGACGCTCTGCCTATTCAAGACCAGACATGCTCATCCACAACCCCTTCCTCCTATCAGTATTTGTTATCACCAGCAGCATCGAACAGAACTATTGTACCTACCATGGAGAAGACCATCTCCTCTCATTCGGTCGAGCACAACGAAGGCCTAGCTAGGCACGATACAGGTGACGAAAAGAAGAATTCTAACGCCATGCTTGGCCGTTCTGGATCCTGGGAAGCTACCTTGGACGAAGCCCAGGCAGCAAATGCCCATGAGCATGCTCTGACTGTTCGCCAAGCCCTCAAATCTTACCCATGGGCTGTCGCCTGGTCCCTCGTTGTGTCACTGTCCATTATCATGGAAGGCTATGATACCATCCTGATTGGCTCTCTCTATGCCTACCCTACCTACGCTCGTCGATTTGGGGAATATCAGGATGCAACCAAGACATACCAAATCCCTGCCCGCTGGCAGAGTGCCATGGGGAGCGGTCCGCAAGCCGGTGCCATCGTTGGTGCCATCTTGAATGGGTTCATCATACAGCGCTTTGGGTACCGACCTGCGTTCTTTCTCGGCGTCGTGTTGATGGCTGCTTTTGTCATGGTGTCATTCTTCGGCATGTCTGTTGAGCTTCAGGCAGTGGGACAGATTCTCTGCGGGTAAGTTGACCAAGCTCTCCCTCTGCACGACATTCTTGGGCATGTCGGCTAATTTGGAATCAGACTCCCTTGGGGTATCTTTGCCACGATCGGTCCTGCGTATGCTTCGGAACTCTGCCCGCTTCCTCTTCGCGTATACCTCACTGCCTACACCAACATGTGCTTCGCAACGGGCCAGCTCATCGGCGCTGGAGTCCTCAAGAGCTTCATTGAGTGGGACAACGACTGGGCATGGCGAGTCCCTTTTGCTCTGCAATGGCTATGGATTCCATTCCTCTTTGTCGCTTGTGTATTCATGCCCGAGTCTCCTTGGTATCTTGTTCGCAAGGGTCGGTACGACGAGGCTGAAAAGAGCGTCCTCCGCCTCATGGCGGCTCACGAGAAGCCTCAAGCAAAGCCTCTCGTTGCGCTAATGATTCGTACAAACGAGACCGAGAAACGCATTTCAGAAGGTACTTCATATTGGGATTGCTTTAAGACAGCTGATATACGCCGTACGGAGATTGCTTGTGTGTCCTTCCTTGGTCAGATTACCTGCGGTGCCCAATCCGCCTATTCTGCTACGTACTTCTTCCAGCAAGCAGGATTGGACTCGGAGACCTCGTACAACCTCAATCTTGGCGGTACCGGAATGGCATTCTGTGGTACTATCGCTTCGTGGTTCCTGATGAGACATATCGGCCGTCGAAACTTGTATCTCGCAGGCATGAGTGCCATGAGCATGTGGCTTCTCATCATCGGCGCCTTAGCCACCAACACTACTAATCCGGCCGTCAAGTGGGTTCAGTCGATCCTTTGCTTGATCTGGCTCCTTACGTTCTCTCTCACTGTCGGTCCAATTGGATGGGCCATCCCTGCCGAAGTTTCGTCCACGCGTTTGCGATCCAAGACCGTGGTGTTGGCCAGAACCTCATACTACCTGGCACAAATCGTTGCCAATGTCATTCAGCCGTATATGATGAATCCTTCTGCTTGGAATTGGAAGGGTTAGTAGATCACTCCTCTTTAGCTCTCTCAAATACTAACCTTAGATCACAGGGAAAACTGGATTCTTTTGGTTCGCTTTTGCGTGTCTTAGTGTTGTCTGGGCATTCTTCCGTCTGCCTGAAACAAAGGGCCGCAGCTACGAGGAACTTGACTTGATGTTCGAGGCTAAGCTTCCGACAAGGGAATTTAAGACCTACCACGTCGATGCCTGTGATAACAGCCAGGCAACAGGAGTGATGAAGGTTTAGAGCTGGACGGGGACTTCTCTGTTGTCGCTAGGCTAATTGTAGCTTGTAGGGTTTGTTTACTTTTGGCCCAGCTATCAAAGTATTTGCTCGCGGATCAAGCACATCCGGTTCTGTTAGTAGTCGTTCCATAATACATCAAGGTATTAACTAAGACGACATCATGCTGGCTCCCTTCTGGCGAGTCTAAACCTCACTATTGTCCCACCAATGTGCGTTCATATCTACCGCTGCGACATCTTCAGGTCTTGTAGAAACCTAGCATAAGTCTCAGAAATACCCCAAGGCTTGTGCTGTTCCATCAGTAAACTCGATACCTCTTCCAGAATCTGCAATGGGCCTTCGGTGGCACACAGGTCATCCACTCCCTCAAGAGGAAGACGCAGGTCCTCACCAGATCTTATAAAATACTGAACAAGTTCATCGTCCATCGGCCTGTCTAATTGCATTGCGCTTGGCATTCGTCGCCTGCTTGGCATGTAATCGCGTATCGCATGGCTTCCCGATGAACCATGTGCCGTCGTTGCAGAACTCTCAGAGTCCTCGTTGTCGCTTACTGGAGACTGTGCTATGGTGCAAGAAGACTCGTAAAGCTTTCGAATGCTTGAGGTTTGGCCATAAGCCCAAAGCACCAACGAAGCAAGGAAGAGAGCGAATGGCTCAACAATTGAGTCTGATGAGTATCTCCTCACATGCCACAGAACAGCCCCAGCATGTATCACTGCCAGGCGAGCTTTATATCGATCTTGAGTCGCCCAGATCTTGATAGTCTGTTTTGGTTCTAGGCTGGAGGTACCGTGGCGATAGAGACTACTGGGGGTCAAGTACATGTTCCCCGAAAGAGTACTCTGGTCAGCAAACGCAAACAGATCTTGGACTGGCGTGAGGAGTGAGAGGCGGGCCAGATGTAGATGTAGTAATACTGGATCTTCAAGTCCTTCTGCCTTGGCCGATAGACTGAGTGCCTCCCAGTGCAACACATCCAAGCAGTCACAGCACTGATTACGCCACTTGATGTACTCGGGTACTGAACCAAGGTATTTTCTCTCAGGTGCATGGATCATGTTTGGCTGGTTTATCTGTGGAATGTCGCGAAGTGCATCGGCCAAATATTCATTAGCGTTCCATCGGCGATAGACCAGCATGTGGATTATGACAACCGTCGCAAAGGAATTCCTCGAATGCTGCGACTTCAAGTGTCGCCAAAGTTCCAGTGTTACTTCAGGCACTGTAGCTCGTGAGGCTTCTTCGGCAGAGAATGTTACTGGATCGGCATCTCGGCCTGCTGATATTGCTGTAGACCAAGCCTGTGGCGACTTGGCCGCCCATAATTCCTCTCGGCATGGAAGCCGCAGTTGAGGCTTATCGGGGAACAAGCACGGGTGATGCTCGGAAGCAAGAGCGAAGTAACAACTGGCTAACTATGCGTCGAATTAGAACGTGGCATCACTCGCAAACAAGAGAAGCCAGCTACATACCCAAACAAAAAGACCTGTCCTTCTTCGTGTCTCTCGAAATCGCCAAGTGATCCACTTCTGCTCCAGACTCTGGTCATCCTGATATGAACCGATATTGTCATCCTCACTTAGTAAACGAAGCCGAAGACATGCTTGTGCTGCCATCGCTGAGGCGTTGTACCCGCATCTGAGTAGCTTCGGCTGACGACTTTGACACAGTCCAACTGATGCTAGAATCCGTGCCTGTATGTAAGGTAACGGCTCCTGGGAATTGACAAAGTCGAGCTATGCGAAATCAGTTATACTATTGCCAGATAATGGGATGGCGATGATATACTTCTCGTGCCATAAGTTCATGCAGGATGCAGCATAAGCAATCTCCAAAGCGATTGACTTCTTCAGAACCAAAGTACTTAGAACCAATTGCTGCGGTAGCTAGGCACAGGCTCCATCCCCAGAGGGGGATAGACAAATGCGATCTGTCAACAAAGGGGTTCACAGGATGAAAGTGCTCGAAGTAGAGACTGATGAATAGTTGAAAGGTGCCTTTCGCGAGCAGAGTGTCTTTGTGTGCGGCAAAGTCGGCAAGTATATGGGAGCTGGTCGCATGAGATTCCAATCTTGACATGAGTTCCTCGAATATACCATCTGGAACGTCTCTGGATGCCCCGAACCGCTTACTCGCTGCCTCGACTCTAGCATCTAGGTCGGCTACCCATGATATATGGACCTGCTGGCCCGGACTTGGCCCATGATCTTCGCCATAAGCAGCGCGTCGTTGGCGCATGTATCTCTCTGCTCGGCTTTCCCTGAATCCCGCTCCGTCTGAATAATGCGTGGCTTTAGTGAAGGGGAACGCAGGATCGTCACTAATGTCCGAAGAGAGTGTTTTTCTTTGGTTGTTTGAGGCCATCGAGGCAATCAAGGCAGAAACATGGTCCTGCTGTAAGCTTTGCTCGTGCATTTCTGGGAGAATTGAAAATGGTGCTTGCGTCTCGAGGCTCTGGGGAGCAATTGCAGAGGCACCGTCGATTTCAGATGCCATGCGGGGCATTTCGTTGAGACTATGCGGCAATGCGCTATTTAGTGGAACGTCGTCAAATGGAAGCCAGTTTGTTGGCAATGAATAGGTGTCAGGAATAATACCAACGATATTTGTCGGCACTTCTGGCTCACGCCTCAGATGGCTATCCACTGACGAACCTTGGTCGTCGTTAGCGGTAATTTGATCACTTTGCACCAGGTTTGCCTGGACTTAAACAACAGCAGTCATGTCTTGTTGGCGCGTCGAAGTTTCAAGCCAATCGATCGCGGTCCCGGGCGTAGCTAGGGTACCAGGCGAGTGCACCGTTGATGCCGCTCTTCCACCTGAAGAATCCTGCTCTTCAGAGGTACTGAGCATGATTTGACGTCCCCTTCGTTTCCGGGGCAGGTAGGAGCATACAAAGTTCCTCACGGCGCAGTAGGTGCATGGTGTTCCTCCTGAGCACTTGATGCGTGATTTGGAACAAGGTGTACACGTTCTCCGTAGTGACGAAGCAGTTGAGGTTTGTGCGCCTCCATGTGTTTCTCGTCCATGTAGCCGTTCATGTCGCTGTGCCGCGTCCCTGGAGATTCATCAGAGGTAAGTCATTTATCGACATGGCTCAAATGAGGTGCTTGTTCCTGATGAGAGATGGTACTCACTTGCGACTGAATCTCTTATTGCAGTAGGTGCATTCGATAGTCTTTGTTTGAGCATGCGTCTGAGTGTGTCGCTTCAGATGCTCATATCGTGAGAACTGTCGATTGCATGTATCGCATCTGAACAAGGACTCTTCTTGATTATCTCGTATTTCCAGCGGCTCAACAGAAGTCGTATGTGCCATTCGTGCTTCCATGTCAGTAAGAGCTGCATGAATTTTAGCAGAAGTGAAATTACCAGCACTAGAATGGGTGAAGGATACTAAATAAGTACTGGCTCCTTTAACTAAGCTGCCGCACTAAAGAATAGCGCTGAAAATCGAGCCCAAGAGTACGAGCTCATAGGTACGCTTCATTACCAGTACATCAAAGTGTCGTTCACCCCGCATAAACCTTACTAAATCAGGAAAAGATCAGAACTTAAAAAGCTCCATCTTTAAAGCTATTGACAGAAGCAAACAGAGAATAAACAGGCGCTGGATGTGATATCCATCGAACATGATTCTGTCTTTATATGAGTTTCACAAATTTGACAATACAGTGGATTCATATCTCCTCGAGCTACGTACTACACGTGGTCAAGGTGTGATTTTGTCATTTGTGTTAGAGTGTAGTGCCTGGAGGTCGTTGTAACGAAGTGGGAATAAGCTTATGTCCTCAGTATCACCATGGCATACGCCGAGAAGGTTCTCTATATCTTAGGGAAGGATGATATAGTATAACTAGCTAATTATTTTAGTGGGATAGCTACCTAGAATTATTGAAGCTATATAGACTCTGATCCCAGAGAATTTTCCAAGCGTGTTCAAGTCGCTAAACAAGCCCCGTTGGCTCAGTGGTAAAGCGTATCACTAGTAATGATAAGATCACTGGTTCGATTCCAGTACGGGGCAAGCGCAGTTTGTTCTTTTTGCAGTCTCTACGGAGAGATCCGGGTTAGTTTCTACCATTGCAGCGAAGGTTTGACAACTCCATGTGTTGTTCTTCGGTAAGCTAATTAGTCCATCTCCTATATCCTAGTACGAGAGGACTTGCCAGACAGACCGCATAGTACCTCTTGTTTACTGAGTGTCTTGAGCTTACTCTAGGGCCTATTTTATAGCATAGTTATAGTCCTGCTACTACAGCGACCTCTTGCTAGTAAACAGGTTAAGGGAAAGCGGCAAGAGGTCCGGAAATGGGCAGCAAAGCTTTACAGCAAGTACTGGCTGTCAGAACATGGGTGGGCTTTTAGGTTTCAATGTTAAGTTTATTATGTATTGATCTTGATACTAAATTAATGCTGTTCTCCGGTATATGACTCTTCTTCCGCTATATGCTTGCTATACAGTAATTATCCCTCAAGACTAGTCTCGTATTCCTAACATAGCTAGTCGACGGGTTAAAGACAATCGTTCTACCCCGTTAGCAGAACAACACCCGCTTTTGGTAAACCCCCGATCTTGAGCTGCCTATTGCGCCCGGCACTAGAGACTATCGTGGTCAAAAGTCGACAGGAGTCCTAATAGTCTGCCAACTCCGAACACCTTCTCCCTCCTCATCGCAAGACTGCAGATTAGACAAATAGACCCGGCCGCGATGATAGGTACGTATGCGAGTTGGATCGCTCTCGTGATGCCGTGGATAGCCTCTGCCTTTATGTCAGGTTTCGCGGAGTCGATGAGTCCGCTACCGACACCGGCGAGGGCGTCCGCAATCTCAGTCTTGGAAACGTGGGGGAAAACGCGTTAGAGAGCCTGCTGACCATAGTTTACGAACAGGGCGCCGGACATGCCAGTGCCAAATACGATACCGAGCATCTGCCCGACTGTCATGAAGCCAACACTATAAGGGATCTCGGTGGGCTTGACTTTCATCTGGGCGACTGCAAAGCCAGCTTGACAGAAACAGCCAACTCCAGTGCCAAGGATGATAGTATAGCCGTAGATCTTGGCATTCGATGTGTGCTCATCTACAGTATCTAGAACACAGTTAGTGCCTACCGCTCAGGTATGAGGAGAGAACGGGCGCTACTTACACATCAGGACTCCGCCGATTAATTCCATCAAAGATCCTATGATGTACCAAGGATAGTAGTATCCTGTGCGGCCCATGAATTGGCCATTCAATAAGTTGAAGGCGACCAGGAATAGGATGAAGGGCAACAGGTGAACCGATGTCTCTACAGCCGTGATTCCGCGAGTGAACTGGTAGTACAGTGGCAGGTAGAAAATTCCGATAAAGCTACCAAACGTTGCCAGCACTAAAAGGGTAGTTAGCTTGAGTGAACTAATACAAGAGACTTTGAGAATGCATGACTTACTCATTGTAAAGAAGAGACAAATCATAGTACGGCTCTTCCAGAAATGCATGGGAAACAATCTGTTCTCAAACGTGGTGCCAACCTGGAAGATCTGCTGGAGGACAAACAGGATGAGCAAGACACCGGCTGTAACAAACAGACCAATGCTCCTGCCTGCATCCCAGCTCCAAAGGACTCCACCAAAGTTCATCGCCATGATGAGGCATAGGACGGAACCAATGGATAGAGCCGTGCCGAGGTAGTCGATCTGAGCCAGGCGGCTAGTCAATGGGACACCAGCTTGAGGCTTAAAGTCAGGGAGGAGAAGGACGTAAATTGGTCCAATGACAACACCGACTAAGAGGTTCAGGTAAAAGGCCCATCGCCAAGTCGCACTACTGTCGCCCAGCGATCCTCCAACTACAGGGCCAAGAACAGTACCGATACCCCAAATAAAGCCCGTAAGGCTGAGATACTTTGGTCTCTCAGCGTTCGTAGTGGTGACTGACAAGAGTGTCAAAAGGCCCATGTACATGCCGCAACCTCCCGCTCCAGCGATAGCACGACCGACGATGAAGGAGTTGATGTCGGGAGCACCACCACAGAGGGCAGATGCACCCATGAAGACGGTAGTTGAGCCAATGAAGAGCTTTTTCGCCGAGAATGTACCATAGGCTTTAGACCAGGGAAGTGTTGTTGCGGCTGATGCGAGGGCGAAAGAAACACCAAGCCAGGGTACCAGATCAACGCGTTGATAGGTCTCTACGACTTTGGCTTGAACATTGGCGACTACGGTGTTGTCGAGAGCGTAGAGAAACAAGGCAGAGAGAAGCGCGCAGACAACGAGGAACCACTATACTTAAGCGTCAGCAAACTCGCAACACATTCAGATAATGCAGTGTATCTTACTAACCTTGACACCATGAACATCTCGAGGAGAAGGGTCTGGTGCTGGTTTCTCAACCTGGGGTTCCCTGAGGGCTTCGTTGCCTGAGGAGTCAGGGCCCGGAGATGGTGATAAACGAGACTCGTCCGAGCTGTGACCGGACTTTTTCTCCTGAGAGAAAGACATAGTAAAGAAGAGTATTAAGATTTATACAAGATTAAAGTTTTTAAGGTTGTAACACTAAAAGATATTGTTGATCGTTGGGACAAGAACTTCGACGCTAGGTCGCGATCTGGGGTTATGTATTTCTGACGCTGTGGGGAAGCATAAAACTTTTCACAATTAAATTCGTAATTATCACAGCTAACAACCGGTTTCAGGAAGGCATAAAACGATGCTTAGAAGTTGCATAGAAAACGATAGAAAACATGCAAAGTGAAGGGATCCAGAACCCTGCCGGTCTGGCCCTATAGGGTAAAAGACACAGGCCGGGTCGTACCGTAACGTTACAGCGCACTGTGTGGTATTCGCAAGGAGTTTAGCCTGGAAATGGAATTTGTCCCCATTGATCAGGGGTCGGGTGCATACGCGAAGTGGCTAACAGGCACGGGAAAATCGCCTGATTGTGAGCTAACACTAGCTGGCGCAATTGCATCTCGAGATCTCTTGACGCTCTTGAGGATATGGTCCAGAAGGTTGTGGACTAAAGTGATGTACATCAGGGATATAAATTTGGGTCTTTGGACCAAGAAACTAGCGGGCACAATCAATACTCAGTTCAATTCAACCACTTGACTCTAGTTCTGCCTCAACTTCCGCCTACGACTCTTTGCCAAATGGCTGCCATTACTCAAGTTCAATCCTCTGACGGCAATCCAGCCTCTGTGGGATTTCATTACCTCAAACAAGAACAAATTCCACCAGATTCCATCGGCCCGGAGACTTTGTTGTTCCGCGTCGACATGGGTTGGGAACCTGGAGAAGCCAAGCCATTCTTAGCGTGACGGATGTTATTCCCCTGTCGCCTGCGAAGGATCTGCTTGGCGCATCTCTCCTGCGCATGGCCTTTTTGCCGGCTTACCTCCTCGTCGAGGACATGCGTGATCTGAAGCCTGGTGATTGGATCATACAGAACGCAGGTTCTGGAACCATCGCGAGGCTCGTAGCGCAGTTTGCACGTCTCAAGGGTGTTCGTACCTGCAGCGTCGTACGTGATAGGAAGGGTAGCACTTTCGATGCTCTCAAGGCTGATCTGCAGAGCCAGGGCGTTGAGATCGTCATCACCGAAGACGATCTTGCTAAGCACGGCACGCAGGCTTCGGCAGAACTCGCGGATGCGGCTGCCAAGGGCCGTATCGTGCTTGCCATCGACGCTGTCTTTGGTGAATCCGGCGAGAGACTTGCAAATGCCCTATCTCATGGTGGAACATATGTCAACTACGGGTCTCTCGGCGGTGCAAGTGGAATTATTGGTCTGTCTCAGCGTTTGCTGTTCTGGTCGGAGGTCAAGTTTCGGAACTTCCGTCTGTCTGAACAGCTAAAGGCTCGGACTGCAGCAGAGCAGGAATCTCTCTTGCTATGGTTCCAGGACCTGCTTTCTCGAGGACTTTTTCGTACGCCACCTGTGGAGATCATTCAGGTGCCTCGGGATGTTGAAGGGAGGGATGATTTTGAGAGGCGTGTGAAGGGGGCCGTTACTGCAGGTCCTGCTAACGAGGTGGGAAGGGTCAAGCAGGTTATGCAGTTTGGTAGGATCTAGCTGCATATGCGCGATGGGAGGCTTAACATAGGTGGTGGGTAGTAAGGTCCGGTAGTAATGTAACCCTTTCATGCAAGGTGAAGTCTTTTACGAGTTGTCACATACTGTGAGATTGCGTCATGTAGCGTACATATTGTCCAACACCGAAAGAGTTATCAAGGCTTGCCGATACCCAACTCCTTAGATAATTCGATATAGTAATACAAATGTGTCATAGAAATCATGAAGAGTTGTGCTATGTTACATGGATGCATTAGCTTTAACAGCTCTCGTGGAGGAGCTTGGGCAATTCCTAAATTGGTGTTCATGACTTTTCTTAATGTTTCTCATCCGTAGGATAACTACTAGAAAATTCACTATCCAAAGAACTGAACTACAATGTTGGGCAAACAGTTACTAGAGGGTAATCTTTTTATAATATAGTTAGTACTTAATAATGTAAGATAAATAAGATACATTAAGATATTAAACACTTAATCTTTAAAACTCGGTAATAGGACTGTATTACACAATAAGCCTACAAACAAAACATGAGCCGCAATTACATATTACTTGTCTGTTGAAGTAGTAACTGTACTGGATTTATAAAGACATAACACACAAGGCACAAAGTAATATGGGACGTTCCAGCTTGTGGGTTTGATGTATCTGGTGAAGACATCGGAACCTTCATAATCACCAAATCTACCACGCTATACTGATCAAGTGCAAAACTTATAAGGCGCCCCAGAGATCAAGGCAACACACTAAAATAATTACATGCTGGTAAGAGCATTATCAACAAGATTTCACTATTAAATGATGCTGCTCTGGAGCAGTGCAGAGTCTACTGTTTACAGCTGGGTGTAATGCGAAAAGATAGGAAAACACGAAAAAAAAGGAATGTACGTGAATTTATCAATTAGTGCATCTGAATCTACAGCTACCAGTCACCCAAGTCTACTTCTTCGCCTGCTTCTCTCGCTCAATAGCCGACGCATTATACTTGCTTAGAATGTCAAGCAAGCCAGGAATAGGCTCATCAAAATCAATCCTAGCACTATTCATAAACCGGGCCAAGAAACCGTAAATACCATTGAGGAAGAAAATCTCAGTAATTTCCTCATGACTGAAAGCCTTCAGAGCCTCATCCATGATATCCTTGCTGACCCGAGGTTGGCGACTGAGCTCTTCAACAATACGAGCGATCAATCGCTGACGCGGAGTAAACAGGCTCTCAGGCAGCGGTTCTTTAGTATTGCGAAGAGCCGCGAATTGTTCATCATTGAGACCGAGGACGCGTGCGACAGGCTCATTGACGTCCCACTCGTAAGGGGCGTCAAGGGTGGCTGCTGTACGCAGAACAGTGGTTTGCCATTCAGAAGGGAGAATCTTTCGGTTCTCGCTCCAGCTGGAGGAAAGGAGAGTCATGAATGGTTTGAAGAAGACATTGCTGTTGGCGAGGAGCTTGAGGGCCAGTTAGACTATATTGTTAAAGAGTTGTAGGGGAGGCCTGGCTTACCTTGAAGATGTTCCTTTCGAATGGTAGAGTTTGCAGAGCAGCCTTGATGTCTGGCGGTGCGGTGTTGGAGTCGACGTAAGGGAGCAGGTGCTCGTTGGTGACGATACGGTTGTCCCAAGAAGCCATGCTTAACAATTGAGTGAAGAAGAGGGAATGAAGTTTGCTAAGAGCTGTTAATGATTTCTTGCGATTTGATTCGAATCTGCTGTATTGGCTTGAGAAGTGTCTGTGAAAATCCCTATATATACAAAACGACTATGTGAGACACAATGTAACGTTTCATTCATCTACCACCGTCAATCATAGCGAGGTCAACATATCGCCATCGTTGAATTTTCGAGTATCGTAGTTTCGTCTTGGCCTGTGCCGCATACAACAACCCCCCCTGGTTCAGTCAGCTCCATCGGAACATTTCCTACCCAGTATAACATACTGTGTAAGATTAGCGTCGCCTCGGAAGCGGGCCGCTTCTAGCACATTCCTTAGCTGCATGTCGCCAAAATGTGACAAGCCTCGGGATAAAATTAATGCAGTCACATTCTTAAAACTTGCAAATATGATGTATATGCACGATTTAGGAAACATTGTTCGAACTAGGTTCTGAGTGTTTTGAAGGATTCTAATCCTTTACATGTAACCCACCACTGCTGTCTGCAATTGTGCAGCTGCATATCGCCACTTCTGAAACACATCTTACGGAGCCGCAATTACGACAGCAGAACACGAGTAATTGGAAGGATTAAGTCTGCAGCCGCTGATTCAATACCTACCTTTTTGGTCTTCGATGTAACCCACGTGGCGTCAGTGAGACTGCATATGTCGCGGGGGTCGTAAGCGAAAGCCCTCTTCAACCCGAATACTACCAAGTCACAACATCCAGTACATGCAACATCGCCACCCCCAGAAAAGGCATAGTGCGCATCTTACGCAAGTTTCGTGAGGCTATTCCCAACCGCTTCGAGTAACGCATAGTAGGAAACGTATGACGAGATGTGTTCTACTCCTTGGATGGCAGGGAATCCAATCCTTCGGGACGGCGTTAGGCATTGCCGCTCTGCTTACTTGCAGATACTTGCAGCAGAGAAGGCAGTTCAGCCCGACTCCTTGTGTCACCACGTCGGGATAGGAAAAGAGTTTTTCAAAGACATGAACGAAGAAGCTGGCGTAGAGATACTCAAAGATAACTAATATAAATAAGGGAACGATCTTGTAAACCAACTATCAAATTTCATTCAGTATCACAAGCATATCATTCTCACAGATCAAAAGCAACTGCATTAGTACTCCAGCCTCTTTTGTTTACCCCCTTAATATTCTAATCATCTTTCACCATGAAGCTCTATCACCACGTTGAGAAGCACCAGGACTTCTTCCTCCCCTACCAAGACGGTCTCACCCTCAAGCCCGTCGAAGCGCTCGTGAAGCACGAGAAAGATATGGGCTTCTCCGATGTTGAGACTGTTTTTCCTGCGACTGAAGTCCAGAAGGATATTCTCAAGGAGGATGTCCAATGGGCTGAGGCAGTGCTCTTTTCTGGAAAGACATCTGCTTTGAGCTCTGACAAAATCCTTGATGTATGGAGATCTCTTGCATATCATTGTAAGTATTTTACCTTCTGAACAAAAGTTTGTATGGAAGTGGTTACTGAAATTTGCACTAGACATATGTCTTAGATCTTACATTACTGATGGGCCAACGCAAAAAGTTGTGGTCCAGAGGCGCATCGAGCCTGTTCAGTGGCGCCGTCCCGAAAAAGGATTTGAAAAGCGTCACCGAGGCTCAGCGTTCCTCACGGTTGAAGCCAACAAACGTTGTGACGAGATCAATCTTGTACTTCACTTCCACCGCGCCTTGATTGACACAACCTCGCTTCATACACTCAGACTCGACTGTCTTCTTCAAATCCACGGTATTCCTGGTATCGAAAGCACTGGTTTTACCACCTACACGCGATACCTCGCACAGCAGCGCAAAGACATCAATTCGTCCAAAACCTTCTGGTCCAAGACCTTTTCAGACATTGCTCCCCAGCCTATCTTCAGTCCTGAAACTGACGTCCTGGATGGGTTAAACCAGGATAGACATGGTGTCAGTGCTGTCATTCAGGGCGTAGAGCTAGCAGCGCTGAACAGTCTTGAGAAATCTCGTGAGGACTCGAAGACATGGCGCCAGACGTTTCTCGAAGCAATCTGGGCCTATGTTCTGAGTGCTCACTCTGACTCTGAAGAAGTTCTTTTCGGGACTGTTCGTCGAGATTCGAACTTTGTGGGAGTAGACACTTGCGTCGGATGTCTTGACCAAACATATCCCGTCCGGCTGCGCGTTCCCACTGGAGAAGACGCAGCCTTGTCTGACCTTTCCGATTCCCTGGATAAGTACCACATGGAAGCCAGTCGTCATGCATCCATCGGCTACACCGGAATCCAAGAGCAAGCTCCAGATGGCATGCTAATCGAAACAGCCGTTAGTTATAGCCAAACCACCAACGCACCTTGCATTGCCCCAAGCTTGAGGAAGTTTCCCGTCGTGTTGTGCATCAACGACGCAAGCGTGTTGCAACTCGCTATCAAGTGCACAACCAAGATCCCACTAGAAAAGGTCGAACTGGTGTTTAGGCACTTTGTCTCGGCAATCTTCAGTGCCGCTCAGGGCTTGAGTGCAGCGGACAAGTTCCTTCTATCAGACATCCAGCTCGTCTCGGAGGCTGAAAAGCGCCACATACTATCTCGTTCAGTTAGTACCCGCAAAGTACAGCCTACGACTATTCCTGCTTTGTTTGAGAAGACTGTGGCTCGATACCCTCAAAGAGTCGCAGTTGACTTTCAGGGCGAGGCTACCCTCACGTTCACCCGGCTCAACAGCCTTTCTGACCAACTGGCGAGGAGACTGAGGCTTCAGAAAGGTGCTGTGTATCCTATCTTGGCTGACAGGTCTCTGGATCTGGTCGTGGCTATCCTGGCGGTGCTCAAGGCTGGGCCAGCGTATACTGTCCTTGACCCAGAATTCTCGGTCAGTCGTCTCGAGCAAGTCGTCAACGATTGCAATGCAGCAGCGGTTCTGTCTACTCGCAGATACATGAACATGCTTCCCAACACTGTCGATATTGAACAAGATTATACACGACTCAGTACTGATGCCGGGGACTCACTCGATAACACTGATCGATTTGGCGTGCGGGTCAAGCCTCAAGACCGCTGCTACATCATCTACACATCCGGTAGTACAGGGAAGCCCAAAGGCGCTGTACTCACCCATGAGGCTGCCACGAGCGGCATGCAGCATCACTCTTTGAACGGGCTGAACCGGTGGCTTCTCTTCTATAACCCAAGCTTCAGCGCTGCTCAGCGAACCATCCTAAGTACTCTTGTGAACGGCGGAACGCTGGTGCTGGCACCCAAAGAAACACTCACTCGGGATCTCGCGGGAGTCATCAACCGGCTTTCGGTCGATTCGCTCGGAATTACCCCTTCTGCCCTTTCTCTTTTGTCGCCCAAGGATGTTCCAACCCTCAAGAGCATTACCCTCGTGGGTGAGCAAACTCCTCAAGAGCTTGTGAAGACTTGGTCTTCCGTCAAGGGCCTTACACTGAGAAACACGTATGGTCTCAGCGAATGCACGCAGCTTAACTTTGGAAGGCCGTTAACCACAAATAAGGGAATTGTTCCGAACCCTCGCATACTGGACCCGCCAATCGACACGACGAGCGTCTTTATCCTTCGTCATGGTACTACTGAGCTCTCACCACTACTCGTATTCGGTGAACTCTGTCTCGCCGGTCCACAGCTTGCACAAGGCTACATCAACGAGCCAGGCTTGACCGAGAAAGCATTCATCGCCAACCCGTTTGGTCCTGGAAAGCTTTACAGAACCGGTGATAAGGCTCGATGGCTTCCTAATGGGCAAATCGAGATTGAAGGACGTGTCGATATGCAAGTCAAGATCATTGGGCAAAAGGTCGAACCCGCCGAAGTCGACCGTCTTTTGGTCTCGCTTGGCGCGATCAAGGGAGCCGTGACATTTTCTGTCAAGATGGAAGATCGTCAAGTCTTGGCTACTGGTGTTGTACTTGATGATGGTGCTTCTTTCAGAGATGCCGTCAACGCAGCGAGGAACCATCTTCGCGCCAACCTGCCGGTTTTCATGACGCCCACTCTTTGGATCCCTATTGAGTCGGTACCGAGGAATGGGAACGGGAAACTCAACTATCACTTGCTGCGAACTAAGGCAACAGAGCTCGGATTTGCTGGCTTTGCTAAGCTCATGGACTTGAGAAATGAAGAGAACACCGAGGAAGTCTTTACTGATGTTGAAGAAAAGATTGTATCAGTATGGGCAAGATCTCTCAAGATTGACGGCTCTGTCATTCGTCGATCTCATTCCTTTACCGATCTAGGCGGCACTTCCATTGAGGCCATCCGGGTTGTGTCAGAGCTACGTGAACATGGTCTAGCAACTGAGCTCGGCGACCTGTTGGCCTACATCCCTCTCAAGGAGGTTGCTTCTCGAGCTCAGACTATCGGCGTGGAGGATGAGCAAGACCCGACACCCTTCTCACTCCTTCAGGACGAGAAGCTGCTTTCAGAGTTGCAATCGAACGGCCATGTTAGCGACGCGTATCCTATCACGCCCTTCCAAGAATCCATGCTGGTATCAGTCAACTCGCCCTCGGATCCATACACCTATTCCAGGACTTGGGATGTAAGCCAACTGGATCTGCTACGCCTGAGGGACAGCTTTGAGCAGGTGTTCAGGTCTCGCGACATCCTGCGCACCGCGTTCGTTCCATACAAACAGTCTTTCGTGCAAACAGTGAGGTCCAACGTAGAACTCCCGTGGTTTCAGCCCCAGCAAACACTGGAGGGTTTACAGCAAAGCGGCGAAGTTCATCACTGGGATATGGAGAAACCTCTATGGAAAGCAACCCTTACGTCAGACCAAGCTCTAGTCGTGACAATGCACCATTCACTATTCGACTTCTGGTCTCACGGCTTCCTGTATGACGACGTCGCCGCAGTCTACACCGGCAATCCAGTTCCTCAACGCCCAAACATGAGCCGGTTTATCCGGTACTTGCAACAAGAGCCTTCTGCGAACAGCACCTCATTCTGGTCCGAGTACCTCCAAGGTGCCGAAGTCCTCAAGCTGAACAGCAACCAGCTCTACAAGACCAGTAAACTCGAGTTCGATCTTGGATACAGTCTCACTACACGCGCCAGAAGTGTTGGACTGACTCTCGGCGCAGTCGTCTACAGCGCCTGGGCCATCGTTCTATCTCGTCAGATGGGAACCAATGATGTTACTTTCGCAACCACTGTTTCAGGCAGAGAAGCGCCTGTTGTTGGTATCAATGATCTGGACGGACCTACCATGAGCACTGTCCCACAGAGGATCAAGCTCGATACTGAATCTACCCTCCGAGACGTCGCCCAGAAGACAATCGCTTCGTTTTCTCAGTTACTCAAGCATTCTCAAGTCGGTATCGCCGCAGCGCTCAAAGCGAGCGGTATTGGTGCACAAGATATCGACAGTCTTGTCAACATCCTGATCGATGCCAACAAGACCCAGAGACCAAGAAAGTCCCACGAAGTCTTCAAGATGCTTGGGTCACGGCCTCAATGGGAGTCTGGACACGGCATGACTGTTCTGGAAGTCCAAGAGTCACAAGGAGAGAGTGACTCTACCATTATTCGGCTTTCGAGCAACGTAGATCCTCGACGTTTGGAGTTCATCAAGGACTCCTTGCTCAAGGTGCTAGAGCTCTTCTGCGAGAAGCCTGATTCTATCCTTTCGTCTAGCAACATCATGGGTGCCGCTGAGTATGACTTCGTCTTCAACCAACTTTCCAATCGAGCGACACTTCACGTTCCAGAGCCTGAGTTTCTTTACAGTGCATTTAAGAGAATTGCAACAGAGACTCCAGACGCTATCGCGATTGACTTTAACAACGAGGACACCATCTCTTACGGAGTTCTCGACAAACTCGCGAATCGGTTTGCTCACACCATTATCGATGCTGGCGTACAACCGGGTAATCTTGTGCCCATAATGATTGACAAGTCAGTCGATATGATGGTCGTCATTCTTGGTACAATGATTGCTGGGGCAGCGTACGTCCCTTTGAGTCCCGACAATCCCACGGATAGAAACTCGTACATCGTGTCTGACACCTCAGCAAAACTCATTGTTGTTCATCCTGCGTACGCGGAGTTTGGCGATCATGTTAAGAAGACGTTTGGTGTTGAGACGCTGGTGATGAAGGGCTACCAAAATTTCAGCTCGACAAACTCGCGTGGTGAGGATGCAGACTCTTGTCCCGTTGTCAATCATACTCCAGACAACCTCGCATATCTCATTTACACTTCCGGCAGCACAGGACTCCCCAAGGGTGTGAAAGTTCCGCACAGAACCGCTGCCGTTGCCGTCACGAGCATGATACAAGTCGAAGGCCGCAACCAAGGCGTATGGAGGATTCTGCAGTTCGCCAACTACGTATTTGACGCATCAGTCCAAGATTTCTTCAACACGCTTAGTAGTGGCGGCACACTATGCATGGCCCCAACAGACGTCTTGCTTTCTGATATTGCCGGCTGTATCAATCGAATGGATGTCCGCCAGGCTATCATCACACCAACGGTTGCCAAATTGCTCAACCCAGCTGATGTCCCGCGATTCGAGACACTCATTGTTGGAGGTGAGCCGCTAACCTCCGACGTTATCAAGACTTGGGCCCCTCACTGTAAGATCTTGAACGTCTACGGACCAACCGAAACATCCATGGTGGTTACCACCAAGCAAATTGAGTCGTTCTCAGACAACCATGTCGTGGGTAATATTGGTGCTCCGTTTGATACCGTCATGGCCTTCATCCTCGATCCGAATGGAGAGACACTGCAACCTTATGGTGCTATCGGAGAACTATGCATAGCTGGCCCTCAGGTAACAGACGGTTACATCAATCGATCCGACTTGACGACCGCGGCATATGTTGATAGCGCTCAACTTGGAGTTCGTATCTATAGAACCGGTGACTTGGCGCGATGGCTCCCTGATGGTGAGATCGAGTGTCTTGGCCGCAAAGACAACCAGGTCAAGATTCATGGCCACCGCATTGAGCTTGGAGAGGTTGAGAATGCCATTCGGAACTCGGGTCTTGTCAAGGACGCGATTGCTGTGGCTGCCAAGGTTCATGATAAGGTCCACCTGATCGCATTCTGTACCTTTAGTAATGGTGCTACTGGAACGGATGACACTGGTATTCTCGAACCTTCTACTGTGAGAGATACATTTGCGAGCCTGCACGAGAAGCTTGGATCGCTAGCGACTTACATGATCCCCAAGTTTGTCATTCCCATGGCCGATTTCCCGAAGCTTCCTTCACGAAAGGTTGATCGAATGGCACTGAAGAAGATGCTGGAAGACCTCGATCGAGACTTCTTAGCGCAATGCGTGCTTGAGTCTCCCAGCCAGTGCCACGCAATCGTGCCTGTAGAGACTACCTCTGAGATGGCTTTGGAGTCGGTCTGGGCGGATATCTTTGGCCTACCGACAGACCAGATCGGACGTGAGGCAAACTTCTTAGCTTTGGGAGGTGATTCGATCTCGGCAATCAGTCTCACTGGCCATCTTCGCAAACTCGGCTATCATCTCACAGTACTCGATATTCTCCAATCCCCAAAGCTCAAAGACATGGCCACTACCATGCGAAAGCTGGAGACTGAGGCACTGGGTAAGAAGATGTTCTTTGATGTTCCCGGAAGTGTCAAAGAAGCCATTGAAAGCACTGGGCTGACATGGCATGATCACGTTGAGTATGGTAAGTTGCCCTCTCCAAAGAGTCAATGTAAGACTATAGAATACTGACCTTCCTCTCAACAGCATACCCTTGTCCACCCGGCCAAGCAGAGTTCCTGAAGCAAGGCGCTCGCGACTCTCAAATGTGGGTTCTTCAGACTGTGCGACGCATGGCTGGTGTCATCGAGCCTGATGCCTGGATCAAAGCCACCACGAAACTGACCGAAGCCAACGACATCTTACGCACGACTTGGCTAGAGGCTTCTCCCGGGAACTGGGTAGGAGTTGTCCTCCGCGATACGCAGCTCGACATTACAACTGTCGCCCTTGACTCGGAGGAGGAGATCTCCCGCTTTATCGAAGAGGTCTGGCGAACACGTTTCGAGTTCGGCCGCCCCTTTATCAAGTACGCCATCATCACCCATGAGGACTCATCCTGGGACTTGGTCATCAAGATGGACCACGCCGTATACGACGGAACTCTTCTACGTGTCTTTGATCAGCATTTCGAGAACATTCTACAAGGCAAGCCTTTGCCTCCTCGTGTCGAGTTTCGCGATTTTGCTCAACATGTCTTTGAGCAAGACAAGTCTAAGGCGCTTGAGTACTGGAAGAACAAATTCAACCATGCTGAGCAATCATCTCAAGTCCTTAAGGGGCGAGATCTTGGTGGTGTTAGTGAACCCCGCGTCACCGCCAGTTTCAAGATGAAGATGGATACACGTGGCATCGATCAAGTGGCAAGGAACTATGGCGTCACTCCGAGTATCATCTTCCAGGCTGCCTTCACACTTTGGTTGGCTAAGGTGACCAAGAGTAATCATGTTCGCTACGATTATCTCCTCAGCGGACGAAACGTGGCACTTCCTGATCCTCAGTCCATCAACGGAACACTAGCCAACTTTTTGCCAATCTGGACAGCTACCAACTCCACTGAGAGGATCTCAGATCTTGTCATGAGGCTACAAGAAGACTTTTGGGCTGTCACAGAGAATGGCTTGGTTGGACTTGACGATATCTACCAGACGCTGAATGTTGTTCGCGCGACTCACGGGAACAAGGTTTTGTTTCTGTCGCAGCCATTCGATCCTGTTCCCTTGGATGACGCAACAACACGCAACCGCTGGCTCGTCATGGCAAAGTCAAAGGTGCGGATGTATCAGCCATATGCGTTGGTAGTGGAGGTGTCGAAGTCTTTTGGTGATACATCGATATTGAAGGTTATGTACGATGAGAAGGTGTTTGACCATGGATTGGCTGAGAAGTTTGCTTCTGAGATCACTGGGTTGGTAACGGCTATGATGCAAGATGAAAAGAAAAGCATGACTGTTGAGGAAGTTTAGATAGATACTTATAGACTTAGATTAATGTTCATTGGATCTTGGATGGTATTCATGGTATTACTCTTGCTCAAGGTACTTTACATTAGAGCTGCATATTTAATACGATCTGCTTTGCTTAGGAGCATATCGAGACATTAACAAGACACCGAGCAAGAGAAGGCTACTGCATACTATGAGTCTGTTCTCACGGCTTTCATCTCCTAAGACCAGCGTGAGCAGCTATGCCTTCACGGAAAATCTTGGGATAGGGGATTCTACATACCTTCACTAACCGTACTGAGACACAGCACGGTAAAGATATTGAGGGGAACCCTCAACAATCCATATAATCGGCCTGTTCGCTCCTCCTGAACCATCCGGTCCTTTAGGTAGGCCATGCTAGGATAGTACAGTCCAACACACATCTCAAACAGGCACAATGCCCAGAAACGACTCAACTCATCTTGGAATATAACCGTCAGCAAAAGAGCCGAGGCTGAGATGGATGACGCAAGCTGAACTGTCCGGGATGACAGCTGTATCGAGTTTGCCTCGCACGAGGTATGAAGAAATATGAAAGAGCCCAGCGACATCGCGCCCATGAGACTCGAAAATATGATGCCGAAAGGAGGGTTTGCCCAGACTCTCTCATGGGCCCGCGCTGACATGATTGACTGGGGCCAGGAGTAAAGCACAACGTAGACGGAGCCCTCGAAGAAACACATGGTTAGTGCCACGATAACCATATTCGGGTCATCTACTATGTTGTCAGCTGCAGTCAATGGTGGTGGGTTTAGCTACATACTCAGAAGAGAGATGGCGCTGGATTTCCAGGAGGTTTCGGCAATTGGGGACCTGCTGTGTGTTTCAAGATTCTCGGCCTGGAATACCGTTAGCAATTAATATGAAATGGACATAAGGCAGACTCTACCCAAGATCGAGTTATGACCACCAGGGCCAGGCTAAGACAGACGATACTGAGCAAGAAAGGGGCGGTATGTGAACTCAAGGCATTAACAGCCGCTTGAGCTACGATACCGCTTCCAACAGCAACAAGGCCATTCGTCACAGCCATCATGCTATATATCGTGCTCAAAGCAGTCCCACGGTCCCCAAATCTTTGTCGCTTATACTCAGCCGTCATCCAACTCTCAAACACTGAGTAAAGCAAGGTTGTGCAAAGTCCGGCTATGACTCTGCCCATAAACAGTAATACTACGTTACCTGCGAGCATAGTAAGACAGGAAACCGAGTAAAGCACACAGTAGCATTGGCACATGAACTTTTTGCCATGCTTATTTGACAGCGACTCTACGAATAGAGCGCTGATTCCAGCAGAGACAAAGCCGGTGGCAAAGAGAGTCGCGATGGCAGGCTTTGATAGTTTATGGGTGTTCTTCAGACAGCTGTATAAATAGGAGGCCTACACTCGACGATTGCAAGTTAGATATCATTCAATTTGTTGTTGTCCTCACTATCCGAAACACACCTGGAGCCATTCTGCAGCCATTGCCAGGCCATAAACCCACAGAAACTTGTTTCGAAAATTATAGTATCTCTCACCAGTCGAGTCATGATCAATATCGTGTATCTCATCGTCGATCATATCAAGACGACTAGACTCGGCCGCAGAAGCTCGAACCACCTTCAATGCCACATGCCTGTGATGCCAAAAGGAAGCAAAAATGAGCGGTATTATAACAATGATGAGCGTGATGGTGTAGTGATCCATGTTTGGCTGACATCTCGGACCTTAACACCAAAAAAGTCATATGTTCTGGGAAAGGCTTTGAGGAAAATGCTAAGAAAATTGGACAATGCCATCGTGGGAAATACGAGGCGGGGGCCGTGCTGAGGCGTTGACGTTTCACGCCGTGTCCCTGCTGTCTAAGCCGAACTCTTATTGGTGTCTATCGCAAAACACCGAAGTGGCTCCCGGGAATCCGGCAGAAGAAGTTTAGACTGTGGGTCAAAAGGATTGACGTTATCTTATTGCTGACGTAGGAGTCTCTCCAGAGCGAGAAAAAAGCACATATTATTAGCATGCATGGAAATATGAAAAAAGCAACACCATGTTTTGTCTTACTGACGACACACCAGAGTGCCGGCCTTCTGATATCAACATATAGATTGGTTCACATGTAGATAGTTCACTTACTCCGTATTATTGGAGCGATCCACATTGCCGTTTATCCCGTCTCGGCAAGTTGATCCGAGCTTTACGTGTAGGACTAGCCCTATTAATCTCAAGTCCGCGTCTGCCCTGAGAACGGATCGTGCCACTTCAGGTGAAACTCAAAACAAACAGTGAAAAGGGGATAATTACCTCAATTCATTATGAGGGAGCCCATGGTCAACAGCAGTTGAGTTGAGTTTTTGATGTGAGTCCCGGTTCTTTATACTTCTCACTACCCTATATCAGTCTCGAAATTCATGCTGGAAATCTAATTAGCTCTCAGGCCCACTTCATGATGGCAATGTCTCAAAGACTGGTCACAATTAGCTTCCTCTTCGCGACAATACTCCTCTTCACTGTACTATTCACGAGATCATCTCCTCATTTCTCAAGATCACCATCATTACAGAATCATGCAGATGTTTTTAGTAATGATCCCCATCTAAACTCAAGACTCGCCCATGCCGAGAAACTATGGAAACGCTCTATCAAGGCTCGCGAAGAAATGGTGGAAGTGGTCGGCTACGATAAAGCGTTTCCCGACGGATACATGAACCCCTTCAACGTCTGGGACTTTGCCCGCCCAAGCTTCTTCTGTCCTCACGACCTTGAACGCGTCGGGTCAATCAGCGATGGCGGCAAGATAATCTGCGGCATGTCGCGCTACGAGAAGGAATGTCCTGGCCCATCGTCAGACTCAAATAAAGCAAGGGAATTCATCGTCTACTCATTTGGTGTGAGTGTCGACTCTTCTTTCGAGGCAGAGCTGCTTCAGCGTACGAATGCTCGAATATGGGGATACGATGGCACCGTTGATAAGTGGGCACAGCAAGTTCCTGAGTGGATATGGTCGCGAGCCAAATTCCAGAGGGCGATGATTGGAATGGTATCGGATAGCAAGGCTAGACCGCCCGTGTTTTCGATACAGGATCTTATGAAGGCGAATGGGCATTCCTATGTTGATCTCATTAAGATGGACATCGAAGGCGCAGAGTTCGACGTTCTCACGTCGTTGATTGAGTCGGTTAAAGAGCAGAGGCAGAACTGCAACGCGACGTTGCCTTTTGGTCAGTTGTTGGTCGAGATGCATTTGAAGCAAGCACCAGAAGGGGTGACGGTTCCAAATGACCTTCGATCGTGGTTGGAGTGGTGGTATTCGCTAGAGGAGATGGGCTTGAGGCCAGTGAGTAATGAGGACAATTGGATTGGCGATAGGGTCTATGGAATGCCTAGATTCATGGAGGTGCGTCTAAATCAACCCAGCTTCAGCTTATGACCAATTTAACTGACAACTACTTATAGTACACATTTATCAATGCAGTGGACAAGGAGCGAAACCTGTTACTGTGGACATGAAAGACCGAGCATCGGATTCAAACTATAGACAGAATATTTATAAGACCACATAACTCTGTCAAATCGATCCCCTAGGTGAATCAGGCTGACTTGGGGTCTTGAGGCCACTTATCCAAAGTAACCTGCTTTCCAGTCAACGTAACCTGGACCTCAGCTTGCGTAGGCTCATCCAACAGTAGAGTATAAGTCCCAGGGTAAACAACCAAGTCACCATTCTCTCCCCTTCGCGCAATATTATCCATCGTCCACTCAAGTGAGATATCCTTCGTCGAAGAAGGCGCGACATCGTGTAAGCGACCATAAGCTGCAAGAGTCTTGAGAGGATATGGCTTGGGTCCAACTTCACTCTTGATAAAGACGAGAGAGACAAAGTCGGAGGTAGTACGACCAGTGTTCTTGACGCTGACTTGAATTGGGGGCAGAGCGCATGTATCAGAGTACTGAGCATTGCAGCCCTTGAGAAGCTTCTGGATATCGAAGGTCAACTTGTTGGACTTGAACTTGGCTTTGAAGGTAGTATAGTGAAGTCCAAAGCCGTAGGGTAGAACTGGAGTCGAATACCAGCGATAAGTCCTTCCAGGAAGCGACTTGGTAGGTCTCAGGTCCATGTCGGTCATACCAATCTGCTCAGTGTATTTACTGGGATATTGCGTGACGGGTAGTCGGCCAGCTGGACTCTTACGTCCAGTAAGCAAGTCCATCACTGCAGTACCGCCATCCTGACCAGGGTAGTTGACCCAAAGAATACTGTTGATCTTCTTGTTCTTCAAAAGAGCAGTATCATCAACCTGATCACCAAGCTGGACAACAACCAGTGGCTTGCCGAGACTAGAGAGCTTCTGGAGAAGGGTCAGCTGGCTCTCAGGCCAGTCAAGGTCCTCCCGATCTCTGTCCTCGCCAGCAGCTGAGGAATCAAGACCACCGAAGTACAGGATGTAATCAGACTTCTTGGCAGCAGCAACAGCATTGGTAGTCCAGTTATCGTGAGAGGAACTGTTCTGCAGTGTTGGACCCCAAGCCACGTTAGTGTCAAGACCAAGCTTCTCAGCCGCGTAAAGCGGGCTGTGAAGAAAAGGAGCACGTCCACTGTAACCACCCTGAAGCTTGGATGTATCGTTGGCCCAGAATCCGATCATCGCAACACTATCCTTCTTCTTGAGCTTCAGAGGCAAAGTACCATCGTTCTTAAGAAGAACTGCACCCTCGACAGCAGACCTGAGTGCAAGGTCCTGTGCCTCCTTGGTGTTGACATCCGCAAAGCTGAGCGAGTTCCATTGCGCTTTGGCACCGTCAAAGAAACCAGTATGAACAAGACCTTCGAAGAGACGTTTCAATGAACGATCCATGAGCTTCTCAGTCAAGAGGCCTTGCTTGTAGGAATCGGAGACGTCGCTGGTAGTAGTATACTCGCAGCTCGAATCCATGCCATTCTCAAAAGCCACCTGGGCACCTTCGGCGTTGGTCTTGACATACTTGTGATTCTGCCAGATATCCTACATAGCTCCACAATCACTGGTGATCCAGTTGTTATCGCGCGTCCAGTTCCAGTGCCCTCTGAGGATAGTCTCCTGCAGATAGGAGTTTGCGCACGAGGGAATGCCATTGACAGCGTTGTAAGCGCACATGATGGAGCCAACCTTTGCATCACGAGTACACTCCTGAAACGGTCTGACGTAGTACTCAGCCAAGTCTTGAGGGGTAATCTTGGCATCGAAGTCGTGACGGGTGAAACCGCCCCAGTCCTCAAAGTCATTTCCAGCATAGTGCTTGCAGGTAGCAACAATACGTCGCTGCTCCTTGTCGCCCTCAAGGCCTCTGACGATGTTTCGAGCATAGCGACTAACATGAAGAGCATCCTCACCGGGAGTTTCGGAGCCACGGCCCCAACGAGGATCTTTGAAAGGGTTCACGTTGGGTGTCCAAAAGTCAACTCCGCGCATGCCACCGTTGGTGAACGCACGCGCTTCAGTGCCGACGACATTGCCGATGTCGTGGATCAGATCATCGTCGAAGGCAGCAGCCAGGAGTAGAGGCATGGGAAAGGATGTAGCGGAGTCGTATGGAGGCGTGTTAGAATCAAAGTGAGCCCCTGGAGATCCAGCAACGCCATGGAGGGCTTCGCTCCACCAGTTGTATCTTGGAAGTCCAATTCTTGGTGCGCCAGTTGCATTACTGTTTCAAGTTAGTTCCGATACCGAGGTGGTGATTATGAGTGAGGTTCTTACCTGACCAGATTGCCCACCTTCTCTTGAGGCGTCAAAGCAGCAACTAGAGCAGCTGCTCTTTGAGAAGGAGATAACGAGGTATCGCAAATTCCATTCTTGCTCAGTGGCTCCTTGGTACAGTCGGGCAGGGTATAGTAGGGGGTAGCAGCTATAGCCAGTCCATTCAGAAGCGAAAGCGATAAAGCGCTGGCAGCGACCTGAGGATTGAGCAACATACTGTTACTCGTCCAGAAACGATACCTTGTCTTGCCCAAAAACACAGTCCTTGCCGACTGCTTTTATACTTCTCGCTTCATTACTTCATAACCTTTCTGTTGGCCGGTTACTGCGGAGTCGTGCATATGCTCATTTGCGGCTCACCATAGCCGAGCAAATGAAAACTCAATGACGCAGTATTCTCACAGCGGCATATGGAACGATCGGCAATTGTCTAACCGCAGTTGAAGCTATCGGATATTATCACTGAGTGCGGGGAGCCGCGGGCATGCGGGGAGTACATGTGCAGTTTCAGGCAGAATACGGATCGATGTAACACTATAAATAGGCTAATAGCAAAAACCTTTAATAAAAGCATAACACATTCAAGTGTGAGGTCAGGATCAGCAGGTGTTGATTCTGTTGGTTACGTCTGTCAGGGTTACAAAGCTTATGGAAATTACCAGAACTTAAATATTGGTGCGCTTGGACGTGGGAGATGCAAAGGATCACGGCTAATATACAGGAAACCGTTAGGCACTCGGCCCTTCTTTAAGCTCAGAAACCTGAAACTGGCTTCTCTATTTCTCCGTATCCGCCTCGATTTACCGCTCATACATCCCACCTTTGGCTTTAAACATCGCGTAAGCTAATAGAAGCCTGAAGTTATAGCCTGCACTGTAATACCGTAATAATATCAGATATTGGAACAAATAAAGATCTTAATTAAATAATTATATAAATTCTGAAATATTAGTAAAATATTTAAAATTATTTTCTATATATAATTATATACCTTTTTCTTTCTTATAACTCTCAAAACACTTTACTACTCCAGAAAATCCTTTCTCTCTAGCTACGGCAAGTGGCTTTATTCCATTTTTATCCTCAAGAGATGGATTCGCGCCACCTTCCAGTAAACACCCTACAGTCTCTAGCACTTCAGCTTCAGCATATTTGCTATTCTGGCGAAGCATGTACATGATTGGAGTTTCCCCTTTTTCAGTTTTCGCATCCGGGTTTGCTTTCTGCTCCAGTATCAATTTCGTAGCCTCTGGACGTCGACCTCGAGCAGCTTCATGCAATGCTGTTGCCCCATCATTACATATAGCAAACACATCCGCTTTTGCTTCCAGAAGCTCTTTCATGATGCTGGTATAGCCAAAGACAGCTGTCACGTGCAAAGGACGATGGCCAACATGCGTTGGAACCTCTGGGCTTGCTCCTGCTTCAAGAAGTATTTTGACTGCTTCTAACTGGTTCTTACTGCACGCTATGTAGAGAGCCGTCCAAGAAGCATAATCGGTTTTGTTTGTGTCCGCTGAGAGGCCGCATAAGCTGCGAATAACTTCAGGCTTATCAAACATGACAGCCAGATGAAGCGGAGTACAACCCATATAGTCTGCCGCGTTGATATCCTCTCCAGACTTAGCCAGGGATTCTCCTCTACCAGCCATCGCAGCCCAGTGCAATGGTACACGACCATTTGCGTCTTGAAGTCGTTTTGCCGCTTTGATTTGCTGCCTCGCGCCGTCATATTTACGATGTTTCAAATAGTCGTCAAAAGTCAATGCTTGATTATTTCCCCTCTTGGCGGCCAAATGTATCGGCGTCGCGCCATCAAAACCTTGGTCGTCGATTCTGAAGTCAAAATCAATGACAGATTTGATAATATCAAGATTTTCTTGTTCGAATGCACAGTGGAGTGCTGTGTAGCCTCGGTAGTCTTTGAGTCTCGGATCAACGCTGGCACCACTATCGCGTAGCAGCCGCACGAACCACATATTGCCTGCGGCTGCAGCATAATGTAGAGGGGTCCAGTTAGAAGCGTCTTGTTTATTGATAAGCTCGAAGTTGTGACTGCCTGGGCCATTTTCTGGGCCGCCTGTTGCAAGGTCGTGTAGCTCTGTGGTTCGCAGCCATAAGTCATATGAAGAATGATGAGGTGCCCTGTCGTCAGGCACCACATCCATATGCTGTCGTCCTTGTTTCAGGTACATATTCCGTAGCTGATTCAGCAGCCTAGCATTCAGCAAATGTGGCGGCACGAATGATCGAAGACGACTAGATAGGTCGCGCTTTTCGAAACCAATGCGCTCCAGGCGCCACCATAGGTCGGTTCTAAAGTCAGTTTCAAAAATATAAGAGGCTTCCGCTACCAAGGCCAGACAAGACTCCCAGATACCTGTGGAATCATACGCATGACAGGATACTCGTCGAACGAGTGCATGGAGAGCTTTGACTTGATGATCTCCTGAATCTTGATCTTTTGGTTTAACAACTTCCGAAGACACCAAGTCAAACATAACCTTGGGGAAAGGTAACATCCCAGTCATGCTCAGAGGTGTTACGATGCTCGGTAGTACCTCATTCTCGGCGCCGAGACCCAACGCAGTGTAGGTTTCTACAAGTTTCGTCAGGATATCGTTCGACAAGGATCGGTCTGCTGCAGAATTGACTTTGGTGTCTGAGCCTCGTAAACTGCTACTGCCTCGGATAGGCCTCCGGAGGCTCTTGGCCGCAGAATAATAGAAACTGAATAGTAAGTCTTTGGCGTAGAGGACTTCCAAGGGGTCGGTTGTCTCGATTGCAAGACTGGATCGACGTTTCCCCTCCGTTGCCAAAGTTTCGGTGGCCTTTTGGTGACTAGCAGGAGCATCTTCGTCCGCAGGAACCTTCCAGTCAATAGTCGAAATCTTCCACATGCTGCTGTCAAGATCACTGTTGTTTGTACATTCGCCGTGGCCAACAACTCTAGCCTTCTCAATCTCCTTGAACCTAGCGCTAGCGTCGCTTCCTTCTTTCAAATTTGATTCCTTCGGACTGTTTTCTTCTGGTGTTTCTTGCTTTGCTCCTGGGTCTGCGGTGTTTCCCACGTTCTCTTGGACTTCGACAACTGAGCTCTCAGGTGCCCACCATTTGAGATCTTGGACAAGCCTATCATTAGTTGGGCCAAGTAGCCGCAAGCAACTGGGTGGTAGTCTGCTGCGGAGCCAGCCATCGTTATCATCTTTCTCCAATGGGGCACGCTCTTGAGCGTCAACAGGAGCAGAGGCTCTCGTTCTTTGTTGAGCTGCGTAAGTCCAAAGTGATATTGCGGCATTAAGGCAATCTGCTGGCGCCCTCCAGGACGAGCCATCGTTGACCAAGTCAAACCAAATTTTCTCCGCATGTTGCTCAGTTTCCTCTTGAGCCGTGGCGACTTTGAATTCAATATCTAGGTACCACCTATATGTTGTACGCTCATTTTCTTCTGGCGGAAACAAGGCGTTCAAGGTCGCTTCGATTGCTAATGCGAGGTTGATGGCTATGGGAGTAGTTGAGCGGTGAAATCCGGCAAGCTTGTAAAGCCCCCGACTTGTAGTCAAGAGTCTTTGCGCTTCAGATTCTAGCTGTGTGTCGGGGGGTCCAAAAGGGGGATAATTCTGCTCTCCACCAACAGCAATGGCCCACGAGCCCAAGCTTGTGTGTTCCTCCGCAGCGTCAATGTTATTTTTCGAGTCGTCCGAAAATCTTTCACTGGGATCTGAAACTACCAATTTCCATGCAAGCCAATCAATCTCATAGCCTGCGAGAAGCTTCGCCTTGACGAAAGATCTCGGAAACCCGGGACGAACTAATGCACGGCATATCGTCATGATCAAAACTGCTCCCAACTGCGCCAGTGTCGCTGCCGAGTTCATGGCCCTAAGACCGATGAATTGAAGAATAAACCCGACAATACTGATGATTGCTCCGGAAACAGTCCTTGTTTCGAGAAAATTGGTCGATGCCGAATTTGACAGGGCGCTGTTGCGACGGGAAATTGTAATGAAAGAATGGGGTATGTGTGAGAAAGTCGCATATGGCTTGAAGACTTGATCGGCCACTTTTTGGTTTTGCTGCAGCCAGTAGATGCCCATCTTGAACTTGGAATTAGCTCTGTACTGCTCCTCCTGAGTGCTGCTCTCAACGACATGGCCACAAACTAGCAAGCCAAGAACAAGTAAAATAGTTCCGCCTGTTGCCAATGGAAAAGAGTGACCTCCCACATTCTTCCCCTCTCGTTGGAAGTCATTCTTGATTCGGGGATGGTACACCATGAGGCCAAAAAAGGCCAGGACAGCTGCTTGCAAGATGACAGCCGTGGCCGCTACAAGGCGGATAGATAAACGATCATGGCTATTTTGCAAGTTTAAAGAAATGTTTGGGGAATCTGGTCTTGTGTCTCTAATAACAATAACGGAATCGTCTCGTTCAGCGTTGCCCTCTGTATTGGAGCCTAGAGAACCCAAGTGCTCGACATCATCATTACGTCGCGGACTTCGCTCAGGGCCTGTTATAAAACTCATCAGTTGGGTCCTAATCCAGGTTATCAATGGTATAGCATACTATTCCGTTGAGGGGAAAGGAGCTGGCAGAGAACTCCCTTCATCTTGGTGAAAAGGCCCCCGTGCCATGCTGCACCTGACTGTGACGCTGATCGTCCCTCTGCCCAACCCTTACATAGATCTTCCCATATAAGAGACGGGTTCCGTGATGATTCTGATGGCGTATTAGTTCCCGGGTAAACTGTATAAACGTCAGTCTCTTACCTTGAGCTTCTTCCAAATGCCCGCGTTTAATGGCCTGGTCGAGAGTCATGAATCGAACTTTGGTGGTTGACCCCTTGCTGGGGAATAGGCATATGTATTCCCAGACAGGGGCTGTTCCCTGACAGCGGACAATACTTTTGCCATTATACAGCTCGCAGACCTCTTCAGATGTAGATGACATCAATTCTGTTTCTGCTATTGCCATATTTTCTTTTGCTCGACCGATAATTGCCTTCAACCACATCGGTCCACCAACTCGTATCGCACTAACGATAATAGTAATAATTCCCAAGGGAGCCATAGCTAGAGCTATACAATCTGCCCAGCCTAATGCCTGGCTCATGAATTGCATTGTAACGCGCTCACCAAAGAGCGCAAGGATCCTAGGTTTATTAATTCTGAGATCATGGATGGAATAGTATTTCTTACGGGGCCAAGTCCGTAAAGAGGTTATTGGTGAAGTCATCTAACGAGTCGGCACGGGCAGTGCCCGAACAGATGAGTATGACTGTTATGAGGTATTTCAGATGTCGAGACATGGTTAATCCTGCAGTCTCTACCACTTTCGGGAGAGGATGTACCAGCTAGGACGGAGTCGACAATAGCGTGTCGGGAATTGTCTGGTAAAGAACAGAAATGAGTTAATCAGACTATTGTACAGACTGTGCTAACGGAGTTTGAAGCTAAGGTTAAGAGGGAAAAAGATGGGAGACGATCTTAAAAGCAAATCTATTGAAAACACTCAAAAGTAAGGCTGAAAAAGACTCCACAGCGGTAAGACCTTTGATGAAGCATTGCCACAGAGGACCAGTCGCAGTGACAGCAGCTGACAGGGCCTAAGCGGGGGTGTACACCAGAGACAAGTGTACCAGTTGTTGGTTTTCTGTTATTTGGAATTTCCAATTGTATTTAGTTCTTCCTGGTAACTGTGCAGGATACAGCGGTATGGCTATAGCAATCAAAGTGTAGATCCTTCTACGTGGCGCCGCTGAAGCCCGAGCCTTGTAGCTGTGCTAGCAGCGATGAGTATTCCCAGTGCATACAATTGTTATACTTCATGTCACTCTGAGAGAGGGCTCTGGGGTACACTGTATACGATTGCTTTTTACTGACATGGCCTCAAAGGCAGGGTTCCCCTCTCGTGAGCACACCCATTTTTTCAGCCGCACTTTGGCTGCTTGAGTGAGTCGCAACTGCAGTGCAATACAGCAGTTGAATAGTCGGATCTCCACGTAATTTTGGACTTGATTCAAGGTAATAATACTCCGTAGATTGAGAGCTTTTTCACTCTTTACAAGTTTCCGTATGACAATCGCCAATCAGTAAGATGCACCAGAAAAGTAAAACAATGTCGCAGTTGTTAGCACGATACGAGCTCGTTTGAACTTGGTCAACAATTCCAAGATAAGACATCGAAAGGTCAATCAAACACTTTCGATTGGTCCCTCTAAAAGGATAAGACGAATTATCCTGTTTTCAGGCGCTGGTTGTTAGTTGCTGAATGGTGGGATTGCGAGCCGTGTCTTGGCTACAGCTTGTTGTGCATGGGGGCGGGGTGGCCCGGCCCGCCTGGTAGTTTCTCAGATCATGTTTTAAAAATAACTTAGGGTAGGTCTGTTTTCCGACCTAGTTTCTCGTCTTGGCTCTGAACAAAACCTTGCTCTATACTTGGAATAGGTTCAGGTGGAATGGGGATGGGTCAAATGATGCCTATGATAAGAGAATGCATTGTTGAAGATTTGTCATATTGGGTGGCACTTAATCTTCAGAATGCAACTGTAAGTTTTATTCTATACATAGGTATTTGTGAAGTATAGATATCAAGGCCTAAGCTCCTTGTTTTGTTGATATGGTATGGCGAATCGGTTCCGCCACCGGGCTGCTCGGCGGAATGGATAAGCGAGGAATGGCACAGTATTCAGCCACAACATGACTACAGGGGCTCTCTTTGCTTATTTTAGAGATAGTCTCCAAGAATATTGAGCTGAACGGCTTCAGCCGTATCGACTCTTCAATAGCGCAATTGTCTATTTACCTCGTGCAGCGAAGGTCAAAGCGTCCAGTATTAGCCCTTGTTTACAATCGTTTATGCCACTAAGCAGCGCCGATGGGGATTGAAAGAGGAACTATTATGGGGGAGATATACAAGGCTAAGACCAAGACAGTTAGTTATTTCAAAGCGGGGTAGCTGCTTTCAGCTCCCCACCACCAAGCCACGCGCACACCGAGTTGCGAGCGTCAAGTAACCAGTCGCGAATTCTAGTTGATCAGTATTGTAAGTCAACACTCAACGGTCAAGATATCCCTGCCGCCACTTTAATCGGCACGGAGCGGTCTGTCCGGAAGAAGTGGGTGAAATATGCTGTTTATATAGATAGTAGTGTCCGCACAGAATTTCGAGGGGATCTTTCCATCTTGTTTTGTAGGACTGAGACATTAGCAAGAAGAAAGCAGATCCTATAAAGTAAGCCTGCCCGTGCACACACATGTTGGAGAGGATCGAAGAGTTATAAAGCCATCCCAATCCCCTGCCACTACTCACCATCAACTGCTTCTTGTTTCTTCATACAGACGTATTATTTAAACTCATTTATCCTATTCTTACCCTTATACTTCACTTTATCATCATGGGTCTCTTCGGAAACCTCTGGGACGGTGTCAAGTCGGCAGGTCAATGGGCGCTTGACCACTCAGCGAATATTGCTCCCGTTGTCAAGGCTGTTGGCGATGCAGCAAGTCACCTCCTCCTCATGGATAATAGCAACAGCGGCTTTGCAGCAGCTGCTGTTCCCGAAAGCCTAGCCAATGAGACTGGCTCACAACAGTTAGCCAAGTATCCTCAGACATTTGCCTACGTCAGTCGTCGTCTAGCTGCCACTGCAAAAGAGGGAGTCCAGGCCAATCCAGAAATGGCTGGCAAGACCACCACCATAGAGGACGGCCTTGTGGGCTTATGGACAGATCCCAATGGCCTATCATTCGACGGGAGCCCTTCTATATCGATGTATCAAGATCTTTCGGCTTTTGTGGGAACTATGAACATCCCAGTCTCCTGGACGGATAGCTCTGGTGATGTTCGTGATACCGTCCACGAAATCGGTCAGATATTGTTTGCAAACAGTGGACCTCAGAGTCTCGCAGCTGTCGCCGGCAGTGACAACCCTATTGTGAGAATTATGGCAGAAGTTCCGACCCAAAGTGGTTTCATTCATGCCTGTCATGTATACTACCCGATCCCGATGGGCAAAGCCGGAGAGGAGTTCTCGCTGCATAGTGCTATACACATCAGGTACACCACAAATGCAGACACGGCGACCATGGCTATAGTCAAGGACCATCTGACAGTCAATAATCCGCTGAGTGACCAAGACTCATGGATGGTGACAGTGAACGTCACCTGGGCCAGTGCTCCCATCGCTGCATCACCGGATGTGCAGAAAAGGTTCACGGAAATCTTCACCAAGCAGAACTCTGTCCTCAATCTCGCCGTTTCCAACGTCACTGGCACGCTTCAGACCGTCAAGGTTCAGACGCCGGCTGATAAGACTCCAGCCTACGCCAAAGCTGCCGTGGAGGCTGCAGTGACCGCAGCCCTTAATGACGGGTCAAACAATAAGAATGGGCCCGCCATGAACACAGCTCAAGTTTGTGTCACTGATTCCTCTTGGCTTCCAAAGGGGTCGAACCCTTAGCTTCTTGGACATAATACCAGTACAAGCCTTGGAACTTGAGTCTTGTCGGTATCGGGTTTGTGCTATCAAGTAGGAGGAGTCGGAAAGCCCATCAAGAGATTCGGTGAAATGGACAAAGAAGCTGAGATATTCTGGGAGGATGCTACAACTTACAGAAATGGAACGATTCTCGATTTTTGTTTTCCACAATAGACTTAACCGTTATTATACTCGCCGACCAGTTCGGTTACGCTTACTCCCTATTACAATAACAAGTGAACACATGGGAAACATGGGAAACATTTTCTCGGTTCATTTTCCGCTACAATTGAAGTTACTGAACTTGAGATGTGCCTCAGCATATGTTAGTAACGGCCTATAGAGCCCAAAGATCTAATTGAATTTTTCTTCATGCCGCTTTCTTCCATTGGCATGGCAGTCAGGTTCACTCAGAATTAATAAAGCGGCAATCAGCCATGATTCATCAGCCCGATTTGAGGTTTCCCAGGCTGACTCACGGCGCACGATTTCACCTAAAAGGGTAAGCTTCAAGTTTGAGTTAACCCCACTTAAACCTTGAAGAAGGATCATCCCGCGATCAATGGTGAAAGCCAAGAGAAACTGAGAAGGGTATTTAGGTCAACATCCTCCCTGAGTCAATAATGCACTTGTTATTATATTGCTCCGAACTGAGACTTGAGGATTTTCCCCTGTGCCTCCCCTTAAATCAGGGCCCCTTGATCGCCCAATTTAGATATATCTACGGTGCCAATAGTTTCAACCAAGATGTCAAACTATCCCAACCACTATCCTCCACCTGGTCCTCCACCCGGTACCAATACGAACCAGTCACCGTCAACTTATCCGTCCTACTATCAGACACCTCTTAATCCACCTCCATCCGGTCATCAGCAACCCATCTATCCACCTGCGTCAGGACCTTCTGGCCTACGAGGACCACCAAGTTACTACCCTCGCATCGGCTTCACCAGACTTTCTGCCAAGTTCCACATCTGGAATGTCATGATCAGTGGCGGCACCAGCTGTCTCGAACTTGGCCCTCACCTCAAAGGCCCAGTAGCCTACTCTGCAAAGATATTCTCTAGCAGTAGACTCAAGATCAAAGAAGGTCCATATGCATCTGAGAATCTGCCTATCTGCACCATAGAGAGTCGGCATACCTTCAGCAGTAAGAGCACCATCAGCTTCAACGGCTTTCAAGTCAACTTTGTGGAGACGAGCATGTTTAATGATGGCGCTACCTGGCCATTTGATGTTGATGTCAATGGTACCTCTCAAAGACGGCAGTGGAGAAAGAAGAAGACACAACAAACATCAATACTGAGACAGGTAGTTGAAGCTTTTTCTGAGAGCGACCTTGGAAGCTGGGAGCTGGTCCCTGTGTCAGGTCAAGGGTGGCCTATAGCTACCTTCCGCGCATCTGGAGGTAACACTTTTGAGGATAACGTAGCACTTGGTGTGTTTGAGTTTCACGGACCGGCAGCTATTGGCCAGTTGGGTGATATATTTGCGAATGTATCTATCGCTATCTTCCTCCGCATTATGTCGCAACATTACATTAGTAGAATCGCAGCAACGGCCGGCTCATAGTTAGCCGATGTCTCGCCGGTTAGTCAGGGGCACGAAGGCTCCAAAGCCATAAAACTGAAACGCACCTCAGTAAAACCCGCTATGTTTGATTTATCGCTTCAGAACTGAACCATATCCCAGAGGCATTACCTGTGCGCTCGGTTACACACTACGTCATCAGTTAGAGCTTGTACCCCAGAGTTAGTGTACGGTGGAGGATGACAATTATTACGACTCTCGCTGCGCACTCATTCGTTCATAAATGATATGCCAGGACTATTAAAAGATGAAGAGCGAAAAGGGTCCTTGGAGGCCAAGTCATGAACCTGCTTTATGAGGGTGTACTTCCGAGTAGAAGCCGGACTACCGCTGGTTTGCAGAAGAAGAAGAACATGAGTAGTCTGTTCCCGATAGAATGGGCTTCCGAAAAGTGCATGTTGGGCGAGCAAGAGGGGTTGACCAAATCTTACATGCGACACTGACATGTTCATATATAGGGAGACTATGGTTTTAATAATCAACTCTTTGTGCAGTAAAATTAATCATTTGCTGCCCAAGCTCAATTTACAGCAGCTTAGCTATCTATCAGCCTAATAGTCAGGGGCAAGGCATTAATATTGATTTCTAAGGACAGCGTATTGATCGGGATATGCTGATGATATAAGTCAATATCGTCATATTGGGTACCGCCACGGCTGAGTTTGCCTAACGAAACACTAGGCAAGTCTCTGCGCCAATGTGCAGGTAGATCTTCCGGGTACAGGAGCCTAAAACATCAGATATTAATGAGTATGTGAATGAGGTGTGATAGTGTATCCGCAGAGAAGAAAATTATAAATCGAAGGTAGTTTAGCTCCAGTTCAATAAAACGACCTGGGAGTCGTCTATTTAACGGTTGCTGGACCACTGAGATCTACAGAAATACTTTGCATGAAGATGATGGAGCAAATCTCCACTATAACTAGTTTCGTGGCCTGTTAGTACAGCAGCTATTTTGTTATAGGACCATCTACTTTTGAGGCCTCCAGCTCCTGCCCAAGCCAATGAAATTTCGCTCAAGCACAGCGAAGCTGCCAATTAGAAGAGGTAGACACAGCTGTGCTGTTTGGGTCTCAAAGCCTTGGGTACAATGAAAGCTCACAGAAAAACGACTTTAATCTATATATCTGGTGGCAAAAGGCATTGTATCTACCTTGCATCTACCCAGAAACTACCGCGACGTTTATATAAGTATTCATTGCTAAAGAAAACCATGTGCGCCGATAGATCTTATTACAGGCCTTCCATGAATCAGCGGCCTCAATCTCACCACTCAAATCTCGCCCTGCCCTTCCGAAGCGCTAGAAACTACAGGGCGGGCGATTACCAGAGCTCTGTCGCCAATCGACACAGTGAAGCGGTAGGCGAGTGTGCCACACTGGGATCAGGCGAATGGCAGGCTTCGTCTAGTGAGGCCAATCTCTACCGCCAGCATCCTTTTCAGGATTCTACATTTGCATACCATCACCTGAAACTGGACCTACTGCAGCTCTCGACGGATTTGTTCAAGCGATGGATGCCTGGGGTAGAATACAGCGCGCCACCGGAAGATAGGTTGCAGCCTCAGGAACGATTCAGAACACCTCATCGCTATTCAGCCGGGCGACAAGTGAAGCATAAAGATAGCATAGAAGATGGCGACTTCGTGCTTGTTTCACAAGCACCCCGCACCAAGGCATTCTTTCATTTTGCTTGCCCCTTCTACATCTACGACACAGAAAAGCACCAGCAATGCCTCCTCACGGCCGGCCTCAAGTCAATCGAGGGTGCTATTGAGCACGTCATGAAACATCACTCCCGGTCACCGTATTGTTCAAGATGCTATCAAAAGTTCAACTCGCTAATTGATCGCGATGATCACATTCTGAGCGGTAGATGCAAGAGGCGTTACCCCGACCCATCGGATGGAGTCAATGAAGATCAGAAGGCCTTGATGATAAGAGCTAACGACTACCAATCAAGTGAAAAGAGACGATGGAATCGTATGTGGTCTATTATCTTTCCAGCTACGGAGTGGCCCAGGTCCCCATATCTGGACCGAGGTCGTGGGCTCAAAGCGTCGATGGCAAGGGACTTTTGGGGTTTATACGGCGCGCAACTTGTCACAGAGACTCTTGAAGGCCAAAAACTACCCCGTTCTCCGGACAATAACGCTCACAGTTTACTTGATGAACTTGGGCTACAGGATCTTTTGAGCGTGGTGGCTCCAGGATAGGACTTACAGGGTAGCATTTCCAAGAGCATGGGGTAGATATCAGGTATCAGCTCTTCATTCAGGGTGTGTTGTATTGCTTTTGAGGAGTTCAAGGCTTCAAAGATATTGGTCAATGTTGGGCATAGATAAAAGCCACAAAGGTTCCATTGTTGGACTTCTCAGACAAGACTTATCTAGATCAAGGGTTCTCACGATTAATGGCTATTTGCACAGGCTTAACAGGTAATGCCAGTAGTTTCGGCACCTTCCCACTTTAATCATTAAAGGCCTTCACGTTGGCCAAATTGTGTTAACTTGTAAATATAATTATTATATTAAAAATTATTATATATTAATCTTATAAACTTAATTAGCTTATATTCTTTTAACTTTTAAAGCTTTTAATTACCTAAATATAACTTACCTTAGTAAAAGTATTAATACTTTAACTTTTCTAACTAGCTTAAATAACTTAATTAATAAAACCTTTAATAGTTTAACCTTTTTACTATAATATATATATAATCCTTCTTAAAGTTATTTAATAACTTTAATTATTAACTTTTTAATTATTAAATTATACCTTATTTCCTTACTATAATAATTTATAAAGTTATAATATAACAGTTAGGGGTTTTAATAGGGAAACTAGTCTATACTAGGTTTATATTAATAGAATGCGTAGGGCGTTATACTAAGTATATTAGTTTAAGGTTATATCTCTTAATAGTTAATAGTATAGGTAAGGCTTATTAAGGTAAAGAAATATTATTAATAGCTAGTAAGCTAAGTTTTATTTAATATTAAAATAAATATATATATACTAAGGGAAGTTATAGCTAGAATAAATAGTAGAAAGGTAATTCCTAAAAATTACTAGTAATTATTTAGAATTACTAATATTTATCTAAAATTACAGGTAATTATCTAGAGTTACTAGTAATTAAAGCTTAGTAATTACCTATAAGTTCCTAGGTATATAGTAATTATAAGTAATTAAAAGAAAAATATAAGGTATATATAATATAAGCACTTTTTTTATTTAGGTTATAATATAATCTCCCTCCCTTTATTAGTCTTATCCTTAAGACCTATATATTTATTTTTCTTTTATATTACTTTTAGTAAGTTTAACTTAAACTTATATTCCCTTTTTTTAATTACTAATATAATATTTTCTATAAAGACTTAGTATTATCTTACCTATATAAAACTTATTACCTTTACTAGATATAAAATTATACCTTATTTTCTATATATTAAAAACTATACTAAGTATATAATAAAGGATAGTTAGAAAAACTGCTTTAAGTATACTTATTAAGGTTATTTTTATAATAGTAAGGGTATAATATTATTAAAAGGTTTATTTTATTTTTCTATTTATAAGGTATTTTATATTAATCCTTTTTAGTAGATTATTTAGTTTAAAAAAAGAATTATATTAAGGCTAATAAAAAGGCTACTAAGGAAAAGCTTATTTAATTATAGTATTAACTAAATAAGTATCTTTTAAAATTAATATATTTTTATTATTAAAAGTATTTAGTTTAGTTTAAAGGGTTAAAAGCCTTTAAGTATAATTTTAAGGTAATAAATAATAGTAAGAAAGCAAAGAATTTAGTTATATTTTTTTAATTTTACTGCTATAGTAAAGTTAATTAAAGCTAGTATAGTAAACCTTATTAACTAGTCTGCTATTCTAAACCCTTTTTTAATCTTTAGTAAAAGTTCTTTAAGAGTTATTAAGTACTAATAAGGTATTTTAGTAGTTTCTATATATTTTTACTTTTTAGGTAGTTTTTTTATTTTACTAAATATTTTTATTTACTGTTTTTTACCTATATTTCTTTAATTATTTTTACTTTATAAAGTTCTAGTCTATTAATCTCTTTTAGTTTATTACTAATCTTAGTATAAATTATATTAGCTACTAATTTAAGTAGTACTATATAAAAGACTTTATAAAGTCTAACCTTTATAGGTAAGTCTAGCTTATAATTATTCTTTAAGATTTTCTTAACTATTTTATAAGGTTTAATATATTTAAAATTTAGCTTATAGCTTAGTTATTTTATAGTAATGTTTTTTATAAATAGGTATACTATATCTCTTTCCTTAAAGGTTAGTCCTTTTAATCTTTTAGAATTATAGTACTATTATATTTATTTATTAATAAATTCTAATTTTATTTAAAGTTTATTATATATATTTTTTAGGTCTTTACTTTTAATTATAGCTATAGGGTTAATAATTTTAGTTTCTTATATATTATAGTATACTTTTAGTATATAGCTAAAGTTAGTATCTAAGGGTATAAGTCTAGTACTTTTATTATAGGCAGTATTATAAGCTAGCTAGGCATATAATAGTTTCTTTACCTAGTTATTCTGTTTATAGTTAATATAATACCATAGGTATTATTTTACTACTTAGTTTATCTATTCTATCTATCTATTTACTTAAGGTCTAAATACTATTATAAGTTTATATTTAACTTTTATATAGGCTATTAGTATTTACTAAAACTTACTAGTAAATATAATACTTTTATTTATAAGGATTTCTTTAGGTAATTTTTATTTTTATATTATTTTATTATAAAAGATATAATGTAACGGTTAAGGGTTTCAAACAGGGAAACTAGTCCATACTAGGTTTATATTTGCAGAATGTATAGGGCATTATACTAAGTATATTAGTTTTAAGTCACGTTTTTTAATAGTTAATAGTGCAGGTAAGGCTTATTAAGGTAAAGAAATATTATTAATAGCTAGTAAGCTAAGTTCTATCTAATGCTAAATAAATATATATATACTAGGAGGAGTTATAGCTAGAGTAAGTAGTAAGAAGGTAATTCCTAAGAATTACTAGTAGTTACTTAGGATCACTAATATTTATTTAGAATTACTAGTAATTATCTGGAGTCACTAGTAACTAGGGCTTAGCAGTCACCTGTAAGTTCCTGGGTACGTAGCGATCGTAAGTAATTAGAAGAAAAATGTAAGGTGTACGTAATATAAGCGCTTTTTCTATTTAGGTCATAATATAATCTCCTTCCCTTTATTAGTCTTATCCTTAAGACCTACATATCTATTTTTCTTTTCCTATTACCTTTAGTAAGGCTAACTTAAACTTATATTTCCTTTTCTTAATTACTAATATAATATCTTCCGTAAAGACCCAGTGTTATCTTGCCTACGCAAAACTTATTGCCTTTACTAGATATAAAATCATACCCTATTCTCTATATATTAAAAACCACACTAAGTATATAATAAAGGATAGTTAGAAGAACTATTTTAAGTGCACTTATTAAGGTTATTCTTATAATGGCAAGGGTATAATATTATTAGAAGGTTTATTTTATTCTTCTATTTATAAGGTATTTTATATTAATCCTTCCTAGTAAATCGTTTAGTTTAAGAAAAGAATCGTATTAAGGCTAATAAAGAGGCTACTAAGGAAAAGCTTATTTAATTATAGCGTTAGCTAAATAAGCGTCTTTTAAAATTAATACGTCTTTATCGTTAGAAGCGTTTAGTTCATTCTAAAGGGTTAAAAGCCCTTAAGCATGATTCTAAGGCGATAGATAATAGTAAGAAGGTAAAGAATTTAGTTACGCCTTCTAATTCCATCGCTATAGTAGAGTTAATTAAAGCTAGTGCAGTAGACCTTATTAACTAGTCTGCTGTCCTAGACCTTTCTTTAGTCTTTAGTAGAAGTTCCTTAGGAGTTATTAGGCACTAATAAGGTATTTTAGTAGTTCCTATATATTTTTACTTTCTAGGTAGTTCTTCTATTTTACTAGATATTCTTATTTACTATTTTCTATTTAAGTTTCTCTAATTGCCTCTACTTCATAAAGTTCTAGTCTATCAATTTCTTCTAGTTCATTACCGATCTTAATGTAAATTATATTAGCTGCTAATTTAAGTAGTGCTATGTAAAAGACTTTATAAAGCCTGACCTTTATAGGTAGGTCTAGCTCATAGTTATTTTTCAAGATCTTCCTAACTATCTTATAAGGTCCGATATATTTAAAATCTAGCTTATAGCTTGGTTATTTTATAGTAATATTCTTTATAAATAGGTATACTATATCTTCCTCCTTAAAAGTTAGTCCTTTTAACCTTTTAAAATTATAGTACCATTATATCTGTTTATTAATAAATTCTAATTCTATCTAGAGTTTATTATATATATTTTTTAGGTCCTTGCTCTTAATTATGGCTACAGGGTTAACAATTTTGGTTTCTCGTGCGTTATAGTACGCTTTTAGTATATAACTAAAGTTAGTATCTAAGGGTATAAGTCTAGTACTTTTATTATAAGCAGTATTATAGGCTAACTAGGCATATAGTAGTTTCTCTACCCAGTTATCCTGTTCATAGTTAATATAACACTATAGGTATTATTTTACTACTTAGTTTATCCGTTCCATCTATCCATCTGCTTAAGGTCTAAATACTATCGTAAGTCTGTGTTTAACTCCTATATAGGCCATTAGTGCTTACTAAAACTTACTAGCAAATATAGTGCCTCTGTCTGTAAGGATTTCCCTAGGTAATCCTCGTTCTTGTACTATTTTATTATAAAAGATATAAGCTATCTTTTCAGTATCCGTGTTTTCTTTATAGGGTATATAGATTAAAAACTTCATAAGTCTCTTAATAATAACTATAATACTATTATAAAAGATTCCAGTTAGGGGTTCTTCTAATTACGGTAATTTAGTAATAAAATCTATTGTAATTAAGCTCTATAGTGCTTCTATAACTTTAAGAGGTTATAGTTCTCTATAAGGCTTATATCTTCGTGCTTTTATCCTAGCATAGATATTACATTATTTAATAACTTTTTCTACTATTAGTCGCTTAACCTAGTATTTGTATTATAAAAGTCTCTTTAGGGTCTTAGTAACTCCTTAGTATCTGTATACTGGGTATCCGTAAAATTCCTATATAAATTCTTCCGGTTTACCTAGGATTTCTTTAGTAATTAACTATATCCATCCTAGTATCTACATCTATTAAGTAAATCTATATTCTCCCTTCTTATTCTTCTCTAGTACCTACTCTTTTACTTTCATATTGTTAGTATTATAGTCTGGTTTATAACTAATTACATCTGCTCTACCGTTTTCTAATCCCTTATAATAAATAATCACAAAGTTAAACTTACATAGGTATTCTGCATAGTGTAGTTATTGTCAGTTAAGTTTATATATTATAGCGAAGTATAATATATTCTAATAGTTAGTATAGACCTTAACCTAATATTTACTTCCTATAAGGTAGTATCTAAATTCCTTAAAATAGTTAATAATTGCTAAGAATTCTTTATTATAGATTAAGTAGTTAAGCTCTGCTCTGTGCAGTTTATATAAATAAAATGCAATGGGGTACAATTTTCCTATATTGTCTTATTAACTAATTTATCCTCCTAAAGCAAAGTCCAATAAGTCTATCTTTAGTTTAATTTCCTTATCTAGGTCAAAGATAGCTAGAACTAATCTGCTAATAATAGCCTCTTTAAGTTATTTAAAGGCTATCTAAGCCTTATTATTCTATTTAGAGGTTCTATCCTTTTTAATAAGTTCTATTAGAGGATTTATAATCTTACTAAAGTCCTTAATAAATTGTTAGTAGTAATTAGCAAAGCCTAAGAAAGCTTGTATTTCCTTAATGTTATTAGGTGTTTTCTACTCTGCTACTGCAGAAATTTTCTTTTCTTTTATACTAATTTTTCTAGGCATGATAGTATATCCTAAGAAGTTTACCTTTATAATATAAAAGTAACTTTTCTCTAGTTTAACCAGTAATTTAGTATCTTATAATATTTTTAAAACCTTATAGATATATTCCTTATATTCTTCTTTATTATCTAAGAAGATTAGGATATTATCTAGGTAATAGACTATAAAGACATTAAGGTACTGTTAAAGTATACTGTTAATTATTTGCTAAAATATTACAGGTATATTAGTAAGACTGAAGGGCATTACCATATATTCAAAAAGTCTAAATCTAGTTCTAAAAGCTATTTTCTATTTATCTCCTTCCTTAATATAGATTAAATTATATATACCTTTAAGGTTTAGAGCAGTAAAGATCTTTTTACCTTATAATCAATCCTTAAGTTCTGTAATAAGTAGAAGTAGGGTTTAATCCTTAATAGTATATACATTAATTAGTTAGTAATTAATAATAGGTCTATCCTTTCTATTCTTCTTTAGTACAAAGAATATTAATAATACTAATAATAAGCTAAATTCCCTAATATAGCCCTTATTTAGCATCTCCTTAATATACTCCTTCTAAACTTATAGCTCCTTTTAATTTAGTAAGTATAGCTTCTAAAATAGCAAGTTATTATCTATTAAGTTAATTTCATAGTCCTATTTACTATATTTAGGAACTCCTATATCTAGTTCTTCTGCAAATAGCTTATTATATACTTAGTATTCTTTTAGTATATTTATTAGTCTATCCTAGCTAGGTATTAATTCTAATTCCTTTTATAAATCTTACTATTAAAGAATACCTAGGATCTATTTCTTACTTTATATACCTTTCTTATACTTATATTATATTCCTTTTTAAAGTAGTAAATACTTTATTTTACACATACCCATGCCTTCTCTAATAGTTAGGGTTTAAGATCTCTTATTATTCCTTATAATTATCTTTTTATTATTATTAGGGTTACTAGGAAAAGTAACCTGGCCATTCCTCTAATTAATAGATAGGTTTTCCTGTTTAAGCTATATTATACCTAGGAAGATATCTATATCCTGTCCTAGAGGTATAATATTAAAATTTACTTTTTATTTCCTTCCTTAGATAAAGATCTTAAGGTAATTAGTTTCTTAATCTATAATACTATTATTATAATTAAAGAATTATCCTTTTGTATTAACTAGTAGGTAAGGTAATAATTTCCTCTTTTATAGTATTCTAAGCTCTATAACTATTTTTAAGTTAATAAAGTTTTATTATACTCTACTATTAACCTAAGCATCTAGCTATCTTCCTTTAATTTAAATAGGTAGTACTAGGTAAATTAGTATACTTATTATTTATATTACTTCTAGAGCATTTATATCTTGTAATAGACTTTACTCTTTGCATATCTATTGCTCTATTATAAATAGTATCTATCTTTTCCTAAGGCATTATAGTAGACCTTTTTGCAGTTACTATTATAGTATCCTTCGCTATTAGTATAGTTATTAATAAATTCTTTATTAAATAATTATTACTAGTATTATTCTTCTAGTTTACTACTAATACCCTTATCTAGGGCTATCTATCTATATAGTATATCTTTATTATTTAAGTATAGGCTATCTGCCTCCTATTAATATTATAATTTATTAGTATCTTTTAAGCTAGTATTATTATCTAATACTATTTTCTTAAGTATATATCTTCCTTAAGTTATCTTATTAAACTCTCTTTTTACTTCTTTAATTATTTATTAGCTTTATTTAATTCCATCTAGGAGGTCTTTAGTCTTATAGATCTATTAGTAGTATGCCATGCTAAATCGTAGTTCTAATACTCCGAGTTTATTATGCCATATAAAAGGTAGGTATCCTTCCATTTCTTTCCTTTTATAGGGTTTATTATTAGGTATGCCAGGTATTGTAATAGGGAAATAATTATTATTAAGCTTTTCTTGCTTATATATATTATACTAGTGGCTTTTATATAAGACCTATAATATATCTTAGTATTATTTATATATAGAAAGTATTTATATATTGTCTTATAGGTTAAATTCTTTCTTTTTATATTGTAGGTTCATAGTATCGTTAGTGTAATAGGCTTTAACTAGTACTATACTAATTATATTAGTATTTATATATTCTCTGGCCCCTTATATATAAAAGTCTTTATAATCTAGGTATATTCTAGTTCTATATTTATCATAAAGTAGTTCATATTCTTATTTCTATTTTTATTTAATCTCTTTATCTTTATAGTAAAGGTATTATACTATTTGCCTAGCTACGCCTCCCCTATATCCCATGCTTCTGTTATTCTTATAGCGTTATATGCAGATTCAGTCTCTGGCTTCGCGCTCTATTCTCTATACTTCTTTTATATCCTAAAGCATAGTTCTAACTAAAATATTGTCAATAGTTCATAAGGCTTGCTTTTACTTATCCTAGTTAGGGGTAGCTAGGCTTCCTTATCTTATTATTCCTAAGGTTTATGGTTCTCTAAGTCTTCTTTATCTTTTAAACTCTATAAGCTCCTTATCTCTAGCTTCCTGTCTTTATCTCTGCTATTATAGGCAGAAACGTTCTTGCTTCTCAGGGTCCTTTATATACTTATAGTAATTTTTATTTTATTTCTTATTTCTTTATTACTTCTTTTATTTTAGTTCTTCTAGGGTAAGGAGTTCTCCCTCTTTTTCCTTAGTATTTAAGTTTTTATCTTTCTTTCGTCTTGCAGTATAGGGTTCTAGTTCGATCTAGTTAATTCTAATTCCTTTGTTATTTAGTATATTATACCTGCTTTAGGTTATTCCTAGAGTTTAAGTTCTTACTGCCATTTATAGTTTATACTGCTAGGTTAGTCCTAGAGTTTACCTACCTTAGTTAGGATCTTGTAGTTTGTATAGTTCCAGGCATTATCATGCTATATATCTATACTAGTTATAATTATAATACTTATATTTAGACATATCTTGTGGTTTATATTCGCGGTTATCTAGCTAGGTAGCTCCTAGCGTTATAGGGCCTGATTAGGTTCTGTATAAGGTATTATTACAGTAATTACCTTATTATTATCCTTAGTTTTAAGAGTTACCCTAGTAATTATTATTATATTATTAATTAAAGTAATATAGGTTAAAGTTATTTTTATATTTATAGTTAGCTTTCTCTTATCTGTATTCATACTATTGCTTATTAATCTTAATTACTATAGTAATATAAGTTATTAGGTTATTAGGTCTATCTGTAAGATACAGTTTGTCCTTAACTTCTTCTTTAATACTTTAGTAGTAAATTTCCATAAGGGCATTATTATCCTACTAGGTCTTAGCTACTAGCTAATAGAACTTAGCTAAGTGCATAGCACATGACTTCTACTATTTAAGTATAAGTAGTTTAGCTATAGCTTATTGTTCCTTATTAATTACTTTGAAATTATCCTTAAGTATTTATTTAAAGTTATCCTAGTCTATAAAAATATTCTAGGTATCTTAGTCTTAAAGGTCTTTTTTATTCTTAAGATAGTCTCTTATAATAGGTTTAAACTATTCCTTAGCACTTCCTTAAATCAGGGGTACAGTGAATAAAAGTTTCTTAGTAGTAGTATCTAGTTTATTAGGGAATAGGCGAAAGTATCCTTTTATTTAGGTAAGGAATAGGACTATATCTATTGCCTGCCCTCTAAAGGGTTCTGGCTTAGGTAGTTTCAGAGCTTTACTAAGGTCTTTTCCCTACTACTTACTACTACTGTTATTACTAGTTATAGCATTCTGCTAATTATTTATTTAGGCTTATAAGGTTCTAACCAAGTTATAAAGCTACTAAACCTTAGCTACTATCTTAGTATTATTAGGTAGAGTTCCAGTGTAAGGAAGTACTAGGCTAGTATTACTAGATATCTTAATAGTATAATATTACTTAGTTGTTTAATGCAGTACGTTCTAAACAAGAGCTATTAATATATAATAGTTAAGGGTTTTAAACAGGGAAACTAGTCTATACTAGGTTTATATTTACAGAATATATAAGGCATTATACTAAGTATATTAGTTTTAAGTTATATCTTTTAATAGTTAATAGTATAGGTAAGGCTTATTAAGATAAAGAAGTATTATTAATAGCTAGTAAGCTAAGTTCTATTTAATACTAAATAAATATATATATACTAGGGGGAGTTATAGCTAAAGTAAGTAGTAAGAAGGTGATTCCTAAGAATTACTAGTAGTTACTTAGGATCACCAATGTTTATCTAGAATTACTGGTAATTATTTGGAGTTACTAGTAACTGGGGCTTAGTAGTTACCCGTGAGTTCCTAGGTGTATGGTAATTATAAGTAATTAGAAGAAAAATATAGGGTGTACATAACGTAAGCGCTTTTTCCATTTGGGTTGTAATATATAAGCTATTTTCTTAGTATTTATATTTTCTTTATAGAGTATATAAATTAAAAACTTTATAAGTCTTTTAATAATAATTATAATATTATTATAAAAGATTTTAATTAAGGGTTTTTTTAATTATAGTAATTTAGTAATAAAGTTTATTATAATTAAGCTTTATAGTACTTTTATAACTTTAAGAAGTTATAGTTCTTTATAAGGCTTATATTTTTATACTTTTATTCTAGTATAAATATTATATTACTTAATAACTTTTTTTATTATTAGTTATTTAACTTAGTATCTATACTATAGAAGTTTTTTTAAAGTCTTTATAACTTTTTAGTATTTATATACTAGGTATTTATAGAATTTCTATATAAATTCTTTAGGTTTACCTAGAATTTCCTTAGTAATTACTAACTATATTTATCTTAGTATCTATATTTATTAAGTAAATTTATATTTTCTTTTTTTATTCTTTTTTAGTACTTATTCTTTTATTCTTATAGTACTAGTATTATAGTCTAGTTTATAACTAATTATATTTACTTTACTATTTTCTAATCCTTTATAATAAATAATTATAAAGTTAAACTTATATAGGTATTCTATATAATATAGTTATTATTAGTTAAGTTTATATATTATAGTAAAATATAATATATTTTAGTAATTAATATAAACCTTAACCTAATATTTACTTTCTATAAGGTAGTATCTAAACTCCTTAAAATAGTTAATAATTACTAAGAATTCCTTATTATAAATTAGGTAGTTAAGCTCTGCTCTGTATAGCTTATATAAATAGAATACAATAAGGTATAATTTTCCTATATTATTTTATTAACTAATTTACCTTCCTAGGGTAAAGTCTAATAAGTCTATCTTTAGTTTAATTTCCTTATTTAGGTTAAAGATAGCTAGTACTGGTCTGCTAATAATAGCTTCTTTAAGTTATTTAAAGGCTATCTAAGCCTTATTATTCTATTTAAAGGACCTATCCTTTTTAGTAAGTTTTATTAAGGGATTTATAATCTTACTAAAGTCCTTAATAAATTATTAGTAATAATTAGTAAAGCCTAAGTATTATAACTTAAATAAAAAAAGCGCTTATATTACGTACACCTTATATTTTTCTTTTAATTACTTACAATTACTACATACCCAGGAACTTATAGGTAACTACTAAGCCCTAATTACTAGTAACTCTAGATAATTACCTGTAATTCTAAATAAATATTAGTAATTCTAAATAATTATAAGTAATTCTTAGGAATTACCTTTTTACTATTTACTTTAGCTATAACTCCCCTTAATATATATATATTTATTTAGTATTAAATAGAACTTAGCTTACTAGTTATTAATAATACTTCTTTACTTTAATAAGCTTTATATATACTATTAACTATTAAAAGATATAACTCTAAATTAATATACTTAGTATAATGCCCTATACATTTTATAAATATAAACCTAATATAGACTAGTTTTCCTATTTAAAACCTATAACTATTATATATTAATAGCTTTTATTTAAAATATACTATATTAAATAACTAAGTAATATTATACTATTAAGATATCTAGTAATACTAGCCTAGTATTCCCTTATATTAAAACCTTACTTAGTAATACTAAAATAGTAGCTAAAGTTTAGTGGCTTTATAACCTAGTTAAAACCTTATAAGCTTAGATAAATAACTAGTAAAATACTATAACTAATAATAATAGTAGTAATAAGTAATAAAAAAGGGACCTTAATAAAGCTTTAAAGCTACCTAAGCTAGAACCCTTTAAAGGGCAGGCAATAAATATAATTCTATTTTTTACCTAAATAAAAGGATACTTTTACCTATTTCCTAATAAACTAAATATTACTATTAAGAAACTCTTATTTACTATACCTTTAATTTAAGGAAATACTAAGGAATAGTTTAAACCTATTATAAAGGACTACCTTAAAAATAAAAAAAACCTTTAAAATTAAAATACCTAAAATATCTTTATAAACTAAGATAACTTTAAATAAGTACTTAAAGATAATTTTAAAGTAATTAATAAGAAATAATAAGCTATAGCTAAATTACTTATATTTAAATAGTAAAAGTTATATATTATATACTTAGCTAAGTTTTATTAGTTAGTAGCTAAAACCTAGTAAGATAATAATACTTTTATAGAAATTTATTACTAAAGTATTAAAGAAAAGGTTAAGAATAAACTATACCTAGTAAATAGACTTAATAATTTAATAACTTATATTACTATAGTAATTAAGATTAATAAATAATAGTATAAATATAGATAAGAAAAAGCTAACTATAAATATAAAAATAACTTTAATTTATATTACTTTAATTAGTAATATAATAATAATTACTAAGGTAACTTTTAAAACTAAAGATAATAATAAGGTAATTACTATAATAATACTTTATATAAAACCTAATTAAGCTTTATAATACTAGGAGCTACCTAGCTAGATAACTATAAATATAAACTATAAAATATATCTAAATATAAGTATTATAATTATAACTAATATAAATATATAGTATAATAATACCTAGAACTATATAAGCTATAAAATCCTAACTAAGGTAAATAAACTCTAGGACTAATTTAGTAATATAAACTATAAATAGCAGTAAAAACCTAGACTTTAGGAATAGCTTAAAGTAAATATAATATACTAAATACTAAAGGAATTAAAATTAACTAAATTAAACTAAAACCCTATACTATAAAATAAAATAAAAAATAAAAACTTAAATATTAAGAAAAAAAAAAAAAACTTCTTACCTTAAAAAAACTAAAATAAAAAAAGTAATAAAAAAATAAGAAATAAAATAAAAATTACTATAAGTATATAAAGAACCTTAAAAAATAAAAGTACTTTTACTTATAATAGTAAAGATAGAGATAAAAAGCTAAAGATAAGGAGCTTACTAAGTTTAAAAGATAAAAAGAACTTAGAAAACTATAAACCTTAAAAATAATAAGATAAAAAAGCTTAGTTACCTTTAATTAAGATAAGTAAAAATAAGCTTTATAAACTATTAATAATATTCTAGTTAGAACTATACTTTAAAATATAAAAAAAGTATAAAAAATAAAGTATAAAGCTAAAAACTAAATTTATATATAATACTATAAAAGTAATAAAAGTATAGGATATAGAAAAGGTATAGCTAGGTAAATAGTATAATACCTTTACTATAAAAATAAAAAGATTAAATAAAAATAAAAATAAAAGTATAAATTACTTTATAATAAATATAAAACTAGAATATACTTAAATTATAAAGATTTCTATATATAAAAGGCTAAAGAATATATAAATACTAATATAATTAATATAGTATTAGTTAAAATTTATTATATTAATAATACTATAAACTTATAATAAAAGGAAAAAGAGTTTAACTTATAAAATAATATATAAATACTTTCTATATATAAATAATACTAAAATATATTATAAGTCTTATATAAAAACTACTAATATAATATATATAAGTAAAAGAAGCTTAATAATAATTATTTCCTTATTATAATACCTAGTATACCTAATAATAAACCCTATAAAAAAAAAGAAATAAAAAAAATACTTACTTTTTATATAGTATAATATACTTAAAGTATTAAAGCTATAATTTAATATAGTATATTACTAATAAATTTATAAAACTAAAAATCTTTTAAATAAAATTAAATAGTTATAATAAATAATAAAAAATATAAAAAAAAAGTTTAATAAAATAACTTAAAAAAGATATATACTTAAAAAAATAGTATTAAATAATAATACTAGCTTAAAAGATATTAATAAACTATAATATTAATAGAAAATAAATAGCCTATACCTAGATAATAAAAATATACTATATAAATAAATAGTCCTAGATAAGAGAATTAGTAATAAACTAGAAAAATAATACTAGTAATAATTATTTAATAAAGAATTTATTAATAACTATACTAATAGTAAAGAATACTATAATAGTAACTATAAAAAGGTTTACTATAATACTTTAAAAAAAGATAAATACTATTTATAATAAAGTAATAAATATATAAAAAGTAAAGTTTACTATAAGATATAAATACTTTAAAAGTAATATAAATAATAAGTATATTAATTTACTTAGTACTACCTATTTAGATTAAGGGAAAATAGCTAAATACTTAAGTTAATAGTAAAGTATAATAAAACTTTATTAACTTAAAAATAGTTATAAAGCTTAAAATACTATAAAAAAAGAAATTATTACTTTACTTATTAGTTAATATAAAAGGATAATTCTTTAATTATAATAATAGTATTATAAGTTAAAAGACTAATTACTTTAAGATCTTTATTAAAAAAAGAAAATAAAAAGTAAATTTTAATATTATACCTTTAGGATAGGATATAGATATTTTCCTAGGTATAATATAGCTTAAATAAAAAAACCTATTTATTAATTAAAAGAATAGCTAGGTTATTTTCTCTAGTAATTCTAATAATAATAAAAAAATAATTATAAGGAATAATAAGAGATCTTAAATCTTAATTACTAAAGAAGGTATAGGTATATATAAAATAAAGTATTTATTACCTTAAAGAGGAATATAATATAAGTATAAAAAAGGTATATAAAGTAAAAAATAAATCCTAGGTATTTTTTAGTAATAAAACTTATAAAAAGAACTAGAACTAATACCTAGCTAAAATAAACTAATAAATATATTAAAAAAATACTAAGTATATAATAAGCTATTTATAAAAAAACTAAATATAAAAGTCTTTAAATATAGTAAATAAAACTATAAAATTAACTTAATAAATAATAACTTACTATTTTAAAAGCTATATTTACTAAATTAAAAAAAGCTATAAGTTTAAAAGAAATATATTATGAAAATACTAAGTAAGGGCTATATTAGGAAATCTAGCTTATTATTAGTATTATTAATATTCTTTATATTAAAAAAGAATAAAATAAATAAACTTATTATTAATTACTAACTAATTAATATATATACTATTAAAGATTAAACCTTACTTTTACTTATTATAAAACTTAAAGATTAATTATAAAGTAAAAAGATCTTTACTACTTTAAACCTTAAAGGTATATATAATTTAATCTATATTAAGGAAAGAGATAAATAAAAAATAGCTTTTAAAACTAGATTTAGGCTTTTTAAATATATAATAATACTATTTAATCTTATTAATATACCTATAATATTTTAATAAATAATTAATAATATACTTTAATAGTACCTTAATATCTTTATAGTTTATTACCTAAATAATATCTTAATTTTCTTAAATAATAAAGAAGAATATAAGGAATATATCTATAAAGTTTTAAAAATATTATAAGATACTAAATTACTAGTTAAACTAAAGAAAAGTTACTTTTATATTATAAAGGTAAACTTTTTAAGATATACTATTATATTTAAAGAAATTAGTATAAAAAAAAAGAAAATCTTTATAGTAGTAAAATAAAAAATACCTAATAATATTAAGGAAATGTAAGCTTTCTTAGTATAATAATTATAGGTTTTAAATAGGAAAACTAGTCTATACTAGGTTTATGTTTATAAAATGTATAGAGTATTATACTAAGTATATTAATTTAAGGTTACGTTTCTTAATAGTTAATAGTATATATAAAGCTTATTAAGGTAATGAAGTATTATTAATAGCTAGTAAGCTAAGTTTTATTTAATACTAAATAAATATATATATATTAGGGAAAGTTATAGCTAAAGTAAATAGTAAAAAGGTAATTCTTAAGAATTACTAGTAATTATTTAAAATTACTAATATTTATCTAAAATTATAAGTAATTATCTAGAGTTATTAGTAATTAGGGCTTGGCAATTACCTATAAGTTCCTAGGTATATAGTAATTATAAGTAATTAGAAGAAAAATATAAAGTATATATAATATAAGCACTTCTTTTATTTAGGTTATAATATAATCTCCCTCTTTTTATTAGTCTTATCCTTAAGACTTATATATCTATTTTTTTTTTCTTATTACCCTTAATAAGCCTAACTTAGACTTATATTCTTTTCTTTTAATTTACTAATATAATATCTTTTATAGAGACCTAGCGTTATCTTACCTATATAAAACTTATTACTTTTACTAAATATAAAATTATACTCTATTCTTTATATATTAAAAACTATACTAAGTATATAATAAAGGATAGTTAGAAAAACTGCTTTAAGTATACTTATTAAGGTTATTTTTATAATAGTAAGGGTATAATATTATTAAAAGGTTTATTTTATTTTTTTATTTATAAAGTATTTTATATTAATCCTTTTTAGTAAATTATTTAGTTTAAAAAAAGAATTATATTAAGGCTAATAAAAAGGCTACTAAAGAGAAGCTTATTTAATTATAATATTAATTAAATAAGTATCTTTTAAAATTAATATATCTTTATTATTAAAAGTATTTAGTTTAGTCTAAAGGGTTAAAAGCCTTTAAGTATAATTTTAAGGCAATAGATAGTAGTAAGAAAGTAAAGAATTTAATTATATTTTTTAATTTTACTGCTATAGTAAAGTTAATTAAAGCTAGTATAGTAAACTTTATTAGCTAGTCTGCTACTTTAAACCTTTTTTTAATTTTTAGTAAAAGTTCCTTAGGAGTTATTAGGTACTAATAAGGTATTTTAGTAATTCCTATATATTTTTACTTTTTAAGTAGTTTCTTTATTTTACTAAATATTTTTATTTACTATTTTTTACCTATATTTCTCTAATTACCTTTACTTTATAGAGTTCTAGTCTATTAATCTCTTTTAGTTTATTACTAATCTTAATATAAATTATATTAGCTACTAATTTAAGTAATACTATGTAAAAGACTTTATAAAGTCTAACCTTTATAGGTAAGTTTAGCTTATAGTTATTCTTTAAGATCTTCCTAACTATTTTATAAGGTCTAATATATTTAAAATCTAGCTTATAGCTTAGTTATTTTATAGTAATATTTTTTATAGATAGATATACTATATCTTTTTCCTTAAAGGTTAGTCCTTTTAACCTTTTAGAATTATAATACTATTATATCTATTTATTAATAAATTCTAATTCTATCTAAAGTTTATTATATATATTTTTTAAGTCCTTACTTTTAATTATAGCTATAGGGTTAATAATTTTAGTTTCTTATATATTATAGTATATTTTTAGTATATAGCTAAAGTTAATATTTAAGGGTATAAGTCTAGTACTTTTATTATAAATAGTATTATAGGCTAGCTAGGCATATAGTAGTTTCTTTACCTAGTTATCCTATTTATAGTTAATATAATACTATAGGTATTATTTTACTACTTAGTTTATCTATTTTATCTATCTATTTACTTAAAGTTTAAATACTATTATAAGTCTATATTTAACTCCTATATAGGCTATTAGTACTTACTAAAACTTACTAGTAAATATAATGCCTTTATTTATAAGGATTTCCCTAGGTAATCCTTATTCTTATACTATTTTATTATAAAAGATATAAGCTATCTTCTTAATATTTATATTTTCTTTATAGGGTATATAGATTAAAAACTTTATAAGTTTTTTAATAATAACTATAATACTATTATAGAAAATTCTAATTAAAGGTTTTTTTAACTATAGTAATTTAATAATAAAGTCTATTATAATTAAGCTTTATAGTACTTCTATAACTTTAAGAGGTTATAGTTTTCTATAAGGCTTATATCTTTATATTTTTATCTTAATATAAATATTATATTATTTAATAACTTTTTCTACTATTAGTTATTTAACCTAGTATCTATATTATAAAAGTCTTTTTAAAGTCTTTATAACTCCTTAGTATCTATATACTAAGTATCTATAAAATTCCTATATAAATTCTTTAAGTTTACCTAGGATTTCCTTAGTAATTACTAACTATATCTATCCTAGTATTTATATTTATTAAATAAATTTATATTTTCCCTTTTTATTCTTTTTTAGTATCTGTTTTCTTACTCTTATAGTACTAGTATTATAATCTAGTCTATAACTAATTATATTTACTTTACTATTTTTTAATCCTTTACAGTAAATAATTATAAAGTTAAACTTATATAGGTATTTTACGTAGTATAGTTATTATTAGTTAAGTTTATATATTATAATAAAATATAATATATTCTGGTAGTTAGTATAGACCTTAACCTAATATTTACTTCCTATAAGGTAGTATCTAAACTCCTTAAAATAGTTAATAATTGCTAAGAATTCCTTATTATAGATTAGGTAGTTAAGCTTTGCTTTATATAGCTTATATAAATAGAATACAATAGGGTATAATTTTCCTATATTATCTTATTAATTAATTTGCCTTTTTAGGGCAAAGTTTAATAAGTCTATCTCTAGTTTGATTTTCTTATCTAGGTTAAAGATAGCTAGTACTAGTCTACTAATAATAGCTTCTTTAAGTTATTTAAAGGCTATTTAAGCCTTATTATTCTATTTAAAAAATCTATCTTTCTTAGTAAGTTTTATTAAAGGATTTATAATCTTACTAAAGTCCTTAATAAATTATTAGTAATAATTAGCAAAGCCTAAAAAAGCTTATATTTCCTTAATATTATTAAGTATCTTTTATTTTACTACTATAAAGATTTTCTTTTTTTTTATATTAATTTCTCTAGGTATAATAGTATATCTTAAGAAGTTTACCTTTATAATATAAAAGTAACTTTTCTTTAGTTTAACTAGTAATTTAGTATTTTATAATATTTTTAAAACCTTATAGATATATTCCTTATATTTTTCTTTATTATTTAAGAAGATTAAGATATTATCTAGGTAATAGACTATAAAGATATTAAGGTACTATTAAAGTATACTATTAATTATTTGCTAAAACGTTATAGGTATATTAGTAAGACTAAATAGTATTACTATATATTTAAAAAGCCTAAATCTAGTTTTAAAAGCTATTTTTTATTTATTTCCTTTTTTAATATAAATTAAATTATATATACCTTTAAGATCTAGAGTAGTAAAGATCTTTTTACCTTATAATTAATCCTTAAGTTTTATAATAAGTAAAAGTAAGGTTTAATCTTTAATAGTATATATATTAACTAGTTAGTAATTAATAATAAGTCTATCTTTTTTATTTTTTTTAATATAAAGAATATTAATAATACTAATAATAAGCTAGATTTCCTAATATAGCTTTTACTTAGTATTTCCTTAATATATTCCTTTTAAACTTATAGCTTTTTTTAATTTAATAAATATAGCTTCTAAAATAGTAAGTTATTATTTATTAAGTTAATTTTATAGTTTTATTTACTATATTTAAGGATTTCTATATTTAGTTTTTTTATAAATAATTTATTATATACTTAGTATTCTTTTAGTATATTTATTAGTTTATCCTAGCTAGATATTAGTTTTAGTTCTTTTTATAAATCTTACTATTAAAAAATACCTAGGATCTGTTTTTTACTTTATATACCCTTTTTATATTTATATTATATTTCTCTTTAAGGTAGTAAATACTTTGTTTTATATATACTTATACCTTTTTTAATAGTTAGGGTTTAAGATCTTTTATTATTTCTTATAATTATTTTTTTATTATTATTAGAGTTACTAAGGAAAGTAATCTAGCTATTTTTTTAATTAATAGATAGGTTTTCTTATTTAAGCTATATTATACCTAGGAAAATATTTATATCCTATTCTAAAGGTATAATATTAAAATTTACTTTTTATTTCCTTTTTTTAATAAAGATCTTAAGGTAATTAGTCTTTTAATTTATAATACTATTATTATAGTTAAAGAATTATCTTTTTATATTAATTAGTAAGTAAGGTAATGATTTTTTCTTTTATAGTATTCTAAGCTTTATAACTATTTTTAAGTTAATAAAGTTTTATTATACTTTACTATTAACCTAAATATCTAGCTATCTTTTTTTAATTTAAATAGGTAGTACTAGGTAAATTAGTATACTTATTATTTATATTACTCTTAAAGTATTTATATCTTATAGTAAACTCTGCTTTTTATATATTTATTACTTTATTATAAATAGTATTTATCTTTTCTTAAGGTATTATAGTAAACCTTTTTATAGTTATTATTATAGTATTCTTTATTATTAATATAATTATTAATAAATTCTTTATTAAATAATTATTACTAGTATTATTTTTCTAGTTTACTGCTAATACCTTTATTTAAGGCTATTTATCTATATAATATATCTTTATTATCTAGGTATAGGCTATCTATTTTTTATTAATATTATAGTTTATTAGTATTTCTTAAGCTAGTATTATTATTTAATATTATCTTTTTAAGTATATACTTTCTTTAAGTTATTTTATTAAACTTTTTTATTTTATTTTCTATTATTTATTATAATTATTTAATTTTATTTAAAAGATTCTTAGTCTTATAGATCTATTAATAGTATATTATATTAAATTATAGCTTTAATACTTTAAGTATATTATACTATATAAAAAGTAAGTATTTTTTTATTTCTTTTTTTTTATAGGGTTTATTATTAGGTATACTAGGTATTATAATAAGGAAATAATTATTATTAAGCTTCTTTTACTTATATATATTATATTAGTAGTTTTTATATAAGACCTATAATATATTTTAGTATTATTTATATATAAAAAGTATTTATATATTATCTTATAAATTAAATTCTTTTTCTTTTTATTATAAGTTTATAGTATTATTAGTATAATAAGCTTTAACTAATACTATATTAATTATATTAGTATTTATATATTCTTTAGCCTTTTATATATAGAAATCTTTTTTAATTTAAGTATATTCTAGTTTTATATTTATTATAAAGTAGTTTATACTTTTATTTTTATTTTTATTTAATCTTTTTATTTTTATAGTAAAGGTATTATATTATTTACCTAGCTATACTTTCTTTATATTTTATACTTTTATTACTTTTATAGTATTATATATAGATTTAGTCTTTAGCTTTATATTTTATTTTTTATACTTCTTTTATATTTTAAAGTATAGTTCTAACTAGGATATTATTAATAGTTTATAAGGCTTATTTTTACTTATTTTAGTTAGGAGTAGCTAAGCTTTTTTATCTTATTATTCCTAAGGTTTATAGTTCTTTAAGTTCTTTTTATTTTTTAAACTTAGTAAGCTTTTTATTTTTAGCTTTTTATTTCTATTTTTACTATTATAAATAAAAGTATTCTTGCTTTTTAAGGTCCTTTATATACTTATAGTAGTTTTTATTTTATTTTTTGTTTTTTTATTGCTTTTTTTATTTTAGTTTTTTTAAAGTAAAGAGTTTTTTTTTTTTTTTTTTAGTATTTAAGCTTTTATTTTTCTTTTATTTTATAAATAGGGTTTTAGTTTAATTTAATTAATTTTTATTTTATTAATATTTAGTATATTATACCTACTTTAAGTTATTTCTAAAGTTTAAGTTTTTACTACTATTTATAGTTTAGGCTATTAAGTTAGTTTTAGAGTTTACTTACTTTAATTAGGATTTTATAGTTTATATAGTTCTAGGCACTATTATACTATATATTTATACTAATTATAATTATAATACTTATATTTAAATATATTTTATGGTTTATATTTACAGTTATCTAGCTAGGTAGCTTCTAGTATTATAAGGCCTAATTAAGTTCTATATAAGGAATTATTATAGTAATTACCTTATTACTATTCTTAGTTTTAAGAATTACCTTAGTAATTATTATTATATTACTAATTAAGGTAATATAAATTAAAATTATTTTTATATTTATAGTTAGCTTTCTCTTATCTATATTTATACTATTATTTATTAATCTTAATTACTATAGTAATATAAGTTATTAAGTTATTAAGTCTATCTATAAGGTATAGTTTATCCTTAACTTTTTCTTTAATACTTTAGTAATAGATTTTTATAAAGGTATTATTATTTTACTAGGTTTTAGCTACTAGTTAATAGAACTTAGCTAAGTATATAGTATATAACTTTTACTATTTAAATATAAGTAATTTAGCTATAGCTTATTATTTCTTATTAGCTACTTTAAAATTATCTTTAAGTACTTATTTAAAGTTATTTTAATTTATAAAGATATTTTAAGTATCTTAGTCTTAGAGGTTTTTTTTATTTTTAAAGTAATTCTTTATAATAAGTTTAAATTATTCCTTAGTACTTCTTTAAATTAAAAGTATAGTAAATAAAAGTTTCTTAATAGTAATATTTAGTTTATTAAGAAATAAGTAAAAGTATCCTTTTATTTAAGTAAAAAATAGAATTATATTTATTACCTGCCCTTTAAAAGGTTTTAATTTAAATAGCTTTAAAGCTTTATTAAGGTCTTTTTCTTATTACTTATTACTACTATTATTACTAATTATAGTATTTTACTAGTTATTTATTTAAGTTTATAAGGTTCTAACTAAGTTATAAAGCTATTAAACTTTAGCTACTATTTTAGTATTACTAAGTAGGGTTTTAGTATAAGAAGGTATTAGGCCAGTATTACTAAATATTTTAATAGTATAATATTACTTAGTTATTTAATATAATATATTCTAAATAAAAGCTATTAATATATAATAGTTAGGGGTTTTAATAGGAAAACTAGTTTATACTAAGTTTATATTTATAGAATATATAAAGTATTATACTAAGTATATTAATTTAAGGTTATATTTCTTAATAGTTAATAGTATAGGTAAGGCTTATTAAGGTAAAGAAGTATTATTAATAGCTAGTAAGCTAAGTTTTATTTAATACTAAAATAAATATATATATACTAAGGGAAATTATAGCTAAAATAAATAGTAAAAAGGTAATTCCTAAGAATTACTAGTAATTATTTAAAATTACTAATATTTATTTAGAATTATAGGTAATTATTTAGAGTTACTAGTAATTAGGGCTTGGCAGTTACCTATAAGTTCCTAGGTATATAGTAATTATAAGTAATTAAAAGAAAAATATAAGGTATATATAATATAAGTGCTTTTTTTATTTAAGTTATAATATATAAGCTTTATTATTTAGTTAATATTACTTTTTAATACTATAATATATATATTTTTTATTTCCTTTTTTTACTAGCTTTTTTAGTACCTTAACTTTATTATAAATAAATTTTATAATATAATAAGTACCTAGGTTATTAATAGCTATTTTAAATACTTTATAGCTAAAAAGAGCTAACTTAGTATAAACTATATTAAAAATATCTTAATATTTAAAGTAAGCTTTTATAATAAATTAAAGATTAGCTTTAATAAAGGCTTTATTTTTTAAGCTAATTTATATTATAATATACTATTAAGTAATATCTTTAAAAGTATTAAAGTTAATAGGGAAATTATAAATATAGTCTTAAGCCTTTAGGGTTATTAAGTTATTACTAATAATAATTTAATTTATTATAGTAATTAATATATTATTTATCAAGTTATATTATAGTAAGTATATAAAGATATAAACTTAAGGTTATATCCCTTTATATATTTCTTAGTCTTTTCCCTTATCTTAGGGCTTATAATAAAATTTATTAGTTATTATAAAAGCTTATAGGTAAAAGCTTATATTAAGAAAAAAAAATATATTGTGTCATTATTTATTATCTATATTTGCAGCCTAAAGCTTAACCTTATAGGCCGCAATTATCCCATAGTTATGAACATAATAAGCCAGCCTTAATACCAAACATAACCGCTATCCCCCTATGGGCTTAACAAATAAAACCTTCTCCATTCACAAAACGTATCAATGACAGTAAAACAAGGGGAAATAACAAAGAATGCATCTTTTCCAGTTGCAGTCGAGCCTTGCGGCTCCAAGCTTGACTTAGTCTATCTAAGGTTTCTAGAGTCCAGAGCCTCCCTAGTTAGTAAAGTATCATGGACCACGCTATGCACACCACAATCAATAGTATGAGCCACGGCGATTGACAGGATTGCCGTATGTATTAAAATAGTCGTCCTCTTGACTTGTAGACTCCAGTAAAGCAGTGGAATATCCAACGTAAGGATCAGCAGGATATCTAGAGCCAGGAGCAGTATCAAATCCAGAGTCAAAATTGTTGTTCTCCGAAGTGGTTTGTGCCCCAAAGCCCGGAGCTGGACTTTGTGCACTGTTATTAGTAAACGTATGATGATTCCAAGGCATGGAATCTTCCCTCTGACTCGCGTTCGGGGTTCCATAAACACCAGTATGGGGTAGGCCAGAGCTGTGACGGAAACCTTGGGTTCGGGATTGCAAAGGCTGAGAGGTAAATGCCTGGTCAGAAGATATATAGGCTGGGTTATTGTAGTTTGGTACGTGTGCTGTCTGCACCGTATTCAGCTGTCCTCGTAAAGGCACGGGGAGCCTGCTTCGGTAGTCCGGTCCAGTCCTGTAGATTCTATCCGCACACCGTCTAACAATCGACTGGACTTGTTCTTTCTCAACGCCTTGTATAGATCCAAGCTCATCCTGAAGTATTGATTCCACCTGCAGACGCGGAACACTGATCTCAGCATAGGGCGACAGTGGCGGTTCTTTGCCTGGATAGCACTTGACCCATATAATGAACCACTTTTCACTTTCACTTTTGCCTTTGCATGAGCCAAGCTCTGATTTCAACTCTTCGAATTCTTTAGATCTCATATAACCCGATTGTTCGATACTGACAGGCTGACATTTGACTTCCTGATTCAGGTGGACTTCGAGCCTAAACGCAGCACCCATGCCACGGAACAGACAGCGACACCTCGGACAATAGAGTATTATGTTCTCTGGTAGAGCCGTTTGGGACGCTAACGTCACTTCGACCAGCAGGTGCTGGCGCTTGATGTGTTGAATCACATCGGATAGGCGCGTTAATCGTAAGCCCCTACACTCGGGATATCGGTGGGGGTTGTCTTTGCAAAAGATGCACTCGAACGACACTATTGCCACCTTTCCATGGGGATAATCCGCATCACCTTCACCGTTCGGATGGCGGCGGCGACGCTTGTTAGCCCCGCGGCCGCTTTGAAGAGATGATTCGCCAGTGACTTGGCGGGGCTCACTGTTCCCCAGGTTCATCTTGGCGTCGACTTTTGGGGCAGTACATCTGGACTTGAGAATGGAGCTCTAGGGAATTAAATGACAGAAAAGACAATAGTTAAGACCATATTCTACAGGGAAAAGGTGAGATCAGCTCCTTATGCACTTAATCAGGAACCGCAAGCCTACTAATACAGGTGGTGGTGAATAACCTTAAGGCCTTGTTTGCACAAACAAAACATTGCCATTCATTCATTCATTCATTCTTTGGGCACAGATTTGTTTGAGTCAGGTACCAAGGCATTCCCTCACTTTGCTCATATTTCTTGACCATGCACGCAGCTGCAGGTTCCAACACAATTGCGAACGGGCAATTAAACGTTCTTCTGGTTGGAGATAATAGGATTGAATCCAAGGCCGTTACATATTGATTGGCGATGCATCAAGCGTCCAGAAATTAGCGGACGTCTTGCTTCGTCACCGCCAGCACAGGCTCCACTTTAAACGCCTACAGTTGACAACGCAGCGCTGAGGCCACGTCAATCCGAGGGAGGGCCTCCCCGTCAGGCCTCGTCCACAATTGTGTAGTCCTAGAAAAACACTCTCGAGTCTGATTAGCTGATTTTGGATGTGATGGGCTTGCTTTAGCGAGGCTGCGATGCACTTTGTAAACACTGGCTGTCCCAGTTACGCACCTTCATCTCGACATTCGCTTTTCGGACTGAGCTGTCTTTTGCGCAAGAGTCAATGTTTACACCATATAGCCAATTATTAAAATTCGATTCACAATTGTGTATGAAGCCATCAACTACGAGAAAAACTGACACAATTGCGGAAGATGTCAGGTTTATATAGTCCATTTGATCTCATGCTCATTTCCAGTAATCCAAAAGTAATATGTGATTTTGCCTGTAGCAATACAATGCCTCTTTCCGCAGAGGCCAAAAGGTCTGTTTCGATCGTCGATTGTGCATAGGTATACGACATGCTAACAAAGCCGTTCCTGCAGCCCATCGCGCCAATCAGGTGCCGTCACAGAGTACAATGACCGTATCCAAGACTGGTTGCTCGACCCAGGCCTAGATATCCAGGGTAGGCTGTTGGGCCAACTCAGCGCGCAGCCCCAGCAGACGAACCCACCACCCAAGCCGCACCTTTAGGTGGTCGCCTTCCTTTTCCCGTAATTTCTGCTGCTGCGCCCGCCTTGCAGTTGCTTTGTTGTCTCCTGCCAGCGAATTGTAGCTGATGGTAGTAGGTGGTATGGAGGCGAAGTCAGAAATTTGGTTCCTGTTATGAGTCTATAGGTCAAAGCAGGCTTTCTACAGACGTGCGGATGTCAGATCGCCTCACGCCGTATATAAAGAAATTCGAGAAAAGTCGTCGTTTATGTCGCTCGCCTAGCCCATTAGATCTGGCCTTTTCCTGCCCGCATTTTCAAACACCGATTGCCAGCACATCGCCCGCATTTGTGTGACATACCCCCCACGACCTCACATCTAGTTTACCCTGCCAGTGAATGCAAGGCGAGGTGAGCCAATCAACCCGGTCCGGATGGTGAGATTGTCGAACTCCAAATCAAAGCAACGTGTACCCAATTGAGAAGAGTGACATCCATATTTTACCATTAACCCCCAATGAAACTATGCATCGTCCAGGTAATCTGGTGGGCTGTGTGTTCTGCACTTAATCTTCACTACTCCTCCTTGAGGCTCAAGTAATGTCGCCGGCTCTTCCAAGTTGATACTTTGAACTTTCATGCTGACGGTTCTACAAGCGTCCCGTTTTTGAGCTTGCAGAGCAAAAGACCAAACTTCCATATTTCCAGCTTGGCTGACTAGGGCCTTTAGCACATGATACAAATCCTTCGAAACGAAGGGTTTCTAAAGGATAATGCAGGAAACGTCTTTGCATGAGTACATAAGGGCAACGACAACAACAGCGAACTATACGACACGTCCAAAATCGCGGTCACAATTCAGCAGACGCGTCTCACAGTGCGCTTATGGGAGGCCTATTTCCCCAGCGCCGCCGCCAAAGCCAGGATGCGCTGATATTTGCTCAAAAACACCAAGTAGGTCTCCCTGGATCCGTAAAAGATGGGAGACTAATTTATTTCCTTTCTAGTACCCAACGAAGACCAAGTATTGGAAGAGTTTCTGACCGAATTAAAAGATAATGCCTTCTCGACCCAGGCTGCATCCCTAAATGGCGTGGTTTTGCAGGGGGAAAACTGTTCCGGCGACCAGATACCCCAATACCAATTTCACGGAATCCGAAATTGATGGGTGGATTATCATTAGATGCTCTCCGACTTCCTCCAAATATATCCAGCAATCAAATGCCCAAAGAAGAAGAAAAGCAGAGCCCGCAGTTTCCATCCCGCAGTTCAACCCCCAGCAAAAGGAGACGTACATCTGGGTTCGGCGATGATCTTTACGACCTGGATGAAGATGGTGATCAGAGCCCCAACGATAGCATCAAGAAATTTGCTTGCCCATACTTCCGAAGAGATCCAGAGCGTCATCTCGAATGCATCAACCTCAAGATGGTCCGCATCTCCGATGTGAAGCAGCATCTAAAGAGACGACATACGGCACGCTATCCTTGCACGAGATGTTCGGAAGCCTTCATGTCCCTGAACCTGCTACAAGATCATATCCGGCAATGGAATTGCTCTCAGGGATCTGGAGCGAACTGGGATAGTGTCTCTTTGGCTTCGCAAAAAGCCCTGCAGGCTCGCTTTAGGAAGAATCTCTCTCCAGAGGCACAGTGGTATGGTATCTGGACTATTCTGTTTGGAGCACCCCGTACTATGCCGAAGCCATATCTGGACGGCGTCGTTAAAGAGGTTATAGGGATTTTGCGCGGGATCTGGCTGGATGAGGGCCGACGACTGATTTCTGAGTTCGTCCAGGCACAAAACCAGCCGCCGAGCTGTAATGATCAACTGTACCAGTTACTCACGGGGATTCTGGATGAGGTTGAGGCTCGCTTTGAGCAGGAGCCTTCTGAAAGAGTTTCCAGCAAAACCTCTATTGTTTCTGAGCCAAGCCCGGAGGAATCTGCTGGAGTGCAGCTGAATGCCAGTTCCAGTCACATCACGGAGGGACCTGACATCGAAGCACTCGTTGCGCCATATGACACTATAGCTTTCTCTTTAGATTTCTCTGCTGCACCGTCAGAGGTTTCTGAAATCTCGTATCAAACATCGGAGATCAGCTTCCCTGGAACGCAGCTTTTCCAGAGTCAATATCCTTATTCTGATAATACCGTATCAGATTTCCCGTTTTCGGATTACAATCAGGAGCAACATATTCCCCTGGGTGGAGCTATGCTGTGAAATATACATATCATTTCGGCCAGACTAATTGAGTTCCTAGACTTATTGACTGATAGTTGAAGCTTATGGCATCTCAGTGAGACATATGGAGCCAACACACTGAAAACCCTAATTGACTTCCATCCCTTTACACTAGGTATTTTTGCCCTTGGAGATGTTAAGTATCAAATTACTTTCTTCGCAACTCTATAACGAATGGGGAGCTTATGCGACGCAGCTTCTGTGAGCACTACGGGTATGCATCAAGTTGCTACACTGGTCTGGTGCCACTAGACTGATACTCTTGTATTTCTTGGGACAAAGTCCTTCCCTGGGACAATAGGGTATGGGCTTTACTAGATACCCCGAACGTGAAATATTAAAACCATGCCAATGCTTCCAGACTAGAAATGTCGTCCTCGAGATCTTCCTCAGTTTGCTCATTAAAATAAGCATAGAAGTCAAGAAACCACTCCACATCCTTATACACATCACTGTACCACTCTCTATTATAGACTCTATACCTCCATTTCCACTGCTCGTTGTCCTTATTACGGCAGTATAGAGCGTAAGAACCGCCCTAACCACGGGGGCCACCACTAATTTTAAACGCTACGGCAATTTCCTAATCTTCCTAAAGCCAAGTAAGTTAATTGTGTTTGCCTTTGCCTCTATCATTCTGCACTGGCACATCGATATCTTGAATCATGGCTTTTATCTTTCCGGGTCGGAAAGGGGTAATAACGTTAAACTAAGATATTTCCCTGTGAAATAGGAGACCCGGGCCCGTGATGCCATTGACAAGCGTACAGAGGTACTCCAAGTCCAAGGGGGGGAATTCAGCGACCTCAACACCCCTCTCTTCAATCTCTGCCTTGATGCCGGCAAAGTATTCTCGTCTTGGTAAGGGGTCCACTGGGTTATTGTCTATGCCCTCGAGTAAGGTCAACGAGATTAACAAAGAGATAACGCTCTTATCAAGGATGTCTCGTAGCGTATCAATAGACTCGGGAACTTCTATAAATTCTTGGATTGCTTGCATTTATAGGCTCTGTACGGCCGGTTCTGTGCAATTTAGCGGAGTAGGCTTAGCTTTAACCTTTTCTACTAGAGTACGAAGTAAGAGTAAATTGTGCTGAAGGACAGTTCCGCGGTACCGACGAAGTGCGGATTCGATTAGATCGCGTCTTCCCTGATTCATGTTGAGTACGTGGCTGATTAGGAGTGTGATGGTACTTTGAGGTAAAGATGAGAGAGATACTTTTTGTTATTCAACCTCGTTTAGGCAGGACCCGAAATGAAACCCTCTTCTGCAGTCATTTTGCGCTAGAACGCATTGAGTCAGGACAAATGTGATTACGCATAACGGAGACCAACTGCAGCCATCCGCGGCTCCATTGGGATGATGTTATTGCAAATTTCTTTACGACGGAGCAAATTATGTATATCGCGTAACGTCACAGGAGAGACGCCAAGGAAGGCAGGCAAACAGTGACAAAGTGCCACATATTTCGCTGCCATATCAAGTAAAAGGAACTATGCAGAATTTGATTCAGATACACAGTCATCGCCTGACTTAACCGCAACACAACACGAGACTCCGCGCTTTTTCAACTCCTCGTTATGTGCTCGAGTTCTAGCTCTGTCCTCCTCTGTAGGCTTCCTAGGAATATCCTCCACATTTGGGTTAAACATATCCCTACGAGACACAAACCGGCCGTCGGCAGTGAGAAATCTTTCCGGCATCGGCAAGCCGTCGTAGTACTCTCTGATCTGAGTGGGGTTGAGGCCAACGGCGTCAAGAACATTCCGTTCGGCGTCAAACGTACGGAGCACTCCGTCGAAACCCAGTGCACTTATGCCACGTCCCTCTGGATCTCTCTTCATCGATCTTCTTATATCGCGCAGCGACATGTCATCGGTGGCGGTTTGTTGATCGATGAGGACTTGGACCTAAATTCGGTTAATGAATTCTTAGTTTATTGATAACTCTGACAGTTCAACGAACATCCGATTGCAGCTTTTTCGCCATATTGCCCGCGAGGTATTGGACGCGGCTGAAGATTTTGAACAAACTGCAGGGGTGCAGGTAAAGTATGTATAAATGGTAGAAGGAATCACGCGGGTCGTGCAGCGCGTGGGCGAGCGACACCTATATACCAATCAACTGAGCTACCGTATTTGGAAATCGCCGAAAAGATGTAACTAGCCGTGGAATGTGGCACAGGGTCCCTGTCAATCCACAGGTCAGCGACGCACAACCTGTCTTGGTGGCATATCTCAGGAATACCACATCGTCGAGAACCGCAATTAATGTCTTCTGCATCACCAATTGTCCTCGGCTACGTATCACGGACTTTATCGCACTGTAGCAGTGTTTTAGGGAAGTGGTGCATACTTCAAAAGTCCCACTGTTGGTCGATTGCCCTGCAGATCAAAAGTCCCTCGCCTGTCAAATAGCCAACAACGCTAGACGCAATTGGAGATCTTACCCTTTGAAATTGAGTGCTATGAAGCAACGATGCGTCGCGAGGATCATTCAACTGTATTGTATGAGACGTTGCTTCCCCGACTAGCATGGACTGTGACAAGATTATGGGAGATTAAAAGAAGTTTCAGCCCCCGGCACACGAACGTAAAGAACACCAATAAACGCATAAATCACTTTTAGCTAATGCTATATTAATTCAATCCCTATGCACGGAATGGTACATAACATAACATAGGTTCTATAAGACAGAGTGTTATATAGTTTTAATATAACTATATAATGGTATAAGTACTAATTATCAACTCAGATAATATCTCCTTTCATGATACAGCGTGGCAAAGACGACTAGGACTTCGTATGGCAATCAGTCTAATGTATACGCCTTCTAATGTCTTTGATCAACGCTTCTATGCTGTATGTTGTCTTCTGCAGTTTATCTTTGCCATTCAACCTCTGGGGATTTGAGCAACAATGTCATATCTTCTCCTTCAGCTTCGCCTGCATAGCACCTCTCATAGCCTCTACAGGAGCTTCTTTTCCAGTCCACAACTCAAACTGGGCATATGCCTGCTCCTCCAGTACATCAACGCCCCTGTACACTTTCCAACCGGAATATCGCTCAGCAACTGTCATCATTCCTGTCACTTGCGGTCTATATGCCATCTCTACCAGCACTCCATCTCCAGTTACTGAGAATAAGGCACTGGGAATCTTGTCGGCTCCCAGGTCATCGGCTGGCACACAGGCCACTATCAGCCTGATCTGAACATCCTTCGCGGTGGCAGCCTCCTCCAAAGTTGCAAATGCCCGGGTCTTGAGGTCAGGAAACCTCGACGCTAGATCCTCGGCCTTACTCAAGGTCCTGTTGACGACGATGAGCTCCCCAAAGCCCAGAGTCTGGACAGCGTAGCATGCCGCTCTAGCAGCACCTCCAGCACCAAGCACCAAAGCTGACGATGAAGCAAAGTCTCGAGCTTCGGACTTCTCAACACATCTCTTGATGCCAATCCAGTCAGTGTTATCACCATGAAGCACTCTTTTCCCGTTGGCCTCTTTGACAACAACAGTATTGATAGCTCCAATGCTCTCGCCTCTTGGAGAGACTGAGTCCAGGAGCTTGCCGATCTGCAGCTTGTGCGGAAACGTGACAGATGCACCGCCAAAGTTGGGTCGATGAATTATGCTCTCAACTGACTCATCAACATTCTCGCTTTCGTGAATATGGTAGTGATGTGGGAGGTTCAGAGCCTTGAACCCAGCGTTATGAAGCGTTGGTGATAGGGAGTGCGAAATGTTATGACCAAAGATGTAGAATTGCTTCTGATCATCTCCTTGAGCACCCTGTGGCATGGTATCAGAGGAATGAGTCATTGTATTCGTTGTAAAGCTGGCGGGGCTAGTAAGACGTTGGTATGATGGACTGCTATTGTCGGCAACCATACTGAACGGATGAGGGAGTATCAGAGAGAGATGAATGGTATTGAGATGAATCATCCCTCCGATAACAGAGCAGAATATTAAATCATCTGTTTCCTTCCACTGATAAGAAGTGGAGTCCCTATTACTGTGGTAAACCAGTCACCAAGGGAGTGGGAAAGAACTTTGCCGGCTGGAGCAACATCCACTTCTAGGTGACTTTAGTGCATTCCTCCTTGTCAAATAGCTTAGCACTTCTCTCAGAGGCACAGTGATGCTTAGCGGCCAATTTCTGGCCACATTTCAGGGGTTTTTAATATCTAGGTTGTAGTCATAGCGCATGATCCGTACGAGTCGTCGACGCTTCAAGGGCATGGCTGGCAACGGAATCTATCAACAGAATGCTGAACAATCCAACATGTTCTCTCCTTCCGATTAGAATCCCATGTCGAAGAGGTGTTCAAGATTATTAGGGGCATCATCGAGCATTCCAAGATGCTGCATGAACTCTGGTGGGTTGGCCAGCCTGTCTGCTCGTTAGTTGCGAAGTCGGTCCATACTCCTTGTAAACTTACCAATCTGTTGAGTCCAAGGTAGCGAGACTATCAAAAAGGCCGTCGTCTTCAATATTTGAGACCAAGTCTGGGTCTATTGGGAATGAGATTCCGCCTGCTGGTTGTGCATTTGTTTCATTGTGCGGCACTGAATTGCCAACCCTATTCGACCGCAGTGTTGATGGAGTGGGCGGGAGATCGAATTGCGATGGTACTGGTTCCTTGCCGACTGCAAGGTGCATTGGGAGGAGCGAATGATTGATGTTGCCGGTAGAAATAAACTGTGAATCGTTCGAGGCATCGTCTTGGGACGTTTCTCCCAGCGACTCTTGTAAGGTATCCAAACATTTCGCAACGGCTTCTTTAGCGCAATGAAGATCATCGCCGATATCACTAGCAGTATAATGCCCTTCTTGGTGACGCAGAGACCTCTTAACTGATTCCATGCAAGCCTTGACGACAGGTGAGATAGCACAACGACCTATGCTCCGAACGCGATTCTCAGTGAGGCTAGCTAAGTATGAGACTTTGCCCCAATAGCCGCTTGGGCGTTCAAGGATAGGACGGTTGGAGATCAAAGACTCGGCTGCTGTTAGTTCAAATACGGCTATTGAAGCTATCCAGAGACTGAGAGCCTGAGGTGATAAGCTGGTAGCTTTCAAGTTACCCATAGCGCTTAAGTTCTCTTTGCATAAGCTTATGAGTTCGCCAAAGTTCTGAGCTACCGGCAGGTTCTTTTTGTGGTGGATAAGTCCATTTAATGAGAGAATTGCTTGGACCGATCGGTTGAAAGTACTTATCACATGCCCCGGAACATGTGAGTTTGTGTTTACTTGGTCTTGCTGAGATTGGGGTTCAACGAGGATCTTAAGGTTCCAAGGCTCCCACTCCTCGTTTCCGTCAGCCAGCAAGCCGCCTTGAAGCAATGCATTGGAGGAGGTGAGATATGGAAGAGTATCGAGACGTGCTGCAACCATGGTCTCTAGTATTGTGCAGCCCATAATGATCCGTTTTACGCCATCCTGGCTTGAAGGATTAGTTGCGGTGCTTTGAGAAATTAATCCAAGGGATATAGCTGTATATATGGCCCGGCCGATTGTAGTCCACGCCAAAGGCCATCGTTTCTGATCCATTTCAAAGAGGCATATAATAAGTAGAGCTCGAACATGTCCGAGATCAAATGCTGTTGGGTTCGCGAACAAACTTGTCTCGAGTAGACTTTGCGGTGATTTGAGGCTATTTATATCATCGGGCTTCCTGCTGGAGTTACTTAATAGTGTTGTCGACTGGTATGAGGCGTAAATAAGCACAGCATGAAGAAAGGCTAGTTCTCCAGCTGATAGTGAACTAATAGATGTTGTTGATGGTTCGTTGGATAGTGTGTACGCAGCACGCAAGAGTTCGTGCTTTTGCGATATTGGAAACCAACAATGCGTCGTCTCGAAATAGAGGTCAAGGAGATATGACCAGTTCTTCGGAAGGTCAGGGATAGGGGATGGCGTGGAATTAAGAGGCTGTGAGACGGGTTCTGGTTGGCGGCCGACGGTGGTATGAAGCAATTCTCCTCCTTGTGGTCGAAGAGGCGAGTCAATGGGAATAGGTAGAGGAGAATAGTCAAAGGTTGGTAGGTCTGGTTGTGCTGTACTGTTGTCCATCGGCGTTATAGGAGCTCCTGTCCCATTCTTTGTTGATACCAAAAGCGTAAGACCTTCAACCACCTTTGTGTCGAAAATCTGGCTCGAGTCTGTACCTTCTTCGTCAAACTCACTCTCCGTAGAAAGAAGACTTCCCATTTTCTTAGATACGGAGGACTTGTGCCATGTTTCGAGTAGGAGATCGACGGAGATATTTGTGTCATGTAGACCGGAAGCAGGACAGAATGATGATTGTTGAATAACCCCCTCGAGAAGTGCACATATCCACTCTTCACTCCCCTGGATGGACTTGAATATCAATCCTAGCAATGTTTCGATACCTCTCACGTAGCCTGGTCGCAAACCTCGTTTCTTTGAGGGTCCATAGCTGCATGTCCGGTTGTTATCGATGCATGACTTGCACGACGGTCGTTGGCCACCACATCGGTCTTTGCGTCTCCTACACTCGTTGCATGCTCGTGTAATTCGATGCCGATGACGTCCGCTGGGCCCCTTTTCTGAAGTCTCTGCGTCGGTCCTCGCCCGTTTCGAAGCTCGTGGACTGGCTTCTGGCTGATCTCTGCTTCTTGTGTCTGGGGAAGTCGTCGACATTGTGGGGCATATAGCTGAGATTATCTTATCCCCTGGACATTGCTTCGTTTCTCTCAAGTGCCGATGGTTGACACCGGCCGGATTTCATCGACACTCGAATTCATCAGACTCACTCATCGTAAACGCCTTGCTTGATCCTTTCCTGATTCAGTAAGCGCTGTGCGGGGTGTTTGGGGTCTGGCTGGAGCGGCAAAAGTTTCAGCCGCCGATCTTTGATTGGTAGGGAATATGCCGCGGTCACTTAGCTACCCCGGCCGAATATCCCAGGGTCGGCTATACGATTAAACACGCTCGAGGTAAAGGCATGGTTGGGCCGCTCAGGGAACAGCGCCATGGCCTCTTGTATACCCATGACTCTGGTGGCTTGAAATCACACATCTTGGATTTACGCCTGATGCTTCAACGGGCCTAATCATCCTCTTCACAGAGAGAACCATCGTCGGCCCCAGCAAAAGACTGGCTAAATGATGGCAGCTTCAATTACTACGACGCCTTTGGGGCCTTCGAGGGTGCCAACTCCCCAAACGCCGTACACAAGGACATGTACCCCCAACCATTCTCAAACCAGAAACAATTATGCGTCAAACGCCTCTATCGCACTAGTTGGTATGCGAGGCAGTGGCATGTCGACCCTAGCGGTCATGGCTTCAAGCGCCTTAGGCTTCCGCATTCTGGATGCGGACCAGTATTTTTACAGATCAACAGGTGTTTCCAGAGCAGTTTACAAGTCCACTAACGGTATCGCACAATATCGACAAGAAGAGTTGAGACTAATGAGATCTATGCTCTTCGACAACCCGACCGGTGCCGTTATTGTATGCGGTCCTGGTGTGGTTGAAGGTACTGGAAAGGAATGGCTTGCAGAGTATGCCAAGGATCATCTCATCATTTACATCTTGCGTGATGCAGAAGAGATACAACGGCATCTGAGAGTATTTGACGTGGAAACTATTCGCGATCTCACTCGTCGTGCAGCACCAGCTTACAGGAAACTGTCAAGTTTTGAGTTCTACAACATCTCAGATATGTCGCTATGCAAACTTGATACTACAACCTCACGTGGAGATATATCGCCTAGGGCTCTTGCACTCAAGAGGGTTGAAGAAGACTTTCTGCAGTTGATATACAGTATTACACGGCGAGACGACTGCTATAGCAGGTACAAAGCGAAGAACAGTCTCTCATCTATACCACTCGAGACGCGAAAGTTTACCTATTCCTTGTCTCTACCGCTATCAACACTCAGAACGCTTGTTACCGAGTTTCGCGGACTGGACACTGAAGCAGATGCTCTTGAACTTACAATACCTGCTCCAAGCCTTTGCAGTGAGATTGGCGCCGAGGAAACAGCGACAGATCAAATCAGCAGACAGTTTTCCGTCGTTAGGAGGAATGTCCGGCTTCCAATCATATATCACATCGACATATACGGGAGCGAAAAGAGCATCTCTGAAGACGATTATTTTGAGCTTCTGCGTCATGGGCTTCGCCTTGCTCCAGAGTACCTCTGCGTCGATCTCAAATGCGATATAGCCAAGATCCAGAATCTCATTGCTTCCAAAGGCCAAACAAAGATCATCGCACACTATGTCGTTTCTGATCCAGCAGAATGCGGTTGGAACTTACCAAAGCAATGGGCCATGATCGAACGAGCTCAAAGTCTCGGATGTGACATCATCCGCATCTGTCAAGAGGCGAGGTCCGTGGAAGACAACTTCGCCGCCCAGCACTTTATCCATCGAGTCAAATCGTCGCCAGATCACACCATCCCATTAATAGCGTACAACACTGGCCGTCTTGGACGCATGTCATGCTATCTCAACCCCATCCTCAGCCCAGTCACACATCCACTGGTCAGAAGGCTGACACCCAACTGCCCATCGAATGCTCTGCTTACAGTGCAAGAAGCACAGAAAGCAGTCTTTTCATCCTTCCTACTCGACGGCCAGTATTTCGGCATCTACGGAAATTGCACGTCGAAGAGTCTGTCACCAGCGATGCATAATGCGGCTTTTAAGCTCCTGGGCATGCCGCATCAATACAGCATCTTTCTTCACGAGTCGATGGACCAGCTTTTTGAACTTGTTAAAGACAACACCTTCGGAGGTGCGAGCATAACTTCACCTTTCAAGACGGCTATAATACCCAAGCTGGACTTCTTGAGTGAAGAGGCAAGGGCCATTGGAGCTGTCAACACCCTTTTATGTCTGAAGGGGCCTACCATTGACTCTTTACTTGACAGAAATACAGCTGGGCCAACGGTAGCTCTTTTTGGTGAGAATACTGATTGGATCGGCATTCATACTTGCGTTCAGCGAAATCTATCTCCCATCAACGCTGTCAGAAGACGGACGACAGGGCTTATTATTGGCGCTGGAGGCATGGCGCGTGCTGCTGCGTATGCCCTTATTCGCCTCGGCGTGAAGAATATTCTGATTCATAACCGAACTCGCTCGAGGGCAGAAGAGCTCATCAAGCAATTTGATAGGCAGTATAAAACCGAAAGTGAGAAGCCTTCTATGGATGAAGTCGACACACAGAGCGGAAGCCTTGATCAACCTTCGTTTAGAGTCATCGGTTCAAAAGAGGACGCATGGCCTGAGGATCTAAGCCTACCAACAATTGTCATTTCATGCGTGGCAACGCGAGAGATTGACGGGCAGTGCTCAGCAGACACAAGTCTGCCGGATCATTGGCTTTCAAGTCCAACTGGCGGCGTCGCAATTGAGGTAGGCATTATATATATTGCACCGTAGAATTAAGCTAACATGCGCTTACAGCTCTCGTACACACCGCTAGAAACTCCACTGCTCAAGCAGATAAAGTCTTTAGCAGAGAAGGGATGGATACCCGTTGATGGTCTGCAGGTTCTACCAGAGCAGGGAATGATGCAGTTTGAGTTGTTTACTACCAGGCGAGCACCAGCTTATCTCATGCGAGAAGAAGTGTTTAGGGCATATAAGAAGCGCGTGGAAAGAGCAGCGGATACATAGGCACCTAAACAAAGTAATCAATGACATTTAGCGAGACCATACTACTAATGTTATGGCTGGGAACGCTCTCGATGCGTCTGACTTTGCTCGAAGCATCAAGCTCCTTTTCTCAGACCTTGAGATGTGTCACGTGCGGAGATAACGGAAGGCTAACTCCTAGCTAAAGGTACGTTGCCTATGAGATGTACGATTTGAGATGATGCAATTAAGAAAATGACTATAATAAATTGAGAGCAGCAATTGTCTTCACCCTCTATGCAGTGAGGCACCGGATGAAGAAATTGGATAATCGCTTAGCCATTGAACCTCGGGGGTCGCATCTCGGGCCCGATTCCGCCGGAACAGTATTTTGCCGTCCCAATTTCGTCATTCTGGTCTTGGGCAGCATCAAGCATCGCCGGTTAATACACGAGATCTGGGAAGATCCGAATTCAACAACGTCAATCGTCACTGCAAATCTGTTAAGGCAGCCCATTATACGAAATGAGTTCTTTCCAGCCTGCCATTTTATCGGCATCCCTTGGCCGAGCATGGCTCCACGATTTCGCCAACAAAGCGAAACAGGCCTCGGATCATGGCTTTCAAGGTATTGAAGTCTTTTACGAGGATCTTGAATATGAGGCAAAAAGACTGCACAGTGTCGAAACTCCAAGCAATGACCAGATTCTTGATGCGGCATCGCATATTCGAGAGTTGTTGGATGGCTTGAAGCTTACAGTTATTGGTCTCCAGCCATTCTTGTTCTATGAGGGTCTTAAGGACCGGGAGCAACATGCTCGGCTCATCGAAAAGATCAACTTATGGTTCAAGATCGCAAAGATCTTGGGCACCAACACGATTCAGATTCCTGCCAACTTCCTCCCAGCTGATCAGTTGACCGGCGACATGGACGTCATAGTAGGAGATCTCGTCGAGCTAGCTGATCTGGGCATCAAACAAGATCCCCCAATTCGGTTTGCCTACGAAGCTTTGTGTTGGAGCACCCATGTCGACACCTGGGAGAAGTCCTGGGAAGTAGCCAAGAAGGTCGATAGACCCAACTTTGGCCTGTGTCTCGATACATTCAACATCGCCGGGCGTGTCTGGGGCGATCCAGCTTCTCCAACTGGCAAGACATCCAATGCCGATCAAGATCTCAAACACTCCCTAGAAAGACTTGTTAAAGAGGTCACTCTCGATAAGGTATTCTACATCCAAGTCGTTGATGCTGAAAGGATGGAAACTCCCCTTGTCAAAGGACATCCCTTCCATGTTGATGGAAATCCGGCGAGGATGAACTGGTCGCGAAATGCTAGAGCTTACATGTATGAGACGGACCGAGGGGCTTATCTTCCTGTTGAGGATATTGCCAAGGTGTTGATTCATGATATGGGATATAAGGGATATGTTTCGATGGAGTTGTTCTCACGAACTATGTCTGAGGAGGGGGAGGATGTACCGAAACAACATGCTGAGAGGGGTATCGCAGCTTGGAAGACATTTGTTGAGAGGTTGAAGCTTAACGAGATTTAGGTAGATTAGAAACAAGAAGCAATAATGAAACATTCTCACAAGTTGTAAGAAAACACTACATAATCCGCAATCATAGCCTACAGTCGAAGCCTCGATATCCTGGTGCACTGCTGCCTTTATGCCCGTTATTTCTCAAAATACTTTTCGTCGATTTCTACACAAGATTTAAAAGTTAATGCCAGGGCTCTTCTCAGCCGAATCAATAAGAACCTTCCACGCTCCCTCCCTATCAAGTTTCTTAACCCTCTCCTCACCAGCCCAAAGTCTCCACTGCTCCTCAATCTGATACCCGATAATATGCGTCCCTTCCACGGTAGGCCAGCCCTTTTGCTCCGCGAGCTTGATCATTCTCGTCCGTCTTGGCTTGAAGCACATATCAAGCAGAACTCCTTTCTCAGGACGAGATAGGAACTCCTCCAGATTGGCTCTGACAGCAAGCTCGTCTGGCGTCTGAGGTTCAAAGTCAGGCACAGTACCGACAACGTAGTATGGTGTCTCAAGTTTCTGGGCCTCTCCCTCTTTGACGTGAATGATAGTCGGCACAGGTGAAAGCTTCTGAGAGTCTTGTATGAGATCGATGACTTCCTGCTCATCGCGGTTCAATACGTAGATAGTTGAGGATTGGAAGTATGAGCTGAGTGCATACACAGCAGCTCGACTAGCGCCTCCAGCACCAACGATCAATGCTGGCTTGTTCAGAACCGGCACACCAGCTTGGTCGGCTTTCTCAAGAAGACAACCCTTGATGCCGCGCCAATCAGTGTTTGTTCCACGTAGCTTTTTGGGATCTTCCCAGTCTCGGTAGGTGTTGTTGCAAGCGCCGATAGTGGCAGCAAGGTCGTCTAATGCATCGAGACGAGGAATGATGGCGTTCTTGTAAGGCATCGTCACGACCAGACCGGCTGTGGTATCTTTGCGTGCAAGGTCCATCAATTCATCGAGCGTAGCGCATTCTGTGGCGTAGAATGTCCATGGGAGGCCGAGTGATTGTGCGATATAGTTGTGCATTGGCGGAGCGATGGAGTGGCCGACTCCAATGCCAACGAGGTGCAAAGTGCGTTTCTCTTGATCTTCTGAAGCCATTCTGGCGATGATTGTCTGATATGATTGAACCTGACTGCTATTCATATTCTGATCCTTAGTTGAGTTTATCTATATCATGGCATTCCCCAGATCTTGGGCGCGGAGTATTCTTCTGCCGCTTTGGCGAGCGACATCTCCGCTGGGCTAACCCCTCACTACTCCACATGATACCGAAGCCCGATTGTGCTTGTTTCCATTTTATGCAGAAAGCTCTTAACTACGCAATGATAAAAGCCCTACTAACCTAGTCTGTTCATGGAGCATGGGTTAATGTGCCTCACAGTCAGAATTAGCACTCAGCAGTGCCGAAGTAGATAACATTAGTCTACGGTATAGACAGTTCAAATCTCGTCTGCCGCTTTAGCCGTTGATTACATCTAGTCGCTCAAAACAATAAAGCCTGATTTCAGTATCTTGGCATCACACATAGTTTTACCACCTTGTATAGGAAGTCTCCCTAGCCAGGCCTGAGATATAGTAGCCACACTACTTTAAAGAGAAGGTTCTCTTGGTACCATGTGTGCCTGACGGATGGGAAGGGAATCTAACATCTTACTTACTAAACCAAGATGGTTTTCAAAGCTAAAGACCAATCGAAGTAACTCATCTTTAACATCTTCCGCAGATCCTCTCCCCAGCATCGCATCGGCTGCTGGCGGGTCTGGAAGTGATGGTAAAGAAAATGCTGGAATCTCGCTCCGCCTGGTGGTCTCCCCATGGGCAGATGGGAGGTCCTGCTGGTAGGTTAGGTCAGTATCGAAAATAATATTCTGGTTAGATTCGTCGTCCGTATGGGCTATTGTGCTGCTATCGAATTCGCCACTCTCGATAAAGATAGACGGCTCCCTGATAGTTGATGAATGTGAAATGGGCTCAAATGTATGACGCTCAAGGTCAAAAGGCATACGCCAATCCGAAGCTGCTGAAGGAGCGTCCGAATTTGCGGTAGACGGCCGTGTACTGGCAGTGCGTCCTGAACCAACGTGCAAGCTAGCATCCAGATCGATCAAACTTGCTACAGACTCACGGTTATCTGGAGCTGTCACTCCTAAACCAGTGGGAAGACTGTCGTCAAGATCGATCAGGCTCAATGCAGATGCACGATTATCAGAAGCTGTCGGAATCAGAACGTTTTCGCTGACTGGTTCTGCCCGAGTTGGTACCATTGTAAGTTCTGCTTCACCATGGAAAGATTCTGACGCGTAAGAAAACACGGGGCTTGCCGAGGCAGGCATGTTTGTTGGAAAAGTCCACTCTAGGGTCCGACGCCGATCCGAAGTTGTTTCATCAATCGACAGTGACCGGGTCCTCGGCTTAATTGTCGACAGATCTGGAGATTGGGACATGGTATCGCCCAGAGCAGCGTCCAGATCGATCAACGATTCGCGAACCGTCGGGGGCTCCGAATGGTCACGAAGGGGAAGGTCAGACGCAGTAGGCCCTGGCCTCTGCGACATGTAAAAAGAGCGAGCGTTGTCCTGGTAATTGGTAATGGTATTCGGGTCAAAGAGCTTCTCCAATGGAGCCTTGGGCATCTTCATGTTAGGTGGTGGCTGCCGCCGACGATATGGGAGCGGTTTCTGTGGTCGAGCCCATGGTTCGGCAGCGGCATTGTAGGTTTCAACGAAGACAGAATGAAGCGAATCCGAAACGTCCGGCTGATCTAAGCTGCTGATGGTGCTGAAGTTCCACTCATCATCAGCAACTGAGGATAATTCCGAGCCAAGATTCAGGTCTCGTTGCGCTCCACCTGGCGAGAAGAGCGATAACCGACTTCCTCCTTGGGCCTCCCAAACCTTGTAAGCGCTAACAAGCTTGGAGAGCGACACGGCCGGATAGGTGGATTCGGTTTCGAAGATATAAGGATGGCGTTGGATGTCCTTGATAGGTGGCCGTTGAGCAGCATTTTCAACAAGACAACATGCAATCAAATCTTTGAGCCCTGGGGAGTACCGATCGCCTTCGAGGCGCGGACAATGGTGTTTTAGGTAGGTGCCAAATCGGGAGATGTCTCGGAAGTTAGCATTGGGGGCAGCCCAGAAGCAACCTCGTATGCCATCGACCCAAATGCCCAGATATCAACCTCCGTACCATACTTGACTGTTGGATTGAAGAGCTCGGGAGCCATCCAGTGTAAGGATCCCGTGACAGTACTCCTCTTGTCGAATTTCGTCTCCATGAGACCTGCCACTCCAAAGTCGCATAGTTGTACGCCGCCAGCTTCAGTCACCAGGACATTCGCGCATTTTATGTCTCGGTGGATAATGCCTTGTCTGTGAACCCAGTAGATGGCCTCGGCGACCTCACGTAAGATTGGAATGATCCATTGCTCAGGAAGATATCCACTTGGCTTCATCAAGGTTGAAACACTTCCGCCAGCGCAGTACTCTGTAACCATCCATATAGTATGGCCAACAAGAAGCACATCTAAAACAATATTGACATTCTTTGCGCCGGCGCTACCCAGGAGCTTGAGTGTTTCGACCTCTTTCAGAATGTCGCCAAACGTATCTGCACCAGGGTCGAGGGCATCTCCGTTGTCGATGTTGATTATCTTGACAGCAACCAGCTGACCTGATTTAATACCGCGTGCTTTATAAACACGGCCAAAGCTTCCCTTTCCAATCAGTTCCGAGAGGGAGTAGGGGGGCGGTTCTTTTCCAGAGTCTCCACACTCCTTGACCACATAATCTTGCATCTCTCTCGCATCACGGACGGCATTTTGTTTAGTCGCCGAAAGATAGAGGCCGTTTGGGCCAAGAGTAGTCATTGCTAGGATGAAGAAAAAATGATAGATGCGATGCTGATATTTCGCTGAACTTGAGAAGGACGAGCGCCTGTGTAGATCAGGCTTGATCGAAAGAGGTGGTCTTGAGGCCAGAGTTTGTTGATTGAGTTAGGTTGACACGTAAAGCCCCGCTTGCACTCAAGCCACTGAAACTGCTGACTAACAAACCTGTTACACAAGGTCACTCATACCCGCACAGCCAGTCCTTGGGGAGCAAGAAAACACCAGACCTTAATCTAGGGTACTAAAATAAACTTATTAAAGATCCCCTAAACTTAGGCTAAATTTACCTAAATATTTTTATTGCTTAGGGTCAAGGTTTTGTGTTTTCTTTCCTTCCCTAGCCAGTACAGCAAAATTTAGTAGATGCCTAAGGCCTGTATACACTTTTCCTATAGTAAAATCCCAGGTAGCTAGGTAGCCTGTTTTCCTATATTTAACGTAAATAAGTAAGCCTGTTTAAATAAAAAGAGGTTTATTTTTTTAATTTAAAAGTAAGATTAAAGTTAAAACTATTTATTTAGTTACTAAATATAATTAACCTTTTAAGTTTTATTTTTAATTTAAATAAATAAATTAATACTAAATTTAAATAGTAATAATTAATATTATTAAAAAGTATAATAATCTATATATTTATAGTTAAGAAAATAAGATTTTTATAAAAAAAAGTAAAATATTATTATTATTATAATAACTAAATATCCTTTTACTTATTAATAATAAATTTAAAAACTAAAGACTTAATAGTTTTTCCTTGATTTATAATATATTAAAGTCGTTAATGAATTATAAAATTACACGTTTGGTAAGCTCCATAAGAAATCCCATAATCTATCTTCTGGTTCGGCCATGTCGGGGTCATCAGTAGCAAAGCCAAACGGGGCCATGCTAGGATCAAATGGCAGTGCAAGCCAGTCATCCACAGCTGGCATCGACAAATCTCCAAGTGCATCATTTACTAGCGGCACGCTGGTGTCGAATATCCATTGCGAGGTTTGGTCCACTGTACGAATTCCTTGAGGAATCGTAGTTGGGACCATACTTTGCCTATACCTCTCTAGATGCATATCCAGTAACTCTCCATACCGAGAAGCTAGATGCATCTCGTCGAGATTACTATTCCTCAATGCTCGTATACTTCTCTCTAATATTCCAAGGGAGGTCTCTAGATCTGTTGTTCGGATTCCAAGACTTAGTGCTTTTAGAAGGAAGATGGAAGCCATGATGATGCGAAGAAATACTCGGACGGGACAGTACCGGAGCGTACCAGCCTCGAATAGCCTGTTGACTGACTCGAGAGCCTGGCATGAAGAGTCGATAACCTCTTTGATGAAGGAATAGTCTGTTGCCGTGATAGATGACTGAAGAACACCGGTATCGACGGAATTTGGCGGTCTTCTCCCAAGGACTCGATCAACGGCGGCTTGGATGCCGAAGGAATTCATGAAGGCCCGGAGATAGTTGAATTCAATAGTCAAGTCATCGTAAGCATGAGAATTTAAATCTGAAGTGATGAACAATTAGCATAAAACAACGTAGGGAAGGAAACGGCATGGCGTACTATCGTGGCTGAGGTGGGTTGTTTTCCATCCTGCCAGCTGTCTCTGAAAATGTTTGATGACGTTGACGTATCTGCAGCTGCTCAAAATTTCTCGAATACCTGCAGCCGAAGGACATAGAACATCGATAATAGTCCTGGTAAGATTGGTCAGATCGAGCCATGCTGTTATTATGGCTGAATCGCCCTGCACGTCTCTTCTGGAAGACTCTGACATGAAGCGGGAAACAGAAGTGGGCATCATAGAAGGACATCCTAGTCGACTTGACTGCTGCTCCAAAAATATATATAGTAGATCGCGCAATCGTGTCTTCTCGGCTTTGAATCCCGGTGGTTTTGCAGACACGTCAACTCGTTCGCCATCATCACAAAGTCCAAGCTCAAGAGCCAAAGACTGCACACAGCCTAACAACATCCACGACATGCGATCCGAGGTCTTGGCGGGTAGTATAACATCTCTTAGCCACTGAGCTTTGTTATCGTCAGTAGTATCTGCTTGATTATCGAACTGATCATCCCGAGGATCGAGGTCGGTGAGCAAGGTAGACGAGTCCCAGCCATCTGAAGCCGGCGGCAAGTGAATCGCTTGTGGGTGCCATTCTATGATCAACAGAAGACCTTCGATGGACCCTCGGGTTCTTGTCTTTGCTTTGGATCGCTTTTCTTGGCCAAAGATGATTCTCATGACGAGATGCTGACAGTGCTCCCATAGTCGGTGATGGACAATTGTGCTCCTGGCTAGACCACCGTGACCGCTCAAGACGTGGTACCGGGATGATATCATCAGGATGACACAGCAGAGGAGAGGCTCTTGTGTGATGAGCTTGTAGTGTCTTTCATGGCTTAGGTCAAAACCTCGCGACACAGGAGATAGTGGTGCTAGATTTTTCTGAAACCTGCCAATGAGACGATTAATCATGACATCATGCATTCATTTTGGACGACGATACTTACAAGTCAATGTAGTTGACTGCCTCTTCGGCGGTGAACCAGCCCATTCTGACGAAGCGGAAAGCCCGCCATACCGTCAGAGGACTGAGAGAGACGGGCAAAATGTGGTTGGGCCTAGATGTCATGACAGAGGCAGTTCTTCCAGGACTCGACGTTTCGGCGCCACGATGCAGTGTATGCCGTGTTGTGGGCCCTTGGTTGCTAGGTGAGGTACCCTCCTTGTTGGCTTGTTCGATCGCAGGCTGGTACAGAAGCCGCAGTGCGTCATTCCCATTCGAAACAAGTGTAGTGGTGATTTCACCTGCAGGTCCCGTGGAGCTTATAGACGGTGAAGTTTCGTCCATGACAGCTTGCTGTTGGCGTTGAGGCAGGTCGTGCGCCAATCCATCGCTGACCGATAAAGAAATATCGGGCAATGGCAAATCATTGCTGTCGTCGAATACTTGTGATGGATCATGCGTAAACGGGTCTTGGCTCAAATTGGCTTGAGCCGGCGAAGTGCTCGCCATGGCAGTGCCATGTTCTGAGCCCGGGTCTGGTTGGACAATACCACGTTAACGAAATGTGTTGCATAGGGTGAAGAGATTGATATAATATCTGAGGCTAATAATGACTCCATTCACAGACTGAGGCTAAAGATAGACACGTACCTTGTTCCGACGATCCTCTTCTTTTGACAGTCTTATTCCGTTTCCAGTGAGACCGCTCGTCGCTAAAGGCACATTCCTTGACTTCTCTTTGGCATCTCAAGCAAGGCGCGCCAGGTTTGTCGATGATGCAGCGGATCTTCTTCTTCCGACACAACTCACAAGCGTGGTAGCCCCGGCGGAAATCACGCACGCGCCGTCTGCGGGAGGGTTCAGCACCACCAGGCAAAGTGGGCTGGGTTTGTGCGTCAGCGTCCATTGGTGCTTTTCTGACCGGAGGGAGTTTCTGGGTGGTCGATTGTCTGAGAATCCTGAGAATCGGAAAGTGGCGGATGATGACGGATATAAGTACCTCTCTGACGAATGTCGCTAGTCATTAGGTGACGGACTAGTTCAGTGGGCTAGCTAGCTTGGCGTCGTGCGGGGGATTTACGGGCTAACTCCCAGTTCGCTTTGGGGTGACTGGAGAAATCTGACTTGGGAAATGTCTTCCGAGTGTAAAGAACAGATCATAATGATTTACTACGTGTTGGCAACTCTCGAAATTAGACCGATATGATGTGCCCAACGACAGAAGAAGCTGAGAGTATGATTGTAATGTTGCAAAGATCGAATCTTGTACTATTGAACAGAATAACCAACCACCTATGGGATAGATACACCCATGCAGACGAACTTGTTGGAAGGATCATCCACCATTCCAAGAAATCAGAACAAAGTACTATGTTATGTGAGGTAGCGGAAGTTCTTGTTCTTATCACCAAGCTCTGTAACATCAACAGCCATGTCGGAATCAACGGGGCCATGTTCACGGTCTCTTCTCTTGTTCTCACGTTCCAGAGCAAAGTGTAGGCCTAGTGCGAGGACAGAAATGAGTCCGGTCAATCCACACCCAATAGCAGTGCCCCGAAGGTAAAGAGGTCTGGTCAAGGATTGTGTTAGTGTCCAAACGCCTAAGTACGAGATTCTGAAATGAGCAAAAGGGAAACTTACCCGTCGGAACTGGGAAAGACAACACTGCTAACAAAAGAGGAGCATTGGCCAAAGGTAGCTAGAATCGCTAATCCAGCACCCTTCTTGGAGTCTCCTCCCTGATTGTTCAGTAGCCAGGTGATGTTGATGGCCAGCGCAGGAAAGACTCCACAAGATGCGAGGAAGATGGCGGCATAACGCGTTGCCTTCTTAGACTCATCCTGAACAACGACTAGCATAAGGTAGCCAATGAAGCCAACAAAAGCGCTGCCACCGACGACGTATCCTCTCTTGCCATACCTATCGCTTACCAAAGCGGCCAGCACGCAACAAAGGAAAGCTAGAAAGTATGGCGGCGCAGTGAGGCCCTGTGCAGTAACGGATGAGTAGCCCATGTCGCGGACAATTGTCGGGAGAAAGTTGGAAAGGCCGGCGAAAGAGTAGTTGCAGCAGAAGTGGATGACGGTATGGACATAGTTCTGGTAGTCTGTCAGACCAGCAAATATCTGATTCCAGCGAACTCCAGTCTTCTTTGTGCGATCGCGGACCTGGAGCCGCTCAACAGCATAGGTGGCATCTTTCTCAGACAGGTATTTGGCTTTATCTGGTGAATCTGCCAGGAAGAACCAAGCGACGAGGGAGAAAGCTACAGTGGGGGCACCCTCTACAGAGGCAGAATAGTTAGAAAGCTGAGAGCCAGGCGACTGAGCAAGGTTATTTTCACGTACCGATGATGAAGAGGTATCTCCAAGGCTCCAGTGATCCACTGATATGAGTGATGCCGTACGCCAACGCAGAAGCGAAGCAATTCGCCAACGGTGACATACCCAAGAGGAGAGAAACACGAAAGCCTAGTCCATCACGACGGTAGAACAAGGACAGAAAATACGGTGCACCAGTACCGAACGCAGCCTCGAATATACCAAGCAGCGATCGGCAAGCAATAAGTCCACCAAGATTGTGCACAGCACCAGCGCACATGGCTGCCGTTCCCCAACTACAAGAATCACAGTGTCAGTGCCTACCGTGGCCATTGGGATAGAAACTTGCTTACCAAACGCAAAGCGTGGCGACGTATTTACTCGCAGGGAGGATCTTCCAGAAAAGACTAGTCCACTCGAAGCAAACATAGCAGATGTAGAACGCGTTGAGGACCCATGCCCACTCAGAGTCGCTGAGACCAAGGTCATCTTTTGCGCCGGCGGTTTTGGCGTTGCCGATATTTCCTCGGTCGAGATAGGATAGGATGTATAGGCAGCAGACGATAGGAAGAAGACGGCGGTCAAACTAGATAACCATCAGTATAATTGTTATATGTATCACTGCTAGTAGCTTACTGTATTCTTGATACGCTTGTTGGCCTCTTCGGGAACGTCAACGCGCTGCTGTTCCTGGTGTTCTGGTGCATGTTCAAGTTCCTCTGTGCCCAGGGACATCTTGTGCTCAGACTCTGTGTGATTCATCATGATGGAGTACCAAAAGGCCAATTGGGAATATAGATGAAGCTTGATGAGTTGGGATTGTCGAGGGGTTTCAAGGGGTTTTAGTAGTCGAGAGATGGCCTATCGCTTTTGCAACGCTTTGGGGCTATCTTCGACAGATCCCGTCAGTCTCCGGGGTTCAAAGTTTGTAGCTCGCAGAAAGGGGGCAATCTGATCTAGGATCCAGATTCAAGATGCGGGGACCCCGCATACCCCAGATTTTCTGAGAACTATCCGGGGTTTGCTCTGCTCCGGATAGATGAGTATCCGTCACTTTCCGAGCATATCCGAATCTCAACGGGCTCGAACCTTTACCTATTCCTAGAACTCATCTATATAAGGTGTTCCTTAAACGTCTTTGTTTTGACTGTTCATCATCAGTCATCTCATCAATCCTACAGCACACATCAGCATTAAATACTCCCATTCACAATGTCCAAGTCCATCGTCAACCGCACCCCTTACCCCTTCCATTTCAACCCCCCAGCCTTGCAAAAGCCTGGCAAGCCCGGCCAGACCGCAGATGTAACGGGTACTCTGAAGAACGTCCGCGGCAAGATCCCATCCGTCCACGCGTCAGCTCTTCGCACAATGATGCTTGAAGCTCACAATGACCCTACCAAGATCCTCGCCCACTGCTGCAGCTATGACGGTCTTTCATCGCGACTCTGTGAGGAAGCTGGTTTTCCAATGATCTTCCTTGCTGGGTACGCTGTGGCTAGTGCTTATGGTTTGCCTGACACTGGTTATATCGCTATGGCTGAGGTGTGCGATAAGATCCAGGAAACAGTGCGGCAGGTCTCTGTGCCTGTCATGGCAGATGTAGATACAGGCTACGGCAGCCCACTGAATGTGAAAAGAACGGTGGAGAGTTATGCCCACGCCGGCGCTGCTGGAATCATGATTGAGGATCAAACTTGGCCAAAGCGTAAGTTTTGCATACTGCCAGGATGATCTAAAGCTAACTGCTCCAGGCTGTGGCCATACCAAGGGCAAGTCTGTTGTCTCTCGTGGCGAAGCATATGCTCGTATTCAGGCTGCTTGTGACGCTCGCGATCAAGGCAAGGATATTTTTATCCTAGCGAGAACAGACGCTCTGATCCACGGCTGGGAGGAGGCCTTGAGCCGTGCGAAGGAGTTCAAGAGAATCGGTGTCGATGCCGTTTTTGTTGAGGCCCTTCCTGATCGTGAGTCTATGCGGCGATGCGTAGAAGAAATTGGAATCCCTACATTTGCAAACAGTAAGTTACTCCGCTTGGGTGCGATCTTACCCTAGTCACTCACATGAGTGCTAATTTATTGTGTTAGTCATTGAAGGAGGAAAGACCGAGAATCTGTCCGCAAAAGACCTTGCAGAACTTGGGTTCTGTGCTGTGGCTTATCCCTGGACGCTTGTTGCTGCTAAGCTCAAGAGTATCCGCGAGACTTTGGAAGAACTCAAGAAGAGTATGACGGTGGGGAAGCCGCCTATGATCCTTTCATATAATGAAGTCTGTGAAGGTGTTGGATTCAACAAGTACTGGGATCTGGAGGAGAGGTACAAGTTCACAGACGACGGTCTCGTAACTGATTCCACAAACGGTCACTCTTAGTCGTCATGTCTAGTACAAAACGCCATGCCCATCCCCGTGAGGGCTCGGTAGAGGGTTTAGGGATCTGCTGTCTACCAATTGAACTTAGAGCGTTTCTCTAGTTTCGAAAACATACTCGAACTTGAGCTATGTAGCATTTACCTAATAATCCTTTGCCACTTAGTCATCGTCGCCCAACTCAACAAGGACATGAAAATGTTGGGTTCAAGAAAGATTATAACAAAGTGCCTCATTTCATTTCAGCATGTTCCTTTCTCCTCAACATTCTATAAAAGGAGCGAACAGCTCATCAACAATCTTCACATCCCATCGAGGTCCATCCCCAAAACAGACACAGCTATCGTACAGCCTGCACTTGGCATTTTCCAGTAAATAGTGTAGGCCTGCGTTCCCTTGCCCAAGCGCAGCGTCTCTCAAGTTTTCCAACACATCATCACTCATTGTCTTCTTTAGTCGTTTCTCAATCCCAATACACGATAGCCATTGGTCTGGATCCTTGCCCGTGGATCGATACTCTGTCTCAATGAGATTGCACAGTACAAGCCCCAGATCCTTTTCAGCGGCGACAGCATGTGCTTGGCTAATGGAACCGGTTTGCTTATACTCGACTCTTGCCTTTGCCATGGTTTCGATGAAAGAGGGCTTGATGTCTGCTGTGGCTTTTGAGTGCTTCAGACCTTTTTGGATGACTGTTTTGGCGTTATGTTGCGTGCATACTGTCTGGTAATGCTCCATGACGGACCAGAAGAGAAGACCAGCAAATGTCTCTGCACCAGCGCCAAGGTATGGCAAGATATCTTGAGGAGGGAGCGAGACGCGGAGGTAATGCAATGGGTCTAGCCACATGCTACACTGGAGACGATACTGGGTTGATTGCGAGGGGTTCACTGGTAGGGGAATGTCGCCGAACAAGCTCTGGAAGCTGTTTCCATCTGTAGCGGGAGCGTCGCTATCTGAAGCCTCAGTGCTCGAAAGCCCTGTCCCTCCCATGGCGAGTTTCGGTGGAACTTCAAGATCAGCAGCGAGTGCCAGCTCACGAAAGATGCCGAGCATCCCAGGTCGCTCATCGCCTTGAGCTGCATCGAGTAGTGTCTGTATACCTTGCCTCAGACGTGCATTTTGATCTGCTAGCGCATGGTTTGATAGGGCCTGCCTCTTGCGAAAAGCTGCTTGGGAGCGTCGGCCTCGCTCACGACGACGCTGAAAGCCCTTGTTAGCGTCTGGAGCTTGGACGGACAGACTCACGCGGAGGAACTCACCGTCAGTTCATCTTGAGGCTCTGCAATACCCATTTGTGCTTGTAGATTGCGTTTGGGTCTTTTACTGGTCAAAAGACATAATTTCTTGACAATCTACAGTCCACATCTCGGATTTGTAAGATTGCAGCGGGAGAGTAAGCAGAGATGCCTTGACCTGATTGGCTGGAGATTGGCACCAATTACCCCGATCACGTAACCGCCGGAGACAGCTCAGGCCGACTCGGTATCACCAAAAGGTTGAACGATTGAAGTTACGTGTTCGGAGCAAAGCTAGTCCCTGATTCATTGGAATGATTAACGAAAGGGATTCGTCGTTAAAGCGAAAGAAAATATATAAATAGGATGTCCTCTTCGTTTAAAAAAAAAAAAAAAAAAGAATTACATCAGCTTCACTGTATCCTCAAATCCTATCTCCCTACACTTAGAAGTCATTCAATATGGTCAAAATCTCTATCGCAGGAGCTTCTAGTGGTAGGTTGGCCTAGCTATTTCACTCCCCCAGTTATTGACTATTTCCAGAGCTCGCTAGAGAAATCCTTGACAGACTCGTCGCCACTGGGAAGCATGACATCACTGCACTTGTCCGTAAGGTACATCTCGACCATCACCCACCAGTTTGAATTGTTACTGACAGACCTAGGACCCATCTACATTTCCAGAGCTCCCAGGCGTCACCTGGACCAAAACTGATTACGAAAACAAGTCGGAGCTTGTTGATTTATTCCGCGATGTCGAAACTGTTCTCTCTTTCATTGCCGTTCATTTGGATCCGGGTAATGAGACCCAGAAGCGACTTATTGACGCAGCTGTTGAGGCTGGCGTGAAGAGGTTCGCTCCGTCTGAGTGGGCAACGTGAGCTCCACCTTAAGCAGTGAAAAGCATCATTTTAACTGACTATGCTCCAGGGGAGCCAAACTCGCGGACTCACTGGATGTCATGTCATGGTACAGCGGAAAAGTTGAGATCAGAGAGTATCTCAAGAACCTAAACTCTGATAGAAAGGTAGCATAGCCCAAATGCTCTCTTCATGACAGGATCTAATTTGATCAATCATAGGTTATCGAGTATACACTCTTCCAACCCGGTGGCTTTATGGATTACCTTTGCCATCCGTACACGACTGCAAAGTACATCACCACTACCGTCGTCAATGTCGATCTTGTCAAGAAACATGCGATAGTTGTCGAAGGTACCCTCGACGACGAGATCACTTACACAAGTGTCAATGACATTGCCAATATTGTTACCAGGGCTATCGACCTTGATGGTGAATGGCCCGTGATTGGGGGTATCAGCGGTGACCGCATCTCTATTCGTCAGCTCCTGAAGATTGGAGAAGAACTACGAGGTAGGCATACCGGCCTAGCAACTTCAAACAAGGGTACCGACTTGACGCAGGAGAGCCTTTTACTATCGAGTGGCTCAAGATGGAAGACCTCGCCGCTGGGGAACTCAAGACCGACAACTACCCCCGACTTCCACTGCCGTCTGTTCCCCAGGATCAGGTGGAAGCTTTCTCCAAGATGGTGGTCATTGGCACTCTGACTGCCTTCCACCGTGGAGCTTGGACCGTCTCGGATGAGTGGAATCAGACTTTTCCGGACTACAAGTTTACCAAGGTTGATGAGCTGCTGAAGTCTGCGTGAAAGGGCAAGAACTAAGGGATCAAGTTCATCGAGTTTGATACATAATGATAAAGATTAAATATTCGGTTCTCCTATATAGAACTAAGAACACTCTCATGGCCTAAGTTCATTGCTTACACATTTCTCGGCCTTATAATAAATACCTCCCCCTTGTCTGGTTTTGGAGGGGCTACCCGTAGGTCGGTGTATTCATTCTGTCCGAGAGAAAGTTTATCCGGAGCGGGAACCCACCAATTGACTAAAATTGCCGAGCGATTACTATTCACTAATTATAAGCTTGCTTTAGTGTTAGTGGGCTGTCCGACTGTATAGCATTGATCCTACTCAATTGGGAAAGGCTGTTTGATTATACAACATTGATCCCAGTAAATGTCCTAGAACCTTGATGATTCAAGAAGAATTAATCGTTGACAAATCCATGCGTATTTCCAATAATTCGAGTAGTCCCAACAGGATGGAGGCAGTCAGTTCCTAAAGCCAACATACTGGTCTTCTGCTCTGCCTGCAGGAATATATATAATGACTGTTTGCACTTGACAAGGAAACAAAAACACCAGAATCATACCATTCATTGCAACAGTTCTTACTCCTATAACCACAACACATACCCTTAACACTCGTCCAAAGAAACCCGCCATGTCTTCTCCATCTACAGTCCTCATTACTGGTGGAAACCGTGGAATCGGCAAAGGCCTTGTCAAGATCTTTCTTGCTCGGCCATCGCTCACCGTCATTGTCGGCGTCCGCGATCCCTCCCACCCAACCTCCAAGGCTCTCCAGGATCTGCCATTAGGCAATGATTCCAAGCTCATCATTGTTAAGCTTGACTCCAGCGTACCCTCCGATGCTGCCGCAGCTGTTGCTACGCTTAAGAACGAGCACGGTATTAGCGCCCTTGATATCGTCATCGCCAATGCCGGGATTGCAAGCGATGGCGGTCTAGTTCGTGACACAACCGTGGACAACATCAAGAAGCACTTCGAGGTCAACACCATCGGCCCTATTGTTTTGTTTCAAGCTGTGGCAGATCTCCTGCAGGCCAGCAAGACCGGAAAGCCCCTCTTCGTTGCTATTTCAACGCTGCTCGGCTCCATGGGCTCCATGGAACACTTGGTGGGACTGCCCTCTACCACCAGCCCTTACGGTGGCAGTAAGGCTGCTCTGAACTGGTTTATTCGACGTCTCCACTTCGAGGAGCCTTGGCTGACTAGCTTCGTCATCCACCCTGGCTTGGTAGAGACCGAAATGGCTGCCGCAGCTTTTGGTAATGGTTCTACTGAACAGCTTTCCGCCTATGGGTCTATCACTATTGAGACCAGTGTCACGTCTTTGGTCAATGTTGTTGATAAGGCCAGTAAAGAACTCAGTGGAACCTTTCAAAATTACGACGGTACGCCCATCGCTTGGTAGAACAGTACCTTGAACATATACTCATGGGTTGATGTGTTCTCAACGCAAGGAAATGTCGATGATCCAGAGTTGGCCTCCTGGCACATGTCAACTAGTACACTAGCTTTTAATAAATAGACTTCTCTCTGATATTTCCAATTTCATGAATACTAGATCCGCCTCCAAAATGAGCAAGTTGATGTCCTCACAAGACACCGAATCATCCTGGGGCGTGCAAGAATGCAATTGGTAGCACCAAAGCAGCCAGTGCCGGAGTGGCTCTCATGACGCTCTGGTTGGTTACAGGCTATTACCAGTGATTGATCAGCTACAGATTGGTATTATTAAACGTACTGATGGCTAGTAGGCCGCGATTTGTGCCCCTGAACTGGGCTCACTAAGCCCCCAGGTGATTGGAGGCTCTTTGATTGATCCCAGCCGTCTTCGCTTTTGGCGTTGCTTCTTCTTATGTTTACTGATCGGTAGCGCCTGCCTTGCACCACGCAAGATCGCCATTACATAATAATTCCGTTTATCAAGTGAACAGCTGATATAGCTGCTCTGAGAGCCCCACATGTCTCGCAGTGATACGACAGTAGTGCAGCCTCTCAGTTCAGGTTTCATACGTTTCGGAAGATGCTGCTTTTGCTCATCACGTCTGGGTTCGAACTCAGGTGCTGCTCGCCGAGGTCAAGATTCAATTTCACAAACCCAAGGTCAACTGTCAGGGAGGTGGATCGGTTGCAGTACTTTAGGCTCTTGAGGAACTTTGGAACGGCACTGCGAGCGATGACAAGTCAGTATATACGCTGGGCTGGGTTTCAGTTTCGCTGTGATATAGCTGTCATTCTTCAGAATGATTCAGATCAAGAACGTGGAACCTTTCAATAAACTGACCAACAATCGACTACTTGGTTCTTCAGACCGAAAGCCAGTTGCCTTCTTCTGCTTTAAGGCACAGAAGCAGATATGCATGCTGCAAGCCACCATATTGATGCTCAGTGCGGATTGGCTTAGTCACTGTCTCCGATTGTGCTCTCGTGATTACTGATCAAACAAGACGTAGGCCCTTGTTTTCCTTATTTCAGTCATCTCCAAATCAATCATTACCTCTGCATCTAATTTCTAAAATCCACAATCTTTCCCATTCTGCATCTACCAAGCTCTCTGTTATTATTACAAAGCAATGTTCAACCTAGGCCACAGGTCAGCAGAGCCAATTGTACCAGAAATGTATCCTATAACATGCACTACAGCCGATAAGGAACTGCTACTTGAAAAGTCTTGAAGCCAACCACTCACCGAGGGCTTCCGGAAGTCTCTAGCAAGTTCGATCTTGGGGTTATTAATGAGCTGGCCACCGCTGGCTTCATATTAGAGTGGTAAGGTGCGCCTGACTGCAAGCATCGGATACTGACTGATCAGCTTCTCTTGTAGTCCATACCTTTCTTAAATCTTGGATATATATCCTTGTTTTTTCACTGTCTCCAACTTTTTATTCTCTTCCCATAACACGCATACGTGGTCGGTTCCTTGTCTACTGGGGACTATGTAGCAAATTGTTTTGTAGGTAGCTCATAATACAGTTGCCAATCATTTCAACAATTAAGGTGTCTAGACAGAAACAGCTACGGGTCGTGCCTCATAATCGTCTTTGATCATATCCAGTAGCATGCTTGAAGGGTCGGGCAGAAGCATTCAACGCTGCTGGTCACGCCATATAGGGAGTGACTTTGATGGCGCGCCCGTCTTGTTGCTGGGACTGGAGGACATTGCACAGTTTCCATTTTTGGTAGGACCAGGGGATTTTGGAAGACGTCGTTTGCTGTAAAGTTCGTGAACCTGCTTAGACTACGGTGAGAACTTGGTGCTGTGTCTGTAATTCTTCAGGCCTGAACTTTCTAAGGGAGGAAAGACAACTCAGGACCTTAATTTTAAGCGACAGAAAGACTTGGGTAATTTAGCATAAGTTTGGTATATACTTAGGATAATCTTTTGCCGACTTTATTCTGATACCCTATATCAAGGTCAGATGTTTTCTTGCTCTCTGTCAAGAATACTGGGGTAACACAGTGTATGCCTTGCCAATCCTGTATCCGTATATCGCTCCTGATACGACATTGTTTCATGTTGCGGGGTAAGATATCTTGAGGCTCTTTGCCGGGGTGCAATTGGATTTGGCCCCCAAGTTGGGGGCCGTAGGCAGAAAACAGGATAACCTTGCGAGATTCTGCCTGGCATGGCTCTCTTCTTTCATCTTTTTATTTCACTTTAGATTAACGCAGCGACGATTGCGGCATGGTGTGTAGTTGAGAGTCTCTCCAGACGAAACCAAGCTTTGTCTTATTCCCGGGTTCGCACTTGTAATCGAAAAGGTCAACTATTTACGGCGACGATTCATAACCTTGCCAGAACCCCACATTCACCGCAACATGGCGGTCCATAAGCTGACGCCCGTCCTCATGACGGGAAGTCTATTCCTGGGACTAGTTCTCGCCATAGGCCACCATCTCTACTACCATTATCTCAACGGGAGGATCGTCAAGACTCAGAATCAGCAGGAGTGGTTTCTCCGTGTCGGCACCGGTATAGCGTTCCTCGCAAGAGCCCTGTTGTCAGCAGCGGTCGGGTTCGCATACACGCAAATACTATGGCGAACCCTGAGATCAAAATCCGTCACTATCGAGGGCGTCAACTCGCTTTTTGGCGTCTTGCATAATGCTTGGGACTTTACTACCTGGGAGCTCTGGACGGCTGCGCCGGCGCTTGCTGCAGTGGCCATAATTGCTTGGTGGGCCGTTCATAAGAAGATGGAGTAATTTACAGGTTACTGACATTTACTTGCAGGGCTCTTCCACTGATTGCAGTTATTACTCCGGCTACACTTACAGTCCAGGTATCTGACCGGCCAAACATCACTGTTGTCGACGCCCCCATTCCACTGCTCGACTACAATAACATGCTCAACTTTGCCCAATTTACAGGCGTAGGCGGAGTAGGATATTACGCTCCTTCGAGTTACGTCTCAAGGGTGCTCTTATCAGTGGCATCTCTCGGCTCCATCCTGACTTTCCCAGCACCCTTTCCCAATTCCTCATATTCTGTCGACTTCTACGGCCCTTCAATTTCATGCGGTACACCTCGCAACGCCACCTTTGCAAAACTTCTGTCCGAAGCTGTCAGGAACGAGACCTGTTGCGGGAATTCCGCCGGATACGTTGGATTTGTTCCAAGCAGTAACACAGTGAACAGCACTGAGGAGGGCTACGCCTTGGCTGGTTTGCGGGGTGCGATGAACTACTCTCTCATCTCATCGCTCGCATCCATTGATCGAACGGCCAACGCCATCAACTCGTCGAGGCTCTTCGTTGTGGTACCAGACATACCTGCGCCCAACATGACCACAAGTTATATCATGGCAAACAAGACGATCGAATGCGCGCTCCATAACTCGTCATATGCCGTCGACTTTACATTCGACAACGGTCAGCAGAATATCAGCTACAAGTCCAAAAGGCTAAACGGCGTAAGGTCTAGTGACGCCAGTCTCAACGAGGATAATGACTCGGACCGGTTCAATGCTGCCGTCGCTTACATCGCGCTCATGGACTCCCTGGGTAAGCTACTACTTGGAAATCTTGGGATTTCGCACTACGGTGTGATGCAACCTACTCAGACGCAGATCATGAGCTCTGTTCTCATGGATGCCAAAGAAATGCAGGTTCTTGGTGGTGTAAACGCAGCAACAGACCGCCCGGAAGCACCTGATTCTGTGATTGGGAATATCTCTATGGCGAATGCATTGGAGCAGCTGTTTAACAATGCGACGATAAGTCTTTTCAGTAACTCAAAATTACTGCAAGCGCACCTATGTAGTTTTCGTGATTGAAGCTCTGTTAACACTTCTAACAGGCAAAACGATACTGCGGCATCTCGCGGTAATATTACCTACCTGACCACCCAAATTGCCTTTTCCTATGAGCCTCGCAACCTCTTCATCGCCTACGGTCTAGGCCTGTTAGCCTCTGCAATCATCGTCGTGATCGGGCTTCTATGCATCAAGTCTGCATCTGCATCCTATGCAGCCACGTTCTCAACTATTCTTCGAACTACACGGAACCCCGATATTGATACTATCGTCCCCGCAGCGGAAACATCTGGCGCAGAGCCTCTGTCGAAACAACTTGGCGATACTCGTCTGGTATTACGGCGACAAGGGCGCAGACTGGGGGGGATGGATGAGGATATGGTGACTCTCTTTACCGTGGACTCAATACCTGATGAGAAACGTATACAGAAAGACTCTCCGTATGATCCGTCTCACCTGGGGGATAGAGGGCAACAATACTCTGACGCAAGTATTGAACTTCTGAGCCATGGCGAGTATTCGGCTACAGATGCAAGGACTAGAAATGGTGGTAACCGGATCTACCCTCGTGGAAATTGAGTAGTAAGAGGAACAGATTGCGTTATAACCAAGGGCCGAAACAGAACACAAGGCGTATGGTAAACTACAGAGCAATATTAATTATATAGATAGTCATGTCATGTCATCAAATTGCAACGCTTGCAAGCTATTTTACAAAAAACCTTGGTTGAAATCCTGGTTGTAACCTTGGTTGAATCCAATTCCATCAGACAGCAAACCCATCTCTTGGGCAAAATACAAGGCTTGGTCATTCTGAGCCCAACTCACCGCCCCTTGAAGACGCTGTAACAAATCCTCCGTCGTCTCCATGCCCATTACCGACTCACTGAACTGTGACTGTTCCGACACGGGAGATGGCTCTTCAGTACTCTCTGACTGTGTTTTCTGTGCTCGTTCTGCGACCTCGTAGACTACAGGCGATTGAGGTCCTATATCTATTCCCATCTGCATGGCGAAGCCCACGGAGGGATCGTCTTCCATCCACCGTGAAAAGCTTTTGGCATATGTTGCCGGTGAGAGCGGTCGAGGGAGTGTTATTTGCTGTGTCATTGGCATTGGTGCGAATTGTGGTTGTCCTAATAGCATAGGCATTAAGGAGCGGTTTCTGTTGAAGAAGCATCTTAAAGCAGCTGGGAAGTCACTATCTTGAGCCAAACGATCTTGGCTTAGACACACATCGATAGTCAAAGCCAGTCGAAGGTATTGAGTTGGGCTTCGGGCCAGGACATCAGCGTGATCGTTGGTCAGCATCATCTGCGAAGGTTCCTCGCGATCACTACACTCCATAAAATATCGAATTGTCTTGGAAATAGAATGAACGCCGTCGTACTTGGGGTGAAGCTCCCGGAAAACTTGGATGAGGACGTTGAGTCGTGATTGCTTGGAAGCAACTTCGGGACGGGCCCATATCTCAGTTGCGGAAGAGGCAGTAGACATCTTCATATCGACCATGTGCATCGCGAGGGGGAGGGCTGTGCATGCTACAGCGCTGCTGGGTAGCCAACGGGTGAGTCGGTGGGGATGTAGTCGGGCGAAGCATTCTGCTATGCTCTTTGTCGCGTTTCGGAGATCTCTTCGGTTGTTCTTGAGGAATAGGGTTTCGTGTGATGCAGTGGGGTTTTGCTTGACGAGACCTAGTATTAGACCGAGGTGAAGTTCGTAGTTGCAGAGGGCGACTTGGCTGGCGCTGGGAAGATGTTAGTAAATGTGTTTCAAGGGTAATAGGTGGTCTTACTGGAAGTAGATCCAGACTAGGTTGGTGAACAAAACAGCAGAGTCCTCGTATCCTCCTGAACTCAGTGTCAAATCTTGAATGGCGAGTGGTGGTCTTGTGGCCACTGCCCAGTTCTTCAGTGACCTCTTGTGTTCCTGTACTTGCGCATATGCTGTCGAATGTGCTTCCGCATCTAAAATCGGCAATGTCTCTGTCGGATATACTAGGCCCAAGACATCCGTCAACGTAACACAAAGTTCTGTCAGTCGTTCTAATGTGAGAATGAGCTTGTGCTTTGTGGCAATGTTGTAGACCCGCGACGACTCTAGTTCATCGACGAGATCATCGTAACATAATGGAGAGCAGTTGGCAAAGTCGAAATGGGCACTTGTGATCTGGATGTTCCTTCGAACGCAGAGGGGCATGATTCGATCGCGGATAATGCAGCACCACCAGATACGTTTAAGTATGTTTCGTCTCTTGACATCTTGTTGTGATATATGTAGGCCGTAAGAAGGGGAGTCGTAACTATCGGCGTCGCATGACTTGGCGTGTTGGATCGCGATTCGGAGCCATCTACTGTTCGCCTTGCCGGGTCCGGAACGGAACGTTGGGCACCAGTAGGTCAGGAGGAGGGCGGACTGTGCGATGGAGATGGGATCGGGGTCGGTCGAGAAGTCGTATAGAAGCTACATCAATGTCAGAAATGTTTCACTGATAATACTGTATGTTGTTTACCTTGGCCTTGGTGTAGAAAGCCTCCTTGGCTTCGAGGATGGTGGCGAATCCCAACGTGCGGAGACTCTCTTTAGAGACAAACTTTATTTGTTAGAACAACCCAACACGAAAGTGGTGATGTCAACGTACAGTGCACGAAGCAAACATCATCGATTGCAACAAAAGCATCGAAACAGGCGTCCCAGACGTCGCAGAATTAGGCGTAGGATCGTACACATTCCAGAAATCGGCCTCGTTGATGAGAGGCAGTAACGGATGGATGTAGAGGAAGTAATGTCGGATGAATTCGTCGAGGATCGGCTTGGACGGGACGCGTAGACAGCCTTGGGCGTTGAGGTGATGGAAATCGCAGTCGCGCATGTTGAGGGTCCGAAGGAAGGGCATTGACGAGTATAGAGCTTTGAGTTCGGATCGTACGGGTTCGCTGGGTTCTTCAATGATTGGGGGTGTATATGGTGGGATCTCTCTAATCTCCTCGATGACATCTTCAGTGGAGTTTGTCGTGGGCGACTCGAGGTCAACCCGCTCCTGATGCTCGACCGATGTCTTGTATTCGCTCTCTCCTAGTATATGTAGCACGGCAGTCGCATCGTCGACAGGACTCGTGGGGTTATCATCGTTGGAAGTCGGCGATGTCGTAGAAGCAGCTGCCGTGACGGCTTCACAGTCGCGAATGAGGTCTGCATTTTCGGAGGCGATAGAGGCGCCACGGTGAGGAATAGGACTATGTCACGTCAGTAGAGTAGAAGTAAAGATGATGTCGACAACATACAAAGCATCGGCACGACGAGCAACGACGCATTCACAGCCATCGAGTCGGCAGTTGGTACAAGGCGTCGAGGTGCGTGTGACATCACACCGGACCTTTCGCTTGCGACATTTCAGACACGCCTTTGTCGCGCGCTTCCTCGAGACAGGCTTCTTGGCGAAGCGAATCGGTTGCTGAGTGTTGTTCATCCTGGTACAAGGCGGAGTCGATCGAAATGGTACCCGAGGTTGAAGAGGAGGAGCAGGAGACGGATGAGAATGAACCCCAGATTTACCCCAAACTTGCACTTGTCTTTGCTGAGTGAGGCGCCCCCTGCTAGGGGCTACTATGTAGACTAAGGGGCTGGACCCACGTGGGACGGATGGTAGAGGACCTCGGAAATCTCGGCTAGAGGGGTAAATGCCCCACGGGGAAGCCTTTGCTTTTTGCTCTTAACGCGATGTGATTAGGAATCAGATGAGGGTTATTAATGTTCTGGCCCTGTATAGCTTGTGGTTTTGCTAGTTTGAGCTGGCTTTAGACTGATAGGTGCTCCTTGTTGCAGTCTAAAATGCGCTGACAGAATTCTGACGTTGGTCGTGGTGGCACATGGCATTTTCCGGCTAAATGAACTGAAAGAACAACTCAATACGGATATCACTCACAGAAAATGCGAGGGACCTGCTGAGGACTCCGCAAGAATTGACGGCTCGCTTATCTTGCATGAGGTTGTTGTTGTGTGTACACATCGTATGACAATCCATGACTCAGAAGTCAGAACCTTGAAGTGACAATGATTGTGAGGTGTTGCGCATTTTACAAAACTATCAGGTGACTTTATCGTTATCAAGCCACAGGCGCTGCTGTAAAATCGACTTTCAGGATTAATCTGGATTTTAACTTCCCCTTGAGCTGATTTTATAGCCCTTCGCAAGGGTAATTATCCCTTTAATATCCTAGAATTAATGGTCTCTAGGGTAACCAAGGTTCACGCTACGTCACGTATCTAAGTCAGGTCGACAGTCGCGTAACGTTATCTTCAGCCACTCTCTTCTCAAAGTCCGGTCGGAATCCTCGGACACCAGAAGCTTAAATACTTTTTTTCATCCCAGCAAATCTCAAGAGCGAACAGTTTGCGCGTGACTAACCCAACAGAGCCCAAGCCCAAGCTCGCAGAACCATGCCACGTTTATTGCTGCTATTTTTATCTCGTGTTAGTGGAGCGTGGCTGTGCAACCACTCAACGGCTCGTTCCAGACGTAATCGGCACGAGCCACAAAAAACGAATGTCACGATACCATCAATCAACCCTTGTAGCTCGTAGGTGTCGCCGAGTCTACCGTTAGGCTCTGCTCTATACGAGGACGTCACATCGTAACAGTGCCGGAATGCAAATGGGGCTTTGTGTCTAATTACAGTAGCTTTCGCCCTCGTCCTTAGGGGCGCTCCCTTGATCATGTTATTGTCTCAGTATAATTTCAACGAAACGACCCCAATCTTTTTTCTTCATGTTTACTTTTTTCCTCTAACTAGAACATTATTATTTATTCTATGGATTTTCTATCGTGCTAGCATATACCACAAACAAAATGGTAAAGAGGTTCGATGGCCTGGAGTTTTGGGAGCAACGATGCAAAGCTCTCCAGCTGTCGCAAACGCCCGCTACTAAATCACCTACCGACAGCGAGCCATCCCTGTCGTTCGAGAGCCCAGAAATACCAAGCGCTGGGCCAGCATCACCAGCTCTATCACTAATAAAATGGCCGACGACGGCAAAACCGCTCGGAATCGTCGATGATTCCGAACCTATATTCATTCAGACTGTTTCCGCAGTCCACGACGTCCGCAATTCCATGTCCTTTTCGCCCTCATTAGACCAACACAGTCAATCTGCATGCGTGCTACGGCCAAGCAGCTTTGAAGGAAAGGAGGAGTTCCTCACTACTATTAGCAGAGGTGGATCAGATATAAAACGAGACAGGAGTCTGGATGAGAGGAAATCACCATCAGCTGGCTCAAACATTACACAACTCAGACGAAGATCACCACTGCGACTCCAAACAACGAACCTATCTGAAATGGCACAGCGTCAACAAAGACACACCATGATGCCGAACCTTCCAGCATCAACTACGAACAATTCACCTCTCGATCACAGGCACACATTGAGTGCCTCTGCAGACTGCAACAAGTGCATCACCCGCCAAACAGACAAAGCATTCGAAGCCCTCACCCAAGCCCTAAACAACAAACGCCAAGACGAAACAAAACACCTAACAGTTGTCCGACCTACCATAGACTGCCGCATGCCATCGCTCAAGTCACCAAAACCAATTCGACCCAGGATGATACGCCAAAAGACTCAGCAATGGGCAGAGACGCAAGAAGACCTTGATAGCTCCACAGCGAGCTCTTTGTCAAGTCCAATGAGTCCAATGCTACCGCTTCAAATCTCCTTGGGTGGGAAAGAATTGAATAAGTCTGAGATACCTCCGATGGGATGTAATCTGGACCATGACTTGGGGGACTTTTTGAGGTGGGAGGCACGGAACGTATGTGCTTATGGATATGGTACAAATGGATATACCCTTTCGCCGCAGAATTGAAAATAATTTAATGATGGGAGGATGATGTACGGTCAAATTGCTGGACATCCTATGACTAGAATATTCCCTAATAATACCCTTATAATTGATAAAATCGACTACTCAGAAGTGGACGAGATCATTTTAGAACAATCCTCATCTTATCAATGATTATCCATTGAAGAGGTTTATATATCTATAATAGCGTTATGTAAGTAATAGTTAGTTCTAGATTTCGTTAGGAATCATAACGTTATTATTACTGTACTGCTAGTCTACTACTGATGGACCAGCGGGATAGAATTGAAGACCCAATTTGTCGGCTATAATGTACTAATTGGGCATAAACCCACTGACTTCATCCAATGGTATCCGAGAACGCTCTTCGGACCAAAGGACACAACAGTCAACATCCAGCCTAGTCAAGGCGTAATTGGTGACTTTGGGCTGTACCTAGATCAATTGCCTGTCTGCTTTCCTTCCAATTACGTGATCTTTTACCTTAATTCGACCTTGGTTGCTGAGTAATGGGAATATCATCAAATTGGACCATTGCTCCAGGTGAGGGGTCAGGTCAATGACCTAACCACTATATAAAGACACACGCATCAGTTGTAACAACACTCAACACTCACGATACAATCAGAAATTAAAAATGGCCTCTGCAACTTCGTTCCGTGACCTCGTTGGCATCCCCGCCTCTACGGCTAGCCCCTCCGATAGCGTACTCATCATCATCGACGCGCAGAATGAGTACGCTGAGGGCCAGCTCAAAGTCACCAACGCTGCTGAGTCGCGCAAGGTCATCGCAGGACTTTTGGAGAAATATAGAGCTGCGAATGGGAGTATCGTGCATGTTGTGCATGATACACCGGAGGGCGCGCCGGTCTTTACCCCAGGCACTAAGCTCGCCGAGGAGTTTGAGGAGCTGAAGCCCAAGGACGGCGAGGCTGTTATCCACAAGAACTTCCCTGGCTCTTTTACCAAGACAGATCTTCAGAGCGTTTTGGACAAGACGGGGAAGAAGAAGGTTGTTCTTACGGGATACATGGTAAGTCAATGGGTTATATAACTGAGATGCAGGACTAATCACGTAAAGGCCCATGTCTGCGTCTCGACTACCGCGCGTCAAGCTGATGAGCTTGGCTTCGATGTCATCATCCCCGAAGACGCCGTCGGCGATCGACACATCCCAGGCGTTGATGCCTCACAGCTGGTCAAGGTGTCACTGAGCGAGATTGGTGATGCCTTCGGAACCATCATCAAGAGCAGCAGCATTGCTTAGAACTATCTATATAAGTGATATAAACTTTTACAATCTATGTCATTACAATTCATTATACGTTTCATTCCTGCTTCTCTGAGAACTCTGGCTGTACAAGTTCTCTCCGTGTAAATTTGACGTTGAAGTCTGTCTGCTTGACGAACCAGGCATTGATGATCCTCCACTCCTTGCTTGGGTCTTCAAAGTTAATCTGCTCCTTGTTAGTATTGAATCTATGCATGTGGGGATGACTGTAGCTTACCTCGAATCTTCTTAGAAGACTTGGCACAACCTTGTAGATCTCCAAGAGACTGATGTTCTTGCCAATGCATGTTCGGCTACCCATGCCAAACTGGAACATCATACCCGTCATCTTCTTGATACGCTTGTCTTCCTCCTCAGCATCGAGATTGGGGTCGGGCAACCAGCGCTCAGGTCGGTACTTATCAGTATCGTTTCCAAAGATCTCTGGGCGGTTGTGGATGATCCAGGCTGAGACACCGACAATTGTACCGCCCTTGATAAACTCGCCTCCAATCTCTGCTCCCTGGGGAGGAACAATTCTCTCCATAGGGAGGCCTGGGGCGGGATGCATTCGGAAAGCTTCCTGGACACAAGCATGAAGGTAGGGGAACTTCTGAGCCTCAGAGAATGTGACCAGACCAGTTTCGTAGTCAGAAAAGACACCAGCCTTGGCAGCTTCATCAAGCTCATTCTTGAGCTTCTGGTAGCACTCGGGGTTTCGGAGGAGGTAGTAGAAGACGGCGGAGAGAGTAATAGCTGTAGTTTCCGAGCCTGCGAAAGCCATGGAGACAGCCATGGTCTGGACGAGAGTGTCTGTCATGAACTCAGGGCGGGCTTCACGGGCGGCAATGAACTTGGAGAGCAGATCCTGGCCAAGAGGCTGCTTCTTTAGGTTGCTGGTGGGAAGGCTATCGACTGTCTTGAGTTCAGGGATGAGACGTTCAGCCATGCGGGCGCGGGCGAAGCGTGCGACGGCGATTGTTGAGTCAAAGAGACCCCACTGGGAGAGCTTGAGGTAGATGGGGTTCTTCTGCAAGAGGAGATCTAGGAAGGGAATTTGTCCGACCTGAGATCTGTTAGTCAAGAGCTTGGACAAGTGAACGAACGACTTACAGGTGCAACATAGAGGAACAGCTTGCCAAGGTACGCGACAATGCCCTCAACATCCTCATTCTTCTCAATGAAGCCATGTCTCTTGCTGTAAGTGATCTCGCCAATGACATCAAAGGCGTAGAACTGAAGCCACTGTGTAAAATCACAGACATCAGAACGCTTAGCAAACAGCTTCTCGGTCTGTTCCAGGAACAGCTTGGTGGTGTTATCGACAAAGGGCTCGTATTGAACCAGTGCGGTCATAGAGAAGGCAGAGTTCACGGATCTGCGGAATTGGGAGTGGAAGTCATTGTCTGTTGTGCTAAAGAGAGATGCGAGACGGTGGCCCTTGACCACGGATTGTTGAACAATATAGAAGTCGGACTGAGATAGTTAATATCAAGGCTGCAAGCTTGGATGGAAGAAAATACCTTTACATAACCCTTGCTAAGACCGTAGATGGACTTGAGAACAGCAGGGTCCGCAAACGATAGAACATTTGGTCCCAATCTGACAATATCACCATGCTTAGCATGAAGTTTCTGCAACGTCACCTCAGGTCGCTGTCCATAAACATCCCAGAAGCGCCACCAATCCGTCAAAGACGCCAAAAAGGGACCGGGGTATTTATTTAGACCGTGGTGATATCTGTTCTTGACCAGCCACGCGACAGTCAGCGATGTAAGTACCAACACCCAATGCTGGGCGAGGGCACTGAGAAGAGTTTCAACCAAGCCACTGTGCATGTTGAAGGCACAAAAAGAGGCAATAAATTAAAAAGAATTGTTGAAGAAGGCACTGAAGTGGTTTATTTCCTGTCTTTTTACTATCTACCATACTCTTCTTATATCACTTTCCAACTTGGACCAGATCTTGATGACAGTCTCGGTCTTCGGGTACTCCAGGTTTGCCCCCACAGGTCATTCTGGGGTATTTGGGGACAAAATGATCCACCATCTCGGCAAGTAAACACGGCAAGTAGAGCTGATGCAGATATCCGAGCGCATTCTTACGTTTTGGTAAATAAGTGTCATCATAATTATTCAGCTATAGCGTATTATTTGGAAAACAAGGCGAGGAGAGTTTTTCCCTGCGACATGCCTGCGTTGGAGCTAATGAATGTCGTCGGCAGATGTGAACGGGAGAGCAATGATAACGCAGATAAAGTAAGCAGATGTCGACGATAACGAGTGTTCATTCGTACAGAGGAATTACGGCGTTCGGAGTTCGCGGAGGAGAGAGAGATTGCAGGGTTTGGACGTCGTCAGCATAGCAGTCATGTCGCGTATATCACAACTGCCATGTCACAGAATTTGCCGATGCTGGGATCGCAGAAGGTGTTGTTGTGTTGCATTGAGGCTCCTTTTAAGCCCTGTGTCTCGAGTCTGGTTGGACGCGTTGCACATTTATCAGCTGCGGTTCATTATCTGTGACCAGAATTAAGTTTGTTCTTCTTCTTATCGTCTTTTTTCTCATCAGATCATGTCATTGAACCGCAGCTGTTATGCCATAACTCTTCAATTGATGTCGGGACATTTCGCGAGGCTTGACCTTCTTCTGTGCTCAATGCCACCGCTACCGATCTGGACCTTTTGGAGACAAGACTCATCGGATGTACGGACAAGAACGTAATGTATCCGATTCAAATATGCCTCTTGTATAGCGTGTGCTATTGGACCTGACAGTTGGTCAGTCTCAGATTCCGGTCCTTCCATGGTCCTGTCCATGAAGTTCGGATATACGGAAAGATTATAAAGTTTACTGCCCAGACCATGCTTCATAGTATTTAATGCTATTATCGGCCCGTTCCATGGTCTATAAGGCTCATGTCCCAAGCACCTATGTCAAGGTAATACTAAGAACTACTTTGGGATCTCTATTCACCCACTCGGACCTTGACACTAGGACGATGGTCTACTTTCGGGGACTAATAAATGCAGATGGTACTCATGATTTCAGGTATAGAGGTGATGTTTACACTGCCCAATCGAATAAACCGACACAGACATCTCAAACTGGGATATCTGAATCTATTTATCCGCTATGATGTATCGCTCTAGTAAGGCTTTAACAACAGAAGCCGGCGTTGCCGCAGCAAAGTCTTGCCATCCCTTATTCTTATGAGAGTCTGCATAGTCACAGACACCTTTCACCACAATACATGGCAGGTCTTCCCATAAACCAGCGCCCTCCATCTCAAATGCCTCGATATCAAGTCGCTCTGCAAGTCCATCTCGATCCTGACTCGACTTGAGCACTGTGTCCCCAGAACCAAACCGTCCCAGAAAGATCAATGGCTTTTGTGCCTCGCAAATATTGCCTTGCTCTTCTAAGGCCACTTTCTCTTCTAGTCTATGTCTCGGTAAGAGAAACTTCTCGTTGCATCCCGCCTCGTTGCAAGAGACATCACGGCAGCGCTTACATACCAGGCTTGGGCTGGTGAAGCACGTACATAGTACCAAAGTGTCGATCTGATGCTGGTAGGATGGTTCGTATAGCCGATCATTAGCTAAGCCAGGGCACTGATATTTTGGGTAACTCAGCTGCGTTTATTCCAAAACCTCTGCTGATCTTTCCATAATATCGTCAAGAAACAGATTAGTTCTCAAGTGAATGAGGAGATTATTTGGATACCAGCTAGGAAGACCACTTCTAAATTTGCGTAGGAACTTTTTAAGCTGGCTGCTGCGGTTGCTATGCTTGCTTTGCCCATGCTAGACAAGAGCAGAACAACAACGTCAAGGGCGCTTATGTACCCATTGACATCGTGGTAATAGTAAGAAAGATCTTAATAAAAATGTTATCAAAACTGGCCCTTAGCTTAGAACTGTGTGCTTCATGTGGTCATACCGACCAGCTCTGTTCCTTTTGAGTAACAACCTAAATATACTAAGATTAAAAAGTAGCATAGTATGACCAAGGGATTATATTTTGGCTTTAATAGGTAGTCTAGGTAACGGCTAATATCTGCAATAAATGAAGATTCAAATTACCAAGATTGTATAGATTCAAAATTTATTATCGGAGTATCTCAACTAATTAGTCGTTGTTCTCCCAATCGGTTCTATTAAGTCTTTCGGATAGCCGATCTACCTTTGAAAAGTAATTCCTCTTCATAATTCTCATCCATCACTTTTTCCACTTCATTGGCCGGCTTTCGATCGATGGAACCTTGTTCGTGCTTTGTCGAAAGTGTGTGCGATTCGAGCAACTGAGTAGTTGCTTCGAGTGGGATAGGGTCGTTGGGAGGACCTGGCGCTATGCCACGCCATAAGGATATATACGCACTTGAATCATGAGTTCGTCCATCAGCTAGCTTCTCAGAGAGTATTCGCATGACGTCCGCTCTGATTCGAGCCTTGATGCTATCCATTACGAGCATTCGTTTACGGCTTGATTCCTCGCCTTGGTACTCATACACATCAGGCATCCGCCAGGCAAAATACGCGTTCTGATGAGAGGGCCGGACTTGAACATCAGTTGGATATTCATCGAAAAAATAAGAGCACAGTTTGCAGGGTGGTTTGCTTGATCCGATGAATTTCCAACCATTGAAAAACCGTTCAGGACGGATTCCACCCTCGGTGTTTTCTAGCCAGTCATGCACTAGCACTTCCGCATGCACCAGTGGCTTAGGTGCGCTACGCCAAAGTTCAGAGACCTTGGCGTCTATGTCGTGGACAGAAAGTGAGCCTAGCTGTGCTGCAAAACGACCCAACAAGGACTCATCGCTAGTCATTTTTCTCATGATCTGAGCAGCTGTCCATGGATTCGTAGGAAGAACGCCAGGCACCGTTGAACTTGATGGTATCATGCATATTTGAATGTTTGAAAAGAGCTGAGGCCAGATCTTCGCGACCAAGTCCATCAAGTCCACTGCACGCTTATATGTAAGCAGTCGACCTGCGACATGAACAAAGTCTGACCAGTGTGTCGTTGACATCATGTTATCTTCACGCGCCAAGCGACACCTGACATCAATAAAGATAAAGGACTTGAAAAAGTTGCTTAAAGAAGTGATCAAGTCACATACGCTCAAGAAATTTACTTGAACAAATAATAATTAGATAGGTAGTTAACTCTGGGTAAAACGATTCAAACACTCACCCGGTTCAGAGTGACATGTGTCAAAACAGGCTTCTAATAGGCGAAGGATTTGGGACATTTCATCTTGAGTTGAGTTAACTAAGACTTGTCAGCTCCATTTGAAAACCGCGAATAGAATATACGAAACCTACTTTCCCGGGTACTTTCACGCTCACAGGCTTTAATACACTCTTGTAGATGGACTCTGAGCGACCTCAAGTATGCATTCACTCGACTCTTGCACAACCCAAGCGATGCGTGTAGGGCCTTGTTCCGAAGGTTTTCTCTTTCCGTAATATGCTCTGTTGGAACTGCAGAGAACATATGAAGAATAGAAGCTATGCTAGCTTGGATCTTTTCACGTCTCGTTGAGCTTTGCTGGTTGAAACCAATCACATACTGGATACAATCGGGCAGCTGTAACACAGCACAAGCCGAGATTGCTCCGCCACCAACCTCGGTGCAACAAAGGAAGGCAATTTTGGAAGCAAATGCTCGGAAAAGTGGCTCCAGACCTGTCAAAGTATCAAATTCTGGGTCCTCTCCTAGTCTTCGTCGTGGACACATGGATGTCAGGCTGATAAGGAATAAAAGGGGAGGATAAAAGCGTTTGACTAATCCCCGTTCTGGAGCGACCAGAAGCGGCTGCTGGGTTCCTTTCGATTCTAATAATAAGTCAACGTACTGCGATAATAGCTTTGCTAGATACTCACCCATATCCGCGAATATCTTACTAGGCAAATGTTAATTGTTGAAAGTAGTTTGCTAGGCAGAGAGGTTGAATGCGTATTGGGAGCTGAATTCATCGATCGCGTTGTGGCTCGGAGTTCATGAAATGCGTAGAGACAAAGTATGTCATTTCACCAGAATCATCAGGGATTTCACGCCGAGCAGTGTGGCAGGCCTCAGACATATTGCGGCTTGAAAATCCATTGCTGATTGGGCGACGAGCGAACTGTCGGATGTAACCACGTCATTCCCATAGCTGAATTGGTATGCCTCTTGCATATTGGCCAATGGGACCTTGCGCTGATACCCTGTCATTGAAGTCACGTTCTGTCTGCAGGTCGAGATAAGTACGAGTCTAGAGCCAAAAGTCTGCTCATCCAACTATTCCTTATAAAATTTGATACACCTCGATTTCCTACAGCTAAAGGATTTCTTAGAAGAAGCGTTGTAAGTTTATAAGTATACAACACTGTGTCTTCATTCGCTTCCGCACTAGGTTTACTAAACCAACGATCTGACGCAGTCTGACAGAACATAATTCCTCAGTTGGTCCTCACTCCGTCTCTGGAATGCTTGTTGTTGAGTATTACAAAAGAGAAAGATGGAAGATCACTCAGCTATTACCGGGGGAGAAGTGGCCCAATTCGTATCATTGCACGAACTTGAGCTCCATCCAACAATCAATACAACTGCTCTACCCAACCGTACCGATGCTTCTGATCAAAGCGGCGAGCATTAGTCTCCAACCGCTGTGCCAAACAGACCAGATTTACCTGGCATTGGATCTTATGATCAGACTCCGCTGAACGAGCAAAGCATGGCCATGGTCAATTCGGTCAACGGAGCGTCGGGTAGGAGCGGCGAAGAGCGGCGACATTCTCTACAGCTCTTCCAGGAAGATGAGCTGCCTCCAACTGACCATTATGTCCATGGCGGTAAACTTACAGGATACTTTTGTAAGCATCCAGAATGCAAGACCCCTCACAAGACATACAAACTAGCAAGCCGTGTGACGTGAGTCAAACTATCCAGTCTCTCACAAGTAGAAGTTGACGATATAGGAAACACGTTCGCAATCACTATAGGCCGGTTATATGTCCACTTTGCCCAGAAAGAAAGGCGGAACAAGGTGATATGAAAAAGCATGTTCGAGTTTGTCACCCTTCTCTTGCGACAGCTTTGGGTATCTCTGGCAAATCTTTACGTTGTTCTATCTGCCGAAAGGCTATTTCGAACAGCAGGAAGGATAACTTTAAAAGGCACATGCGTGACTCGCACGGGCTTGAGATGGACGGACAAGAACAGTGGGTGCCAATAGCACAGTGATTAGGGAATCGAGGGAGTTTTACGTCTTCAGTCGTTGAGGCTAGTTAAGGATACGGCAACCCTATTAGAGTGAAATAGAAGTAAAAAGAAATTACAGATAGGAGATTTTTATGACCCGATCCTATTTTCCTGTAAATATTGTGAATCTCTCTACCAAAGGTGCTCGCAAGCTAGACACACTTACGGCCTTGTGGCATGTCAATCAGGAAGCCTAACAACATGTATCACTTTGCCAAAAAGCTAGAGAGCTCTATGTCAAGCCGCTTCTGTTTCAAGGCCAATGCCAGAGTTAAGAGACCTTAAGCATTTCTGATAAAACTAAATAAAGAAAAGTAAAATAGTAAGGGAGGACCAAATGAGAGCCATACGCGCACTATAAGCTGATGCATACTTCAAGGCTCCAGAATCAGAGTCCTCTTTATGCTCCTCGACCCACTCCACAGCCGTTTCATATTCTGGCCACGGTCTGTCCTCCTCGTCACTCTTACTATACGTCGATGTAGGTTCCTCGACAAAGATGACTTTGCCGTCGTATACCGCCATACTTGCATTAGCCCCTCTGTTGAGTATCTTGTAGCCGCATGCCACAACCACCTCTCCATCCCAGTCCTCATCGTCACCTTTACAATCTTTGAGAATGCCATTGAAACAGTGCAATTCAGGTAGGAACGTCCAGTAACCAGTGGTTCCATTTTCCACTGTAGTGTGCGGGTTGCTGAAGGGAATCACAAGAGTTCTGTTCAGATTCACACTGCGTGCTGTGGCTGGATCTGCGGCATCTCGCACAGTCTCTAGAAGAGCTGCCTTGTCTGAGATGGTGGCATTAATGGTTGAGTTGACGACGATGCCCATTTTGTATCGATCGTTGTTGCATTGATTCATCGGAGGGCCATCTTCTCGGGCTTTTTCTGTTGTGCAGTTTATGTGTACTGATACGCGGACTTGTCGTCCGGGGGCGCTGTGTCCCTTCTTATCCATGATTTCAAAAGACTCACAGCCGCGTCTGACCAACGACATAGATGAAGTTGGGAACAGCAAGAGGAGAGAAATTATGAGCAAAAACATCGTCATCTTGATTGAGTAGAACACCTATACTCTTCGCAAGTTTTCGATTGGTTTCCAGGTATCAAGCAGGCCTTTTATAATTGCCCCTGGATTGCATATGGCCCCCAAAGTGCCGTATCACAATTACCCGGAGCTCAGGATTCTATGACGTTGGCCAAGGATGAAAATGCAGCTCAAACAGGAAGAGATACATTTAATCAGTCTATACTAACAACCAACACCGTAACAGGATTATGGAAAGGATCATGCGGAAAGCATTGATGTGCTGGCCTTTCACTCGCCGATCGCCTATCATTCTGTCAGAGAAGTCTACTGGCTGTCGATCCCTACTTCGTATATTCGCCTGTTTTCGTTCTGCTACAGTAGGGATTATCTCCACCTACCATTGCTTGCTGGCAGTACGTGACAACATAAAGATGGCTTTGGATATGCCCACGTTATAAACTGAAACTGATGGGCTTATCCTAGGATCCCGAGACTAATGATCCAAGGGTGCCTGTTGCTCTGCAGGATCTTGTCATTCAGATAGGTGGTGCCAATCCTTTCGAGATTCCGGACGGAACTCCATACACAGACTCCGGGATTCAGGCACCTACAAAATCCCATTTTGCACTTGGTCTTAAGATCTGAGTTGGTCTACCTGAGATCTTGGAGCTCGAAGATAGTATTAACCGGGTGACTTTCAGAATCTCGTGCACCTAATCTATCGTTATCCGAAACACGGAACTTGACGATTGGTCTGCTAATGGTAACTGTAGCGTCCGGGCTCCGCCGATGAACCAGCTAGGTGTTCTGAACGTCAGTGAAGATTGTTGCTGCCACTGTCGATAATCAGCTGACCCCAATGAACGCGAACCTGAGCCCTTCCCAGAAGTAGCAGGTTCTTAGTTAGCTGTAGAAAATTTCTAGCACCGGCTTCACTCTTCAGCAGCTATTTATTCACGTGCAGAACGCGGATGTACTGAATGCACCTACCATCGAAGGCATCACATATCAGCATTTGAGTGCACCACCGCCACATCCGGTCCTCTGAGGCCGCGACTCACTATGTCTCCCCAAATATAAGGGTGATATCAAGATAAAGCTAGGCTCAGCATGCTTTATCTTAGTTCATAGTAATGATTCTTTATTCATATAAATGTCGCTGGTAAGTTTCTATATATGTACATTGGCACGAACTGGTAAAGTCGCGTGGCCTCAATAAATGGCATTACTTTAGTAAACAATTCAATACCGCGATACCAACTTATCCCTTATAATTAAATAATAATCCCATATGACAGACATATCGAAATGCAAATTGGCAGTATTATTTCATGGCGGGGTGGAGAAGACAGGGGTCATATCGTTTGATCTGCACGTTGTAACCTTGCTGAGTTGTCATTTTCGTCGCTTTGTCGTCTGTCGATTTGCGCTCAAACTTCTGAACCACCCCAGAATTACCAAGACATATACGCAAAATGGCAGAGACTTCAAAGGAGGCAGCTTCCTCTCCGAAGACGCCCGTTGTGTCGTCACCTCCAGCGGAGGAACCGCATGCACCAACGGAGCAGACCCCTGCTGAGCAAAACACCGCAGAGAACCCCGCCGAGCCTGCTGAAGATTTCCATAACCCTGATCATTGGGTCACCTTGAATGAGGGCGTATGTATAATCACGTTCTCTTGGCCACAGCTATTGACTTTACGTAGGATGCGCCAGGAGACGATGATGCTGATTCAGCGGTCGGGGACGATGCTGCCAGCTCGACTGAGTCAATTTCTTCGAGCATTCTTCATTACCGCACCATTCACGGGAGGACGTATCACTCTGAGAGGGGAAATGCCGAGTATTGGTACGGGAGCCCTTTCAAGTGTAAGCTTTGCAGCTGACGATTTAGGACACCGAACGATGAGCACCATAACGAGTCTATGGATATTAAGTGCGCCAGTTTTTGCCAGAGGTAGTCTGTAAGATCATCAGCTTACGGGATATAGTCACCATCTGCTGTCTCTTTCGCTGGAAGGGAAGCTCCATCTAGCTCCTCTAAAGGACGACATTCAGGTTCGTGTACTATCCTTGAGTATTGATAACATATCTCTGACAAGATATCCAGAAAGTCTTGGACATTGGAACGGGAACTGGTATGTTATTCAGAATATTTCCAAGCGCGCGAGGCTAACCGAGGCAACAGGTATTTGGGCCATGTAAGATGTCTTGACATGTGTAGGCCTTGTATTTTACTGACCCTGCCGCAGCGATTTCGCGGATGAGTATCCCAATGCTGAAGTGATCGGAACGGATATCTCTCCCATCCAACCTGACTGGGTCCCACCCAATCTGAAGTTGTAAGTAGCCTGTGAGAGCCGATGATACGAGGTGTTCTGACAAGAGCAGCGAAATCGAAGACTGTACCCAAGAGTGGACTTATGACCCCAACTCGTTCGATTACGTGCACATGCGCTACATGTACGGAAGTATCAGCGACTGGTCCGCCCTGTTCAAGGAGGCATTCCGCGTCTGCAAGCCCGGCGGTTGGGTCGAGAGCTACGAAGCATCCCCTAGAATGGAAAGTGACGATGGCACTGTAACTGAGACCTGTGCTATCAACGAATGGGGCAAGTTCTTTATCGAAGGCGGGAAAAAGCTGAACCGCACTTTTGAGATCATCGATAAAGATCTGCAGCAGAAGGGGATGGAGGAAGCAGGCTTCGTTGGCGTGAAAGTTTGGGATTTCAAGGTACGCTCAATCTTTCATTTCTTCATATGAATGAATGACTTAATCAATTCAGGCACCTATTGGAGGATGGCCCCAAGACCCTCGACTCAAGCAAATTGGACAGTTTGCTCAGGCCGCGCTTGAACAGGACTACGAGGGTTATGTTCTGTATATGGCTAACATGGTTCTTGGCTGGACTAAAGAGGAGGTTTCTGTGTACTGCGCTCGATTGCGACGCGAGATTCGATCTGGAAAGTTCCATCCTTTCTATCGCCAGCGGGTTGTTTACGCAAGGAAGCCTGAATAGATACGAAGGCGCAGAATGAGAGACTTTTCACTCTCAGGTAAGATGTGAATCAATTGAGAGCTTGACAGCTCACACTATCTCTAAAGAGTATTCCAGAATATCCTAAGGACTTGATTGGTAACATCACAAGCTATATTGAACTTGACTCATGCCATTGAACCATGACGGAATTCGATCGCACCATGATGCAACAGCTTTGGCATGTGCAAGCTCCAATGTAATTCACAAGCTTTCCAAAATGCATTAGCCTCGGGATCTGTGATAGTCTTGGCTTGCGTGTTCTTATCATTGAGTAACCGATATTCGTGGCCAGATTAAATCGCGAGCTTTATCATATGACTTGACGGTATAACTGCTTCGGCCGACCCTACAGCACTTGTTTTTTTTAACATCACAGTGGACCCCAATTTTTTTGTCGTGTTGGGAGACCTCAACAAAACAAAAAAGCACGAGCCTCTGGATCAGCAGAGGAATGGGATACCCTAGACTCGGCTGTCACATGGATTATTCAGGCTCAATACGATACACAGCCATCACAAGCTTCGCATCGTCTTGGCAGAGTCCAAATGCGTGCTACTCACTCAGTCCACGTGGTGATGTTGCCTCATAAGGTAGTAAAGGCGAAGAACTGCCAAACCCGACCAGACTGGCGGTGCGTGACATGACAAGGAATCGATTACGACGGCAAAAAAAGACCACTATTTCCAATTGCGGTAATAAGTGGAATGATCGCCAAGATATCGCCGCAGCTACGGGCCCGATACCGCGGTCTCCCTTGTTGCGCTGACACTTATTACAGAAGGCGGTGGCAGAATCTTGCGGCAGAATTGATCTAATTTTATTCCCTTATTCAGAGTTGAGTGCCGAAGATCGGTCGTAGTGATTAAGAGCAGGTGATGGAGCAGGCTTAAGCTTAAGTTTATCATCAGATACAGTAATCGCGAGACTCCATTGTTGGCCGAGTCTGTGATCTAGGCTGAGTCGCTGAGTCACTGCGTCAACCGCGGCTTGGATCGGCGAAATTGACCTCTGAAGCCACTGAATCAATCACAAGGCAAGGATTTCCACTGCCGCCCACTGCGTCATGTCACCATAATCAACACTATACTAACAAGGGTGCGTGGATCCTGCTGACCTAATACCCTCCGCTCACCAGCGCCTCACCCCTTTTCCCCATTCAGTCACCTCGACTTTTTCACGAGATCGATAAAATTCCAAGCTTCGCACTACGCTCCGACCAACACCCACCCAAACTCATTGCATAAAAAAAAGTACATCATACGATTACATCATGCGTCAACCCATATCGACACAACCAGTCACCAATGGTGACGGCGAGGAATGGTGTACGTATATCCGAAAACTCTGGTTGAGATTGTACTAAGATTGAGTTAGATCTTCCCGACAAAATGCTCGCACGTGCGTTGAACCCATGCTGTAAAATAGCTGCGTACTAACAACACGTCTTCAGGACACCCCAGCAAGCCTCACATTGGCAGTGAGTTATATCCCAATCTGGAAATTATTCCCATGCTTACAATATCTAGGCTTGGAGGAGTACCAGCAGATGCATCAGCTCTCCATCACAGAGCCTGAAGCTTTCTGGGGAAACCTGGCTCGTGAGCTTCTTACATGGGATCACGACTTTCACACCGTCAAGAGCGGCTCGCTAGTCGAGGGCAACCCATCTTGGTTCCTTGGCGGAAAGCTGAATGCTTCGTTTAACTGCGTTGACCGCCATGCCCTCAAGGATCCCAACAGGGTTGCTATCATCCACGAAACTGACGATGGAAATGGCGGGCGCTCTATCACATACGGCGAGCTGCTCAAGCAAGTCAGCAAGGTCTCCTGGGTTCTCAAGGACCTCGGTGTGCGAAAGGGCGATACGGTCGCTATTTACATGCCCATGGTCCCTGAAGCTCTTGTCGCCATCCTTGCTTGCACCCGTATCGGCGCTGTTCACTCTGTTGTCTTTGCTGGTTTCTCAGCTGGTTCGCTGCGAGATCGCGTCGTCAATGCCAAGAGCAAGGTTGTCATCACTGCTGATGAGAGTCAGCGTGGCGGTCGAACAATCGGTATCAAGAAAATTGTCGATGAAGCGTTGAGCCCACTCGAGGGTGTCCAGACTCTTGTTTTCAAGAGAACTGGTGCCAAGGTCGCGTGGACTGAGGGGCGGGATCATTGGTGGCATGAACAGACTGCCAAGTGGCCTAGCTACATCCCTCCTGAGGCCATGGACGCTGAGGATCCTCTGTTTTTGCTGTATACCTCTGGATCAACCGGCAAACCAAAGGGTATTTTGCATACGACTGGTGGCTTTCTGGTTGGAGCTGCTGCAACGGGGAAGTATGTGTTTGATATTCATGAGAACGATCGATACTTCTGCGCTGGTGACGTTGGCTGGATCACTGGGCATACATATGTTGTCTACGCTCCGCTCCTTCTGGGTGTCTCTACAATTGTCTTTGAGGGAACACCAACTTTCCCTGATGTTTCTCGTTTCTGGGATATCATTGCGAACCATCAGATCACCCACTTCTATGTCGCTCCTACGGCTCTTCGCTTACTAAAGCGAGCTGGATCTGACCCCGTCAACCATGACACTAGCAGTCTGCGAGTTCTCGGTTCAGTCGGTGAGCCTATCGCTCCTGAGATTTGGAAGTGGTACTATGATGTCATTGGAAAGGGAGAATGTCATATCGTTGATGTAAGTTGACCATGAAAGGTCTCCATGGACGAAACTAACTGGAGCAGACATACTGGCAGACTGAGACTGGCTCTCACGCAGTCACCCCTCTCGCTGGCGTTACACCCACCAAGCCTGGATCCGCTTGCCTGCCATTCTTCGGCATCGACACAGTCTTGATCGATCCTGTTTCTGGCGCTGAGATCCACGGCAACGGAGTCGAAGGCGTTCTTGCTTTCAAGACTTCATGGCCTAGCATGGCTCGAACTGTGTACGGCGATCACCAGCGATTCGAGGAGACATATCTCAAGGTGTATCCTGGGTACTACGTGAGTTTTCAATCGAGCTGAGTCAGTTGAGTAATGACTGATTATTCTGCAGTTCACTGGTGATGGAGCTGCCCGCGACCAAGACGGCTTCTACTGGATCCGCGGCCGTGTCGACGACGTAATCAACGTCAGCGGCCATCGCCTCTCAACCGCTGAAATCGAAGCTGCAATGGTCGAGCACGCCGCCGTCGCTGAATCCGCTGTCGTAGGTGTCTCCGACGAAGTAACAGGCCAATCCGTCATCGCCTTCGTCTGCCTCAGAGAAGCATTCCGAACCTCTGAGGAGGAAGTCCACGCAGAGCTGAGACTGCAGGTCCGCAACAACATTGGCCCCTTTGCTGCGCCTAAGAAGATCTTTATGGTGGTTGATCTACCCAAGACTCGGTCTGGAAAGATCATGCGCCGTGTTTTGAGGAAGGTGGTTATGGGTGAGCAGGATCAGCTGGGGGATATCACTACGCTTTCGGATCCTTCTGTTGTTGAGAAGATTATTGGTGTTGTGCATAAGAGCGGTTAATGGGTGGTGATAAAATGAGGGAAGCGACCGTGGTTAAAATGTTTCTTGGATGGGTCATGATTAGAGTATTTCTCTCAACCCACTGTCTTTATAACTTTTATAATAATTCAAGATAATTGGCTTGCAATTATCCAATTAGCTGTGTCGTCCGTCTTAATATCCTCATCCAAGTCAAGAGTATAGCCAGAGAAGTACCTGCCCACGTCCAAAGCATGATCGTAACAAGTGACTAGTAGTTTGAAAACTGGATACCGGCCCCCATGTGTAAGCTTCACAAGTTTCTTAACCACCATTTCAGTTTCTTCTCCAAGCCTAGAAGTCTCATAGACCGAGATCTCATCTATAATGCAGAGTACAACACCATCTCGCGGTATTTGATCCACAACGCGTTTGAACACTGTGCAGAGGGTATGGAGTTCTAAGAGTTCCAGCTTTCGCCACTTGGAATCGGAGATGAAGGAAAGATCAGCTGCTTGACCTTCCTCTATCATTTGGCAGATTAGCTGGCCTATGATACTTGCCATGATACCAACTGCTGACGCGGGAGGGTCATTGGGGTGGAAAGGTTGATGTTCGGAACAGAAACACTTGAGAAAGAAAACAGGAGCAGACTCAGTGAGCCCCGTATTTGACATCCGCGCCAGTTCAGCCATAACAACACTGAAAGGAGATACACCCTCTTTGGCCGAGAGATCTCCGCGCCCGTTGACAAGGAGATGCGTCGAGGTCTGGGTTTCCCTCATAAAGGTTTGGAATCTGTCGTGGCGGAGCATAGCCGCTACTCTCGCCCTTGCGTTCTCGTTTACCTGGTAGTTAAACGAAAGGATAGAAGAAATGTCTCGAGTCAAGGCCTCTGGATTGTAGTTGAGACACCGGAGAAGTCGCTGTTTTGCATGCTCCATATCTGCTTTAGACAGGACTGGCTGTTGTAGAGGGCTTTATGGAATGGTAGGAGTTGTGCTTCGGCTGATGTCTTGGTCTTGCCAGGATAAACGATCCAATAACCTGCAAAGCCATTTTCAATTGGCTCACAAATGGAGTTGTGTACTACTTCTCGATGAAGCCGATAGAAGCCTTGTAGCTTGGTAGGCTTGGAAGCGGTCAATGGCAGATAAGATGGAGGAAGGAAAGGGATCATGGGTAAAAGGTTTCTGAGACGGGTTGTAATTAGGGTATTACTCTCAAACCACTGTGTTTATAAGTTGTAATAATCTTATAGAAGACAATACCACACATCATTGGTCACTTATCAATATTTAAACTCTTGATCTCAATTTTGTGTCTATAGTGTGCTTGTGCAGGTCTTCAAAAAGATAGAGAATATGTGTTTGGGTTATTATTGTCTATATAAGACTCTTGCTATCTAGCCATGGAGCAACGACAAAATTCAAACCTTGCCTCAACCAATCCTCATCAATGGTAGCCTTGAAGTCAAAGCCATGGTCTCCAGGTCTGATAGCTAAATGAATCTGAGTACTTGGGTCAAACCGCTGCAGGTAATCTACCAGCTTCTGAGTACCATCAACAGGCACCGCAGTATCTCCCTCTCCGTGAAGCAGAAACAGAGGCGGAAACAAAGATTTCTCATGGTTTACAGAAGTCAAGGCCACCTTCTTGATTCGATCGAGGATGAACAAGTCAGGGTCCTCACCGAGAAGTTCCAGATACCGGCCGTTATGCACAACTGCCATGGCTGGGTCAAGTCTCACAGGCGGGTCTGCCTCGGTGATGGCAGGGTTTACAGCGGTGGTGGAAAGGAACTTGTTGACATCTTCGTTGGCATAGTTTGGTACACCAACGATTGACTTGTCGTAGGACTTGCTGAAGTGAGCCGCTTTCATATCGACCATTGGGTAGAGGGCTATAATCGCCTTGGGTCTCACAAAGCCTGCCAGCACAGACTGTAGAGCCAGATATCCACCTGCAACCAGATGATCCGGTTAGTGAATGGTGCATGAGTTGGCATTATATGATTCGAGCTTACCGGCACTTTCACCAACGACGAGCGTTCTGATGAGGTTCAGTTGAAGCTTGCGCTGCCCAATCGCTGCGAGGTGGCGCGAAGGCCCTCCAGAGTGCACCCAATTCCAGAAGTTTCCCATGTCACGAAGAATATCCCGACCCTTCACCTCAGGAAGAAGCCTGTAGTTGGGACTGATGATTACGGCATCTTGCTCTTCTGCAAAGTCAAGTACCCATTTGGAGAACCAAGCAGGAAACAAACTTGAACCGGTGATCTGATAAAGAAGTCAGCTCTATGCCCAGTGGTAAAATGAGGCCTGCATACTAGAAAACCACCGTGGATCCTGACGATGACTGGTGGGTTCTGATTTTTGAGGCGACGAGGAATTAGAATATCAACACCGATCTGTATTCCCGCAGACTCATAGTATGTTCGAGTGATGGTGAAGGGATCGAATATGTCGCTTTTGACACTGTGCAGAACGTCGATGAGGGCGTTGAACTGAGAGTCACGGTCTTTAGACTGAGATGCCATTATGTCGCTTGATTAAACGATGGTATGACCTCCGATTGACGGACAGTTCATCCGCCTTGGCTATGTAGTATGAGAAGAGAGTGAAAGCGGCAAATGGCGCTTGTCTGACTCTCTAAGTACTGTTTGAGGTAATAGCTAAGTGCTAAATCAGGTTAGTTTAAGAGATACCAGCACTAATCGTAACCCAGCTTTATGACTATTCTATAAAGCATAAACTAGTTACAATAAACATTCTGGGTTCGTCTTTCCTACGGGAAATTGATTAAATTTGTCGACTAAATGAAAATGAAATGAATGGAAATGAACTTGAAAGAGCCTTGTTATGTTTAATTAGAGGTGGCGGTCGGCTTAACTCTAGTTCGCTAGGAGTGGAATAAAAACTCAGGACCTTAATCCTAAATAATAAGAAGCCTCAATTAATTTTAAGATAAGTTTAGGATATCTTTTACTGAGTTTATTTTCAATACCCTAAATTTAGGTCTGAGTTCTCTTGCCTGTCAAGATTAAGCTACCTAAATCGCGCAGTGGGCTCAATCAGACCAAACAAAGAGGGCTGGGCTGTTCGCGGCGCAACAAAATGCGTATCAAAACGAAGTAAGCAATTAACGTTGTCGTCTCCGCAAAACTAAAAGCCACTTGACAACTTTCCCAATTCCCTGCAGAATTTCGCGAAAAGATAGCGCTTGTAACACTGCACCTCCGGCAGATGTCTGTGGCTTAGCAGACCACTTGGTTCCCTCAGACCAGATTGAGTCGTAGTGAAAGTCTTCGGTACTTAGCCCCTGATATCTGCCTTCTGATTGATGTGTTTGTGAAAGCACTTCAGAACCCTCGTTGCTACAAGTCTGGTTGTTCTGGTATGGACGATACGGGAAGGCGTAGAGGTGCAGAAAGACACGAATACCATCTCGATACATAGAAGTGTATTCGGGAGACCAACCGCCCAAGATGGGTAGGAGATATATGCGGTAGGCTTCACAGGTCCACCTGGCTTGGTGAGAAAATTGAAGATGAACTACAAGAGATATTGATCAGTATTGTTCTGCTGCAAAGGGCTGGCCATGCTAAAGAAAATCTGTAAAACATACTGATTGTATGTAAAACACCAAAATAACTAGCTTGATAGCCAGAAACTTCAACATGGGTTGATGTTTAGCAATTTGGCGATGGACCTCCTTGTAAAACTGTAGCAGGCACATCATGGCTGAAACCAGGGATATAATCTCAATCACCATTACCTATAAGCTTTAGTATTATAAATCAACAAGTCCAAGGGCTCTTACCCAGATGTGAGCATGGGAAGCACTGCTTGACTCTTCGCAATATACGTCTGCAGCTTCAGTAATGCATGTGACCAGCGCTCCAAGAAACTTAACAACGCAAAACTGCAGCACACCAACACAAATGATCTAAGAGGAGAGCAATTAGTATGTTTCAAAACGGCAAAGGCTGCATGCATAATAACATGCAAAACTCACATTGAACCATCTATAGCCATTTAAAGCCTTCCCTGTCCTGTTGCCAAAACAGTAGGCAACTAGACGAATAGGGGGTATCCAGGGCTTAGGTTGAAGTTCAGCAAGGCCAACCTGCAAGGTAGCCTGGTTGACATGCAGAAGTTGGCAAAGAAGTAGGAAGAAGGCGGCAATGACAAGAGATTCGTAGAACTCGTAGGTGGTGGCGATGTAAGCGTGCTGACGGTAGAAGATTATACTACAGAGGCATGCAATGGAATATACAGGCACCATAAAGAGTCATCGTATCACTCTGAAAGAGGTTAGAGGTCAGTAATGGCCAAGCAGTTTGTGATGCATCAGAACCCACTGTCTCTGCTGTGGAGGCTTGGTAAAGTTTTGTGCATGCTTGTATATCAGGTAGGCCGAGACCAGACAAGCCACGAGACAAGATAAGGTAGCGATAAGAATTAGAAGACCATGAGTCGTCAATCCGATGCTCAAGTCCTTTTCATCGACTAAAAGAAGTCAGGGGGTTAGACCTTTGGTTATAGTGAATTGAGACACACTATCAATATCGAGTGGATGCTCTTTGCATTTCGCCATGATTGCTTAGAGGGTGATTGGAAGATAATTGGCCTGACAAGATATAGATAGAGGGTGATAAAACGGTTCGCTTGTTGCATGCCTGAAATGTAGAAATGCTGCAGGGCTTATATAACGATGTCAACAGTCGGACTACTCAATAGTGAATGAAAATAAATACTTGAAACGCCCGCTGTGCTCAGACGTGCACTGCCGCGCGGCAAACCGCAGTCTGAGGGCAGCTGAACTTGTGTCATAAGTTGTTTGGAGAAAATCTGAGACATGTTTTGTTTGTCTGCAATAGCATCCGTCACATCCGCTAGGTTACTCGTAACTATCATTTGCCTAGTGCCTTGTACCGTAACCCGAGCTCCATCGGGCGGGGGAAGTTGATTGGCTCTGAATACGAGGCCCCTGTCTATGATAAACACACGATCCTGGTGCAATAATTACAGGGGCCTTGTAAGGCCGGATTTAGAGTTAACTATGTGAGTGTATCTATAACGAGCGGCATAAAAATGCCCGGTCATGACGTCGATAACGGGACTCGGAGATATTGGCTGCGAGGATCGTAGACTATTCAGCCTTGTCTAACGCTTTTAGTTGATGAGCTCTGGAAGCCACTAGTGTATTGGGCATTTATAAATGCCGACGGGTCACGGTCACGGCAATAGACAAGTTGCGACACCCCGTTATGGCTGCGCTTCGTATAGACTCACCTGTGATTGGTGACAATGCTACGTGTCAACCTCCCTCGGCAAGTACACGATCTCCAACATTTCATTTATCAGACATTCCCCGAGGGATCTATATTGATGCCTTAAAGTATAAGGGAAGCGTTATTCATTGTCTTTCACACAGTTTATCGCACGACTATCCACTCCTAGTTTCCTACGTACACCCTCCTCTTTGAAACCTCAAACAGAAACATGCTTCTTCGCATCTTTGGTGTGCTTGCATCGCTAGCAGCATTTGTTGTCTCAGCCAAGACGAAGCCAAACATCATCTTAGTCTTGGTGGATGATCAAGATGTGCATATGGAATCTCTCAAGCACATGGCACCGTTGAAGAAGCAGATGGGGAACTCTGTATACAAGTCATTATTGGTATGTCAGGACGGAAGTTTTTAGCACTTGGACTGACATAGAGACTTTCACACAACACCAATGTGACCGACATCATTGCACCGTATGGTAGTCACTCACCCCTAGGTTACAATTCTTCCTCGATGGTGACGGGAAGTAGGTGGATACCCCAAGTTCATTACCGAGGGATTCAACAGCAACTACCTGCCCATTTGGCTCCAAGAAGCTGGACGCAGTACCTATTATACTGGCAAGCTCTCTAAAGCATACACTGTTGAAAACCATGACAAGCCTCATGCAGCCGGCTGGACTTCTTCTGACTTCCTTCTCGAACCTTTTACGTATAGCTACTGGAACGCTACGTGGCAAAAGGACCAGGGCGCTCCCGTCAGTCATGAGGGAACTTACAATACTGATGACCTGTCCGATAAGACCATCAACTACGTTCGGGAGGCGCATGCTGCTGGCAAGCCATTCTTCGTCGGTAGTGCCCCAATTGCTCCCCATTCCGAAGTAGTCGTGCGTCCAGATACATACAACGGAACCATCTCTCCAACAGACCCCAGCATGCAACCTCTTATCCTGCCCCCGAAACCTGCTAAGCGCCACGCCGACATGTTCCGCGATCTCAAGGTCCCCAGGACGCCCAACTTCAACCCAAAAGAGGTGAGGAAGACCACGATTCCATTAATCATAAGTGTTAAGATGAAGCCAAGCCGAATGGTGTCAGCTGGGTAGCACAACGCCCTCGCCTGAACCAGATTTATGTATACTACGGCGACAATTTCTTTCGCTTGCGTCTGGAGTCTCTGCAGGCTGTTGATGAAATGGTCGACAGAATTGTCAAAGAGCTCGAGTCTCTCGACATTATGGATAACACCTATATCATCTACACTAGCGACAATGGCTATCACATCAGCCAGCATCGCCTTCCGCCTGGAAAACAGTGTGGATTTGAGGAAGATATCAATGTTCCGCTTCTTATTCGTGGGCCAGGAGTTCCCAAGGGTGTAGTAAGTGATTCCATGACAAGCCACACCGATCTTGCACCATCCATCTTTCGCATGGCGGGAGTCAAGCCACGGCCTGAGTTCGACGGTCTCGCTGTCCCACATCCTGGTGATGAACTTGAACGAGCTTCTCAGAGGCGTGCTGAACACATTGGTATTCAGTTCTGGGGGCTGGCAGCTGATGAGGGAATCGATAGTAAGTCAGAGCCGAAGGATTGGCCTTTCTCTCGCTTAATACGGAAGAGATGTTGACAAATTCTATTACAGGCGTGATTATGAGTGATTTGAACACGTACAAGGGAATTCGTCTGCACAGCAAAGACTACAACCTTTATTACGCGGTCCATTGCACGAACGAGCATGAGCTTTATGACATGACGGTAGGTATTCTTGGTCTCCTTCAACTGAGATACCGGTTCTAACTATAACTCTGCAGGTCGACCCTTATCAAATCAATAATCTTCTCCCTTCTGGAAAGAACGGCACTGGTATGCCAATTGCATCATACGCCGACTCCAATGTCAAGATCAACAAGAAGCCGCTTCTCAGTATTGTGAGTCGTCTGGATGCTCTTCTCATGGTAATGAAGAGTTGTAAGGGTGAGACTTGCATTAATCCATGGAAGGTTCTCCATCCGGATGGTGATGTCAAATCATTGAAGGATGCATTGAAGAACAAGTACGACAGTTTCTACCTCCAAACTGCAGAGAAGAATTCTGTAAGCTATAATATGTGTATGTCAGGCTACGTTGTAACTGCTGAGGGTCCTCAGGATCCCTCCATTTATCAAGGCTACTGATTGCAGACTTGGATGGACTCGTATAGGACCAAGCCGACAAGGGATTCATGTATCATTATTCTTCTATTCGTTCATTCTGAGAACTCCCTTTTGGTGTTTCTTTTTTCTTTATACCAGTGCACAGGAATTGATTAGTTTCTGTATTTGTTCTGTACAAGAGCGGGCATCTTCCTATTTGCGAGACTCAAAAGACTGATCAACTCGCTTAGCAAACATCTCAGTAATAAACATCGTTCTGTGCAAATGGCTGGAAGGGTCTTGAATGATTTGTACTTCAGAGCTCAGGGAGAGACTGTATACTGTTATGGGGTCGAAGGCTCCCCTGACAAAAGATATACATAACGTAACATAACATAGTGGTCTAGAGACGGGAGGGGATCTACCCAAGATATTTGACAGTTTCAGGAAGAAAAGGGAGTAATCCGAAACAAGGGTAGCTGCGCATAGTGAGCTAAACTAGCGTAATAACCTGTCAAAGCCTACGAGCTAAGAAAAACAACGTCTCGTATTGTCGATCAATTAGAAAGGGGCTGATATAGACAACAGTCGCATCCCAGGGGCGCAGTGAATATGTTTTATGGATCCCCAGAGCTCGTTTCTGTGACGTTGTACAGTGGAATAGGGGGGCAAATGGATAGAACCCGCTACAACTAAGCTACCGAGAGATCCGATTGCTGGCAAGGTGCTCTTGAGCCTTAGAACCTTTCCTAAAGACGACCAATAGGGAGTCTGTCGATACGGCGGAGCCCATCATCGGTATACACAAACAGACCGACTTGATTTCAACTTCACATTCCGCAGCCATCATGTCACTGCGTCAAGTCTTCTGCGACGCCTCTGCCATATTCTCTGAGTGATTTCATCCTTCGAAAGAGCAGAGTTGAGGGAGTCCTTTCATGTTGACAAAACAGGCTATTATGCGAAAGATATATGTGAAATGCGATATCTAGAGCCTATTATTTCGTGCTTCTTCTTATGACATGATCTCAAGCTACCCTTAATACAAAACAAGCTTTCACGACGACTATCCAGAAGGCTTCGCTGACACACCAGACGGCTCAAGTTTAACGCCAGGGCCATGCCGTTCGAGAAAAGCTCGGGATGTCACGGTCTTCTTGGCCGCTTCGTCCTTCGATAACGCCAATGTGTTGTCCCGCCCTCCATATTGCGTGCTTCCTCGATCCAAATCGGTAAGCGCGGTGATGGTTGCGTTATAGCTTGCCTCGTCTATTTGCCCACCCACATAACGCGCTTGGCCTTGCACGTTGACTCGCCTTGCGTAAACCAGATCCTTTACGGTTGAAACCGTGATACCGTACGCATTATCGGCCATAGTTATGTCTTCGAAGACGTTGGCGCGCTCCCTAGCCAGATCTTCGCCCGCATGAGCAACCACGTTCATGCATTGATGAATGCTTTCTTTTGTCTCCTGTAGTTGTGCCAGTTCGTTGATGTCATCTTCAGAGAGGTCTGTTTTCAGTTTCATGGCATCCATCCTTTTATCGATTTCGCTTCCATGGCTTCTGAGACGTGACTCCAACGCGCTGATAGAACTCTTGGCAGAACTCAGACTACTTTTGATGTATTTATCTGCTGAAGGCTGTTTGGAGAATTGTGGGTTCTCGCTAGACGTTGATTCGAGTGCTTCGATATGCAAAGATAGCTCAGTGCAGATCTGGAGGCCCTTTCGAGTACTTTCTTTCTCTTCAAATAGAGCAAGCCAGTCGGTGCTGTCAGACTCGACGCTTTCAGCCGGAGGCGCCAAGCTACGTGCTCTCTCATCCAGCCGTTGCATGTGCTTTTGGAGATCGGCGGTTGTATCATCTATCATGTCTTTATATTCGTCGATGACATTGCGCGTAACAGCCGTGATAGTTCTGTAGGAGTGAAGTTGTTAGTCTATTCGATGCATTGATGTCGATTGAGGAACCGCACATATTTGCATTGGCCAATGCTATATTGATAGTGGACTTATACCCCGCAAGCATATCCCTAAAGTCTGTGATATCTCCCTTCAGATACTGCTGGCCAATCCAGTCTCGAAAACTTGGCCGAGTTCCATTGGAATGTTTTGTGCACCGAGCAATGAGCTTGCCATACTCCTCGCAAGTCTTTCCACAACGTAGCAACGGTAATTCAAGCGAATCGAAACTGATGTCAGGATAATTTGTAACTGTCTCGAGTAGGGAATGCAACACTCCAGTGAGATCATTTAGCTCATTTTTGAGTGCGCGCGCGTTGGCGTCCTGGGTTTTGTAACTGCGAACAGTCTTGTAAAGAACGGTGCTGGACTGAAAAGCGAACGTCACCAGAGCTAATACTCCCGAAGCAACACTGAGCCCGTCTGCCATTATCGCCGTGTCCTCTAAGTGAGTAATGATTGCAGAGGGGCGGAAATGAACTTTGTCACAAGGGCATGCGGTCGCTTATTTAATGCCGCAGTCGCCACGCTGACTATAGAGTTACGGCCAATAAACAAGCAACTATCTCACGAATGCGAGACTTAGACTAACCTACAAGGCGTTTATGCGTCGATGATTATTGGCCCGGATCCGGCCGGCCAACCCACGCGTGGGGCCAGCAGGGTCCGGCCAAGACCAATATATTTCCAAGAATAGTAAATTAAACATTCCGCGCGTCTGTTCAAGACGCGACGTTCGACAACGCTCGCTGATATGAGATCACGTCTTCACCGACTACCCTTAGGAATGAGGATTTGATTCAGTATGTCCGAGTTGCATCTCAGACTGTACAGACATGTTAGTCGATCGATGCTGATGATGAGGTCTTGAAAGCCAAAATTCTTATCAAGAAAACAAAGCAAAGCGTCTTTACAAAAGGGATCTGATTATGTCTAAACTTGTAACGCCTTGTATATCTCCATCTCTACACGTTCCGAGCACTCTAGCACCAACGCATCTTGAACCTCAAGTCAGCAAATAACCTCCCCCAATTGATCTAATTGACTTACCTCCGTATGGAAGTATCTGACTAGCAATAATGCCGCCGATATTGTTCTTGCGATCAGCGAACCAGAAGAGATTAGCCAAGCCTTCCCACGACGCTGAACCAGCCGCACGGCCAGTCGACTCGGGGAAGTGATTGATGGAAAATGATAAACCCCAGCCCTCGGTGTGATCATCTGGCATTGGGGTCAGGGGAGTTGGGTTTGCTAGTTCTGGCTTGGCCACGGGGACATTGATGTTACTGAAGCGTGGTTTGTCGGGGATTTGATCGGTGAACATGTCTAGTTAATGATGTCAGTGCAAGTTGGGCAGAGTATCCAGCAAACAGAGATGAACTTACCATTGACCGTCTCAGGTTTGAGGAGCCGAACTCTTGATTTTGCATCCAGTCCATCGTTCAGAAGCAGTGATATAATTCCTACAATACAATGAGCAAGACATGAAGCAAGACCAAGGGTGTCTGTACTTACGTCCAAACTCTGCTGGTCTTCCAAAACATCCATGACCGGCTGCACATGGAACCTTCTCGCCATCCCGAGCAAGAAGCGGACGTCGATAAAAGTGGTCTGTAGTACTCAGCTTGCCACTTGGGCTTCTGCGATGCATATACGCCAAGTTCGACTTATCCTCTGCTGACAGATGAAAAGTGACATGGTCCATTCCTAGCGGCTGGAAGATATTCTCTTTGAAGACTTCCTCGAGTGACTTATTGTATATGCGTTCAATCATAACGCCAACCCAATCTATTAAGATGCCATATTGGAACGTCTCGCCAGGCTGGTTCACTAGAGGCCGATTTGCTGTCTCAATCGCTTCTCCCGAGAAGTCATCGAAGCCAATTGGGCGACTAAATTCGGCCAATTTCTCATCTTCAAAGGCATATCCGAAACCAGCTGGTCACTCATCAGTGCTCATATTTCGTCACCTAGTGACTCAAGCCATACCTGTGTGAGTGAGAAGCATCCGAAGAGTAATTTTCCTGACTTTCTCAACAAGCTCAAGTTTACCGTCCCCATCTCTAGTCAATACCTTGACATCGCGTAGCTCGGGGCAAATGGCTTCAACTTGATCTGCATCATCTAAGCGTAACTTCCCCTGCTCGACAAGTTGCATGCACGCGACTGATGTCGCCAATTTTGTAAAAGATGCCATGAAGAAAATAGTCTCTTCTGACATAAGGCTTTCTGAGGTGACTCCCCTCAGGCCGGAGTAATGTTGAAAGATCGGCTCGCCATCGTTTCTGAAGGCGGAGTAGACAAGGCCTGGGATCTTGCTCTCGACGCCCCCTGTCGTGTACTCGTCGATAACACCACGAAGCTTGGATTGGGTATCCTGTGATAGTACAGGCATGATTGGGGGAGTATGATCCGGATTCTGGAATAGTCTAGATCGGATGGTATCGGGTCTGGTTGCTCACGGGCTGTCAGTTGGCCGCAAACGCTCGACTCTAGTGTATAAGAACAGCTTTGCCGATCTGGCTCCAACCTGCCCTTCGTGCGAATTGAGAAAGGCCCGAAGTAGTAGCAACACGCCTTTTCCAGTTCTGGGAGCGGAAGATGGTTTAACTCAAGGGAGCCAAAGAAAGGTGCGGGGATCAAGCACCAAGAATGGAGTTGAGGTTATTACCCAATTAGGAATAAAGTTAGACTGCACGCGCGATAAGCTATAGAAACTAAACACCATTTACATACAAGTCAACAGACCGTGTAAGTTTATCTGGAGATAAAACGGGGACTCGGCTAGCTCTTGATAACAGATTAAATTTCTCTACAGTGCAATCTTAGCAATTATTAACCCAGGTTGCAAGCATCATCATTGAACAATAATCAGAAAACTTCAATACGTTATCACCATGTCTTCGCCAGTTCGCTATCAGTTCCTCCCCGGCCCTGTAGGAGAAATGCTTCGCCCCGCATCACTCGCAACAACCGCTACGATCCCACTATCAGGCTCTCTCGTGATAACGACGGGCCATGTCGGAGTAGACATCAAAACGGGCCAGCTCGTCACTAGTTCTATAGACGCTGAGTTCAACGCAGTCTTTGACTGTCTCGACGCAGCGCTCAAGAATGCGGGTGTTACCAAAGGCCTCGCTTCAGCTCATAAGCTGGTGGCTTACTTTACCCGAGCTGAGGATGAGGCTACGCTGCTTAGTATCTTTCGCGAACGGTATCCGGGACATACTCCGACTTTGACCTCGGTTGTCGTGGCTGGGCTCGTTAACCCGGGGATGCATGTTGAAGTACAAGCGGAGGCGATCGCTTTCTAGAGGGCCCATGGGATGTTATGGTGGATCAACGTACAGAGAGAGATCAGCGATAGATAAACTAGCTACAACGAGTATACAATCATGTTAACAGATGCCCAAGTCGACAATTACATGTTCCACGCAGTCAACATTTCTATTTTCGGTACTACACAAAATGCTAAGCAACCATCTATTCTCGATCGGGCATGTTTCGGTAAGGGTTCTTGGGGTCCGCCAACTCCTCTTCCACACTCTGTATCGTCTTGACAACCTTTGCAGGGGCGCCCAGGGCGATCGAGTAAGGCGGCAGACTCTTAGTAACCACAGCCCCAGCGCCAACAGTGCATCCTCGGCCAATGGTAACGCCAGGGAGGATAACTACGTTGCCACCGATCCAGCAGTCGTCTTCAATACGGATGGGATGTCCGAACTCGACGAACTTGATCCTGGATAGAACGCTCGTCTCGTGGCCTGCGGTGTAGATGTGTACGTTGGGACCCATCTGGACGCGGTCACCGATGATGACAAGGCTAGTATCTAGAATGGTCAAGCTGGGAATGATTTAGTCATTGTTCCACTTACTCATAGTTTTAGACTTACCCAAAGTTCATGAAGCAGTTCTCGCCAATGGAGACATTGCTTCCATAATCAGGCATGAAAGGCGTCTCAATATACGTCCCCTTGCCGACCTTTCCGAGCATCTCCGAAAGCATCTGGGCGCGCTTGTCGTCGATCTCCTCGCGAGTGCCAGCGCTGGGATCAATGTTGTTGTACTTGTACGCCAGACCGCGCGCTCTGTGGCGGCCTTCCAACAGCTCGGGGTGCAGGGGGTTGTAGCTAACCTCGGGTTAAGGATTTATGCACTGACGTAGTATCAAGGTGTAAGAGTACTTACAGCATACCAGAGATCATCTTTTCATACTCGTCGCACCATGGGGTACCCTTGAGGCCCTTGGCGAACTCGATGATCTCATTATCTTTCTGTTGCTTGGCCATGGTGAAGTAACGTGGCGTTTGAGCAGGTTTGATACAGGGCTAATAGATAACAAGTGATAAGGATGTGAATATCAAGACAAAAGTTATACTGTCTGATTGTCGAGGTAGATACGGAGCTGGTACCTGTTCAAGTTGGAGAAACACGTCTCATCTTTTAAGCGTGGAGAAGGTGAGGGCTTATTACCAGAAACGGAATTAAGACATGACCCACGAAAATTTATATCTACCCCGCACAGTGCTAACACACACTCTCTCTCTAGCTTATCGGCAAAGGCCGATTCTTGAGTGATGCACTGCGATGCCGAGATAACCCAACTCAACAGGCTCCAATTTCCCCCGCGTTCTCGGAGGGTCTAATCTTGATTACAACGGAGAGATAGATTGCGGGGGAGATACAGGCCTTGTTGATACGTATCTGATCTACTATTCGCTACAGGTTTGCTTGGCTGTAGTTGATTCCGATTAGCCGGCCTGGCCGTTGTAAGTAGTCTACAGCGAAAAGTATATTACCTTGACGCTCCTGACTCAATCTGACAATCTTCACCCATCATCATCGCCCTACAAAGTTCAAGATGGCTCAGAGAACAGAAGCCCAGAACTCAGACAACAAGTCCGACATCAACGTCAGAGACAACTACGACGTTGATGTCGGCAGAGTCGAAAATGTCGATTCTTCGCCAAGAGCCCTGATGCAGTCGACGACAACATCCTCCTCGCTCAAGGCCACGCCCCTGTGATGAGACGGTCGTTTGATCTGCTGGGAACGCTTGGTCTTGGCTTCAGCATCACCAACTCTTGGGTTTCATACGCCAGTTGTTTCGGACAGAGTCTGCTGTACGGAGGCGCCCAAGCGACTGTGTTTGGTCTGATAGTCGCCTGCGCAGTGCAGTGGCTTATTATTCTTGGTCTTGCGGAACAAGCTTCGGCATTTCCATCTATGGGGGGTGAGCTTATTTTATTTCTGGTGGAGGGAATTAACTAATGAGTTTGTGGAATGACAGGGCAGTATCACTTTACGTATATCCTCGCTCCCAAGAGATACCGACGTTTCGCCGCCTTTGCTGTGGGTATAATCAGTGTTCTTGGTTGGTGGGTGATTACCTGCTCTGGCATCTCGAATAACGTGCAGTGCATCATTGGCATGGTCCTCTTTGTCAACCCTGATTACCAGCCTCAGAACTGGCATTCGTATCTGCTATACATCGGGCTCATCTTGATCACACGTCAGCGTCCCCCGAGCCCTGTGTCGTAGTCATCATGCTAACATCCACAGTCATACCCATCTTTACCATCCCGCAGAAGCATCTTGGAAAGTGGACGCAAGCATGTCTCGCGATATCCGTCCTCGGCTTTGTCGTCGTCACCATCACGATCCTCGCCATGAGCGACGGGTATAACCACCCAAGCTTCATCACCACGTTCGATGGAACAAGCGCCTGGCCAGATGGCGTTGCATGGGTCATGAGCATCGGCAACGCCATGTACGCCTTTGCTAGTATGGATGCTGTGATCCACGTCGCTGAGGAAATGCACCACCCAGGCAAAGCCATTCCTCGAGCAATGTGAGTTTGTAATTTTGAGACTATCCGGTCAGATCTCTTACAAGGCTCTTTAGGAATCTCACCATGATTATTGGTCTGCTTACATCAGTTCCGTTTATCTTGGCCATGATGCTTGTCATTAAAGACCTTGATGCCGTCAGGGCTGCCCATCTGCCGAGTCTTGAGGTCTTTCACCAGGCTACTGGTAGCAAGACAGCTGCACTCGGGCTTCAGTCTCTGCTTGTAGTCATCTTCTACAGTACGTGGTGTAACTCTGCCGTGGTTTAAAAACTTTAGCTGACAGTGCAAAGCATGCATGCCTAGCCAATGGATCACATGCGGCCGATTGACTTGGGCCTTCTCACGAGATGTAAGTCTCCAACCTCTTGAACTTCACCGTCTCGAATCACGCTAATCAAACTACTTAGCGTGGACTACCATACTCTAACTACTGGAATCACATCTCGCCCTCTCTCGGCTTCCCCGTTCGCACGACTCTGCTGTCCGTTGGATTCTGTATCATCTATGGACTATTATACATGGCCAGCAGTCAAGCCTTCAACTCCATCATCACCACTGCAGTTCTTGGTGTCAATATCTCATACGCCGTTCCTCAAGCTATCACTCTGATCCACGGGCGAGAGAACAAGCTGCCACTTAGGCCGTTTAAACTTGGCAAAGTCGGAGGTTATCTCTGCAATTTGTGGACTCCTCTCTGGGTTACGACAATCGGCATCTTCATTTGCTTCCCAAATGCCATTCCTGTAACCGCTGGGTCAATGAACTAGTAAGTTGCACTTCCACTTACACATGCCTCGGTTTTACTAATGGCTGGTTTAGTGTGTGTGTTGTGCTCGGATGCATGATGCTTATCCTAGTTGGTCTCTGGTTCACTGTTCGTCGGTACTTCGATGGTCCTTCCATTGACTACGAAATGTTAGGTTTGAGCCGTCCAGAGTAAAAATGAAAGAGATAGCTATCTATGGCTTTCTTGTGATGGAAATGCGGCTGTCGAGCAGGTCAGGTTGGATGCTTGGCCATTTTTAGACTGTACTTTGTTAGGCCCATTAGAAGGAGGTGCTCAAAGCAAATGATACCAAGCATGTGAGAATTTTATTATGGAATTCTGATCATGTCTTAAATTGGAATTTTTAGTATTATATTAACAATCTCATGATATTCATAAACGACAAGATGCATCTTTATGCATTATGTAAGAGCTTTAAAGGGAGTTTATGCGAGTTTGAACTTTTAGTTGAATCTAACACTGCTTTAGGACGCTCCCCCTTGAGCAGGAAACTATGGATTCTCTGTATAATATATTATAATAAACTCGGTAAATATCCCTTGAATTTCTCCTAAGTTAACTTAAATCTGTTTATTATTCAGGATCAAGGTCTGAGGTTTTCTTTCCTCCCCTACCTCGCTTATAGGATGATAGAAGTATATTAGTATAGTGCTGAAATATAGACTCTTGGGTTTTGGTGTGATATTATGAGCTTTCAGTCGCTGGTCCCAAGTAGAAATAATATCTCTAGCCACAGTCTACATTGAACCATATCACCAGATGCTAAATGCATGGCAAGAATAAATAAACAGACGCAAAATCCTTCTATCAGCCTTTCAGAATACATACTAAAGATTTCTAATAACGTAATTTTAGCTTCTGATAATTTATAATACATAGCTCTGCGTACTTCAGCATTACCCAGCCTCGCCACTTCAAAGCTTACTACCACCAGCCTTCTTCTTCGAAGCAACGACCTCGCGATGAGCGACCTGCGCATTCAAACAACCCTGCTCCAAAGCACCATCGATAGCAGCTCTCCATCCATGAGCCCAGTCAGCCGAAGCAAAAAAGACATTCCCGTGTCGACTCTGAAGTTCGTCCTGGTATTTAGACATGTAACCGGGCTGCCACCAAGCAGGCCCTCCCTTTGAGAAAGGATCTGTAGCCCAGTTATGCAGCATCTTCTTATTATCAGCAATACACCCTTTGCAGCGAAAGATGCGGTCCTTACCAGTCTCTTGACATCCATGGGATGTATCTTATTGAAAGCTTCAATGGTCTGCGCTGCATTGTCCTCGGGGATGAAGGTATCTCGTTCATCTGCACCAAAAGCGACAACGTGAACATCACCGTTAGGTAGTACGCCATCGCCGTAGCCGTACATCAAAAGACCAGGGAACTTCATACCGTTCCATCTCTCGAGTTCTTTGTTACTCACATCAGCATGAACCTTGGTCATCTGGTTTACATGACCGATGTTGATGGCCTCTTGTCGACGCTCTGTGAGTGAAGGAGAAAACTCGATATCCCTCAAGACGTTAAGAGGAATAGTGTTGATGATCTTTTTCGCTCGGAATACATCTCCATTGCTGCTGGTCACTGTGACAGGACCGTCACCAGAGGAGTCCTGAGAGATTGACTTGACTTGTGTAGAGAAGGCATATTCCAGTCCATCGCCAGTAGCTTCCTCAAACATTCGCTTCGCAAGTGCAGTCTGGCCATCTCTCAGTTTATATCTCAACCAGACATCAGCAAAGTTATCAGAACTGTGCATTAGCAAGGCATGTGAGCGGATCATATCCCAGAGACTTGACTCCTCCATTCTTCCACCTGAGATGTGAAGTAGTAGAGATACCAAGAGACCCTGTTCCTCGGCTGTAAGTTTATGCTTGATCTCTTCGAAACGGTCGTGGCAGGATAGTTGATCCCACTTCTCAACGGTTGATCGATCAACGATGGGATTGTCAAGCTGGGCGTGAGGGAGAGGGCAGATGATGCGGCCAAATTGGCCGTCGACGTTGACGAACATGTCCCAGGCTTTGGCTTGCATTGCGCCGGCTTCTTATGGCTGAGCTTGCGCGGTGTAGCACCTATGACGATATCATATTAGCAACATGGAGGGAAATTGAGGTCGGTTATGTTTGTACCTGGTACGTCAATAGTTTAGTACCCTTTGTGCATATCCGGACTTCCCGTGGTAATGAGATCGCGGTCCATGTTGTAACGCGCCATTTCTCTAAACAAGTAACCCATATGATGAGTGACCCAAGTTCCTCCCATCTCATAAAGAAATCCTCCAGCGTGTTAGCAAGGTACTAAGATTTGCAAAGGACTTTCATACCATCTTTCTTGGCAGTATATGTCCTACCACCGATACGATCTCGTGCTTCAAGCAGTAGAACCGAATGATCTGCAAAACGTCAGTGCGACTCACTTCACGGACTCGCTGCTATATACTCAATTGACTAAGATCGCGAGCTGCCGCCAGACCGGCATACCCAGCTCCAATGACAATAACATCATAGACCTTGTTAGGTGAAGAGACCGATCGCTGAGGCGAGATGACTGCGTCACTCTCAAGTCCCTTCTGAAAGCCAGTGTGAGGCTCCCAGATATGGCCGTCCTTGGTTTTGGGTGTCATTCTGAACAAATTGAATTATGAATAAGCGATAAAGAATGGAGAAGCACTCGTAGTCGCAGGATTCGAAGTTGAAAGCTTGGGGTAGCTTGGTTGGCGATAAACCCGCCTTAGCTTTATCTAGCTCCTCGGGGCTGTCAAAGCTACTCCAATCAGTCAGTGGATTCTCAAGCCACCTCCAACCCGGCAAATTCCACAATCGGCCCCATCACAGAGTTGACACTATTTCCTATCATGGACTCTGCGGGGTTGAAGCTGTTCTTAGTTCCTATTTGGGTAGTAACGAGAGCTCCGCACGCAAAGTGGCTCCAGCGGAGTCTCCGATATCTTAATACCGCATTAGGAAATTACTGCAACTTCCATAACCACGGTCATGATAATCATGGCGTCGCTCTTCAGCGTTTGTTCATAAAATCTCGAACCACAGCTCGTCGAAAGAGCCATACCATACCCAAGCTGCACCGTATCATATCACACCGCATCACACCACTCGCATAACTTTAGTGTACTTTTATTCTTAAACATGCCTGACTTTACTGGTCTCGAACTCACCGGCAAGACTGCCATTGTCACTGGCGCGTCCCGGTAAGTTACCCCAGCAACCTCAGGCGAGTGCACTCCTTGACTAACACATTTCAGTGGTCTTGGTGCCGGCATTGCTATCCTTCTTGGCAAGCGAGGCGCCAATGTAGTGGTCAACTACGTCTCTGACGGTAGCAGAGAGCGAGCTGAGAAGGTCGCTCAGGAGATTGAAGCCAATGGCACAAAGGCCATTGTTGTCCAGGCCGATGTTAGCAAGACTGTTGAGATCCCAAAGTTGATTGATGCTGCGCTCAAGATTAGCTCAACTGGCAAGATTGAGATTCTGATTCACAAGTAAGTCAATCGTGCTGGGGTCTTGTAGACTATTCACTTATACATGACTTGCAGCGCTGCTCAAGGAAACGAGGCCAACTTGGTGGACACAACCGAGGAGTTCTACACTCGTCACTTCGACGCCAACGTCAAGGGCCCCATCTTCCTGACAAAGGCTGCAGAGCCTCATCTCCCCAAGGGAGGCAGAATTGTCTTCATCTCTTCGGCAGGCGCTCGTCTCGGTGTCGCTGGACAGACAGTCTACGCTGCTACCAAGGCAGCTGATGAGGCTCTCGTTCGTGTCTGGGCCAAAGAGCTTGGTCAATCTCATGGCATCACTGTTAACTGTGTGAACCCTGGTCCTATCGCCACAGATCAATGGTTCCAGAGCGACGAGCAATTCCTTAAGGATATGCAGCCATTGATTGACTCTACACCTGCGGCGGCGCGTGTTGGTGAGGTCAGTGATATTGCGCCTCTGGTTGCGTTCCTTTGCACGGATGATGCGAAGTGGACGACGGGATCTGTTCTTTCTGCCAATGGTGGTCTTTACAATTAGATTAGCAGTCTTTAGTTTACACCGTGAGATGATTGAATGGGAAAATGGAGAATTTGTTAAATGATTGAACTGGGATTGAAGATGTGTCATCTGGACGAAGCATATGATAAGACAGCTTATAGTGACTGAAAGTCAACTCCAAGCTGACATCGTGACTTTATGACGCTCCAAGCTCAATGACTCACTCCATTACCAATCTGAACATCTTTAATGTAGAAAATTATACCTGGCGATGCGCAGAATCGTCAGGATTTCTCCCCTGCTCATCAGGTTTATCTCCAGATACCCAAAACATTTGCCACTAAGATACACACTGTAACGGTTTCGATTCCCCGTGGTCGACTGCACTAAAAACCTGGCGGGCGGGGGCGTTTTTAGTGTCATGATGGAGGATGGGTCCAGGTTTCGTCTCCCATGCTTGGAAAGCTTTCTGAACCCTTCCCCTCATTCACACCCTCACTTTTTCCCTACTACTCTCTGAAGAGACGGCAACTGAGAAATGTCAGCGGTAAAACCTCCCCGCGAGTTCAAGTTCGTCGGCGCATTCAGTCGCAAGAGGAGACGTCGCGATGGGACAGCGCCTGGATCGATTGACTTCGTCGGACCGACGACACGATCGAAACAAGCAGCGACGTCAACACCAAAAGCTCAGAGTGAAGCTATTGCTGCTGCTGCTGAGCCTGCGACGCCGCCCAAGTCAGCGGATGGTGGTAGCGAGGGCCAGGATAAGAATGCAGAGAGCACTACGCCCCCAGCGGTAGAAGCGACAGAGACAGAGACGCAAGCTCCTCTCGCGGCGACGCCAGTGATTCCTCACGAGAATGCCAATCCGTTTGATCACGATATGATGATGGGTGAGGGCATCAACAGCGGGAGTGACATCGACTGGACATATTCAAGTCTCATGAACCCTTTTATCGATACGGGTCCCTCGTTCATGGCGCCTTTTGATCAGGTCAATGGCCAACTGCCGATTTATTTTGGCCCCGATATTCCTCTCATCCAGCTGGGGGACTCGTCATCTACCGACAACTCGCCTGAGAATCACTTTATCGGGCCTCAGTTGCCAAGCGACACTGATGGTACAGCGGGCGATTTTGGTGCAAATGCGCAGTCGCAAGCGATTGAGGAGCCTGTTTTGCCATTGCTCAACTCTCATGCAGCGCCGAGCAACATCAGCGACACCATTGCTCAGCTACTGACTCGATGTACGTACAAACTGCTCGACCTTTATTGAGTATCATGATCTGAGAATAATTAGATGACCAAGAGTTTTGCGTCATGCCTCTAACTCACGACTTTGCCGCCAACCCATTCCGATTCGACGCCGAAACAGGTCGCGGCTCCCAACTTCTCCTCCATTGCATCCTGGCGCTCTCCTACAAACACATCAATCGCGATACGGGATCTTGTGTTGGAGAGGCCAAGATGCATAAGAAAAAAGCTCTCCAGATGCTCAAAGACATGGAAGGTGTGTCGCAGGCGTCACCGATGGAAGCGACTTTCTTGGACGCGGTGCTGATCCTCATGACACTTGATGTGAGTCATTCTGCAAAGGCCTCTCAGTCAGGACTGATATCTCCAGTGCGCAACATCTGCTCATGGGCCGTGGACGTGGTATCTAAAACGAGCACATAAAATGATCCAAGCTGCCGAGTTCTGCAATATGAAGAAGACACCCCGAATGCAAGCACGTATAGAGATGCTAGTCTGGTAAATATCACCAAACACCATCTACACTACTCGAATATTGACTTTTACAGGTGGGATGTCACTCTAGCCCTCACAAGCCGTCAAGGATGCGTCCTCTCCGAATCCACGATAATAAGCCTCTTCAATCACGACAAAACAAGCGACGAGACCTTCTACAGTGTATCAGGCTGCCCCGAAGCCTTATTCCGCCACATGATCCGCCTCGGATCTTACGCACGAGAATTCGAGCTGATAAGCAGCATGACCTGCGCAAAGTTCGACATGGAACACGTTCTCAATGTAGAGAAGGAGATACGCGAGTGGACTGATCCGGAATACGGCGATATCCCAGACCAACTCGTCTCAGACACTACAGGCTGCGACATAGGCGATGTAGCACACTACAAAGAAGATCTACACCACTGTGCCGAAGCGTGGAGATACGGGTTATTAATCTACATCGGCCGCATGTTCAAATGGCAGCGCGATCAACCCGCTCCCTCAATACTGGGCTTCCTCGCGCGCAAGACTCTGAATCATGTTACGTCTTGTAGGTATAGTTCCATGCTGCAGAAGCAACTGCTTCTTCCTGTCTTCTTAGCGGGGTGTGAAACGTCGGATGAGCACTTGAGACAGGCGGCGAGGACGTATTGTAGCTGGTGGAATGAGCGGACGAGGTATGATATGTTTTTGACGGCGAATACGCTGCTGGAGGAGGTTTGGGCTGATGAGGCGGTGGATTCGTGGTGGGGATCTGTTATTGACCAGAAGAGTCGGTCAAATGTTAACTCTGGGGAGGGGAGGCAGTATTTATTTGGATGATTCTGGGTTTGTGCACAATCTGGCGTTGGCGGTAGTTTTCATGGTGCTGTTTTGTGTTTCTGTTGGCGTTGAGAGGGATGGCCAGCTGTCGTTACCTAGATACCAGAATGAGGAAACAGAAATTCACAATTTAAATCTATGGGAGATTTTTATGATACATATATAGTACTCGCTATTTTTACTACAATCGGCAATTTCTATCTTCCGAATGGAGTCATATCTACCAAGACCTTTGGGCCAGTCTGTCCATTGACTGACCTTGTCATGCACGCGATTCTTGCTTGAAAGAAGTCAAACAGGATAACAAAGTCTATGATCAATTCTCAAATGAAGGATTGATACGCTGCTCACTATTTCCTTGTTTATCTTGTCGCATCATGTAGACATCGTACAATTGGGTATTCGTAGTTCTCGGACTAATGAGTAAGGACAACAGATTGTGTAGAGACTCCCAGTTAATCTGACTAATCTCGCCAGCAACTATTCGTTTTTATTTCTTATCAGATTACCATTCTCCGTCTCCAGATAAGTGATTTGACCCTCCTGACGATTAAGTCCTGAACCAGTGGTCTTCGGGTGTCGATATCCTGTCGGGGCAACATGGCTTTGCCGACACAACACTACATCAACAATCAGTGGGGTTTACCCTCAGCACAGTCCACAGTACGGCAAAGGCATTTCACAGTACAGGTCGGCCAATTTGGGGGGTTGCACGATGGTGCGCCATTGGGCTGGTGGCAATCCGGTTGGTTGCGGGGGTGCGGTACTACCCAAAGAGGAATTACGCGATTGAGTAACTACTGTGTCGAGACTTGGTGAGCATCGTTCTCCATGGAGACTCGGGGCTCGCAAACAACAGTCTTTGGGTGATCTGTAGACATCTGCAACATCTACAAAAGCAAAGGCGGAATCGTATCAGATTAATCCATCTCACCAACCAAACACATCATCTCAATCATCAATCACATCAATCACCAACACCAAAACAAACACTCCCATCACAACACAGCTCAAACAACTCGCAACAAAATGGCAACCATGGATGAGGTATTCGCCGGCTACGCCAAGCGACAAGCCACCCTCGAAGCCAGCACCAACATCCTCTCCCAAGGTATCGCCTGGGTCGAAGGCGAGCTCGTCCCCCTGCAATCCGCCCGCATCCCCCTCCTCGACCAGGGTTTCATGCACAGCGACCTGACCTACGACGTGCCCTCCGTCTGGGACGGCCGCTTCTTCCGCCTCGACGATCACCTTGACCGTCTCGAGGTCAGCTGCAAGAAGATGAGGCTGCGCTTCCCCATCCCCCGCGACGAGATCAAGAAGATCCTCGTTGAGATGGTCGCCAAGAGTGAGATCAAGGATGCTTTTGTTGAATTGATCGTTACTCGTGGGCTTAAAGGCGCGAGAGGTGCGAAGCCAGAGGAGTTGCTGAATAACAACCTGTACATGTTTGTTCAGCCATATGTTTGGGTGATGGATCCCGAGGATCAGTATCATGGTGGTCGTGCCATTGTTGCACGAACCGTACGACGTGTTCCACCTGGCTCAATTGATCCCACCATTAAGAATCTTCAGTGGGGTGATCTCGTCCGCGGCCTATTCGAGGCCAACGACCGTGGCGCCACTTATCCCTTCCTAACCGACGGCGATGCCAACCTCACCGAGGGTTCAGGGTTCAACGTCGTCATCATCAAGAATGGCGTGCTCTACACACCTGATCGTGGAGTCTTGCAGGGAATCACAAGAAAGAGTGTCATCGATGCTGCGCGATCTTGCGGCTATGAGATCCGCATTGAGCATGTTCCCGTTGAGGCGGCTTATCAAGCTGACGAGATTTTGATGTGTACAACTGCTGGTGGTATCATGCCTATCACTACTCTGGATGATAAGCCTGTGGATGATGGAAAGGTTGGACCTATTACGAAGGCTATTTGGGATCGTTACTGGGCTATGCACTGGGAGGATGAGTATAGCTTTAAGATTGATTACTAGGGCATTGTCCAATATAGTTGTAAATACTGGCATTAAATAAAACGAATCTTACCTTATATCAAACCTAACTGAACTACATACGACCCTCATAAGTGAGATGATTCTGAAGATGTCTCGCGTATAATGTCTAAGTTGTTAGCTAGATGTGTTATTTGCAGTTGAGGCTCGTGACTAAGAGCTTAAATCAGCAGACAGAACTTAGAAGATGTCTTGCGTTCTTCAGAAGCTGTATATACAAGGTTAACAGACTCTGGTGATCAAATCACGCAAATCGCCTCTAATGGCCTTGAGACACCTCGTCTCGACCTCTGATACGGTGTAACCTTGACTAACTTTGCAACGCCGAGCTTTCAAACCTTCCTTGAACGCAATCATCGTCTTATCCCAGGATGTCGGGTCTCCCGTCGCCACGCTTTCTCAACATTGCCGTGCGTATCCGTAGTTACCCCGGACTCAAGTCTACCAAAAGCAGCACTAAGGATCCGAGCTGATAAGGTTAATGGTCTAGCTTGAGGTGCCAGACTAATCATCTAAGTCCCAAACAGGGGAAGTCTTAGTTTGGTGTTAGCGCTTTCCTTGGCCACGCTTGGTGGCAGTGATGGGACGATCTGGTTTGGGTTGTCGTATTTCCTGTTCAGGCAATAACCTCTACAAATGTCTGGACGCTGCGGCTAGTCTACGCTTTCTAGAATCCAGTCTACTATCTCGGAACTGCCATGTATAGTTTCAAATGAATGTCGGTCCCTCCGTAGTAGACATGTAACATCTTGTGAATTGTTCCATCAAGCTGCGTCACATCACATCATCTAATTCGACAAGACAACATGAGTGCACACGATAGCATCGTCATCTTGGGGTAAGTAGTTAACGCGGTAATCTTCAGGCTTCTTACGGTCATATACTGACTTCCATGCAAGGGCCGGCATCATCGGCCTTGACGTAGCTTTTGTCCTGGCAGAAAGAGGCTACGGCAAGTCCATCACAGTCATCGCGGAACATCTTCCTGGAGATACGGCACTGAGTTATACCTCTCCATGGTAAGCAATATCACCTGACTGCGCTGTACTTGCTCATACTAACCTCACTATAGGGCCGGGTGCAACTTCTCAGCTATCTCTGGTACAGATGCCAATGCCTTGAAATGGGACAAGGCAGGATATTTCCATCTGAGTAAGCTGGCATCTGAGAGACCAGAGCAATCGTATGTCAAGCGAACTCCTTCAACGGAACTTTGGGACGATAATGTTCCTCGCGATAAGATCCAGGCAATGTCCGAGTATCTAGAAGATGTAAGTTCAAGCCCATCAGTCAAGTTCTCTAACTAAGACATTTCAGTTCCAAGAACTACCTGCCAATGAGCTACCTGAGGGCGTCAAATTTGCTGTCTCCTTTACGACTCTCACCGTCAATGCACCCAAGCATCTGCTCTATCTCTATGGGAGATTGAAGAATGACTACGGTGTCCGTTTTGTTCGTCAAAAGCTTCCGGATCTTCAGACGGCATTCTTCAGTCAATCCACTCGGATTGTCTTCAACTGTACTGGAAATGCTGCGCGAAAGTTGCCGGGAGTTGAGGACCCTAAGTGTTACCCCACTAGAGGACAGGTCCTCTTGACTCACGCCCCCGATGCTCACACGAACATCATGAGACATGGTAAAGATTACGAGACATATGTCATCCCTCGGCCTTTTTCTAAAGGCCATGTGATTCTGGGAGGGTACATGCAAAAGGGCAACGCGTAAGCTATCCGTCTCTATCCGTGTCGTGTGCTTTGCACTGTGGGCTAACAATTCTTCTCAGTGATGGCGCCACCTACTCCTACGAGACAGAGTCCATCTTGGAGCGCACCAAGGAACTCAGTGATGAAGTCAGAAATGGAAGTCTAGATGTTCTGGCAGCTTTCTCAGGCCTTCGTCCATCACGCGAAGGCGGCGCTCGAGTAGAGAGGGAAGATTTGACTGTCGCGGGACAAAAGCGCATAGTGGTTCACAACTACGGTGCAGGTGGTACTGGGTTTCAAGCCGGTTATGGAATGGCTTTGGATGCCGTTCGTGCTGCTGAGCCTGTGCTGTCCAAGCTTCAGACCGATCTCAAGTCGAAGCTATGATACATCTTGGTGAGACTATAACAACTTCACGCGAAAGTTCATTGGAGTCACTAAGGAATGGCCACTAGATACATGTGAAAGAGCCAGTATGTAATAAACAAGGAAAGATGTACTATTGTATTGACAGTATTGCTTCTAAGCTATGTTCTTTTCGTGTGCGAAATATGATAATATCTAAATACAAAAAACAAGTCATGTAGGTCGTAAGGTGCTCAGTCTAAGTCAAGTATGCAGTCGTTGCTCTCATGGTCCCAGACACTTTGAGATGCATGTAGGTACATAGGAAATCTTAAAAGAAGTAAACAGGATAAGGAGGCTTCTCATAGCCAGCCTTGGAAGTAGTGGTGTGCTCAGCTGCCTTGGGGGTCGAGGTAGGAGTCTCGTAGAGCTTGGTGGTAGATCGGATGAAGGTGGTGACCGTTCCGTTGCCAGGAACCAGGTGGGTAGGGATGGTAGGAGGAAGACCCTTGGTAGGAGAGGGGTAGACGTGAGAGTTCCACGGCTGGATATGGGTGGTGGCTGTGGCGTAGACGGTGGAAGAGACGGCGCCGATGGGGCAGTCGGTAACCGTGGGAGGGCAGGCAGTGACGGTGAAGTACTTGGTGGTGTAAAGAGTGGATGTCGAGTTACCAGGAGGGTAGTAAGTGGCACCAGGGCCGGGAATGACCTGTGTCTTGGTGACGGGGCAGAGAGTGGTTGAGAGAGCGATGGTTTCGGTGGTGACGTGGGGAGTACCAGGGCAGTTGGTAACGTGGGGAGCGCAAGCAGTGACGGTTCGGATGTTGGTAGTGTAGACGGTGGAGGTAGACCAGCCGGTTGTGACGACATGCTGAGTTGGGGCGGGGTAGGTCTGGTGGTTGCCACCGGCGGGCTGAGATGGTTGGCCAGGAGTGCTGGGCTTAGTGGGAGAAGACTGCTCCTCGGTAACTGGGCAGACGGTGGTGGAGATGGCGATAGTCTCCGTGGTGACGTGAGGAGTGGGGGTCTCGCAGTTGGGGTGCTCAGGGCCGCAGGTGGTCACTGTTCGGACACTGGTGGTGTAGACAGTTGAAGTAGACCAGGCGGTAGTCTTGGCTGGCTTAGTGGGCTTCGGCTGAGTAGCTTGAGGCTCAGTAGGCTTAGGCTCGGTGTGGTGCTGCTCAGTCACAGGGCAGATGGTAGTGGAAACAGCGATAGTCTCAGTGGTGACATGAGGAGTAGGTGTCTCGCAGTTAGGGAACTCAGGACCACAAGCAGTGACGGTGCGAACGCTTGTAGTGTAGATGGTGGAGGTAGACCATCCAGTAGTCTTGGCAGGCTGGGTGGGCTGAGACTGGGCGGGCTTAGACTCAGTAGGCTTGGGTTGAGTGGGCTTGGGCTGCGTGGGCTTAGGCTGAGTCTGGTGTTGCTCAGTAACAGGGCAAACAGTCGTGGAGATAGCAACAGTCTCAGTGGTGACATGGGGAGTAGGTGTCTCGCAGTTGGGGAACTCAGGAGCGCAAGAGGTTACAGTGCGGATGGTAGTCGTGTAGACAGTTGAAGTGGTCCACTCAGTAGTAGAAGCAGGCTGTGTAGATCCAGCTTCGGACTGACCACCAGTGACGGGCTTGGTAGAGTGTCCCTCAGTAGCAGGCTTTGTCTCGGAGGCAGGCTTAGTCTCAGTGGGAACTGGGTAAGTGGGCTTGGTCTCAGTAGCGGGCTTTGTCTCAACAGGTTTGGTGGACTGTCCCTCGGTGGCAGGCTTGGTCTCAGTAGCAGGCTTGGTTTCAGTGGCAGGCTTGGTCTCGACAGGCTTGGTGGGAGCTGGCTTCGTCTCTGTGTGGTGCTCCTCTGTGACAGGGCAGACGGTGGTGGAGATGGCGATAGTCTCAGTTGTGACATACTTACCGTTAGGGCAGTTGGGAACATCGGGAGCACAAGAGGTTACGGTGCGGATGGTGGTGGTGTAGACAGTCGAGGTGGTCCACTCGGTGGTGCTAGCGGGCTTGGACTCAGCAGGAACTGGGTAAGTGGGCTTAGTCTCAGTAGCAGGCTTCGTCTCGGTAGGATGCTCCTCGCCGCCAGTGGTAGCAGGCTTAGTCTCAGTCTCAGTAGCAGGCTTGGTCTCAACAGGCTTGGTCTCGGTAGCAGGCTTTGTAGATCCCTCATGGTGAGTAACAGGCTTGGTAGACTGCTCCTCAGTCTCAGTAGTAGGAACAGTAGACTGGCCCTCTGTCTCGGTAGCCTGGGTAGGAACGGGGTAAGTGGGTGATTCCTTGGTGACAGTAGCAGGCTTGGTAGATCCCGCTTCGGTCACAGGGCAGACGGTAGTAGAGATAGCAATAGTCTCGGTTGTAACATGCTTGCCATTAGGACAGTCAGGGACATCGGGAGCACAGGAGGTAATGGTGCGGATGGTGGTGGTATAGACAGTTGAGGTGGTCCACTGGCTGGTCTGCTCAGTGTTAGGCTGAGTCTCGGTGGGAACAGACTCGGTCTTGGCAGTGGCAGTCTCAGTTGTAACCTTGGGAGGAGGATAGGCACCGGTAGAAGTTCCAACAGCAGGCTTGGTAGACTCAGCAGGAAGGGACTCGGTCTCAACACCGGTCTCAGTGGTCTCGGTACCCTTGGGGGGAGGGTAGACACCAGTTGAGGTACCAACAGCAGGCTTAGTGGTCTCGCTCTCAGCAGGAACAGTCTCAGTCTCAGTACCCTCGGTAGTCTCAGTGGTGGCCTTGGGAGGAGGATAGACGCCAGTGGATGTACCGACGGCAGGCTTGGTAGTCTCGGTCTCTGCAGGGACAGACTCGGTCTCAGCTCCCTCAGTAGTTCCAGTGGTAGCCTCGGGAGGAGGGTAAGCACCAGTGGATGGAGAAGTCTCAGTCTCTTGAGGAACCGACTCAGTCTGGGTCTCGGTCTCACCAGGCTTAGAGACAGTAGCAGTCTCGGTACCTTGGTGTTCAGTCTCGGTAGAGCCGGGAACAGGATAAGTGGGAGTGCCAGTCTCGCCATGCTCAGTCACAGGCTTGGTCTCAGTGACAGGACAGATAGTAGTAGAGACAGCGACGGTCTTAGTAGTGACATGCTGGCCGTTGGGGCAGTCGGGAACCTCAGGAGGGCAAGAAGTGACAGTGTACACATTGGTAGTGTAGACAGTCGAGGTAGTCCACTGTGTAGTAGAAGCACTGCCAGTATCGGTAGTCTCTGTACCCTTAGGGGGAGGATAGACACCGGTTGAGGTGCCGGCAGCAGGCTTGGTGGTCTCGGAAACAGCCGTGGTACCCTCGTTACCGGGCTGGGTTGTAGGGGTTCCCTCGGGAGGAGGATACGCGTCAGTAGAGCTGCCAACAACGGTAGATCCCTGCTGGGTTACATCGGTGCTCTCGGGAGGAGTGTACTCAGAAGTGGGTGTAAGAGCCTCAGTTGTATGTTTGCCGGGCTTGGTGGTCTCAGTGTTGGCGGGAGGCGGGTACAGGTCAGTTGAGGTTTTACCCTCAGCGGTAGTCTCAACGGCAGTAGTCTCGACAGCAGTAGACTCATGCTCAGACTCTGATGGAGTGTTCTCTGGAGGAGGGTAAGCACCGGTAGGAGTGGACTCTTCAGATGTGACAGCGGCAGAAGACTCTTGCTCAGTCTCTGTCTTTTGGGTGTTCACAGGAGGGGGGTAGGCTCCAGTTGGTGTTGAGGCCTCAGTGGTATCTTGTCCAGGCTGGGTGTTGGCAGGAGGAGGATAAGCGTTGGAAGGAGTTTCGACGACAGAAGTGTCTTCAACAGGCTTACTTGCACTCTCGGTAGCTGCAGACTCGGGAGGTGCATAGTTGGTAGTTTCTTGGTGCTCAGAAGTAGCGACAGTGGGGACTGCATAAGGAGAAGTCTCTTGCTCAGCAGGCTCAGTGTTGGCAGACTGAGCGGGAGGAGGATAAAGATCAGTAGAGACGGCCGGGGCTTGATAGACCGGAGTTGTCACGGCCGGAGGAAGATTGTAGTCTCCCCTTGGCTGCTGACGACGATAGTCTAAAACACCGGCGTTGGCCGCGCTAAAGGCAACGGCGCTGAGTAGAAAGAAGCTTCTCATGTTTCCTTTGTTTCAGCGAATGTTGTGAAGCGAATGGAATGTTTGTTTATGTGAAACGAAAGTGAATTGTTGCTGAGGAAAGGAATGTGTAACGAGCTGGTGTAGCCTGAATCTTTATACCGATGTCGAGATCGGATGTCAGGTTACAATTTCAGCTGAAGATGGATTGTTTCTCCACGTCAGTCGAACGCGCAGATCAATCATGATCCAAAGTTGGAAGCGTCTCCATGGCCATGCAGGCCCGAAGTGGGAATACGGGCGCTTGCATACAAAACATAGCAGGGTGAGGTCATTCCGGATCTGCCCAAACGGGGACTGACAGGGCGGTCAGTCGATGGGTGGTTGGATGAGAGAGAGTGGTTTGGGCAGAAAGGCGCGTGCGTTTTGACAGTGGGTAGTGGATCAGAGACATGGTTGTTGGACATCCGAGATACCCAGGCGGCTCGGTTCCAAAAATACAGTTGCGGTAGAAACGCTGCGCCGATCATTTCATGATGTGGCCTGGTCTTCACGGCGTAAAAAACGGAGCTGGTCCAGGTGGACATGGGGTCGAATCGACGTTGGATAGGCCGCTGAATAATGGAGCAGCAGAAACGGTTCTAACAATAACCAAATGTCTTGGTAGAATCAAGGTTGACGCACACGAAACATGCACAAGGCCTCGTGTTTGCGACGCACGACTCCGCTCGAGGTGCTGTGACTGTGTGCTATTATTGGATCACTCTGGCCACTCAGCGGCTATAAACAGAACTCGACCTCCTGCACGTCTTGGTTGGCTGGGATGATCCCTGCAAGCTTCGTGCCCTGATCGAATCATCCAGTCGTCGTCTGCCAAGCAAGGTCTAGATTAGATTCCGCACTAGAAATTCATCCACGTCAATTGATGATTCTATGCATTAGTTTTTGTTTACGAGATGGAACTGGGTATAGAATATTCTGAGAGTCTTTTTTTTTCTTGCAGAAGAAGCGGGACGTGATTCTTTTCTTAGATGTTTGCGCTACCAACAACCTCGTGTTCGGCATCACTTATCCAGCGGGGAAAGATGAGAGAAAATAGATTTGAAGGAAAAGAGAGATGATCTGGGTTGAAGCGCTTGGAAAATAATTGCAAGACATGATCGTCATTGATCCTCGAAGCAAATCTTGACCTGAAACAAATGGCTTAAGATCTGGCGCTTATTGATCCCGTTTGTTAGCGCGCGGTTCGTTGGGGTTTGGGGCTTTTTTGGCAGACGCCGCAGCGGATGAACCGTCGACGCCACGTCGCACCATCAGCTAGACTACCCTGGACGTAACGAGGAAACTGTAGATTCGATGAAACATTGCTTCAAAGTCTGTTATACGAGCTGTTTGTTATCACAGATGTTATTATATATTTAAAAGAGAGTCTGCCTATCATATAGTGCATATTGAGGCGGGTTTCTTGCTGGCACGGAAGTACTGGTTGCCTGTCAACAATTAGATGGTTTATGGAGAATCTGCAAAATACAAGAACAGAGTAAACACACAACATAGACGAGTATAAGCCTCTAACCTTCAAAATATGATTCGAGATGAAGTTTGTTTTGTGTTACAAGTCACCTATAGTAATTGCATTTTATTTCATAATCCGCTCTGGGCGCCGCCGGTTTCTACCAGCACAGTCTCAAACTCGCTGCTTTTGACCGATAACTACTAATAAGACGCTCGTATCCACACCAATTGAATGTCTCTTTTCAAGGCCGGAGAGGCCATAGCGTGGAAAAGCTTTGACATCCCCTCTCGGCCAGCCTTGTTGGTGGGACGATCGGCGACTCCACAGTGATCAGTGCCAGTCAGTTGCTGAACCGGCAAAAATCCACGACCGGTAGGTGAAATTTGTGCCTTGACGCAACGAGAAAGACCCCTTCGTCACCCTCATCTAGCCCCGCTCCTCATCTGTTGATTCGCGAATGTAGATCTCGGAAGCCCGTAACTGCGCGATGGACAGCCATGAACATAAGGTGGTGCGCCAAACTTCGCACTGCCCAGCATGTCTTCCTATAAGAGTTTGAGAAACATCTTGAAGGGCTATCTTGAAATACAGGTGACGATGCTCTAACCCTCAGCATTTGTGACCACTGGCTCAACGACCTTTGCACCAGAGAATGGGAAACAGAGACCCGATCGCACAAATATTATTGGATATCTTTACGGAAATCGACACTCACTCAGGATGTCGTGTCTCCCATTTCTTTGTGCCAGACTATATTGTAATTATTGGTCGAGCTAGATAAGACTCGGGCCTTCAACCTCGAGCTGGGCAAAACTCCTTTTGTGAGAAGCTGCGAGTACCAAATTGCTGGAGCCGGTTCATACCAGGCTGCAGCGGAGTTCCAGCACATTCTGTCCCCAACCGGTAGTCCTTGATACGAATATTATTAAACCCGACTTTGCAAAGCCGTATATCGATTAGGGGAGTCTTCGGCCATAGTATGCCAAAATACCCAGGACTCTTTTCAAGACGTGCCGCTTCTTTTCTGAGGTTGTTTTCAGGTCTGCTCCCAATTTAGGATTCATTGATAACTAAAGCTTATGATGTATAGGAAAATCCTATATGATAGTTATAGTATCCCAGTCCTCTGTAGTCTCTTTTAGTTTTTCTACCAGATTGCTATGCAAAGGCGTCCATCCTATTCTCTTCATGTATATAACGCCATTTACATTTATTGGAGTTACTACTAGGCCAAATCCCTCCTTAAATTTGAAGTTCCCGTCGCTCTTATCTTGCTTCGATTCTGCTTCTTTTCGCTCGGCCTCACATGGGGGAACAGGCGATGCCTGCCCGTAACCACCCAGAAGCAGCATTTTGATATCCATGCCCTGCCATTGATCAGAGGCATTTAGGTCTTGATTGTCCAACACCAGACGTGTGTCACTAACCTCCCCAGTATACTTTGTGCAGAAATTCGGGTGTGGCCTTACTCCCGCTCGTTTGAGTCTTTCAGCATGATCTCCGCCTGGTATCATACTTTTCGTCAGCTGTGTTAGTGGCCCCCGCATGCACACCGATGCACTCTTGAGTTGCCCGTAGTGATCGTCAGGGTTCGTCAATTCAATCTGCCAGTCCTCAACTATAGCAATTGATCTCCAGTTTAGCTTTTTATTGAGCACGACGGTGCCTTGAAAGCTTGCCCAGCTCCAGCTTGGGCCGACGTATTCGTTGATAGGTTGAGGATTCTGTCTCCACAGGCCGTGCCAAGCCAGTTCTTGGACCATCACGCTTGACCACAGCCCTGCCACATACTCATCTTTGAGTAGACCACCTAAAAGGTTTGCGATACCACTCAAGGCTGGGAATTTATTGGTAGGGTTGGTCAGATCTCGATCGCTGTATTTCCAGATTATCGACGACCAAGGCTCGAGTGCTTTCCGAGCGGATGACCGATTCTGCATAACATGACTCAAGTCACAGTAAGGCTTGTCAGTTTTGCACCCATCCTCGCCAAGCATGACGTGCCGACCGATTTGCTGTAGTCGACATGTTGTTTGTGGAGTTATGTTATGGTAAGTGTGCAGAGATGTAAACTTAAGGTTATATCCCTTTATATACCTCTTAGTCTCTTCCCTTACCCTAGGGCTTATAATAAGATTTATTAGTTATTATAAAAGCTTATAGGTAAAAGCTTATATTAGGAAAAAAAAATATTATATTATTATTTATTATCTGTATTTGCAGCCTAAAGCTTAACCTTATAGGCCGCAGTTATCCCATAGCATGCCGTGCCGACATTCGAAATACATCTGTCCAGAGTTGTAGTGAATCACACGTGCAGCCAACAATCGCTCCTGCAGTGCCCACGCGCGCTTCGTAAGAGGCTCATCAGAAAACTCAGCATTAGCATACAGAATCTCGTCGCTATTCGCACAAAGCTGTGCGTGAACATGACCGATACCTGGAAGTGTCAAGCTGGCACTGATACGAGCCGGACGAATGTGGAAACAACCCCCGGCCGAATCACTAGCATGGTTCGCCGCTATAACCACGTAGGCATCAGAGTACACGTTCAACATTCGAGATGACTCACGCGCCCAGTCTTCGGTGTCACCCTGAATTATGCAAAGACTATCGATCCAAAGGTATGGTATACCAAGATATCTGGACACTAGTACCGCATCTCGAAAGGTCTTTGGCAAGTCTGTAACCAATATACCAGACATGTGTGCGCGAATTGAGGTGCGAGTTGTAGTCAGCATTGGCCCTGAACCCCAGCAGTGTGATAAAGATGCATACTTTCCCACTGTACCCGCATCAGGCTCGATGAGCTTGATGCTGCTATGACCAATGCAGTCGATAGCTAGTACACGAGAGGGTAGGATCGTATGGCTGTGACAGCACTTCTCATGGTTGTCTTGGCAGTTCTTGAGCCACGAGCTCACAACACGGAGGGCTCCGGATGACCCAGAATCCTCGCAAAATGGCCTCAAAGAAATCTTCCCTGCTAGGGGACTGGGGCCCTCAGCTGTAAAAGCAACGCTTCCAACTAGTAACGCTCTATGATCACGACTTGGGATGAAAACAAGAAACCCATACTCTCCCCCAAACCTTTGAGTTAGGTACAGTCTCTTGCCTGACAAAACGGCATCATGATTTGCGCCAAACTCTTGATAAAAAGTGCTGTTTTTCCCGGCTTGGCGTCGATTATTCAAGTCTTGAGCGGCATTCTGAACTAAGGTGCAAAGCGGGCAATTCAGAGCAGCTGACTCTGCGAGTGTATCAAGGCTACCCTGCCAGGGAAGCCCAGGCTCAATGCCACGTGGGATATCGCTGCTTTCTGCCCTAAGAGAGAACTCACTCAACTGACGGTCGCCGAAGACGCAATGGAAGTCTTCGGATCTTGTGGGTTCTGGCAGAGCAGAATAGTCAACGACTCGGGAATAACCACACAAGCTCATAGTTGCAAATTTGACAAGGGGCTTATAGTGAGCATTAAATTGTTATTCTGCAAAAAAAAAAAAAAAAAAAAAAAAAAAAAGACTGTTGTACGTTAAGAACTTCAGGGTCTTATATAAAATGTGACTGTGACTAACATCAGGCTGCGCTGATTGATTGATGCCTAAAGCTTATGACGCTTTTGCAGATTATTGATTGATGCCACATCAGGCTGCGCCACCACCATTTCTGTTATTTAATGCAGTTGTTCCAGCATTGCCTCTTTTCGCCCTGCGCGCAGGAAGACCAACTATATTATGCCTTATTAAAATAAAGTAGTGGCTTGGATACATGCGTCGCAAGTGAGGCCAGGGTATGCTTGGTTAAGACCAACATGAAAATGACACATAGAATCAATCCAGACCTCAGACTTGTAGCCAGCTATCTATTTCTCAGGGTTAAAGATATCGTATTGGTGCGGCGACTACTAATTCCTGTACTGCAGTTAACCCCCTTGGTGCTTGTCTTCTAAGCCTCAAAAGCTGCTAGGCCCTTTATGGTCTTAAGTCGGGACAGAACATGAAACAAAGGCCTATACAGGAATATCATAAGATGATGCTTGGTTGCCAGGGCTGCTGTCTGAGGTTGTGTGCTGGTTGTTCACTGTCAGATGCCAGCTATGACGCAACTCGACACTGAACTGGCCAATGAGCCCCTTTAGCTCCATGTCGTATTACCTGCATGCAGTCAAAAGACTAAAAAGTAATGGAGGGCCTCAGTTCTAAAGGTACGGGTCAAAACAATTGCCAGTTCCAGCCAGCCGTCCACTTTAGGCGTAAAAGTTAATCAGTCATCCTTGGCGTTTGACAAACCGGTTGGTAGGGCGCCTTTTTTGCCAATTAGTAACTATACTATAGACAAATACATATCACTAGATATCGAAAAATAGAAGTTTAGGGAGGGGAGTGCTAGCTGCGTATTAGTTCTGTTATTTATACTGCGAGAACCCCTTTATACACTTGACAAGACCTGACTATTATATCGTTATCGCCTACAGGCTACATAATAAGTTCTCGATACCGACGAAAGCTTTACCGGGTGTTGACTGGTTGAGTCAAGTGCAAGCTAATGATCTCGAAGATAAGCAGCGTCTCATCAAACAAATTCCATTGCCTGCTGTGGCCTGGAGTAGAGAGAAGAGAAATTTGGGTAGATCCAGTATAATCTCTAGGAAGTTGAGATTCTCCGATAGAATGATGCCTACCATACAGACTGGGACGTTAAATATAGGTCACAGACGCAATGGGTTTGTCTCTAGGTCTACATTCGGAGTCTTTCAGACACACCTTCTTTGAGTCATTGGATATGTTTCTCCAGTATTTCAATTGTAGCTTGGTCCATCTGGTATACTTTAAGAACTAAGCAGACTTTTACCAATTCCCCATATTACTCATTGCGTTATGTCATCAGTCAGGACTGGAGCTTTGACTCCAATGTACTTAACGTGAAATAAGAGTTTCAGTCTGATTTAGTACAGCTTAACCAAGTCACATAGCCTCCATTGAGCACAAGTCAAGTTATAAAGCTTGAAATATGGCAAGGATACTATCGAGCCGATTTGCGAAAGTACAACAACCCGCCTGGAGATATTATGTCTAATCTAGATATTGATGAATCAGAAATTCAATTTCTATACCAAGCTCACACATTGGCATTGCCGCCTTTTGATTCTCAGACCCACAAGGCAAAGTATAATCACGAGACTTATGTAGACGTGACTATATAAAACTCTGATTTTATCTGTATCCCACTAATAAAGACAGTATAAAAAGCTTAGTTTCCGAGATTATGGAGACGGCAAGGTCCGCGGGAATAAACTCAATTTTGACTTTATAATATTGGAGACCGTTGAAAAGCCGTTTCACATGCCGAGGTTAGCCATAGGCCCTGTAGCTATCATACCATAGAGTTTGAAGATCTGTCCTCTCTTGAATCAATTGAGGAGTGAATAGACAAAAGGTCGAGCTATAAGAATAAACTTTAGGCAGCTGCCAAAAGAAGTAACATTTACGGCAATTTAGACGAAAAGATATTCCGTCTAACAGATACCGAAAGCTTATTCATATCTCGTATATGAACCAATGGCCTGAACGGCGCTCAAAAACGCGGTAGTGTTGTCAACCCACAATAGTCAAACTGGAGATGTTTGGACTCTTTTCCTAAAGCTGATTTTGAGGCTAGCTAGCTCGCTCGAAACGATAGGAGCCAATGATCAACGACGCCCCATCTGGCATCTCGACAATCTCGGGCCGAGACAGCATCATGGTTTTTGACCTAATGCTAAGATCAACTTGTTTCGGCTTTAGGACGACCTTCTAGAATAAGCTAAGAAGACGGTGGACTGAAATGAAAGCCGGGGCCTTGTGTCTGCTATCTCTTTACCGGCCATGAATGCAGTGGGGTTCTACAGGCTTGAATAAAGCAAACCGTCTTGGTTCGTGGAGGAATGTCAGATTTTGCAAAGACCATAAAGTTTAGAAGTCAACGCGCGTCGAGGGCCTCGAGTCAGTGTGTGATAGGTGTTGCACATGTTTTCCATAGATGCTGTAGCCGAAACAAAGATCTGAAGTGCGCGTAGCATCGCAAGGACCTGCAATCCCTACATTCAATCCATTATTAGCGTATACATTGAAAGTCTTATAGAGATATTCTCAAAATAGCCAGTGCGAGAGTAATGAGATAGTATAACAGTCTTGTCATTAAGTATACAACTTGAAATGGTCAGATTACCTAGTTGCTATCAAATGCCGTCTAATATGCAAAGATGCCTTCCTTCAACGAGTTATCGCTTGCTGTACGCGCCCTAAACCCAGTATGTCCTTGGCCCGTCTAAAATTTATCCCGAAACCGTTTTGTGACCATGTTAAAAAATTCCTCTGCTCCATCTAATCAGAGTCTTCCTCCTCAGGCATCGGCCTAGGATTGCAGATGATTGTGCCAGCCCACGTGATAAGATTTCCCTCCTTTCCATCCCGCGTATCAATGCTCTCGCAGCCGCCCTGTGCAGCAACTGGAGCTTGTGACAGGACCTTTGCGAAGAAATTCTTGGCGGCCTCGTTGCCTGCTTCCCACTGGAAGACAACACACTCATCCATCTTGTCGCCGGGTTCTTTTCCAGGCGCGACGACGGGAACTAGTTGGTGTCGTCGTCGCTCACGAGGCAGATCCCACCATGAGTCCATGACTGCCTTCCAGAGTTCAGTGCCGTATCCTTGACGGCGGAATTCTGGCTTGAGGAGGAACTCGGCTTCTGGCCAACCAGAGATGGAGGAGGACATGGCTAGTACGTCTGGCAGGCCACCCTCGCCTATGAGCTCATTGGTCGATTTAAGAAAGGCGCCAAACCACCAATGGCTTTGGTCGTCCTGAACCAGAGAATGAAGTTGTCTTTCTGTCTCGCCCTTGTCTTTGGTCGCGCGACCGCGAGCTGTTGAGTGGTTCTGAATGTCAGGACGTGAACGAAGCTCATGAAATGCATCCAGGTCGTGCATTGTGAGAGGTCGGATAATCAGACGCTCAGTCTCCAGTGGGGGCCGATCCGAAGCGCTGGGAATGGGTCGCTCCGGCAATGTGACCGAGTAGCTGAACCATGGCGTCATGCCAAGGTTCTCAAAATCCTCAGCACTGACAAAGACATCGATGGGGGGAGAGCGTGATGAAGAGGTGCCATAGTTTCCATAATGAAGCTGCTGTCAAGAAATCGCAGACACTAGTGGCAGTGGGATGTGAAGGGGCTTTTGGATGAATTCTGGAAATTGGAGTAGAAATGGAACTAGTCTAGCAGGAGGGGATAAATAAGTGCCGAGGCCTGTCTCTTTTGAAAAGGATTGTCTCGTATGATGTCGATTTGGTTAGCGACGTTACATGGCAACACGGCAGAAATGAGCGGTGAGTTGTTCTCGCATTTCAGTTCAGACAGGCCCCCAGGAACGCGAAAAAAGCCGTTGGACTGAAGAAAAACAAGCCCCAGGCCCAGGGATTGAGGATTCCACATGCAGGGATTGCGCGTCGGTTAAGCAAACATGTTCCTGTAGCTAGGGTCCTCCCCCTCCCAGCGAATGGGCTGCACCTCGCAAATAACAAAATACAACATGACTCCACTAGGATTCTGCGGTATTTGATTTGTCTCGTTATTTTGCACAGTGAGACACGCCAGAAGAGACGTCCTGAAACTGGAGACGCAGAGGGTAGGACTGCCGAGACTACGGTTTGTTTGGGTCAACGTTCCCAACAACTCAATTCAAGCCGGCTTTTTGATTGGCTTGACTTGGGGGGGGGTCGGGCTTGGATTGGCTACAAGTCAGGGGGTTAGGCTTGAATTGAGTTGAATGACTTGAGTAAAGTGGGTCTGTTCCTAATTAGGTTAGCAGGCCCTGCAGGGCCGATTTTTTCTAGCTAATTAAGAAGCTAAGATAAGATAAGAAGACCTACCCTAGGTCTATAGGATTTCCTTAAAAATAAAAGTAAAAGGTATCTATATATTACTAATATTACTATACTGACTTATAGACTTGTAAGTTAGGACCTAGGTAGACTTGACTTGTGGCCTTTTTTCCTGACTTGTAAGTCAGGGGGTCAGACTTGAATTGAATTAAACGACTTGAATTATTGGGAACGTTGGTTTGGGTTTGGGGCGAGCATGCATGCAAGGCGAGAGAACAACGCTAGCGTAGCACTCGGGCCCCTGACACGTATTGAGGTTCACTGGCGTGTTTGGCAGGACAAGGTTCAGCAGCGTTGCAGCTGTTGGTTGTAATGGCGTTGGGGCCCATGCACATCTTTACTGCAAACTGCTTAAACACAGACCGGAATACAGTGCCGTTTGCCATGCGTTGAGTTTGGGAGACTGAGGCGTTGATCACGTTGGTCTGATAGGTACCGTGTCTCACTTTGAGTCAACAGAGACAGAGGTTATTGGTCGCATGAATCAGCTGTTGTCAAAGCACTGTGACCCCAGATGCTGAACCGCCTTATTGACGAACCAACAATGATACCCTATAGGCCCTCGTCTCTGGGAAAACAACATGTTATAGATCACATCAGCGGGTATGACAGATCCACAAGACAGAATGATCGTCGAGGTACCTATTCCTTGCGCGTTTCGCTCGGGAAAATTGCATGTAGACTGCATTTTCGTAAAGGAAGGTATGCGAGATGACAGCTCCCAGCGGTGCATGCACAGAACCCAGCTTCCCCAACCACCACAGCTTCGTATCTCCCAATATCATGGAAATAACACAAAGCATCAATATCCAAGCTTTCGGTAGACATAGGGCTGACATATCCCGTTCCACCCAATATCAACAACTCAACTCATATCGACTCTACCCGAGCAATAGCCCTAAAACCGTTCGGATCCGCAAAATCCTCTCCGCACACGGTGACATTTACAGTGCGGCCCCTGTCACCTCATCCCGCGCCGGCGCGCACCCATTTGGGGGGAACAGGCTAGGTAACACCCGCCCCTAGAAGATTCCAGTAAAAAAACCAAGTCATACTGTACAAAAAACACGCGCATGACTGTGCCGCTCGCCCCGTGACAAGCCCGGCCCCTTCTTCCCAATATCACGGTACCGGTAAGCTAAGCCTCTAGAGTTCCTGTCAACTGCAACGTCGTAAGTAATATGACTTGAAACACGAGTGGGGGACCGAGGAGATATCGCTCAAGATTGTATTTCTCACGTGTATTTGGCCGTATAGTCATGTCACACCGCATTCTACGAGTGAGAGACAACTATTCTCTATGCAACTCTGTCATATATCATGGTAACGTCTCATTATAGCATATCCACTTATATATCCCATCCCAGAACCAACAGCCCTCAACCCAATAACCAACACGTCAAGCAAATGGCAAATCCCGTCGGTTAGACGAAGGATCACACCCCGCGAACCGCCACCAATCCTGATGCGCACGAACAAACAACCACCGAATAGCAACGAGCGCAATCCAAGGAAGAGGCGGGAAATCCGTCCAGATACCGCCCTCAAAGTCCTTATCGTGGAGAATCAACGCCAGCGGCAGAATCTCGTTACGATGAGACGCTACCTTCATGGCGCTAGAGCCTATCTCGGCCCCTATCTTCTCGAACCACGCTCCCCAGTCGCACTTGTCGGCGTACTTTTCGAGCCCAACAAGGGTGTCGATTTCGTTGTGCAGATGTGTTGTGAGGGAGGGCATGAATGAGTCGATGATTTCTCTAACCGTTGAGCCATCGAGTTCCTCGTCGCCTTTGCGGATCTTCCCGATGTAGGTTGTAAAGCGATGCAGGCCCTCGTGGAATAAGCGGTGCTCGTCGATGTTGGCGTCCATGAGACCTGGTACGCCGGTGATTCTGTTGATTTCTGGAAAGATCTTTTCTTCTTCGACATCGTGATGTTCTTGGATGAATTGGCTCCATGCCCATGCGAAGCTGGCAAAGTTGACCTTTTCTTTTTGCGTTCCTTTTTCCGCGACGTTGTTTGCTTGGAGATAGATGGCGTTGACGCCGCGCAGGAATAGGTTATGGACGACGGCCATGCCAGCAGCGCATTTTCGTGCACCTTCAGCGCGTTTTTCGAGCTATGCGTGAGTCCAATCATTAGTAAATGTGTCATTATGGCTTGCTTGGGCTCTTCCGGGATTCATACCGAGTCGCCTGCTTTTGATGCACTGATGAGCTCAAAGGGGCCGTCAACCCATGGTCTCTTGGGTGCTTCCATTATAGTATGCCAAGGCAGATTGCAAGACACAACAAGCCTGACATGGCAAAGGACAGCGCATGACTTATATGCTCAATATAAGAGGTGCAACAATGTATTAGTGCTGACGTTGGATGTCTACAGAGCAATCGATAGGTCCGTAGGGCGACCAATCATGAAGTTGACATGATATCTGACGTGATCTCTTTCATCCCGACTTTAATTTCCTTGAAATTGATGAAATGATGTCAAGAACAATATTCGGTCGCATTCAATGCTGTTCCTTTTCCTAGCAATTCAATCTCGACTTGCACCGCTCTATAATCTCTCAGGGCTAGAAATTAGTAGCGCTGGACAACTGAGCAGGATGATCTCGCGATAGCCTCAAGGTCCAAGCTTGCTGACTCAGACCTAATAGAGAGCTGTTTACAGGCCAATATGTATCTTAAAGCTTATCGAACCAATGTCATCGTTCTGAGTGGAATTTTTGAAATCCTTGCTTAGTCGATGCTTAGACCAGAACTGTTTCAGAGCCCTAAATCTAGGTCAACCAAAGTCCCCGCCCGGAAGCGACTATGAGCGGGATCGTGAAGTTCCCGATATCCGATAAGCTTCGTCAGAAGAGAATACGATATGCCCAAAGTCCTAATAGTTTCCATAACGTATATATTTTACTTGATTTTATAGAATTACTACCTGAGGAAATGAAGCTGTGGGTGATCCAGAAAGCTCATTCCTTAAGGCCAGCCAAGACGTAATAATATATATAGGGTAAGTTGGTAACTAAGGCTAGAGTTACCATGATTTGCTCTGGAAAGCATCTGCTGTATCCCGATTCTAATTACAAAAAGATGAGTTAAGCTTCTTTTTACAGCGCTTTAAGGTATCAAGCTGTTAAAATTGTAGCCTCAGTCCGCGTCTTGTAAGAACCTATTCCAGAAACATGCGTCAGTACAGCTCCGCGTTTGGAGCATGAGCTCCGACAACGTCTTTCGTAAGCGGAGCCACTCTAAAAATAGGTTCAGTACTGAATCTCCTCACGTGTCAATGTCATTGCCTCGGCTTCTTTGGCACCGGATCTTGTCAGATAAGCATCATCAGATCAGACTTCGCGTAAAACCCGTGTCCCGCCAAGTCAAGACGACAGAACTACCAAGAATCGACTCTTGAAATTTGCCTGATTCTGCCAAGTCCATCTCAGCTTGACAAGTCGTCTAGTGGCGCGCGCCGTTGAATGTCACAAGCAATAGCGACGCCTTGGACCCAGCGCTAACAATAACATTACGGAGCACATTGTTGCGCTATTTCGATGGAGCTTGTCATAGCCAATGATGCATACTGTGTCCCCACCGCACAGACATTTAGGCGAACTTTCCGTCGTCTTGGCAAACGCCAAAGCTGTTGTCTCTACGCGTGGGAACGCAAGTATCGTGATAGCGTGACCTGCGGAATTGTGCGCTATTGTCTTGGGTATCTGATGCGTTGTTGTCTCTGGCACGCTTGTTCAGCCACAACTGGGGCTGGCTTCAGCTGCAGAGCAAAAAACATCACGCCATGTTATTTACAGAGAGAAAGATATCAGTATGAGTAAGAGGATATTAACGTTTTGTTCGTTACTACATGAATTGATCCCTAATTATCATATCCTCCAATCATGACCAGTATCGCGTATACCATGAGCCAGTCTCCAGTGGGACATATTCCGGAGAACAGTCACTTTAGATGCTGGTGCCAGAAGCACCATCCGTAGCCAGCTGGTGCTTGCGCGCATTATCCTCCATACGAGCAATTCGCGAGTTTCTCTTCGCCTGCTGTTTCCGACGCAACAAGAATAAAATCGCACCAGCGATCAAGACAACACCAGCAATAGAACCAATAACAATGCCAGCGATAGCTCCACCACTCAACTTATTAGACTTGCCCGACTTGCTCTCTACCTCAGAAGCATCAGAGCTTCCAGATGATGTAGACGGGTGAGTCGCAGTTGGGCTGGGACCAACAGTCGCACCAGCTTCCTTGTCATCGTCGCCTGGTTCAGTGGCGTTGAAGCAGGGAATCTCAAACTTGAACTCGGACTTTGTGACAAAGGTGATGTCGGCGCAGGCGTAGAAGGTTTGGTTGTGAGGTGCATCCCAGTCGGCGCGGTAGATGATCTGCAGAGTTGCGTTGTCGCCGGCTGAGACCTTGGATGGGGCATCGGGGACTTGAACGCAGGTGTGGCCTGGGTTGAGATCCGTGATGCTCTTTTCTTGAATCAGGGTTTCGAAGTCATCATTGGACTGAGGGTCTGCAGAGAGTACAGTCAATCAATAAGGGCAACTGAAGGTCGAAGATGAGCTTACTTACCTTCTGAGTACGAGATGCTGATCTTGGTGTTGTAATAGTCATCCTGACCAACAAGAGAGACAGCACCGCCAGCTAAGGAACAAAGTTAGTAAACGTTACAAAACAATCGTGTCAAGAACAACTGAGTAAGAGGCTGACGCACTCATGGGAAAGTTGGTTCTGTTACCAGCAGATGCTCGCGAACCGCAAGGAGCCTTGTTGTCCATGTCCCCAGACCAAACACGGTCCGGGGGCCACATGAAAGCGGCAGGTCCCATGCCCTCATCCTTGACAGTGGCATCCGTAGGAATGTCATCTTGCCCAAAGGCATAAGATGCCAGAGTCAGAACAAGCAGATTCTTCAACATGATGGCTGAGACGACCGAGTGACAGGAACAACAGGAGATGAGTCAGAGACGTGAAGAAGGCCGTGGTTACTGTTATCTTCCAACAATGAGGGGAAATCATGCTCGAGATATACACCATTTCACGGATACACCATCTTCACCTGGTACATGTGACACTGCGGGACTTTTGAACCGCCAAGTCATCCACTGAGCCCTTTGAGGCAAGAGAAATGGCACTACCACTTGGCCGTTGACATCTGATTGACCCATCCGGCAATCGTGTGCCACCTAAATCCGGTGAACATCAACTCCCCCCTGTTTATCAGATGATCAGATAAGATTTTGATGCATCCCGACGCTCCCATTGGAGCAAAACGCTAACCGAGGACCACAGCTAGATCGCTTTGGGGCTAACGGCGAGGATTAAAGTTGGTGCGATATCTGATATACAGGTCTAGAGTATGCACTTTATCTTGGCATCAGGTCATGAATTGCTCGTCTGGCCAATCAGTGAGGTTGAGGGTGTAGTCAGGTCTTCGGTGTTCTCGGAATTGGACGGATAATTGACCGGAATGCAATTTCCTGCTTTGCGCTGGACATGGGAAAGGAACTTGTGATCTAAGCTTAACTGAGAAAAATTGGCTTGTGCTATGAGGTTTGTACAGATATATAGCCTTGATCCTCCTTCCATCCGTCTCTCATCAACTCACAGCCTCAACACCTTCCAAGTCATCCAATCGTTAGACTTCACTCGTTCAAAATGCATTCTCTCGCTGCGTACACTCTTTTGGCTTCTGCCTCTCTTGCTGTTGCCATTGATCCCCGCTTCGAGTTCCCCGATACTGTCCCTCTCGTCAAGCGTCAGCAGCCTGGTACCCCTCAGTATGCCTGCCACGAAGACTGCGGTACGTAACCATCACCATCACTCCCCTGTATTATTTCTGACAGACTGTAGGTCTCTTGATCACTCTTGCTCGTGATGACGAGGACTTCTGCGACAGCGATGAGTGGAACGAGCGCTACGGCCGCTGCATGTCGTGCGCCAACACGTACGATATCTGGAAGTACTACGGCAGCGGTGTAGGCCGAGTCGCTCAGCAGTGCGGTCTCACTCCCAAGCCCAGTCCCTCTGGTTCCTCTGGCGCTGCTTCTACTACCGCTGAGGAGAAGCCTTCTTCCACTGCTGCTGAGGTTAAGCCCTCGACTACTGCTGTCGAGAAGCCTGCTACCACTGAGGTCGAGGAGGCTGAGACTACCAAGGCTGAGGAGCAGGCTACTGCTACTGAGGAAGCTGAGGAGGAAACTACCTCTGAGCATGAGCATGAGGAGACTGAGCATGCTCACACTTCTACTGAAGCTGGGCACTCTGAGGCGCATGAGCATACTACTCTTGCTACCCACGCTGCTGAGACAACTCATGCTGCCAATCCTACCAAGACTCATGAGGCTGGCCACACTTCTGTCGATGAGATCGGAACTGTTGGTGTTACTGTAAGAAACCATTCATCCGACATCCCTGCATAAATTACTAACGATATTCATAGGCTACGTCGACTCCTCTTCCATCAACTGTTATTGTCAGTGGTGCTGCCAAGCAGGTCGGCTTCTCCACTGCTATGGTCGTTGTCGCGCTGGCTATGTACGGTCTCTACTAGGCAATTAGCACTTAAAAGTGTTGGAGGAGTTATTCTCTGACAGGTGGAAATGAGTGCATGAGTGATGGACTTATGCTGCAAGGGAATTTGGGTGTTTTCACTTCTATATATAATTTTAATTGATCATTTAATACTGAATAGCCAAACGCTTTGTAAGCCTTTCCTAACAGATGCGTGTGAAGGCCCTAAGTATATAATTTGGGACCAGGGACCGCCAAGTTCATGTTAAATCATCTCCCGTGAAACTGCCCTTTTGGAAAAGATTTGCGATATCCGGGATGAGCTTTGAGTACTCAGCACGGGGACCCTTAAGACGGAGGTGAAAGATTGTATGTAGCTCATCGACCTCAATTGCAAACATGATACCTAGTTAAGACTCGTGTCTGAGCGTCTTTATATCATGATGATGTAGCTTCATTCTAGACATATGTTTAGATAGAACAGGGTAGTGCTTTAGTAGGATTCATAGTCCCCTACAAGTTATAATGTATAACTAGATCAGTGTCACAGGCAAGTTTAATAGTCTGTTTTATTTTATCTCCTAGACTAAGCGAATGTGAAATGGCTATGCCTGTTATTCAACTATTGGAGCCCCTGGGCTTCTATTGAGATTGTCGACAAAGGGTAAAAGGTCTGTAGGCACAAAGTGAACAAGGACTTCCCGAACTGAGCCGCCACGGGGAAACTTATAACTAAAGTCCCGCGAAACAAGAAATTTCTTTCTTTTGAAGAAAAACGTGTCTGTTTCGGCATGTTGGCTGCCATGGGATGCCCTTCTCTCGACTTTAACATCGTTGACGTAGAACCTACGAGGAGGGCCAGAAGTCTTTTGAATAGTCCAGCGAAAAACAAGATCGAGATCCGCATTATTTTCAATAAAAGTGCGTACAACTGGCCACATCGGGTTATATGCCAAGAACTTGATAGCAGACTTTGCGATAAAGTAGAATAGAAATCGAGTCCATGGTGATATAGGGCATGAAAATGAAGGATGGGCGTACCAAAAGTTGGGGCCATATCCGTCGCTAAGAAGAATTTGTAAAGACTCTGCGGTTGACTGGTGGTGTATGGCATCTCCAGTCGATGAAAGAATGGCAATAGCGGTGGCCCGAAACCACTCGTTGTTTCGCCAGAACGGGCTATTGCGTATCGTCCAACGCAAATATGGTAGAAAACCTTGTTCACAGCTCTGAAAAAATACCATGGGAATCTGTTCCTTGCCCCTCGGTATGTAGTTTGGGCTGCTGTGGAAATCCAGGAACAGGTCTTTAAATGCTTCAATGTGACGATAAAGTAGCGTTTCGTCTAACAATCCCAAAACCTGTAGAATCGAGTCGTTGTGCGTATGCTGGATCTGAGACAGTAAATTTCCTAGGACAAGCGACAGATCAACACTAGAAACTCGGTAACGATTGACGTGTTCAATCAAGCACTTGACTATCATTATCTGGGTGTCAACTCGAGATCGGAGGCGTTCCCGGCGTTGAATAGTGCTTAGATATTCGTATATTGACCGATGAGAGAATGTTAACCAGTCCAGTGCCGGGTTGTCTCGGAAATTGCCTCCGGGAATCACATCTACCATGCCACGGAAAAGCAAAGGAACCCGTTTTCGGAAATTGTCGACAAGAGCCTGTGTTTCTGCTGTCGGGTCTTCCCGCCATGGTGTATCATCAGAAGTTCCTTGATAAGCATCAGGATTTGACGTTAAGCCACTCAGGAGAGAATGGTGACAAATGGTAAATAGGCTCCGAAAGTCCCATTTTGCTGTCTCAACAAGGACGTCCAGCACCGCCCAAGCTTCCGGTTTATCGACCTTGCGTAGAATCCTGTCGTAAAATGTTTCCAACTTTTTCGGAAAAGTATCAAGAACTTGATAGAGGGCGTCCAGGGAGACCTCGGAGTTAAGTTCTGCTTCCAGCTCATGCAAGACCAGCTTGACCCAGATGAAAACACCATCGGCCATGTGAACGAACCTGCTAACAAACTTTTCACTCTCGGTGGGGTCAAAAGTTTTGAGGTGACGGTCGTCAAATAGATATTTGTCAATCATTCTCCGAATGTCTTGTTCTGTGGTGAGATGAATTCTCAGCCTCGGAAACTTAGCAAAATAGGTCGTCCAAGGTGCGTGCTCGCGACTGGAGACGCAGATCTTGATCCCTTGATGGTCTACCCAACGGTCTAACTGGCTCGCTAGGCTGTAGTTGGGCATGTTGTCATCATTGAATTCATCCAAACCATCAATAAAAAAGCAATATTGATATCCTCGAGTCGAGTCAGTGATCAGCTCTTCTAGGGCAGTCTCTATCTCGTTTCGATCTATTTCGAGAGGCGGCTGTGACATCGACAGCTCCTCGCTCAACGTATTCCAATGATCCCCAAAGATCTGGGGAATGAGCTCTCTGTGTTTGCTTAGGATAGTATGCAGGAGAGTCCTGTACATACCATCCATGTTCTTCTGCTCCGCTGATCCGAGGTCCCACAGAAACACTGAGGCCATAACGATACTGTTTCCATTGCGTGCCCACTTATTTAGCTGTGATCTGGTCTCTGGATGATTGGCAAGGAAATTCATCATTGTAGATTTGCCACTTCCTGGCTTTCCAGTGATGTGAAAAATGCCTTCTCCTTTTTCAAGCCAGTTTCTGAAGGGTTGTTTGAGATGCTGGTGTGTAGGAGGTACCATTTCATCCTTGACCATCCATTCAAAAGTCTGTTCTGCTAGCTCGACCTTGCCGATCTCATGACTCCTCATTCGAATATCCTGGAAGGCGATAGCCTCCAGAATTTGACGACATCTACTATCATCTACCGCTGGGTGGGATGCTTCGAAACGTTTTTGAAGCTCAATGATATGGTCAATCCCTCTGAGTTGGTTATCAACCACTTGATCAAGTTTGGATGTCATAGATTTGGTCTGCTTGATGATGTGATCGGACTTCTTGGAAAGGTTTCCAAAAGTAGCCTCCAGAGTATTTAGGATACTTTCGATGTCGGTCAAGCTCTTTTCGCAATATTTGGCAAATACGACGTCGATTTCTTTGAGGATATCGGACCTATGTTTCATTAGTGAACGTGCTGCTATTCACTGTATGTTTCTCACCTCGAAACCAACATCAGGTGAATGCTGAGCTGGCTAGTGCAAATTTCGAATGCCTTTCTTAACCCCTCTGCTTCAGGTTTGTCCCATAGTATGCGTAGAGTTACCTTGATAGTCTTCTTGGTAGATAAGCGACCAGCGATCCTTTTCGCCGATAATGGTGGTTCGTGGTCAAATTGAGATCTTGGCCCTGTTTGATATCTGTCCAAGAGATGGAAAATTTGCTTGCCAATATCTTGGCACTGCTCGGCAACTTGCAACATGCTTTTCTCCTCAGGGGGAAGTAAAGCTTGGTTTTTGCGCCTTTCTGTCAAAGTGGCGATACCACGCTCCAACGCAGAAACGACATCTCTCAGCCGTTTGTGGTCGTCAAGTTCACCGGTCGCAGTATCCTGCAGTTTTTTAGCGATTGAGACCATCTTGGCAATCGTTTCAACGAAGGTAACAGCCGCGGATGTGGTACCAATGATACTAGCGGGATCCATGGTACATAGAGATGGATATGACACTGTGAAGCTTGTGATTGATGTCGAGGGTAATGTAGGTTGAGAAATCTGGACCGCCTTTGTAGGAATTCAATTTGAGCTTCTAGTCTTACTGTGGCCTGATCTTGCAAGGGGGTTGAAACCGTGATTGTGATTGGAGGCGGTTTAGCCCTGTCATGACGAGGCGCAGGCTGGCAGGTTATGCTATGTCACCATTGAGGGGTTGGCCATGTAATCAACCGCCAGTGGAGGATTGCGTCGCCATTTGACCAACGACTATTCTTTTCAGAGTGCGCGACTTGTACGTTTAGTCTCACACACTAGGATGTACGCACTATGCTATAACAATTTGACTAATTATTATAACAGGGCTGACTTTACTACTCATACTTCTCGCACTCCTCAAAGAGCGAGAATGTGAGCAATCATAGCCCAAGTCCTTTTTTATTGGTCAAGTTCCGCAGCAAGATCACGGCGAGGTGCATAAAGAGGCAACAAGGCAGACACAGCACGAGACTTGCAGAGCCTAGCCATATTGGTCCACGTAGAGTACGTATTTCTTAGATCAGACTATAGGTAGGTATAAGGACTCCAAACGCTAGAACCGAACTTCGTCTTATTCTCAACCTCTGGGCTGCGAATCCGGCGAAATGGCAACTGCGCACCGCCCTCGGCAGCTATGCGCTCCATGCAGCGCCCTGACGTTTACCATGCTTCGAGACGGCTACACTCACCCATTGGCATACCTGGACACCATCAAGTCCGGGGAAACATGTGCATTATGTCGATTGATGATTTGCTCAACTGGCAAGCTTTCAGTCAAGCTTAACTCCTATAAAATGCACGATCAATATCACTCTTTGGCTCCCAAATTACACAGGCTGCCAGCAGTTTCCAGGAAAGGAAATACAATCTCGGGGCCGTCGCCAGTCATTGAAAAGTTAAAACCACTGGACGAGTTGAGCTGGGGCACAAACCAGTATGATGGCGAACTCGAGAACAGCTGGGAGATCAGAAAGGGAAATTTCAACGATGGAGAGACCATTCAGATTACAGCCCCAGCAGGTAAGGTTTCTTTTGTATCATATTTAGGAGATTCATAATTCTCACGCATGAGTAGACTCGTTGTATGGAGCCCATGGGTTTGTGCCGCTTACCGATATCGAACCGGCATCATCTAAAAGAAACTTCACAATGCTTCGAAAATGGCTCTCTACTTGTATGGCCAGCCATGAAGGATGTCGTGTATCAACCTCCATGATTGAAAAACCCGCCCAGGGGATCACGCTACTACCGACTAGAGTCATCGACATAGGCGATCCAAAGGAGCACCGGTCTAAGCCCCGGCTCTTCATATCGAATAAGGCACCTGGGCAGTACGTCGCCCTGAGCCATCGTTGGAGCAAATCCATCGCCACGAAATTGAAGAGTGACAGCCTCAGCCAATACCAGAAAGAGCTCCCGGTGAATGAGATGCCGCCAACGTTCCAGGACGCTATAGAAGTGACACGCCAACTTGGGTTCCGTTATCTCTGGATTGACTCGCTCTGCATCATCCAAGATGACGAGTCTGATTGGTCGCGAGAGTCCCTTGTGATGGGAAGTATCTTTGAAGAGGCTAGTTGCACTATCGCTGCTGTCGATTCCGTGGACGACAATGGGGCCGACCATGGTTTGTTTTTACCACGAGACAACGATCCGCTTTCAGTCAAGCTCACGATTCCTTACAAGAAAGAACCACTCAGCAAGCTTTCCCAACGAGTATTCAAAACCGATACTGCAGTGTATGTTTGGAAGATACAATGGTTGAGAGAAATACCAACCATGAAAACTTGCGACAAAAACACCATCACGATTCGTCCACGCCTTGTGTCGTCTTGGAGACGTGTTCCACACTCCAACTGGCATAAGAGGGGCTGGGTATTGCAGGAGAGGCTGCTCTCTCGACGGCTGATATATTACACAAAGAGTAAGCTCTCCTGGTCTTGCTGGACCGAATGTGGCGAGGAGGAGGGCAGTGATCCCACAGAGCCTGATAGGTTCCGTCGAATTCCGCTGTGCAGAGGAAGTGATTATTCCATTTTCAGTTTTTGGGAGCCTATCATTTCAGATTACCAACAGTGTCAGTTGACGTTTAGCAAAGACAAGTTGGCCGCTATTGGTGGTATTTCTGCTCGGCTAGAAGCCCAATTTTCGTGCAAGATCTACGCCGGAATCCTGTCCCACTCGCCTGGCGATGCGGTGAACAATTTGCTCTGGTATGCCAGCAAGGAACGTTTGGGGACCTTTAACGGGTTCCATGCGCCTTCATGGACCTTCGCTGGTTTTAGTGGCGAGATATCGTTCTTCATGCCAACGCCACGTGGAACCACCAGCGAACTTTTGATAGACAGGCTGCACTTCAAGATTCGTAACCAGTGCGAGTCGGTGGACCCATCCAAGGATTGCCAAGGAACTTGTGTCTCTGGGAGTATTTCCTTCGAAGGTCCGGTCGGAAAACTTACTCGGGGAGGCAAGGTGAAGGAGTTAAGAATTGTGGGGGGTCCAGTCGACCCAATTAGTGAAAGAGAGATCTTGGCCAAAATTCTAGGCCACACTCTTGTGCCAGGTATCGCCATACCGCGGTTTGACGAATTGGGAAACATGGTTCGAATGCCATACAACATACTAGTGCCAGATCACACAGAGATACTGGAAGATGAATGCGGCTGCATTGTTGGCTTTTTTATACCGGACCTCAAGGAAGAGCTTGAGCAGGTTACCGGCGAGCAACAGATTATATGTGTGGGCGTAAAGTGCTTTCGGGACCAGTATGGGCAACAGAATGACACTATCGAGATCATCGGACTCCGCGAGACATGTAATTCTCCAATGATGTTTCGAAGGCTAGGGAGAGGCAGAGTCATGTGCAACGCCTGGTTGCGGATGTGCAGACGATCACCATTCGAGATATGTTGATATCTGCCCAGATTTACTTTCGTGTCTACTACCAAGATACAGGGAACTCAAAGTGGCTCAAGAGGCCGTGGCTGTATCTTTGAACTACAGTCCAATGATTCCAGATCATAATGAATGGGCAGGTGGCTGGAGCTAGGATGGACAGCTTAAGCCTAGGATGGTTTCACAAGGGGGAAATGACAAATAGGCAAACGGGAAGGGGTTCTTTATAACCTAGGGCGCTAAAATAAGATACAACCCATATTAAACTACAGAATTATATATCTAGTAAGCTCTATAAATAATCCTATAACTAATCTTCTAGCTTAGCTATATTAAGATTAAATAGTAGTTCAAGCTAGTCATCTATAGTTAATATTGATAAATCTCTTAATATCTTATTTACTAGTAATATACTATTATTAAATACCTATTAAAAGGTTAGGTTTATTATATAAATTCCCTAAGGAATTGTTATTAGAAGATACTTTACCTAACATCTGGGGCGCTTCGGCCGTTGGTTAAACTTTGAACCTACCTGGGCCTGAACCCGTTGATGAGCTAGTCCATAATCAAAAGACCCTTCACTTATGCTAACTTATACGTACAGACCAATAAGGACAAATGATACCCAATATGGGAACAATGTAGCCTAATATTTTTATCATATCTATACGTAAGACATTACCGCCGCGTCCGCGACGGAGGACTCAGGTAGTATGTAATCCTTGCCATGCTTGTAAAACTAGCTGCGATAGACATCGGCCAGTCTGTACATTATGCAATATAAAGGCAATGGGAGACCAGTGCACGGACCAGGAGAGAATGTTAAGCTTGAAATCCCTGTGGGTATTTTTTTCTGTTTAGCTAGACAGCCCTTACTGACCTCTTATGGAACTCTATTCGACGTCAACAACCGGCTTCAAAGCTTGGAAGTCAAAGTCCGAGGTGATCCGCACCTGGATTGGAACGTCGCCGACAACCCCACAGCGCCTGTATCTAGCAGTATTTATTTCCTCCATATGGCCAACGTCCCAATAACACTGACCTGAGCTACAGCTTTGATCCCAGATCCTCCGGAACAAAACACCTTACTTCGATTGCACAACGCCGCGGAAGAGACTCTGTACGGCCCGTCCTCGAACATCTCTTTCCTGCAAGAGGTAATCCAACTACAAGGTCCTGAGATGGGCACGACACAAACTGCTCAGTCCCCAGCTTGTGCTAAAGAAAGAACTATGCCAGACCTCTTAGGCTTCACTGAAGTCCAGTCAGCTAGCCTCGCTCATGATGGAGATACCGTCCCACTTCCGGATCGCCAGCTTGCAGACACGCTTCTTGGCTGCTTTTGGAACTTTATACACCCGGTTTTCCCTATACTGCACCGCACATCATTTTCTACAATGTACGACGATTTATGGAAACAGAACATATGGCCAGCTAATGGCGAGAAGCAAACGAAGGACGACGTCATTTTCCACGCGATACTTAACATGGCCTTGGCCCATGGATGCCAACGCAGCGATCAAATCTCTTCGGAGCAAAGGGTATAGAAGCACTGGTGAGATATCGCCTGCGGTTTGCCACATTTGCGAAACAAGGTAGGCCAAGAGATTTGCGGCTAATGGGCGCCATTACATAAGATGCTGATGCCTTTGTAGATCAATCTATCGACTCCGGTGACGGCCATGTCACTAGCTCTTTGCTCTTCGATGGTGCCCCTAGTATCGAGGAAAGCTGGCTTACCGGAATGGCGGAGGACTTTAATGAATTCTTCACCTCAGACTCACTTGAGCAAAGCTGGCTAAGCTCACAGAGCATTGATTGGGCCATGCAATGACGTATGATAAGCCAGACACTACTTTATGACGACCCGGGTTTTATTACTTCTTAATAACAATCCAACGTCACTGCTTGATGGCAAATCTGTGGCACGCTTAGCAGATGGTCACATAAGAGAGAGTTGAAAGAGCCTTGATACTAGCCTGAAAGGGGGTTGGCAGAACTCCTTAACTATATACTGATCGAGCGTTGACCCAAAGGTGGCCAAGCGGATCGATCATACCATCCTTACCTCTTGATAGAATTTGCCTTTGCTTTCTACAGACTGACTAACTCCAATAACCTCTTGGAAAACAATTCGGGAACAACCAGAAAACCTAGATGGCCGCCAGGAACCCTCCGAACCTCGTTGCCTGTCTGTCCGGCGATAACCTTGATTGGTCCTACACCTGGCCCGTCGCCGCTATCCTCGCCCGCGACCAGGATCAATTTCTGCTTCTCCCTGATGAGGCCTTCAATATCATATCAACTGATGCGCTAGTGTAATGTCTCAACTCAAACTCGAACCAAAAGAGACAATTTGCGCGGATCTCAGAGCCGCGTTTGGCATCCAGGCAGTGCCGCATCATCTTTGCATCAGCGCCCTCCGGACAGACCCGAGGTAAAGGTCTCCATTGCTACATCAGGACCATGAGCTCTGTACGTATTATAGACATGGTCGACGAGGCCATGGGCTTGCAACTGCAGCTCCTGAGGAAGGACGGCGAAGGCGGGAGGCTCGTGGGCGATGAGCTTCGCGACGCACTCAGGATGGCTGGCTAGTAGCTGTTGGGCCACGACGGCGCCGGATGAAGTTCCGAAACAACGGCGGTCTTGTTGCCAGAGAGGTGTACGATCAGTCGCTGGGCATCATCGGCGTCGGTCTGTAGGCGGTGTCGGAAATCTTGCTTGCCGACGAGAAAGCTTTCCGAGTACCCGCGGCGGTCCCAACAAACAACAGTGATGTGGGCGGCGAGGAACTGAGCCACAGAATGGAAAACGCTGCCACGGCCGTCGGCGCCAGGGATAAAGAGGAGAAGCAGATCCTCTGTGCCGAATGTCTCGTAGTGCAGAACAGCACCAGGAACAGTGAGCTCGGGCATAGTAGCTGTAGGGGAAGAAGAAGGATGGAGAAGTAGTAAGGGCAGTGGTAACTTTCTTGATAGTTGGGTTTTTGCCCCCAGATAGTTGCCAGTTTTCCATGATATATATGTTACCCACGGATAATTGAACTTATTTCCCCGAAATGCTGAATACCTGTAATGCGATTATTCTTAGGGTGCGCCGGGGAGATAAGGCGTGATTCCCATTGGCTTGAAGAAATGAGGAGTTTGGCTCCACAGCTATCGTCGTCAATCTTGAACTAAAGTCAAGTTACAGTTTAATAAGCCCAGGGAAAAGTAGTAAAGTTCTTTCCACAGAATAGACATTGTCTTCCAATACTATCTATAGCCTAAGTTACTATATATATCTTGTCGCTTGACTGTAATAGATAGTTGAATTAATAGTAATATTATATTAAGTTGAGTTTGTAGAAGAAGATATAAGAGCCTTATCTGCCAGCGCGGATTTTAGTAGCAGTGAGCTAATTATGATGTATTAACAAATGAAACTATTACATTCGGGAAAATGTAGTTCAAGCTACGGTAACGCCAACATACTCATCTAAAGCTAGATGCCACAGAAAACGGAGATTAACGAGCAAGCCTGTTTGAATCGAAAGAGCCTTGCTTTCTTGAATTGGAGGTGACGTTGGAATTGACGTTATCAAACTACATAGATCGCGTCCTTGGTTCGATCTGACCGATCAGGCATGGCTGGGCTGCTCAAAGCGCAGAACCAGGTTAGGAAGTAAGATAAATAGTCCTTGGTTACTCTGTGCCTTTCGATATATCTTCCTTGACAAACTTGACCTCATCCCAACCAATCATCGGAACTGCTTCAGAACGCTTGAGGAACTTCTCCTCGTCCGGGACAACGATCCGATTATACTCAGGATCACTAAAGATCTTTATGTCGATTCGTCAGCACAACAAAAACTTGTATACATGGGATATGCCCTTACAGCATGGAGGTCCTCAAGGCTCTTAGCCCACATGGTAGCAGCACCATCAAAAGGCGCAACAAGTGGCATACCTGTCCCTGAGAGGTCAAGCTTCTCATCAGCGTGGAACTGCGAGTACTTGACAAGATTCTGCTTGACGATGGGGACAGATAGCCATATCTTTGGGTGCTCTTCCGACCAGCTAGATTCTGAAGAAGTCAGTGCCTGTTCTGCTGAAACGATGACGGGAAGTGGGGGACTCAACTACTTATGGAACTGTTCATACGTAACGTCGTCACGCTTACGCGACAGGAAAGTGATGCGGACGATTTTGGCCATGATGTATATGTTAGGGAAGATGCTTGGGAGTAAAGGTTTAGAGATTCTGGTGCGGCTGCGAGGTAATTGTGGATGAAGAGTCAAGAACAGTGCTAACGGCGCGGGCCCAGTATATATATAAATGATGAAAATTCAGTGACACGCCATGATATTCGTGAAACGAGATACCAAGTGTGATCATTGACCTCATTCTACCTTATCGAGTCCGAGTCCGAGTCCGACGGTGGCACAGAAAGACACTGATAGGTTGATGTAATCGCACGACTGAAGTGGCATGGACATCGAGCTAGCCAATCAGAAGCATCCACTGGACATGGATCATTGCACAAAGAGCTACTTCTGCATGATAAATGATAAACTTACAATGTTATCAGACTCGCCAATGGCTTATTCAATTTCATCACACTCGCTCTTTGTGCTTCATGCAACGGGTAGCTGGACTTCAAGGAAGCGCTAGGCCAACACATGTCACCGCGCCTTTCGTCGTAACTTTATCTAGGATAGGCTAGTTACAAAGCTATCTCATCGTTTGAGATGGGCTGGATATCCAGGAGCGCGATGTTGTCGCATATATAAAAGGCAAGCTTTCGGATGGACAAAAGGCCTCATTCAGCAACACTCAGGTAAAACTTCTTACCGACCCTTAAAAAGCACTCAGCATGTCTACAATCAAGACCGTCTTCCAGATGGACTCGAAGCCCTCCTTCTAGCCAATAGACTGTGATGGCCTTGCGGTAATATCTTTAATGTCCTAGTTACATAAATGTCTGAGAGTAAATCTTGATAATGTGGAGATGTGCTAGATGTTATGCTAGATAGCTGCAGCAAGTCTAGCTATTGTGACCTTCCCGCTGGAGTTCGTAGGGTGATGTGTCGAAGCAGACGCCTGTCGTTCCAACATCAGTATGTCCTGAGTCTAGGCCAGTCTACCTACTCTACAGCGTGGGGGTGCTGTATAGTAGCTACCCTCTGTGCTTTGGCAAATATTCAATGTCTTAAATACGATCAATGCCCGTCGGATGTAAAATTATAACATGAATCGCCTGACCCATGTGATTTAAAAAGTCATAGTTACAAAGACCTTATCTGGTCTCCTTGGCTGAGTTCTTTATACGTCCTGAGTGGTCAGTCCAATGAAGGTAGCTCCGGCAGTGGCACCAGCGGCGGCGATGAAGGTGACGAGATCAGTGAGAATATCAACACCGCAGGCGGCGTTGGTAGCAGAGTGGCGAGGGCAGTCGAGGGCAGTATTCCGAAGAGCGACGAAGAAGGCACCGGCACTGAAAGTTGCAGTGCTCACCAAGATGGTCAGGGCCGTGATGGGCCCGCGGGCGGCCAGCAGAGCTGGAATAAACATGATTGTCTTGGTAAATGAAGATGGTCAGAGGATGAAAGGCTTGATGAAGAGGAGTTTGCTGCTTGCTTGGGAGTTGAGAGGCAATGAAACAGGAGTTATGTATGTGTTGCATCGAGCTCATCACTGTAATACTGAGTTTTCTCTTCTTTACTGACTGAGCGGTCCTTAGCACCCTTAGGTGGTCTCCGCATTGCCGGGTCACGATGCCGGCCGTCTCCCGCGGACCCCTATCGGAGACTGTGCCGAGCAGGCGGGTAGATCGGCAGCTGTATATGCGGTGATTCTCGTATCGAGCAACTATTCACAACCCTCTGAATAGCTATAGAGTTTTATGCTGAAGCAGTAGGACTGTGGGATTGAATATCGCCAAGATATCAGAGGCTACATTTAGTAATGAATAATAAAGACAATTTGCAGGTGTTACTGTCCAGTCCTGGCCCTCTGTATTATCTCGGAGGAGCAACTTGGCTCTCTTACATTGAAGCGGCTTCTGATGAGCGCAACCGATGCCTATATTGATACTAGCTTCCTGAGATATGCTCCCATCGTACTCCAGTTAATCAAGCCCCTGACGCCTTGGTATCAGGATCGCATGCCGTTCTTGCCGGCCAGATGACGAAGATCCAAAATCTGGTTGGTAAGGACCATCTACCTGGCTCGCTTTCTTATTGCCAACCCGTGGTGAATGGAATCTTCAGCTTCAAAGTGGAGGCGACGAGGCTTTGACTCAGTGATAAATGAGATCATTAGCTATGGCATGCTGGATTAAGTTCTTTGCCAGATGCAAGTGTTATCTACGGCCGGCATTGTTCCAATAGCTATCGACGTATGCCATTGAATAAGGTTAAACTTTGCGCTATTCACACAGCTCGTACGGATGAGATATTACTAATTTCAGAAACCGTCCAGTCTGGTTTGATCATGCTCATCTTAACCTAGTTATTGTACATCCTAAGTAGGATTCCTAGACTACTGAGCCTCACTTTTGCCAACACAAACTGTTTTGAAACCTCTTCTCCAGTTTCACATCAATGGAATTAGTTAGTCACGACATCTTCAAAAGGGCCCTGGGACCAATGTTTGACTAGTGAGTACTAGCTGGGTCATAGCGCCGGCAGATGGACTTGACAAGCAAGAACCTACGGGACCTGCCTAGCTGGGTATGGCGTGTAGTGAATGACATTCGATCAATCTCGTACCGGTAAAAGGAAAAGGCTTAGTAGCAAGGCCAGGGAAATTGACGACGCGTACGTATGCACAGACACTCCACACAAAAGATCATCAGCTTCTCAATTCGGAAACATATGGTGGCTGTCAGTATTAGTTCTGTAGCCCCCGGAACAAACTGCCGAAGCGACGATCCCTCTCGTGCTATTATCAGAACAAATATGGGTCCTATGGTCTTTATTCAGTGACTGACCTATCTTGAATCCGTCTTCATCCTCCAGCTGCCATGAGACTTGCAAACCACGATTCATCGACCCTCGCCAGCGCCTGAGGGTCGCCATCCTCTACAATCCTTCCGCGATCCAAGACAAGGACTCTGTCACAGAACTCAGAAACAATGTGCAGTCGATGGGCAACCATAACTATAGTGCAACCATCAAACTCCCTCTCAATTATTGCAAGCATGTTTCGCTCGGTGTCAGCATCGACCGAGCTGGTAAACTCATCCAAGAGGAGTACAGAGCTGCCACGTGTTCTCCGCTTAAGTACCGCTCGAGCAATGTTAAAGACCTGCCTTTGACCTTGACTCAATGAAGATTCTGAAAGAACACTGCCGAGCCCACCCTGTGAGTCGACCATGTTCCAGAGGCCAGTTGCTTGCAGAACTTCGCGACACTGCTCTGTCGTCGCTAACCCAAGCGGATCTAGATTTTCCATAACCGTACTGCCCATTGATAAGAATACTGGGTCCTGAGGGACGGTTATTATTCTTTCTCGTAGCGTCTGAGGACTTATAGACGAGAGAGGGACACCGTCAATGGACAGCATGCACTCGACATTATCCTTTTGCACAGGTTCTAACAGAGCGAGAAGGAGGAGAATGAGAGAAGACTTCCCGCTGCCATGCCCTTAGGTTAGCAAGAGTGTCTTGGAACTCTGTGCGGTGTTGAGACACAAACCTTCCTGTACGACCGCACAAGGCTATCCTCTCACCTGCTCGGATCGAGACGTCGATTCCTTGCAGGGCGTATTCCTCAGCGCCACCACTGGATCTATATTGTGAGCCAGAGTTACCAATGCTTTCTCAGAGAGCTTCGGCCAGAAACTTACTTGTATGTCGCCCAAACTCCTCGGACTTCGATGGCTCCTTTCGATGGCCACTGCTGATCAAGTCTTATATCACCATGCAAACTACTTTCCGTCCCAGTCTTGGTAGTAAAATTCCGGAGCCGAGCTACAGCTCCAATAGAGGTCTCCAGCGCAGCGTAGAACCGCACAATATCGCTCAACGACTGACTCAACGTCATCAGCGTGACGAGAGACGCACCGGAAAGACTTGAACTAGACCGAAACTGAGTTATCAAACCTACGAGAGCCGTTGCCGTTACAGCAACGACCGCGTTTAAGGTCAGGTATAGCCAGCGCTGTACCATCGAAAGTAGATACATCGGCCTCTGGGACTGGTCCAGCAATCGGTGATTATGCTTGATGCTTTCTCCCGTCCAGCCTAACGCACGGATGGTGGCAATGCCTCTAGAAGTATCCAGAAAATGTGTGTATAACGGGCTCTTGGCCTCGAGGTCTAGTAGTCGAAGCTGCCGAGACGTTCGGAGGTAGAACCGTTGTATCAACCATAAGATGAGTATCATAGCTGGGTAAGTAAGTCCTAGCCACGGTGATGACGACGCTATAAGGACACCCATTCCAATAACGCCAAAGATATCCAGCACCACGTTGGCTACAGCCATAGGGAGCTCATTATCGATGATGGTTATATCTTGGGAAAAGTAGTTGGTGATGGTGCCAGTGTCCGTTGTCGTCAACAGTTGCAACGGTGAGTTGATAACAGTCTCTAACGCCCTCTGGTGCAGCACCGAGCCACTGAGACGGATGAAAGGGCCTAGAACTAGCACGACAGCCGCCATGAAGGATATCAAGGCTAGTACCTGGAGCATTCCATAAATACCGATGTAGTAGGCCTGAGAGTGTATTTGTGCCAAGCCTCTCTGTGGCCGAGCCGCATCGTCAGCCCAGAAAGTGAGCCATATGCGTGGAAAGTTGTTGAGGAAGCCATTGCATACGCAAGCGAAAGCGAAGGCGACAATGGGAATCAAGCCGATGGTGCGTATGTAATAGCCAAAGACGCTCCTGTCACCCAATTTTCGGGCCGCTGCTTCTTCTACTGTCATTGCTCCAGCTGGTAGTGAGTGGGGGGATGCTGGCTCTTGTGCACTTTCAAGCGCCTCAGTCGAAGTTGACTCTGAATCGGAACCTGGATCAGTGTTTGGAAGCACATTTGTGTCGGCCGTGGGATTCTCTTCAGACACTTCTCCTTTACTACTGACTGTTATGATATGGTCCGCAGCTTGAGAGTGTCGAAGGTTGTGTGTGCACAGAATAACGGTGGCGCAACGACGACGGAGCATTCCATCTCGTCCAAAGACATGTCGAAAAACATGATCCGTTGTTCTGGCATCCAGACCGCTGAGTACATCATCAAAGATCAAGAGTTTGGCATCTACAAGGTATAGTACCCTTGCAATCGCCACTCGTTGCCGCTGTCCGCCGCTCAAGGCAATACCACTACTTCCAACCATTGTGCTATCGCCCTGAGGGAGGTTTATGATGTCGTGGCCGAGCATGGCAGCATTTATAACGGAAGCGTAGAGCTTATCGTCAAAGTGACTATCCCCAATGATGTTGTCTCTGATGGAGGTATTTGTCAGAAATGGCTGTTGATCACAGTAGCCAATGACTCTGGAACGGAAAATAGTCGTGGATCCAGCCGCAAAGGGGACTTCGCCGAGAATGGCTTTGCATAGAGTGGATTTTCCACTGGCAACAGGCCCAACAACAGCTGTGAGACGTGATGTTGGAATGCTTATGTTGACATGTCTGAGAACAGTAACTTTCTCGTGGTAGCTGAAGCTGCCGTCCTTGATCACGATGTGAGGAGTGTCTTTCCCCGGTAGAGTCTCCATCTCGATGCAGCTTCCGCTAGTTTCCGAGACAGAAGGTGGAGAAGAAGACGGAGTCATACACGTGGTTGACATCATACCATGATCGAGATGACGATACTCAAACCTTGAGTCGCGTTCCAGATACGTCTGGACCCGTTGAAGGCATGTCAGGGCTCCAAGGAACTGAGGGATCTTCTGAAAGAGTATCATAAGAGGCGATGCGAGAAGGGTAAGGTAGGAGATGGAGACGAAAATCGAGGTTGTGTTGAGCGTCTTGGTTGCCACCGCAAAAGTGATAACGGGAGATAAGGTCATGGGAACCTGCGAGACTGTGGCCGCTGCAGCAAGAAGCATACGCCAACGCCCACCGATCTCAATCTCTCTCACACGCAGTCTCTGCACACAAGATTCGATTGGCTTTGTCATGCCGGACATCTTTACCAGCTTCATCTGTGCAATAGCAGCTGCAGTGACATTAACTCTCGTCTCGATCGCTTCCATCCACGCCTTTTGACGTGGCCCAAGCAGTTTGCCTATCCCGAACGCTGTGAGAGTTGAGATTGCAACTACACCAAGGGAGGCAGCGAAAGCGGCGCCGAGCTCTCGCTGGAGCAGCCAGCAAGACAGAGCAATCTGAATCGTGTTTGCCCAGTATTCATGGAGATCGAGGATGCCTCTTGTGATGCGCTCAACGTCGGTGCTCATCAAAGTGAGGGCGCCGGAATCGCCATCCGCAGGCATCCTCAGTTCTGTTGTCTTCTCATACACAGCGAGCACAAGAATGCCTCGAACCATGATGACGAAACGCTCCTGAAAGTACCAGTATAATGCTGTCGAGAAAGCAATAGCCCCGTACGTCAGAGCCGTGGCGCCAATGAGTCCATACCCATGGCTCTGGTCTTGGTTTTCGCTCTGCAGGTAGTGCAAGAGGGCGTGGATGAGAAATGGTTGGCACATGCTGGCACCGAGGAGCGCTGCACGGGGAATGATGGGTGGTAATAAGTGGACAGCTAGGATCTGCAGCAGTAAACGTGCTAGACCATACTTTTGAGTCTTGTATGGATTATTCCGAACTTTCTCAACAAGATGGTGGTGTGTCTCAGCTTCAAGTGCTTTGTCGAGGGGGTACAGACTCTCCAGCGTCAGGATAACACGATAGCCTTTCATGAACAACTTGTTCAGCCAGAAGAAGACGCCAAGATTCCAAATTCCACTCGTCTCCTCAGGGCTATGCTGCTTCATGTCCCAGCCCAGCCATTTCTCTTTTTGTCGAGATTCCAAGCAAATCATGAGAGCTTTGAGGACAGTGGCTGTTGTCAATACAGAAGCATATTTCTGGTCCAGCCCTGATGGAGTTAGAAGCCATGCTGTCCGTGTCCGAGCAACATCAAATATTAGCGTGACGGACAGGTAGGCAGCGATGGCTGTTGAAGGCCGTGGCGCTCTCGAATGCTCAATCCATGACAGCGGTATAAGAAGCAGGGCTGCAATGAAAGCAAGGGAGGCAGCAGCCAAAGAACGTCCCGAAGCGAACTGTGAAGAGTTTTGTGCCAGAATGATGAGAACAAGCTGCAAGATAGTCAAGCATATTGCAAGAGCCTACACCACGACGAAAAAAACCTCTGTTAGTGACAGACACGATATGGGTTGACCAAAGTGGAGGTACATACCAGCTTCGTCCACTGAACTGCCGAAGGGCCGACAATTGGGCGACGGCGGCGACAAAGTGTCAAAATACGAGAGAAGCCAAGGCAAATGAAGGCAGCAGCTGGTACAATCACAAAGACGACATCTTCAAATGCAACGGTTAAGTCAAAATTGCCTCTACAGCCACGCACAGCAGGCCCCAGCGAGTCATCGTTGAGACAGCCGCTAACAGACGACATGGTCCGTTGGTGTCGTGTCGTGTCGTGTCAGTGGTGACTGCAGTACCACTGAACTGATGCTGATACTGATGCTCCTGGCCTGCGGGGGAAGTAAGAAAGGATTCCTGCCCTGAGAATCCGAGGTTATCACGGGCGTATTGTTTATCTACTGACGCTGCATGCATAGTGCGGCACAGCTGAATGGGGATCTGCACGTTGGTTGAATGCCTGTCTACCGTGCCCTGTTTTCGCCGCTCGCCTGTATCACACTGTGCTGCACTTCCTTGCTGCGGCAGATAAGACAGCGCAAACACGCCACCGAATCCTACCAAAAGTCCCTAACACTCCTATAATAGTAGGGATCGCCAAATCTCGCCGCCTGCGACAAATAACTTGAAGGACCAACACGAACTTTTCTTTGACTCAGATTACTGTGCTTTTGCATTGCATTGCAGCGATACAAGAATACTACGTCATTACGCGACTCTTTTCTCTTCTCAACGCTGCTCCAGCACCTCGGGCCCCATCTTTGGCGAAAACGCGCTCAGCTGTTGTTTACCTAACAGACACTATTCTCCCGACGCTGCCAGCATCTATCGTATCTCGATTACTACTCACACCTTCTGCAACAAAGAGAATTTCTGTGGCTGTTCTGCCCCATGGACAACGTTCAGCACGGTGTCTCCGAGTCAACACCGCTCCTACAGCCCAATCTCAATGCTAGCGCCTTAACCAGAAGCCCTCCCGCAAAGGACAGGGTCACTCAGTGGCGGACGGCCTGGCAGCAACACTTTTCCCGGTGGTCAGCCCTGTACGTCTGCAGCCTTTTCATCCTCCTCGTCGACGTCCCCAACTTCCTAAGTGAAGTCCCAAAGCTGCGTATGCTTGAGCTTGGTCTCTGCCGCGATTACTACGCTGCCATTGATCCAAGCGTCATCGGCCGCGATGGCTCCGTTCCTGAGCATCTTTGTAAGGTCCATGAGATTCAAAGCGCTCTTGCCAAGATGAGAGGCATTCTCGGCATGATTGAGGGTCTCCCAGGTCTCATACTCGCTATTCCCTATGGTGTCCTAGCCGATAGTAAGGGCCGTCGGTTGGTAACAGGTCTCAGTCTACTGGGCTTCGTCATGAGAGACATTTGGGCTTTTACTGTGCTCTACTTTCATCGAGTATTTCCTGTCCGTGCTGTCTATGCTGCACCGGCTTTCTTAGTCCTTGGAGGAGGTTCTACTGTCATCAGTCCCATGATCATGGCCATCATTGCTGCTGCAATCCCGGAAGCATCACGGTATGTATAGTGTGAAAAGGACAACTCTTTTGTTTAACTGAAACCTAGCACTGATCAAATTCTTGTAGAACAAGGGCTTTCTTCTGGGTGCAAGTTGTCCTTCTCATCACTGAGCTAATTGCGCCACCACTTGGTGCAATTCTCATGAAGGCATTGGGGCCGCATTTTGCTTTCCTCACAGCTGTCCCACTTGAAGCTCTGGCGTTTGTGGTGCTCGGATTTATCCCCAACACAAAGTCCTCTGATAGTGCCCCAAGTGACATAGAGGTCACGGAGGGAGAGGAAGCCCCATCAGCCAATGACGTATGTGAGGAAACCATGAACGATGAAAACCCTTCAAAGAACAAGGTTCTGCAGGCTCTAACACACCTTTCACACGATGTTCGTCATGGCGCTCGTACGTTAGGTACTCATAAAAATCTTCTGGTGGGCCTGCTAGCACTGGTTGTTGCAAAGATGGCTCGGCCCATGCTAGAACTCATCTTGCAATACATGTCTGTGAGATTTAAATGGCCACTAGCCAAGGTACGCACTCTCCAGATGAGGAAGATGACAAACATCTCCATAATGCTCTCCCGATCACTAATTTTAGATTCTAGACGGCGTTGTTGCTCTCTATCCAGGCAGCGGCCCAGATTCTACTCTTTGCTGTAGTCCTACCGCAAGTCAATGTCTGGCTCATCAGCAGAATGAAGACATCTTCTGCTGCGAATCTCGCTCTGACTCGACTGTCAATCATCATCCTTGCTGTTGGGTCACTCTGCATGGGTATTGCCACTGCTGTTCCGGCGTTTATAATTGGTATGTGCGGATACAGCATTATCTATGCTCGGACAAACTGACTGATTTATAGCCTTCTTTGGCTACACGCTGGGCAACGGATTTTCATCCGCGCTACGATCTCTCCTAACAACCATGGTGCATCCAGATCATCTGTCACTCTTATTCACTGCAATCGCCGTGTTCGAGGGAATCTCAACTATTGGCGCCTCGCCACTCCTTGGGCTGTCATTCTCAGTCGGCTTGGACATTGGGGGTATGGCTGTGAGCCTGCCATTCTTTGTTGCTTCCGTTCTCTATACCCTTGCTGCGGCGCTGCTTGTTAGTGGCATGTCTACAGAGTCTTTCTCAACCGAAGTCTAGCGTTGAATTTGGTGTTGATCCTCGCCAGGCTGCGAGAATGCATTGTACACAATTGATTGGAACGTGAATTCTTGGAGCTACAATATATATCCTAGGAAGACATGTCAATTCAATACATAAAAAAGTAGTCAGGTAGTTCCAAGTCGACCTCAGCAAAAACAATGCCATTTGCCCCGTACTGGAATCGAACCAGTGATCTTATCATGTCGTGTCTATTTACTAGTGATACGCTTTACCACTGAGCCAACGGGGCTTCGATAGGCTGACATGCTCGGCTCGACAAGTTGAGTCATTGTCCGCCCAGTTTGTACAGTCTCGGAGACCAGCATCGTTCAGAATCTTGGATGTAACGAGTAAATGGACCAGCCGCTCTGGTACACGGGGAAGGGTTGCACTTTGGCGCAGAATGTAACCTCGGTTGCTTATCACGCAGATCGTTGTGGCAACTCTTGTCCCCGCAAAGATAACATGCCCAAATCTGGAAATGATTGACTCCGGATCTAGAAATGATTTCCTCGCCATCTCAGCGCCGTAGTCATCTTAGTAAGGCTTGTTTCAACGACCGACCTGCGCATGGGCTTTCCAAACGCTCGCCCGTCAGTCCAAAACACAAGGCATGAGTAAAGCCATGCGTGAGTGAGTAAGATGACTGTGCATCATCCGGCTTGTATTACCATGTCCAGAAATGATCTTCATCTACCAAAATGTGCAATATGAGAACACTTTTTATAGTTCAGTCAAGAGGCAGCATGGATATAACTATAAAAACGAAAGAAAAAACTAACATCTTAGCAACTCAAACAACATTCAAACACTTGACCTTCTCTCTTCTTGATAAAGACACACAACTATTTCTCAATTCTTACTTACAACATGGCAGCTGCAGCAGTCCAGACTTACACTCCTGCGTCATACGACCATCGCGCCGTCGATGCCATGACGGACGTCGACATGGCCGCCCTGCGACTCCAGGAACTCAATGGCCTTGATCACATGAAGTCCTGCATCAGAGATGTATTCATGAAGCACGGCGTCGACAAGGTATTCGGTGTTGGTCTCCTCCACCGCCACTATGACGTTGCACCCAACGAGAAGATCATCGAGCTCGGCCCAGTCTCCTCACCCTGGGTTGTAGGTGACGACGAAGTCATCACTGGCGGCGCAGTCCTCCCTCACACCTGGCGCGTCTTCGATGGCGAGCTTAAGCCCACAGAGTTCAAGTTCGTGCCACAGCGTGAGCTCTCCAACGTCGATCGACCTGTCTTCCCAGCTGCCTTTGTCAAAGAGCTCATCGGCGTGCTGCAAGAGACAGGCCTCGATGAAGTTCTGGGCGTGAGCCTGTATGAGGCCGGCGACCCTGATAACGAGACCATGGAAGTGACCTACGGCCGCAGCAGCATCGTTATTCCTTCTACAGGTCTTATCGGCTCCAAGGTCATTGGCCCACAGGGTTTTGACGCATTCCAAGCTGCCTGGACTTTCAGTAAGAAGGAGGGCGAGGATATTGTTGCCCACCATGGCATCTGCGCTGCAATGGGGGTTGACGATGGTGTCACAGCTCGTCATGGAATCTGTGCTGCAAAGACTGCTGATGAGGGGGCTACCGCTCGCCATGGTATTTGTGCAGCCAAGATGGACGATGGTGTCAAAGCTCTACACGGCATTTGTGCAGCTAAGGCTGAAAATGGTTTCGAGGCCCGTCACGGCATTTGCGCAGCAAAGGCTAGTGGCGGTGTTAACTCTCGTCATGGCATCTGTGCTGCCAAATCCCCTAAGGGTGGCTTGAAAGCTCACCATGGTATCTGCGCCGCAAAGGCCAGTACTGACGGAGTCACCTCTCGTCACGGTATCTGTGCTGCTAAAGTGGCTGATGACGGTATGGCAGCTCGCCACGGCATTTGTGCAGCAAAAGCCGACGATGGTTTCACAGCACGCCACGGAATTTGTGCTGCTAAGGCCTCTGAGGATATCAACGCTCGACATGGTATCTGCGCTGCAAAAGCTGCTGAGGGTATCAAGGCGTACCACGGTATCTGTGCGGCCAAGTCAATGGAGGACGGTGTCAAGGCTCACCACGGCATTTGCGCTGCCCGGACTGCTGAAGATGGCATGAAGGCCAGGCATGGGATTTGCGCTGCCAAGGTTGCCGATGAGGGAATGACTGCTCGTCACGGTATCTGCGCTGCACGTCTTGCTAATGGAGATGTAATGAAGGCTTAAGATGGTAGCTACACTATGTTGTTCTCCTGTCATACTGCGAGGTGGGGAGGAGTGGGGTACTGGTGGCTTCAGAAGCACGCAAAGAAACATAGCCTCGGGCTTAACTTTCGTGAACTTTAAAGATAAATACAAACATCCTTCATTTCTAGTAACTACTTGAAGCTTGTTGTTTGTGTGAACTCGAGAGTTTTCATTTTGCTGGCGTGACCTCTTGATATATCTCACAGACATTAACCATTGATCAATAGAACCAGGCACCAGTGACAGTCTCTCTTACAAGACCTATAGACAAACATAAAATAGATCGTGTTCGCCCTCGGATACCGGGTTTTTTATATACTTTGGTCGGAAGCTACGTCTCTCTGATAGGATAAATAATAATGTAGGAGCGCGGTAAAGGATCTTGGAGGGTTGCATCCCGAGAGCTCCAATAGGAATGTCCAAAGGTTTGGGAGCTAATTCCAATGACCAATTTCATTAGCTGTGCCTCTTTGGACTATGAAATAAAACCGTGGACTCACCAGTGATAGGAGTTCGCTCTTATGAGACGTAAGTCTAACCGCTGGCCAATTCATTTCATCCTCCTTCGGTCGCTGATGCTGTTCTAGTAGTATCAGCGCTCCGCTGTCAATGGCTCTCTGAAATTCGACCCTGTAAAGATGCTCCGCGGCTTTGAAAACCTCGGCTTGATAGATCTGGCTCTCATGATGTGGCCAGGTTTCGGCGTTGGCATTAATGGTCCTAAGAACGGAATCAAGGCCACGGAGCCTACTAACTCTTTGCATATCATGGGCTCGGGACATGACTTCAAATGAGCTTGTGTAGTAGGCCTTTACGACAGAGTCAAAGTCGCGAAACCCGAGCGACTTGGCGCAATCGATAATGTAGGCGATCTTGCGCTCCATGGTCCATGAACAAGGAGGCGTGGATGAGTCATCTAGTTCTGGCGCGTCACTCAGCGGGTGGAATGAAGACCTGCGACTCGCATCAGGTACAGCGAGAACCTCGTTAATTTCGGTAGTTGGTGTCATCAAAAGAGATGCTGTCGGTGGCTCCAAGCCACGGCGAGCTGAGGTGTATGCGAAATCTCTATTCAAGGAACTATCGCCGGTCAGGTCCTGAGTTTGCAATGGTGCCATACCTGGGGCGGATAAAGGCGTCGTGATGTGACCGAGTGAAAGCGAAGCCCCAGACAATGCGCTGTGTTCCTGGGCATTCCAAAAGCTTCCCAGGTGACCATCCGACTTTGCAAAGAGATTTTCTATATGGTCAAAATGGGGTAACACATTTTCCTCGATTGAATTCGAATACGAAGGTCCAGGCATTGGTATAGAGTGAGGTGACGTTGTTGGAACGACGGATCGCGAGTTGAGGTTTGCATATTCCAGCTGCAGCTCCAGTTCTTCGATGCGCTTCTTGAGTTTTTGTCCTGTTTCTTATTACTTAATGATTCTACTCATTTGCTGGCGGATAAGAACATGGCCCAATGAGAGCGATGCTGCAAGGTTGATTTGGAGATGTTGGAAGGGACTGACTATGCTTTCTCTGGGCGATGCGATTCTGTGTCTTTCGTCTATCTATAGTGTCCGCAAGATTCTGCAGTGGGACATTGCTGTCATCCGCGTCCGATAGTGTCTGTTCCGAAAGACCTGACTGTGATCCAAAAACTGACATGTTGACATCGGCTAGGTATGTTAGTCGTCAATTTGTAGGTACGCAGTTCGTCGACCTAGACTGATTGGTAAGGCGCCTCTTTCTCTCAGCGACTTTACTCTCAATTTGAACCCAGCTGAGATGCTTACGGCTTCCACTCCAGATACAAGATCAGGCATTATGATTGCCTCACCAAGAACGGCTCACTGCTTACTGCATGGCCGACAAACCGACGCGCCAACACTAATGCACGGGCCGTGCCTCGTCCAAAAGTTCCCTAGCCGCAGATTGGCCACTGTAGGAGCCGAGGCCAGTGCGAGATAAAAATACAGGGCAACGGCACCGTACAAATCAAGATACCCTTGCAGCATCTCCACTTGTGACGCCCCTTCAGGCTTACAGCTAGCTAAAATCGGCAAAAGGGAGGCAGTATGAACACTGTGGCGTACAAGGGTTCTCAGTGCTTGAAGGGCCTATCGTACTTATGCATTGTTTTCGCACCGTGCGGGAGCATGTTCCTTCAGCTGCCACATTCCTAAATGGATGATCGGTTATAGATAGCTGAAACTTGGTCTTATCTCTCCGTCTACGTCATATGTCAGATTTATACCAACGGATAAGGACACAGATGCCAGATTCTGTCTGCTGATAAAAGCTTCCAGCCACAAGTTTTAGCTGTAAGTAACACAACTGGTCACTGATTGTATTGTTCCCCATGCTAAGATATTTATCCTCGACTCCAGGATATCTGTAGATCTTGTATCGTCAGGACGCCAACGTAGACAAATAAGTCATTAGGACAGTGGAACCAGAGACTAAACTTCGAGAAAAAGGATAACTACTCCTAGTGCAAAAAACCAGATTCTGTATAGGCCCTGCTAGTAAGCGGGATAACCGCTGTCGCAATAGGGTTATCTACCAGCCACCGTTACGATTCTCAGCCGCCGTGGCTCACGGCGTTTCAGCTAGGAGAGAGGATGTACGGCAAATCCCTCATTATACCCAAAATACCAAGCCGGCTGTATGCCAGTAACCAGCTCATTGCTGCCCTTGACGACGAGGATTAGCCAATAAAGCCCTTTCTTTCAAGCCATGCAGCTTATGAGGCCCCCGACTTGAAAAAGGCAATTAAGCGAACCATAATTGTACCACATACTAGATTGGTATTTTAATCTCGCACAAAGATATAATCTCTAACCTGAAGCAAACACCTTGTATTGGAATCGACAGCTTGTTGATTACCACCTTTCGCCACAGCCGAAAAAAAATGGATATACAAAAGATAGGAGCCTCATTGATCTCGCAGACTGCGGAGGCCAACTTTGGTCTGGCAACGCTCAATGTTGACTTCAGTGTCATCAAACTTCAGGCCCCGGCAGAGTATAAGCCTCTGGGAAATGAGCTAACTCCATCACGACGGAGCACGGCTGAGGATGGTATGCCTCATGTTACAGCAAGGAAGTTGGGCGCCTTGTTCCAGGATTGGATCCCTCCAGTACCAGATCTAATCAAGACTTACGGACGCCGTGCAGTTGAGATTGCGCAATGTCGATCAGTCAATCCCAGGGCCTCAAAGTCGGATGGAATCTTTGCCGAGCACATTGGAATAGATGGGACTGGTATATGGGCGGCTGCCACTTCGGGCCCTCACGCTATTCCGGTCTATTTGCTTGCCTGTATGCTCGCCAGAATGTGGTCTACTGCGGAAGCTGTATCGATCTGGACGGAACTCGTCGCTGAAAGGAAGCGTGAACTTACCGCAATTGAGGAAACGGACTCATCATACGAGAGAGCTCAATTCACATCTCGTATCTCAATTCCGCGAGAGGATCTTGCTCATTGGGAGGCCAGCGCACGATCTTGGCTTCAGGCCGCAGACCGGTCTATGGTTAAAAAGCAGAAGCAACTCATGCTCATAGTGGACAATACCGAGCTTCCAGTCAGCACGAAACCACAGCTTTTCGAAAACGTCCGGAGCTCTTGGAGATCTGCTATGATAGCCATTGACTCTCTTGTCAAAGGGCTCCCCCAGTCTGTCCAAGATGGTGCTGTGCTCCTAGGCCTTTCCTCTTGGCACCTATATCCAGACATGGTTGTGCTTGGAAAGGGACCTTCGCCAGTTCGGGTGGAGCAAAAAGACGACCTTATTAATGCTGCTGGACTATTGACAATTGGGCTTAATATAGCGAGCTCAAAGCATCATGGAGTGTACTGGTCTCTCCCACTTTCCCATCTCCGCTACTACGGCGGGCCTGTTATGGCGGAAAGATCTCTCGCAACTCAAGGAAATCGCATCACGGTTCAAGAACTCTTTCAGGTTTCAGTCGGAAGCCTTACTCGGTCATGGAATAAAGACCGAAATCGGTTAGCCTCCATTGTTGCTGAACTCTGGGCGTACATTGAGACCAAAGCCCATCATTATGCTGCTCCGAAAACGATGTATTGGTTAGGCTACATTGCAAGAGCTATGGAGCCACTACTTCACTCAGGAGACTTGGCCCAGAAACAATGTCTTCAGCTCATGCGCTACGGGGAAAGATATTGTGAAAACTTCCTAGAAGAAGGGGCACCAGTTCCTGAACTGCTTGGCATTCTGAAGCTCACAACACTTCTGCCTCTTCTTAATAATGAAGAAGACGGGGTTGAGATTTTGCGCTCATATGCAGAGGCAATTGGCCAAAAGGATGAGAGAGCTTATATCATTCGATACTTGGTTGGAAAAGGTGACTCTAAGAGCTACTCTCTAAACTTTGAATATGCTACAGCTATTCCATCTCAACGGTCGTCATTAAAGAGGAACTACGATGGATTGGCTATCCAAGGAATCGGACATGTTCGTTGGGTTCAAACGCAATTCGCGACAGATGCGGAGATGAAAGATTGGTACTATGATGGCTCGAGACTTGAAAGAATTGAAAGTATGGGAGAATGTGCATTTCCCATCGAATCGGAAAACATTTACGCAACCAAAACCGAAGAGAAAGCTTCAATCACCTGGAGGGGCCCGCCAACGATGTTCAAAAAGTTCAGGTCGAACAATAGTTTCATATCATTCGTCGACCTGGATGAAGATACAGATACTGGTCTGGAAGAGCTGGACCCCAGCGAGGTCTCTTTTCATCTCATCGCTGGAGATCCGGACCGGATTGCATTGTATGCAACTCATTCTCTGAATGAGAGCGCTGGTCCACTCTCTATACCCAACCAGATCGGTATGGAAACACTCTCAAGATCACTGGAAAGAGGCTCTCTCAGCCCGTCTAAGTTATTAGACTACCTGGAGGCCTTTGTCAGGCATAGGCGGGACCTCCTATCTAGCTTACGGGCGCTGGTTACTGTGGAAAATCTTTACAAGATGTTACCGAATTCCCTGCTAGCTCTGGGTGTAACATCACAGCCACTGTTCAAGATGCCTTGGATTCCAAAGAGCGACATCGCAGAGCTTCGATTCTCTGCGTTTCCCCTTGACACCGGGAGAACATTTGCTTGCATAGCTTTGTTTGAATCAGGATTTCTTGTGGTCAGCCCTGACAACTTGAGCAATGTCTTGGCAATGGCCACTGGCGATTCCATCTTTATCGCAGCGGCGCTTCTCTGTGATCCCGCAGAAGGTGCTTTGCCTTCTGAAATTAGACGAGTCTGGGGAAGCATTGGAAAGCCCGGGATAGCCATGATGATTCCACCAAAGGAGCCTCAAATTCGTGATGTCGGGCGAGACTGGAGGGTTATTAACCACAATACATTCGACGGGAAGCTCGAGGACTCTTTTCAGTCAACTACTCTCCACCTCCGGTTTACTGACTACGTCCTGCCAATCGACGTTGGATCTCACGGAAATAGAGACTTTGAGGTATATTTTCTAGAGTCTGTTGTGTCTATACATGACCATGGAGATTGGGTTGCGGACCTCGATATATTGGGCCAACTTAATAACCCATTGCTACGGATCTCAGGGAATGCGTGCCTGCACACTGACATCGATACCATAACTCACGCTGTTATTAGAAATCCACAGTTCACAATGGCTGATAACTGGGACGAAATACTGGAACCTCCTGGAAACCCCTCGATTGTGCGCTCTGTGGGTAATTGGCTTGGCCGTCTGGCGACAATGGCTCTTTGCCTGCAAATGGGGCATCCGACTATTGTTCTGTCAAATCGATTTTGTTGGGAATGCAGCATTGAAAAGTGGAGAGAGATCAATTCGGATCGTCACCGAAAATTTCAGGACTCAGAGCCGCAGCCTGAGTCAGGACCTCCTGATGAAGCGATTTCTCAAGATGCTGCAGCTGGTGCGGGCGAATGTGAGGATACGACAGAACTTCTGTGGGATCCTCAACTAAGCGAATGGACTTCCACTTCCAGGGTACCAGTCCCTTATACCCAGGTCTCTGACCTTACGATCAGTAAGAAAGATGTGTCCAACGACACAATGTTGGAGGAAATGTCTGACTTGGTGATTATCTGCTAAGGTTCATAGCATTGAGTTTAGTTTGATTGTTATTGATAACGAGATTGTTGACCATTAAATTCAGATCTAGCAATGATTTTCTCCCCATCTCAGCGTTGTATCCTGATTAACTAGCAAACTTACTCTTAGCCCTCAACTTCTCCCCGTAGAACCACAAGAGAACAGGTGCTGGCCATCCCAGCACAACCGCCAATCCAGCAAGCAACGTCCCTCCCCATCCATACCCCAAAGTATCATACATATCCGCCGCAAACAACGGAAACCCAAAACCCGCCAAACTTCTCGTTACCGTCGCAGCCGCCACCGCTGAAGCCGCGTATCGTGTGTACGAATCAACCAAATACCCCTGTATGCACTGAAACCCAATGATGACCCCTGTGGTGTAGACGCATGCACCAACGTTGGGCCCCATCCAGTGCGTTCTCTTCTCTGCGGTCCAGGAGTAGATCAGCAATCCTGTGGGCACCAGGATCGCGCCAGGTATTATCATTGGGATACGGAACTCGGGGCGCCCTGGTTGGCCTTCCTTGCAACGTCGACGCTTCAGAGCTTTGTAGATGCGATCTTGCGACCGAGCGCAGATGTGGGTTCCGATGAACAGCCCTATTGCTAGGGAGATGTAGTTCAGCCCTTGATAGCCGGGTGTTTCGTGGTATACCTTTTCGAATAAACCCGAGAAGGTACTCAGGACGAGATACATGGTTCCGTAGAGGTATGTCATGTAGGCAGCGAGGAAAATAACGATGGGTTGGGTAAACAGAAGCCGGAATGGACGAGTCAGGGCGATCCAAAGTGTTCTTGCCAATGTCCTATCAGGTTAGTCGTGTTCTGTGTATAGGTCCATGTTTCCTGACTCTTTGATCAAATTCTGCTTCTTCCGCTCAAGTATCACTGGCGCATAAGTTTCCTTCAGGAAAAGCAGAGCGGCTACCTGTACGAAGCCGCATGCGATGGTCGTAGAGTATAATACCCAACGCCAGGTGGTTCTCTCGGCCACCCACCCTCCTGCTATAGGTCCAAGAGCCGGTCCAAGTAGGGGGGCTACAGAGTACACAGAGATAGCCCTTCCTCGCTCCTCTGGCTCGGACATGTCAGAGACGACCTCGCCCCCGACCGCCAACGGAGCAGAGCCCCCAAGGCCTGCTAAAAAGCGGAAGGCGATCATGCTACTCTTATTACGAGACAGGGCGCAGCCAAGGTTGAAGCAAAGGAACCATAGGTTGGAGGTTTGGAGAACAAAAACTCGGCCTCGAAGCTCGGAGATCGGACCCCAGGAGAGTGGACCGACTGCATAGGCGGCTACGAAAATTAAGAGGGTGAGGGCGAGTTCGAGAGACAAGGCTATATAAAGAGATTCGCCGATCAAGGGGAGTGCCGGCGCGACCATGGTAGATGTAAGGGGCGAGATGAGAGCGAATAAGGAGACTAAGGTATATGTTCCTTGTATTGCATAACAGATAAGGGTATTAAGGCAGTGGCAAGATGTTATGAAGGCAGTAACGGAAAAAGAGTAAGAGGTGAGAAATATACCGCAGATAAGCGCAGTCCATTTCTTCTTCATGGTTTAATTCTTTGGATTCGTAGGATCATTGGGTGTATTCCATGTCACCAAGTTCTTATCAACCTGCTGCTCTGATTTCTGGTCTGGCCTAACTTTATCTCCACTCAACTTCCCGCCTTGTTCCGAGTCATTTAAATTTTGTTAATTGGTGTTTATATTTTAGGCTTCGGATATGGTCCCTAGAGAGTGCTCTGCTAAGCCCGGGACGTCTAGGAAGGATAGATAACAGGGAGGATTAGCAGTGAGAAGTTGTAGTATGAAGAAATTTAGTTGAATGCTATTACTGTAAATGTTGCTATCGTTGGATGTGAGCTTGATTAATGGTCGGACCATCGTCTGTTGCCTGAGTTGGGAACTAGACTTTCTTATATGCGCTGTTGAAGACGTTACACTAATGAGCAAGGATGTAGCCCTGAGACTTAACTAAAACCCCATGATCCTGTATTTTCTTCCTTAGCAAGTAAAGCTACTGAAGTGAGCCCTTATTCGAAGCTTAGAATCGAAAAGGACGGCAGATGAAAGCAATACTCAATTATCGGCGGCGTTTTTATATAATCCCCGCCGGCCGGTTTCAGGTACGAGCTCCGCCCAAAGCCAATGAGAACTACGCTCGGCAGTCCAATACGCTCCACAATCAAAGTCCCGGGACTCTTTAATACTCCCAGTTAAAACGAAAAAACTACTTTTGCCGATTTCGGGCCGGTGGCTATGATCGACGAGATTAGGTTTTATGGTGTCTGGTGTATAATAGCTATATCTGCTTATGGTGTCTTTGTTCAGCTATGTACGTAGTATATTCTACTTAAAATAGATAATAAAGAGAAATAAATCACCGCTCCGCAAACATCTACAGATCATTATCTAGCGGGCTGAGACCCTGGGCAGTACCAAGCCTCTTCTCGAACCAGAATCTCAGCCTCTTAACCCTCTCCCGGTCAACCATGAACCTCATAAAGTCATAAGGGTCAGTGTGATTGATCAATAAACTCAGGAAATCCGGCGGGCGGAGCGACATCACTTCTTACCGGCCAGAACCTGCTTGTCTTCTGGAAGTCCTTGCTCAGTAAAACGTTCTGCAATAGCTTAGCGCCCTTGGGGTGCGGCGCATTCTTGAGAATGGCAGTGTGCTGTGCCCACGAGATGAAGTTGCTTGTCTTGGGATATGTAGCGTTGAGAGAGCCGGCTCCAGTTGTCAGGCCCAGCGCTGAGGTGAAGGTTGCGATGTAAGGTGTCTTGGGGTCACGGACAAGCGTCTGCGGAGTGGCTGCTCCACGAACCCAGCAAGGCTTTTGCTGGAAGAGCTTGTTAAACCATGATTCGCCGTACTGGTTGAGGCTATTGATACGGTGAGTCGAGGCTATGTGTTGTTTGAAGACAATGGAAGACTTACATTTTATCAAACAGGAAAAGGATTAAATCGTCGTCATTAGGATATATCAAAGCAAGCTTACCCTTATACTCTGGCGCAAGGAAGTCGCTGTATTCCGCCGGCGCCTTTTTGCCCTTGAACTTATCAGCATTCTAGATGAGCTGCCAAGCAATACCCGTGTATCCGTAGAAAGCGGCATCGGTATCCTTGAGGCCAGAATAGATCTTATCGAATCCAGCAGGGGCATAATAGAGCAGCGCGCCCCCTTCTTTCCATCGTGGAAAGTCTTGAGTGGTCTGTAGAGCGAGTGTATCGACATAGACGTTATTGTTGGCGAGTTGTTGGTCAATGTTGCCATCGAGATATTTGGACAGGTCGGTGGTGAGATTGAGCTTCATGCCGGGAAAGGCCGATTCGAAGGCGTTCTTGACCGCGTCGTTTTGGTTCTTTTCATCGCCACCGAACCAAGCTCTGTCACGACACCGCCCTCTTTGAGAGCAGCTTTGTAAATCTGGTTGATAGAACGCGTCTCAACTTGAGTTGACGAGCCGAAGTGGAGGAGGGTATCATACGCCGCTGCGTTTGCAGCGAGCAGTATAGTTGAATAGAGCGATAGGAAGCGCATTGTGAAGCTGGAGAGGTGAGACTGGTGATAGATCGAATCTGCCAACTCGGATTTACAACCGTCTATATATAATCAGGGCGACTGGAGCCATTCGTCTCCTCCTGACTTGCAGAAAGCGCTTCCGCGCGGCCTCATCTCAACGAAATGTATAGCATCGGTGCAATTATCGTCCCGAATCGTGACCAGAGCGCTCGTTGTTCATTGAGCAAAGTCAGAGACACATGAATCAATATCATGTGTTAATCAGCAAGCGCGCGCGAGACCTGACAATAAAGTTTGGCCCATTCGCTTGCTATTCCCAACGTGTCTAGCCCCGGCACTTTGCCATCCGTACTTCTAATTGAGTCCACAACTCGCAGATCTCATATCGGTCGAGGCACCCCAAGGAGGCTTAGTATGTGCTTCCTTTCGGGGCCTGAGGTGACAAGATGACGTATAATGCCCGAAAGTGTAATGATATACAGGAATTGCGTTCGGGAAGGTCATGAAGTCAGCATAAGAGGGAGAACAGTGGTACTAGGCATCAAGTGAATAATTTACATGGAAATCAAGTCATAGTTTATTTTACAATCTTTTGAATATGGCTGATAAATTTATTGGTTCGCTGCAATACACAACAACGCTCAATGGCAGCGGACAAACGATAAGGAATCGGGATGTGGTCCACAACCCGATTGTGCGGGCCTTGTTATTCAGAGCGGCCGCGCCAAGGGCAATGTGCTACAATGCCGGACCTGGTAATTGAAAGATCGATTGCAAATAAGAAGGAAACAGTGGTTGTATGTAATGTTTCAAAAAACAACTTGGTCTTTCAACAATTCTCTGCGCGGCCTAGAACATAAGTATGGTCGTCTAGCTGAAGGCCAGCAACCAGCTACTATCTAGTGCCTTTTAATACTGCAACAGAGAGTGAATGCAACAGGCCAGCAATTCTAGGGAGCAGTGTAACCACCATCAACAAGAATATCCGTTCCGGTCACATATGTGGAGGCATCTGAAGCAAGAAACAGATATGCACCCTTCAACTCCACTGTTTCACCAAAACGCCTAGAGACATTAGCTTCATTACTCATTTTGTTCTCAATCAACAGATAACCTACCCCATAGGGACTTTGTCCATGATAGCGCTCATGATCTCTTCCGCGATCGGCCCGGATATGCTAGTGTTGATGAATCCAGGAGACACGCTATTGACACGAGCGAATCCAAGCCATTCAATCGCAAGGGACTTGCCTAAACGGACTAGTTCGTCAGAGATGCTGAGGATATATCGTCGGGATACTTACACATATGAATCAGAGTGGCCTTAGAGGCGTTGTAAACGGCTTGACGCCGAGGAATATTGACGATATGTCCCGACATGCTAGCCGTGGCGATGAAGCTACCGCTCTCAAAATTGTGCAGCTTAGACCCGTCAATCTTTGTTCCCTCTTGTTTCTGTCTGCGAAAATGTCTGCCCGCGGTATGAGCGCAGTAGATAACTCCATCAGTGTTGATCTTGACGAGATCGTGGTATCTCCCAATATCAGAATCGATAAACGCTTCATCTCCCCAGGAAACACCCGAGTTCGCGACAAACACGTCGATGCGGCCGTTCAAATCTCTGATAGCCTTTTCCATCGTCCCATCCACCTCCTTGTATGAGGTAACGTCAACTTTATACGCTCTGCCTATTTACCCAACAGCCAGGTCAGTCATCACATCCAACATATACAGCGAAGCTCGTAATACGCACACTTGACTTTATAGATCCTTTTGATATCTTCAGCCTCTGTAATAGCGCCACTGTTGCTGTTATACCAGATGGCCACGTTGGCACCCGCTTCGGCGAGCGCCTTGGCCACTGCTAGTCCGATTCCCTGCCCGGCGCCGCACACGATGGCGGTCTTGCTGGACAGAGAAAACAGCGGCATGACTGGTCCATCGGCCGGAGGCTTTGTGTTGTTTCGTCGAAACACTCCGTCTTTGATACCTTCAGCCATGTTCAGATCGGTATATGGTATAAGATGGCAAAGAGATAATTCCAAAATATGGATTAAATGCGTTCCGGGAGACCTGAAGTTAGACTGACTAGACTGGCTGATGGACTTCACTTGTGCACTCTATTGCGATCCGTGGATTGTAACGCGGCTCTACGATGCTCGATATATGTATACTTTCTGTTCCGATGTGGGCAGCTAAACCTCCTTCTGCTATCGGTTACATTTAACTTGGTTATGTGATGGATGTAGCCGTATCTAAGGTACCACTGTATCGGGTTGTTACGTTACCATTCATTTTCAGTGTTCGCACCCTAAAGCTTAACCTTATAGGCCGCATCCCCACAGTTACGTTACCATTGGACTGGGTCCCGGCCCCACGGTATGATTCCCGTAAATGTACTATACAAAGACTGATTCGACAGTCTCTGGTGAAAGCTTTCGGATCCAACGTTTCTTGTGAGCTTGTTTGAGCGTTTGTGCCTCCGTGTCCACCATACTTGGTGAAGGTGACTAGGAAGATAATTCATAATCACGTCTCGTTGTCCCCTGTGTGGTCGATTGCCGGAATGAACGAAAACAATTAGATTGATAGTCTGATTTGACGTAGTTTGAGGGCGAGTGGGGGAAGTAATTGGAGGGCTGAGGGATTCCGTGATAGAGGCGCTCGTTCTTATCGCTTGGCGGCCAGCAAGGCCCGGGAGGCGGAGAGAGAGGCTGCAAGTCTATTATCCAAGAAACAAAATGTTCAACATGAGCCTTCATGCGGTAAGCATGGCGCTCATGATGTAAGAGGTGAGTGATTCGATGTTGGTTGCTGTCATGTTAATGATGATAGCGTAATAAACGAGTTGAGTTGTTAATATGGTAACGGCTCATGCGTTATGGTTCCGGTGATATGAGCGTCTTACGGGCCTCCACCGATATAATCGCGTCTAACAAAGTGTAGCTACATACGGCGAACCTTGGTGTGAGTAAAATATTGTGCAGAACTTGGTTTGGTTGTTAATTTGGTACTGAACAATTCAGGTAATTTCCTCCAAAGGGTAGGTCTCAGATCCTCAATGCCGATCCTTGCATGCTAGGCAATTGCGGGGGCTATATTAAGTTTAATTACAGGGGATTTAGTGGGTAGATATAAGGCAGTATTCACTGAAGATCCTTTGCCAAGGCGATTCGTTATAATGCCCCAGAGACGCAGTGTCAATAGTTATAAACTTTAACTAGATAAGGTAAAGGTTATTAACCTTTACCCAAATAACAACTTCTAAGTAATAACTTCTAAAGGAATATTTACTAATATTTACCAAGTTTATTTCTATATAGACTTTCTAAGGTTAATATTAATAGAGTAAAATACATTTTACATTACTTACTATATATTATATAGCATTCTATGTTTTCTTATTTGTCTTGGGTTACTGTTTAAAATGCAGTCAAGACATAATTGAATATTCCTATGATGTAGTATATAAAACGGAAAAACTATAAAGCCATGCATATAGTAGGCCTCATACAAACTGGCTATGTCTATCCCTCCATAGTAGCTCAGACTTCCTGAACATTGAGCACCATTGGTGTCCAGTTATTGGGCGTAGTCTCATAAACCGCGATAGACGCGTCACTGGTCTCACTATTCATCGCAACGATCTGATTGTAAGCGTTGTCTTGGCCTGGTGAAGTAACACAGGTGTAGTCTCCGTCGTAGGTGCACACAGTCTTGGGAGCTGTACACGAGAGCTGACCGTTCACAATTTGACAGGACAAATAACCATACATGCTGTTGGGGCCTGGGTTGCGAACATCCTCACAGGTAGAAATAGAAGCTGCTCCACCGTTCTGTTGCACGAAGAGATAGTAGGCGCATAAATAGTTTCCACTGGCTGTGTCCTTGATATGGCCGGTGCTGGGCTCGATGACCCATGTTCTGGGGCGGTAGGGCGGATCCAGGGGGTTAGGTGAGGGATTGAACAAAGGGTAGCTACCCTGGTAACCATCAGCCTGGAGGATATCGCCAGTTAGAGGAGCACTTCCAGCGAGGATGTTAAAGGTTGGGGCGGCGGCATCAGTGGTAGTGGTGTCAGCCTTAGTGGTGCTCTCGGCCTCTGAAGTCGTGGTGATGCCTTCAGTGGTCGTCGGCTGAGATGAAACCGATGATGCAGTGGTGCTTTCGTGTTCAGAGGTACCGGTCGTGGTTCTGGTCTGAGCGATGGTACTACTTTCGGTCTTGGTGTTACTCTCAGCTTCAGACGTTGTAGTAGTGATGTTGTCGATGGTAGTTGTCTTGGATGAGTCTGACGTCGCAATAGTAGTCTCCGTAGCGATGGTGGTTGGAGTAGGTTCGGCAGTAGTGAGCGTGGTTGTCAATGTATTCGAAGCTGCAGAAGAATTTATGGTTTAACAGTCGTTCTCTGAAGACGGATCATTTGATGTACATACCTGATGTCCTTGGCTTGCAGGGGCCTGCAAGAGCAGACCCAGCCATAAAAAGACCAACGGCTAATAGAATATTGGAATGCATTGCGATCTGTTAAGGAGTGGCTAAGGTGACATATAACGAGCGAGAGATAACAGCAGGGAAAAATAAAAAGGAAAGAAAGAGGATTTAGCATAGATTTTGTTACATCGAGGCCACTGGCCAAGGAGAGCTCAACTCATTTCCATAAACCCATAGTGTCGTTACTAATGCCAAGCCTACGTCTAGGCCAGAAGGTAATTGGACCCCTGAGCGTTCCACATCCTTAGCGCCATTGATAGCGCCATGACCATAATAGAGCATAAAGACCCACCTCGACAGTTGTTTTTTTTTGCCAATGTAGGGTAGCACGGAGAGAATTAGATTTATGCGGGTGCTGTTGGGGCTTTTTGTATTTGGAAAGATGTCTCGCTTGTATTGTTGTCGATGGGAACAGACTCTATTTCCTCTTCCCTTTCTGATCGACCAGCCTCCGAACCAGAGTGCAGTTGGACATGTAAATAAGCTGTTCGGAAGCTAAAGATTTGCTGGTGTAAACAGTCGGTCCGCAGCCGGCGTATTACAACAAAAAAGACTACACTGGTTTACGAGTAACAGCATTTACGATCCGATTGATTAGGGCCCATCAATGATGAGTACAGGGACCTGGGGAAACTTCTGGAGCCCATCGCCTTGCACGGAACCGTTCCGGTTCTTGACTAGAAATCCAAGAGACATATATCCTAAACTTCAGCTTACTATACACAAATATTAGATGGAATGATTACAATTCAATAGGGTTTAGTATATCAAGCTCAAGCATACAGTGATTAATGGTCAAGCCCAACTCATGTACATTTACTCCTTAACCCTTCGTGACCTTGTTTACTTTCTCCGGATCTTAGATGCAGCCTTCAAGGGATCGAGAATCCAATCCTGATCCAAATCACTCGGGCTATCATCTTGTGAAGTGAACCACGCAAGTTCGAAGCCCATAACCTTGGAGTCCTTTGGGAACACAAATTTAGATATCTTGTCCGCATCTGCGTTTCCAATGTAGAAGGTATCAGACTCTGAAACGATGACCCGATGTCCCTTTTTGAGTATCTTCTGAGTGGTGCCTTTATGCCAAGTTTGGATGATCCAGTCCTTTGCCAAAGTGATGCTCTTTTCCGAGTCGGTGAGCGGATCATCCCATAAGATGACTGATTTCTTGGGAGTGAGAGTCTTGAGCCAGTTCAGAAACGTATTGAATAGTTTGTTGTCGTCCTTGGTGTTCCACATGTATGCCACTTCATCGCCGCCAAAGTGATGGTAAGGTGAGCCGAAATACCCGTCAACAGTCGATACCAAGCTGGTAATATTGTCATACACTGCTTTGTTGTTCGGTCTGATGTCGAGCTGCGCGTCCGGGTTTGTTAAGCTTGCCTTGCCTACTACCAAATTCTTTTTCCATATTCCCCTAATAGTGTCTTGTTAGATCACAACGCTGCAACGCTGAAGCGAGAGTATCGTATGACATACCAGATATCACTATGGCCAGGCATGTCCGTCTCCGGATACACCATAATTCCCAGGTTCTCTGCATAGGAGACGATGCTCTGGATATCGGTAGGCGTATAGAACGTGTGAGTCTGGCTATACTTGACACTTGCATTCGTCAGGCCCTCGCCCCCAGGCCAGAGCAGAGGAAAGCTTTCCGCATCGTAGATATGCCAGTGGAAGACATTGAAGTTGTATTGGTGAAGCAGCGTCAACAAATGGAGAATAGCTTTGACGGGGAAGAACTTTCGGCCAGTATCCAGCATGAACCCTCTGTGAGGGTAGAGGTTAGAAGCCATCTTTTTCAGCCTTGAAATGCGCGAGTTGAGGAGTTGCGAGAGTTATTTTCGTATTCTGATGCAGCTTATTTATAGGGCTTATGAGCTGACCGGAATTCGGCAAGGCAAGGCAGACTGTGGCGGTAGGAGAAAAGCTTTTCCGGGGTACCTGAGGTCACAGCTTTTATACAAGTCGCATAACCCGGCTTGAGTACAGGGCCAGCAATCGAGCCTGTAAGTTGTAAAGGGTAAGTACACAATGTGAATTGAAGATCAATGTATAGTTAAGCCTTTTTCTGGTCCGAATACACTTTATATAAAGGTCTGAAGTGTCCGGTCTAGGGCTGTGAAAAAGTACCTTTGTTTCGTAGGATGCCTCCCGAAGGAATGTGGCTTGGATCGTTGATGACATGTAAGCTTAAAAGGGTAAGGCTCAAGGGGGCTTAGCATATTCTCGGACTCGCTCGTGGTCTAGGTACTCGCTATAATGAGCCCACATACCAGGAATAATTACTGGCGGCTTTAGGACTAGAATGGTTTGATCGAGAGCTAACGCTAGGCTGATTGTCCCGCTTTTGGAGCATTATTACATATTCCAAACAAAAGCGAAAATTGGAGAAGAGCGGTAAAAATGTATATAACAGTGTTAACCATGGTAGGTACTTGTCGCAGCGAACTCCACTACCATCTTAATCAGTGCTCCTTAACTAGAGCCAATACAAAGCCATTAAAGATAGGCGTGGGCAACATGGGGTGACACGCCACATTGGGCATCAGTGCAGCCTTGACTCTATGATCCTTTCCAATATGCGTCAAGATGGAGTCCGCTCCAGGCTTTACCTTGCCATCCATGAACATGGCCGCCACCACGTCGTCGAAAAAAACACATCCTCCAGGCCGGGTCAATTTAATAGCCCAGTCGAAATGCTCAATATGATCCTCAAACTCAGCATCGACGAAGACCATATCAAATTGCCGCTTCTCCTCGGCCAGCTTCGGTAGGACGTCAAGCGCAGCTCCGAGTATAACGTCAACATCGAGACCTGCCACATTCTCAAGTGCCACGTCGCGGTGCTTGGGATCTATCTCAATGCTTGTTACTTTGGCGCCGCCTTGGGCAAAGCAGATAGCTGAGTAACCGCCAAGCGTACCGATTTCTAGCACTGACTTGGCGCCCATGAGTTGAGTGAGGATAGATAGATGCTGGCCAGACATTGGAGTGACGCTGATGGGAGGAAGACCCTTGGCTTGTGAGTTGGCGAGGGCTTGTTCTAACTTGGAATTGGGAGAGAGGAGAGCATCATTGGCGAGAGTATCCAGAATCGGAGCCTCGCGGAAGTTGTCGAAACTGGCTGCAGCCGCTATAGCGTTGAAGTCAACGTCAGGCATCGTGATGGCTATGAGGTGACTTGGGAGTAAGATAACTTGGCTTTGGGATTAGAACGAAATAATTCTGTAATAGTTTCTGAGACATTGAAAAGTTCAAACTGTAAGCATTGCTATAAATACTAAACCTAATGATACAATTTGTAGAACGGATCCGAGATGTCCAGTGGCCACGGACCGGACCGGACCGGACTCAAGAAGAAGCTTGTGGTTGTGATTAGTTCCACTCCTAGCCCGATGATCTACCGTGAGCTGACGGATCATGACGGATCCGCGGGTCCGAACATCTGCTGACAGGTACAACCACAATGGCACCAGGCGCGCAGAGAAATGCATGTCTCTCATGTCGCCAGAGAAAGCTCAAGTGTGATCGCAAGCAACCATGTGTGAATTGCATTGCTCGCTCGGTTGAGTGCACAGAGCAAGACCTGCCTCCTAATCGAGCGGTCAAAAGGTCTTTGCCTCAAGAGTCACACTCTTCAACACTGTCAAGCATACTATCAAGGTTGGACCAGATCGAGGATTGCCTCAGCCCAAACAAGAGGAGCAAAAATGTTGTAATATTGACTCCCCTTGGCGACCAGCTGAATGCCATTCGATTCAACATTCCCAGCACCTCGCAAACTCAAGCCCCGGCTTCCAATGACGTCGAGTCGATGCTTGAAGACCAGATGCAAGCCACCAAGTATTCGGTTAATGATAGGTTCTTGGTAAGTTTTATAATACCCACCATTCTGCAGAATGTTTTCTATTCTAACCTCTGTAAGTATCGCGCGCTCACGCACGAGCTTAGTATATCGATCTCAGCAGACTACAAATCTCAGAAAATAATCGAACCTCGCCACATACAACTCCCTTCCAAATGGGAGACTATGCGTCTATTTCAAGTATACTTCCAATACTTGGGCCATGTTCAGAACATTATCTACGAGCCCCACGCACGCACTCTTATAAACGAGGCATATGACCAGATCGTCAATGTTTCTGCAACAACTGCCCCTAGAGGCCTCGCCTCGATGTTATCCGTCATTGCCTTGGCGACGATTCTTGAGCCAGTGGATGGTGACTTGAATACAGCTATTCCAATACTTAAGGAAAGACTAAGCTTGTTCGCCCCCTACATCCGAATGGCAATGGACTGCCTCGAGCAGCATCGTCGGCGAGGAGATCACACTCTCGAAAACGTCCAGGCATTGATTCTCCTGAGCTTTGGCATCCATCATACCGAAACCTTCTCTCCGCGGTACCGTGTTCTACTTGCTGAAGCTATTGCTGTTTCTCATAGCCTTGGACTTCATGTTGTCGACCGCGTATCTGTGAGGTGGGGCCATTCTAAGGTTGATGCAGATCCGATAACACAAGAGATAAAGAGAAGAGTTTGGTGGTACCTCACGGCGACTGATTGGGCATCCTCAAAAGCAGAAGGTAAGCAACTATCACTGAAGGTGATGTTGACGGGCTGACTGGACCCAGGAACATCTGGAGCTACATATCTCGTCCAGCCAAACCTCATCAGTACCAACCTTCCCAGACATCTTAATGATGATGACCTCAATAGCTCCAGTCACAAGGAGCGGCCTCTTTCAGAACCAACCACTATGTCGTACAATCTTCAACGCGTCAAAGTCGCTGAGGTAGTTCGCTGCATTTCAGATCTGATGCCACATGATCCAAGCGAAGCATCATGCGAGCTGATCCTTTCACTCGATGCAAAACTAGAATCATTGCTCTACGATCTACCTGATTTCTTCAAGGCAGAATTGGGGGATTCTGAGGAGACTAAACAGATTGACCGAAATTATCCCCACATTCCGATGCAGCGACTATTGATCAACCTCTTGATCAACATTTTCCGTTGCGGACTGCATTTCCCGTACCTTCCCGGGCGTATCAACAAGGCTCTACATGCGTTCTCTCGCCAGGCCAGTCTGAAGGCTGCTCGGGCTGTTCTTTCTTCACAGCGAGGCATGAGCATGATAGATATGCTGCACTCTGCCGATTTCATGAAGATCCAGGGCACCATTTTCCACATGTTCATTGGGGCACTTGTTCTCACTACTGATATCTGCTGTAACCGGGATGGCCAGACACAATTATCTGAGCTGATGGAGGTTCTGAAGAAGCTGGACCATGTTAAAGATCATTCCAAGATGGCCGCCAGGTTACTGGATATTTTGACGCAGTTGCTGGTCTCGTATGGGATTTGGTCACCATTAACGACTATCTCTACCTATACTGAAGACGCGACGCCACTTGAATATGGTTTATGTGGATCTAAGGGCCAAGGGCTTGATAGTCTCGATATGCCCTTATCTTTTGATGAGTTGTGGGAGACATACATTGAGCAGCCTGGTGGCTTGGACATGCTGGATATTTTAGAAGCCTAAGATAAGGTACTGGACAAGGGAGGGTCAGTCTAAAAAGTCTTTTGCACTTTAGATTAATTTTCGACATCAAAACAACAAACAGTTTTATTACGTAGTAGGACTTCCCCTGTCAAAGCCCATCTCTATGTTCAATAAATCTACAGTACATAGGTGCTGTCCAGCGCCGAGCTGCCTTGCCCCAATAGTGCATAGGGGCAGTTGTCATAAAGAAGATGAAAGACAACAGCCCAATGATAGTGAAAACCCAGGCGAGAGACTGAGCACCCATCCAAATACTAGCGCAAAAGGTGAAGACAAGGGCGATGCTATTGTTGATCACAGCCACACCTACCATTCCTTCTAAGATCATATCCGGGTAGCAGTCGGCAAGGTAACTCATACCTGGGCATTTTGGTTAGCAGAAGTCATCGTAATTATATAAGAATGGAGTTGTCACTTACCAATATCTCCTGCACATCCCCAGCCGAAACCTATAAAGCCAAGACCGATATAAGCAGCCCATAGCTTAGGGAAAAGCCAGCCTTGATCAGACCCAATGCCAAAGACAATAAGGCCAACAGGATTGATTATGGCTGCCGGATACATGAGCCATAGTCGGTCTTCAGCTTCGCTCATGCCACCTCGACGGCGTGCCATCCACTCAACAAATTTATCCGAGAACCAACCTCCATAGAAACAGCCAATAACAGCACCAATCAGAGTCGGTATGTTCATTAATGCCACCGAGGTATCGCCGTAGTTCCAAGGGGCATCGTAATAGTTATCCTCCTCGACAGTAAGGTAAAAGGTCAACCACGCATCTTGCGCCCCCCATTGTAGGCCGGCATAGAGAACAGCAGGGAAGGTAAAAACTCGGAATGTTGAAAGAAGCGAGGAAAAGTATTGCTTAAAACCGAAGCCTATGAGCGTGGGCGATGGTGTCACGAGTGCAATCCGCTGCCAGTATGTCTTGGGTTCGTCCTGAATCGAGCTCACCTGCTCGCCTGTTTCTGATACATTGTCGCTCCCGAAGTTGACCTTTTGCATCTTGGGAGCTTCTGCGTTGGCATTGGAGAGGCGAATACCTTCGAGAATAGCTCTGCGACAAAAGCTTGTCTCCTCAAAACCAAATAGGAAGACAACAAAGGTTGCCACGCTGATGATGGCAGCAAGCCAGCCAATCCAGCTCCAGCCAAGACCACTATCGGTAATAAGGCCAGCAAACAACGGACCAAGAAAAGTCCCGACACTGGTGGCGAGGATATAGAGACCCAGGACCATACCTCGTTGATGACTATAGAACAGTTCCGAGAGCGATAGTTGTGCGGCAGCCTCGGCGCAGGACTCAGAGGCACCGACAAAGAGCTGGCTCCAAATGGCATCGGCAGATCGAGATGTCTTGGCGAACCATATACTCCCAGCAATGGACGAGAGGAGACAGATGAGGTATGTGCTGCGGCGACCATACAAGGCGGGCAGTGGGGAGAGGAGGAGTGTCGTGTAACCGATGCCGGCGAATAAAACACCAGCACCTGTGTTCTCAGTGCTGTCGCTGATACCTTTCGCCAGCAGCGCATCTGAAGCACTGCCAGCGGAGTTGCTGGTGGCAGCAGTCAAGCCCACAACGAAGAGCACGAGGAATGCATGCCAGTATTTGCGCCATGGCGACCAGTTAAGAGGATCGTTGGGGGAGTTGGTTGGTTGGGGGTTGAGCGTGACTCGGTGTCCCTCAGAGACGAGAATGCGTTGGGTTCCAATGATATCCTCACTTCCACGGTCGGTCGTTTGAGACTCCATGGTGCTTGTTTGGCTCGAGTATAATTGGAAAGATCAGAGTTGTGATGAGCACGATGTTGGCTTCGGTATGGCTATCAGATAGGCCATGAAGGCCATTAATGAATTAAAAGAGGGCCTGGGCAATACGCGGGAATGTTCATATCTTCGGAAGTTCGGGCCAACTAACACCTCATTGGTTTAGATTGTGATGCCTCCAAAAGCGGTGTTTCTCGTCGTCGATCGGTAGCAGTCGTTGGAAATTGAATATTTATGGCTTGCTTGGGTTAGTATAAGCCGTTAGTTATGTCAGGGCTACTGGCAACTGTGGGCGGAAAACTTGCCTCATCGGGCCTGACAGGCTGAATCTTATCACTATCTCGGGACTCGGCATCGAGCTTCATCAGATTTCCCCGCAATCTTACCAGATAACGATTAAACTAACAGACAGTCGTCTCCATTAACTTCCTTCTTATGGCTTAGCTGTTTGATAATCTTGATAAGAGCATTCATGCGAATGACGCGGCTGCCACTTAGCCGAATCTTGGTCCCTAATGATGCCCCCTTTCCCCAACTACTGTTACCATGATTTAAGGGCCCCTTTCATATCGCCTGGGGTTGGCACTTCGATAACGGCAAACACAAAGCACCCCAGTCCAAACTTAACCCCAAACCCAACTTATCTTACTATCTGACACTATCCAAAACAAACGCGCAACATGGCTACTACACTTATACCCAACGTCTTGGAAAAACCAAGCAATTGCGGCTCCAATTTTGAGGGCCTGCTCGAACGTGCAGTCATCACTGGCGCTGATGAGAAGGCTCGAACGCGAGGAGTGAACCCTCTTCCAAGCCTAGAGCCACCGAAGAAAGTCATCGTGGTGGGCGCTGGCATTTCCGGGCTCCGAGCTGCTTCGGTACTCCGCCGTCACGGCCTCGATGTTGTAATCGTCGAGGCCCGTGACCGTATTGGCGGCCGTATCTGCACCAGCAGCCAGCCCGGGAAGACGCGTGATCTCGGTACGTGCTAGCCCGACAACACATGTGGTTAACAGTAAGCTGCAGACCTCAGAGCTTGGGCTGTGTGCCGTCTTATCACACCTGCATGTCAAATGCCGGTGTAGGTATGTCAACACATACGTTCCCTCTAAGGGCACAACTTGCCATCGTCGTCATGAGATATGCTAACGTTTGCTGTTTTCTTTTCCTTTAAAGGTGCCGCTTGGATGCATGAAACTTCGCAAAATAAATTGACCAAGTTGATTCCGAAGCTGGGAGTCGACTATTATTACGATGACGGGGCGCCTTTGTACTACACCCCTTACGGTAAAGCCGGCGCTCAATTCAAAGCCAAGAAAGTGGCGGATGAATTCGCCGATTACTGTGAGTGGTTTTATAAGAATAATCCGGATGCTGAGGACAAGAGCGTCGACGAGTTAGTAAGATCATTTGTCAAGAAGCACGATCTCATCACTGAAGATGAGCGCCTTTGGGCCCCGCAAGCTACTAGAGAGGTTAGTAAGCGTCTATTCAACGACATTCGCAGCTCTTGAGGAGCACATGCTAACAATACTATAGATAGAGCTTTGGATAGGCACAAGTACTTCCGTAGCATCTTCCAAACACCTCAGCTATTTTGTTACGGAGCGTAATCTCTACGTTCTACATGGTGGTTATCAGAAGATCGTCGGGTGGACAGCTGAGTCAATACTCGATTCTATTCACCTAAATCACCATGTCAGCAATGTTCAGTGGAGTGAGGATGGAGCCTCACATGCCGTCGTCACCTGTCAGAACGCCCAGGGCAAGGAAGAGCGTTTGGTGGCTGATGCTGTCGTCGTGACAGTGCCTTTGGGTGTTCTCCGTCGTCAGTTGATTTCATTTTCGCCCGCCCTTCCCGCTGATATAAGTGAGGGAATCAGTCGATTCAGTTATGGCGCCCTGGGCAAGGTATTCTTCGAGTTTACCGAGGTCTTCTGGACCAAGGACCATGACCAGCTTATATACTACCCGGCACCCCCTGAACATCAGGAAGAAGGGCTTGTTACAGATGGCATCCTAGCCCACCCTACTGTCACCGTTAACACCTGGCTGATGTCGGGCAAGAAGGAGTTATGTGTCCAGGTTGCAGAACCCTTGACGCAGCGGGTCGAAGCGATGAGTAATGGGGAACTGTATAGCTTCTTCCGGCCACTGTTCAATCTTTACCGTACTGAGCCATACAAGGCTCTACCTCAACTTGTGAGTATAGAGTGCACAAAATGGACGCAGGATCCATTGGCTGGTTTTGGAACGTACTCGGCCGACAAGGTCGGTGATGAACCTAGCCTATTCACTGACGCTTTGACGAATCACAAACATAGCCGTCTGCAATTTGCCGGCGAGCATTGCACTTTGGTTGCTAATGGCTGCGTTCACGGAGCTTTTGCTACTGGTGAGACGGCTGCTACAAATTTACTGAGTTCTTTTGGAATTGAGTATGATGGTGGCGACCTTGTTAGTCTTATAAATGGGTTAAATTAGGCCGATAAAAGTCAACTATAAATATCTAGGAATATAATAAGGCATTGCGGGAAAATTCGCAAGGCTCTTTGTTAAGGGAATCTTATTATTGCTCCTAAGCCCTAAAGAATTGCAACTCTCTTATGTCAGGCTTTGATTAATTGTTAGTGTTCACGCCAGGGATCTAGCAGTTGTGGCTTGTCTTCAGCCTGTCAGCTGCTGTTGTTGGTTGTCGTATCCAAGCCTGATTTGCTATCTCCGCACAGCTTTTGAGGAGCCTGACAACGCGTCTTTAATTTTCCCAATCCTTCTGCACCTTTCTCATTTACCCATAAACAAAGCCGCATTTAATATGTCCAGCCCTCCTCTGACCACACACGTCATGACGGTGCCTGTTTCCCAGTCTTTCTATCGGCGTGAGAGTGGGAGGCGTCCGAGCTTGTCTCAGGATCTTGCACCGTGCGATATAGCGGCAGCCAAGACAGAGGTCATATGTATTGTCTGTCAGAAACCAGGATCGCTCAGATGTTCTGGGTGCCATGATGCCGAGTACTGCTCAAACCGACTGAGGGGATATTGACAGGTTCAGATGAAAGTAACCTGATTGTTCGTGCCCTCAGTCGGGATAGTGCTACGCGAGGAAAGACTCTCGGACACGCGGTCAAAACTGCTTCCTGGAATTATTCTTCTGATGAATGGAAAGGTCACCTCGAAAATTTCAATGAGACAGTCCTTGCTCTAGCTGGCCCTTTGAGCAGTCGATTCTATGGCCCACTTGTGGTCTTCGCATACAATGTGGATAGCCAGTTTCATTTCGAGTCTATGGATGACATCTCAGCTGCTGACTTTGGAGCTTTGGTCGATGTCTTCTATAATTCCGACTGGAACCCGTTCATCGGGCGTGTTGAGCGATTTCCTGGGAAGACCATGTCAGCAATTTTCCTTCCGGACAGCTTTAACTTCCGTCGCATGACTCGACGCTATACAGAAACGATATCAGAGAGCCCTGATGATGAGCTCTCAATTCGTCGCATAATTGGCACCCGGGATCCTATGGTTAAGGTCGATATTACTACAGAGCTAGACTCTAAACAGCTCTGTTGTCACGATTCATGCCCCCTTGATGGTGTATCAATCAAAGAGCTGTGTCTCAGGGGGCGCACGTTTCATGCGCTGCTACTGGGGCCTTTTCTCCTAGATCTTCCCTGGATTGGAAGGAATGCTCATGTCACCGACGACCAGGGTTCCCCTCCTGACTACCGCTGGCAAGAATCACGCTCTCGGTTTTTACAGAAGTAAGGTTATAGGTAGTTTAAAAAGGCTTTAGCCTCAAGTATATAAAGGTAAAGAATACTAATAAATATATATAAATAAAATACTTATTACCTTTATTATTACCTAGGATTTTAGTTTTAGCTAAAAAGCTAATATTTTAATAATTAATTTTAAAAATATATAAATAAGTACTATTACTTTTTTATAAAAATAATTAAACTTAAAGTATATAAAATATATATAAAGTAAAATACTTAATAAAAGTAAGTTTATTAACTTAAAATAATACTTTTAAAATAACTTTTATTATAACTATATAATAGCTAATTAGCTAATAGCTTATATTACTTACTTACTTTTTAATATATTTTATATTATATAATATTACTAACTTACTTATAAATTTTTTATAAGGGCTTAAAAACTATAGTAACTATAAAAGGCTTTATAAAAAGATTTAAAAAGTTTATATTAAGAATATAGTCTTTATAAGCCTTATTTACTTTATATATAATATTTATATTTATAAATATAAGTATTTTAAATATTAAAAAGATATTACTTAAAATAAAAAAGAAATACTACTAAATAATAAAATAATAGTAATTAATAAAGTAAAGTAAAATCTAGCTTAGGTATACAATATAGTAAACTTATAGAAAAAAATAAACTTTAAGTATTTTTGGTAATAAGTTAAGTAGTAAGTAATAATTGTAAAGGAAAAGTTAAATAGGCTAATAGTATTAAGTAAAAGAGTTTATTTATTAAAAATTTAGTTATATTTAGGACTAGGTTTTTAGTTAAATAAAGCTTTATTAACCTATAAAGCTTTTAAATATAAAGCTTGGTTTTTACATCGGGGTATTGTCCTTGGTTACAAATTGCTTGGTATTGATCATGTGCCTCATGGCGATGGAATCATGGTCTTTAATGTGTTTGGCGTCAAAATAAGCCCACTCCATTTAATTGCCTACGACGAGTTCGTGTTTCGCCAACTCCAGACAGATAAATCCAAACGCCAGCTTTCCAGAACTGGCTTCCTCTCATTCTGGAACGACCTTAAGTCTGGAAAGGTCAAGATAACGAATGAGCTCAAGAAGCCGCAATACCCCCAGCTCAACTCTCTTGAATTTTGGGAAGATTCTAAAGCCCTGGAGATCAACACAATGAATCACGCCGAATTCGACTTCTCTGAGGAGTCGTGTCCCTATGATTGTCCTGCGGATGCAACCGTTATCCTGACTGAAGACGAACGTCAAGTATTTCTCTACGTTAGGAAGCTGTTTCGGGATCCAGGGTTTGTCAGAGCCAATCAGAGAGACTGGCTAGAGATACTCCATAATGCCGATGTGGTTGTACAGGATAGGGAACTGGGTCCAGCTTACTGGGATAACGAACTAAATAAGTTCTGTACTAATTACATAGCCTATTTAGAAAATAATGAATCTATATAGAAGCCAGGTATCAGTCCACTTCTTTTCTCAAGATAATAATAAATAGATAAAAGTATCACAGTAATGTTAGCTGCTCAAGTTCGATGGTGCAAATGCCATGCTCCTGTCCTTCGAGGGAGTCCCGTATTCTATTGCGACTCTCGCACAAGATCTACCAAGTCTTTTGCAAAAAGGTCTGCATCGCCGGGCCATCTTGCAGAGACATAGTTATACTCCTTATCCTTGACAACAAAGCTGTATCGGCTGATTAGAAGAGCGTGATCATTGGACGCTTCTTGGGACCAGCTTACGGATTGAAACTGTTGCTTCCCTTGAATTGCCTACTGGCATCAGCGAGGCTACTGCGAACCTAGGAGACTAAGTCAGTGTGTTCGCCCAACATAAGGAATACAATGCCAGAGCTTACAGAATCTTCCGTGTTCTCACTACCAGCGCCATATGTCTTGTAGTAATCACCGAGAAACGCCCTGGTCGCCCAGTACACGGAGCTCTCAAAGAAACCAGGTAGTGTAGTCGTGGTACAATCGTGAAGCATGCTCTTACCACCGCTGCCTTTAGCAGACGACAACACCATGACTCCATGACAGATCGCACCTACGGCCTTGTTGCTCGGCTTCTTCGTCTTGGGGAAGTAGTCAAGCATCAGCTTGTGCACGGCCTGAGAGTCGATGATTTGTCGCATAGCTTTATCGTGTCCACCAGTGAAGAGGACGTGGTTATACTCGTGGAGCGAGAAACCAGGCGCAGTCCATGATAGCGGATGACGAGCCTCGCCTGACTCGAGCATGGGTTTGTATTCTTTAACCACAGCAGCTTTTGCACCCTAGAAGCGTTTATGGTAAGAATTGGACCGACATCGGGTCGGCTCACGCACCAAAAGTTTTCCAGTATTACCCTCCATCATCGTCTTGTCACATTCTGGGGTCTTTCCAGTCTCAGTAGCAAATTGGACTTTGAACCCTGCTTCTTTGAAAGCAGCATAAGGGACGGCCGTTTCTATAGATTCTGTCAGCTTCGAGATGCCAAAGCGATTTGTTGAACGTGCCAGCGGGGTCGTGGCCCGCGTCGCTAATCATCATCAAGACCTTGGGTGTGGCCATCGTGTTGTTGATACCAGGTCTCTCTAATTCTTCTCCCTTGGGGGATCGAAGTATAATATATTGGCTTGGTAGGCAGTAGAACTTGCTATGTCTTAGTATAGGCAGAGTTACTATATCAGGGGTGATGATACGCCTGAGCATGCCCAATACCTAGGGTACTTAGATGGCAAGGCTTTATACCTGGACCTCAATTGCAAGTCGGGGCGTGACTTTATCCGGGACAACGCAGCAAAGGACCTAGGCACCCTTAGACAAGGGAGAGACAGAAGCAGCAGAATCAGTCGATCCTTTTGAGTTACATCCGATAAAACAGGATCTGATAAGAAGTCATACATTCACAAATTCCTAAGCTAGGCCAAACATTAATAACATACCCCCTAATTAGTCAAGACTTGCCCCCGCGGACCCTTGGCCTTCTCCCAAAACTCCCTCCCACAGAGAAAACTTGCTGCTCGTATGATCTTCCGCCTTCTGAGAGAACTCTAGTTTAGAAGTGTATGCGAAACCCACCCCTATTCCTGCTCCTGCGAGCGGAGCCAATCCCGTTACCGTACCGGCAATGGCAAGCCCAGTTCCCCCAAGGACTCCTAGCAGCGGTAGTAAGTTTCGCTTCATCACATCGCGTTTGCGTAGCTTTTCTACCATCTGTTGAGTCTTGATGGATTGCTCTTCATTTTCCAGACTGAGTTGTTGAAATGATTCGTGGAAATCGTTTTCCTCCTCCTCAATCCGTTGACGCTCTTCCTGGGCACTTGTTCTTGTCCTGTGACCAAGCCTTACTTCGTCGTCAAGCTCTTGTCGTCTCAATTGCCAGCTCTGCCGCTCCTCCCCCAATAAAGCATCGTTTGCGCTGTTATCATTCAAGAGACGTTGTTAATCACGTCTGCCTTTCTCGACCTCTTTAGCCAGTTGCTTTTGCTCAGTGCAAACTTTCTGCAAGACTTTGCTGTACGCCTTCTCTCTTTCGATAAACACGCCCCGCAGGGAGACGCGCAATTCTTGTTGGGCAAGTTTCATGTCTCGAAGCTGACTCCGAACTTCCAAAAGAGAAGTGGATGCCTCTGGCTCATTGTAGCTTCCTTGCTCGAAAGACAAAACCTCCTGGGCGCATTTTCTCTCGACTGATGAATACTCTATGAGCAACTCTCGCCCAGCCGTGGTTTCTGCTAGGGGTCTATCTTCATCTACCAGCTCCCTTTGGAGTTGTTGAGTCAAGTAGCCCCCCTTTTCGTTCAACACCAGTAGCTCATTGATTGCTTTTATACCTGTCTCATAGTCGCCTAGACACCGTCGTGTTTGGCTGCCTTGTTGACACAATGTTCCCCAGAACTCTATCGTAGATGAGAGGCGGGTTTCTCGCATTTCGGCCTCATGATAGTCTGGCCCTCTTGTGTTTATCTGATCCCACATAGTAGTTACGAGAAAGACCCGAGATGCTGCGTCAAGACCACAAATCCTTTGCAGCAGGGTGAAGTTCTTCGCGGCTGAACCAGAGACCCGGTTGTCAGAAATGCGATGGAGGTACAGTATACCAGCTAATTTCATTCCGTGTTTGTAAATTGTTGACGTGACGTACGAAATTTCCTTAAGAATGTCAAGGTCGGAACGCCAGGTGTCATTGAATCCTGGCGTGTCTACAAGGTAAATCACCCGATTTTCAACATTCATACTGTAGATTCCGATGCCTTTTGTGTCTTGAAAGTTCTTAGCAGAGATTCTATTAGTATGCCGACTCTACTCACAAGACGTCAAGTCACGGCCAATTCCCGCATCTTCTCCTGTGAGCTTGGAGATAAACGTACTTTTCCCAACACCAGTGATACCCATCACAAGGATGACAGCGTCTCCAGCAGAAGGCGAACTGGTTCTTGTTAGATGTGAGGGTCCCCACCGAGGTCGTTGACTTACCGTGCCGCAAGCGAAAAATCGTGATTCATACTGCAAGAAATACGATTAGAAGATCTACGTTGAGTCGTGTTCATTGACCCTTGCGCAGCAACATTTAAACATAAGGGCGGGCTCCGGCGGACCCAGCCTTGTTTTCCTTTCAGTATCTGAAGGGAAATAAAGGGGTAAGCGCGCAGCCTGAAAGGGATATCTGTCTGGGTACAGCGCGTAGCAATCGGGGCTGACACAAAGGTCGGGGGCCAGAGGAGGTAGAAGCCTTTGCAGCAGTGTCTAAAATTAGAAGTTTGGCGCGAGCCTTGTTTGTAGTGTTATGATTATTCACTCCAACTCGTGGCACATAAAGGTCGCTCCTCGCTCATTCTATCCATATGTGATTAGTTTAATAGTATCCCAAATAAAGCGATCTTTCTATATTCTTTTGTCTCCACACTCGTTTCAACATGGTTCAAGCTCATTACCGTGATGCAGAAATGTTCATGAATGCTCCAACGTCGGCCGGGGTATTTCAGCAAACGTTTGAAGCCCCATTCAAGCCCAGCTCATCTGATGTTTTCATCGCCCTGATGGGAATGACAGGTGCTGGAAAGAGCACCTTTATTTCGCATTGCACGGAAGAGGAAGTCCATATCAGTGAGCCCGGTGCTCTCGAGTCCTGTAAGTCAATAGTCTATAGTTAACCATGGCCTCTTAATCTAATAACGAACCAGGTACACAGGAGGTTCGGGTTCACAAGTGTAGACACTTCAGCCCGTTTGCCAACGTATATCTCGTGGATACACCTGGCTTTGACGACACTACTCGCAAAGACACCGATATCCTCAAGGAGATTGCAGGTTGGTTGACAGAGACATACCAACAGAAGATTAAGTTGCGGGGCATCCTTTATCTGCACCGCATTCCGACAATCGCATGGGAGGATGTGCACACAAGAATCTCGTCATGTTCAAGCGTCTTTGCGGCCCCGAAGGCATTAAGAATGTGACATTTGTCACAACTCACTGGGAAAAAGTCAGCCAGGCCGAAGGCGAAAGACACGAGTCGACTCTTCAGTCGACAAAAGAGTTCTGGGGTTACTTCGTGGATAAAGGTGCCGCTATTCGCCGGCACGAAAACACACAAGATTCTGCCCTGTACATTGTGGAGCAGTTTGTGCCAGGCTGGTCGGCTAGAGCACCAGATGAGGTTAACCTCGCCATCCAGTCCGAGATGGTCGACTCTGGAAAAGACCTGAACAATACAGCGGCTGGTCAGGAACTGCAGGATACTCTCTCAAAGGAACGAGAGAAGATGAAGCAAGAAATGGACGCACGAGATCAAGAAATGAGAGAGGCTCTCAAGGCTCGTGACAAAGAGATGTTTGAATTTCTTCGCGAGGAGCAGGAAAGCCAGAGAGTTGAGTTAAGACGTAGGAGCAGAGAAATGGACGAGCTCAAGGTCAGCATGGAAAGGATGCACGCAGAGAGGGTTGGAAAACTTGAGGCTCGGCTTCAACAACAACATGAAGAAAACAAGGTGTACCGTGAGAGCGTCCAGCGAAGAGACAAGGAACACGCTGCAGAGATGGAGCGGATACAAGCTAAGCATGCTTCTGAAAAGAACCGTCAGGACGATATGTTAGAGAGTCTCAAGTCTCAGATCAACGAGTTGAAGCGACGATCGCCTCAGCCGCAAAGCCCTCGGCCTCCACTTCCGGTCAGGTATACCCAACAGTACAATAGGTACAACAACCCCTACGATACACGAAGAAATATCCATACCCAACAGCCCACAGAGGATAATATCTTTGAGCATCTTCACAGTCGCCAGAAGCTCTTTCGTCACCTTGAAGCCCAACAACATGCTCGGGATTTAAAGACGGGGCGACATGAGGGTAGCCCATACTTGTAACCGCGCCAGTTTACTATTAGCACGTGTCTATTATCCTAAGTTGCTATATTACGATAAAATAGAAAATTGAAATATTTAGTTCTAAGGGCTATATAAGACTAAATAACTTAAAGAAAGTGTATATAAAGTTAGTCGTTGCTTAAGAGACAGACTACAGGGCTCCTAGTAGATCTAATAGTAAGGTAAAGATAACATTATTACCTAGTCAAAAGATCAATACGGATCGATTCTTACGAGCCTTGCCAGAGTTTATGGAAAAAATAAGCTCCTATGTTTACTCTGCTTCTACCGTGTCCCGAACAGATCCATGCGAAATCCAAATCATTTTGAGCTTGGCCAGATCGTGCCATCGACACCTACGGATTGTTCTCAAACTCGAGCCCATTCGCCTTACGAACATCACCGTAAATCGCACTGACATCAACTTGATCTCCCTGAGACTTCTCCATTGCCATTCGGAGATACCCAAGAGCAGTCTGAGCATTCTTCAGCTCCATGTTCGCCTCCTGTCTCAATCCCAACAGATGCTTGATATCCTTCATTGCAATGTCGGCTGAGGCGTATGGCTCACTTCTAGTCCAATCCTCACCGCTGAGCATTCGGCCTGAATAAACCGAGTAAATTGCTCCATACATTATGTCAGCAGACCTTTTGATCATTGCCGGTTTAATGCCTGATTTCTCGGCCAGCGTCAATGATTCAGCAATTTGTGGGATGGCATTGAGGGCGAGTGCGTTGCCGATGAGCTTGAACTTCGAAGCATTGCTGTGTGGCTCGTCTTCAAAGGAGATCTCATCACGTCCCATGACACCTTTAATGTAAGGCCGCATCTTCTCGATTGATTACTTGGCGCCAGCCGTTGCGAAGATAAGTGTACCACTGTTTGTCAGCCGCTACCAGAGGAGGTACTATACCTCGCCCAACACTTCACCATCGAGCCTGTCCCAACCCACAGCTCAACCTACGAGAAAGAAGCACGTCTTACATTAGCGGCCGCTTCAGAGCCCGCTATTAATCATGCTCTCGCATCACTCAACACCCTGCGAAAGGTCCACGTAGAGAGGGGAAGCAGCTCTGCGACTGAAAAGATGACAACTTCGCTGCAACGTGGCATCCAGGAGTACACTAACTCTTTGGGAGCCCTCGCCAGTAGATTAGCTGATAGCGAAGTTACTACCAGAAAGGCTGCCTTGATTTGTTGTCAGACCTTCATCAGTATCGAGACCACGCTGAACAACTTCACGTCAGCGATACAGCATTTCATACGTGGAGTGCAGATCGTGCACCAATACGGTCAACCCTCTTCTGATATGATGGGCGGGATGCCTAATGTGGATCTTTTCACTATCAAGATGTTTCTGACATGTCCTGACCGATTGTTCACTTTCCCAATCGAGTCTCTCGGCATGGTTGAGATGAGGCAGCAGGCGGTTGTTGATCTGGGTACATCCAATCTCTGCCAGAGCATGCTTCACGCGCGACAGCAACTCGCATCTATCTGAATGACTGTCATCAGTTTGTTGAAACGAACTAGAAGACAAACCTCAGCCGAGGCGATGGTCAGTGCCCAAGCAGAACAGCCACAGCTTCTGGAACACCTACGCCGATGGCGCAGTCTATTTGCACCTGTTTTGAGTCTCGCGACTGAAAGCACTCCTCTCAATGCACGTCTCGCAGCACTATTCACGATGTTGTTCTCCTGCATACTACGGTTTTCTCTGAACATGGCGTTCCAGCATCTGTCGCCTGATACTGAGACTCTCAAGGTCGAGCTGGATGAGATGGCGTGGGTTGCCAGTCTTCTCACTCAATTGAAAGCTATTTGATGTGTTTTAGGGAAGTTGATGATTAAAGACTTCAAATCTGGACAGCCTGGGTCTCCATATAGCTATAGATAACTCAGTACCTGTTCTCAACGACATGTTCTTGATCCAGTATGCCGAGTGAGGAGGAAATGGGAGCTAAGTGCCCGGCAGTCTGACTAGTCCGCTCCCACTCTGATACCCACGATCTTCGCACCTTCTGTCTGCCCATTGATAGGTACCACGTTACCTCCCGCTGTAGTGACATAGAGTATATTTTTATCCGCATAAGTGACCCCAAGAGCGCAGGCTGTAGCCGATGCCACATCCCAGGACGCAAAGCCCCCTTCAATTACAACATCCTCGCCGCCGTTGGGTGAAATTCGAATCACCATGTTTGTCGGGTGCGTTGCTATATAAAGAGTTCCATCATTTGAAATGAAGAAATCATCCGGGATCAGCCCGACTGTCGACGGTGGAAGTGGGCTTGTGATTGTCCTCTCCACGTCCTCTGGGATGGCCGCCGATGAGTGCCCATCGAACATGGTCCCGGCCGCAATGGTATGAGAGATGTAACCAGTAGCCAGGATCTCGACTTGTCCAGCGAACTTGACGCCACCGGCAACAGGAACAAGGCAGAATATCATTCTCGTCGTGTTGGTGTAGTAGACATGTTGGATTCCATCCACTTGTCGGAACTTGACTCCATTGACACCCCTTCTGATGGGTGCATTGGGCGGGCCCTTCCAGATATGCTCATCAAAAGCAAAGCTATAACTGCCAGCAATGTGTGTCAACGTGATAGATCCGATCAAGGTACGAGTCTGCCGCGAGTACAGCCTCTGCATTCCACGCTGCAGGTCCATTGAGCTGACCGACCTCAGGCATCTTGACCACCAGCCGCAAGTCTGGTGCTGTGCCCCCAAGATCGGCAACCCAAACGCTATACGAGCCCGGAACTGTGCCTTCGTGGTTTGAAAGGCGATAGGTCCCTGCTCCAAAGGCGTACACGCCGGGCAGAACTTGGGTTATGCCAGTGACTGAGACAACATCTAGGATGGTAACGATGCATTTGCCAGTCCCAGAGACGGGGTCAATTTCCCAGACCTCTTTGGTATCTTGACGTGTTACGATGACAGTGCCGCTAGGGCGAACAGTGATGCTCTCAAAGTGAGATTTGTATCTTCTTTTATATACTGAATTATAGTTCTACTATATACATCCCAGAGAAAACACTCAGAGAAGCAAGCAAAAGGGAAAAGTCAAGGCCAACAGTCAGAGCAAGTCATTATCAAAAACGAAAAGCCCTTGCTTGTTCAGCCTCTGTAAAAACCCTCTCAATCTATGCCTCACCAACCTTTCCTCCAACGTGCATTTGTCTCCAACCCAGCCTCCCAAAGGGGCAAAACTAAACAGGCACGCTTCCGATCTTCTGGTTCTGGTCGTTAAAGATATGGAGCGCCTTTGCAACAACAAGGTTGCCCAATTCAATACCAGCGGTGCTTGCAACGCTAACGGCAGTTCCGCTGGCATCGAGACCCAGGTTAATGACACCAGATACGACTTTGGTGCTGAAGTCAAAAATCGCATTCTGTGCGGTAGCGAAGGGACTCGCGCCATTCTGGAAGTGGGTGGCGACAATATGGTCGTTAACCTTGACATTTGTGAGTTTATCGTAGAAGGCGTTGATACCCTCATGGTTACCAGGGAGTTGGTTGATCACGTAGTCGATGACGATGATGCCCAGAACTCTACCAGCTGCATTAACAACGTGAATCTTGAAGAACGAGTCGATGGCTCTCTTGGACAAGGCTGAAGCTACATCGCCGCTCAGGTCACGAGAAACAATGGCAACTTCGTTTGTCTCAGTATTTTTCGTCTGCTCATGATGGCCGGGGACAACCAGTGCATCGGGGACGCCGGCCACATCGTCGTTGAATGTAGCAACGTCCGAGGATGGTACAGGAGAAGCTGTCACGCCTGCAATGGTAGCGAGGCCGAGAAGAATAGGACCAAGAGAGAACTTCATGGTGAAAAGATTGTAGGAAGTAGATGGTGAAGAGTTGTAAAGAGCGGAAGATTGATCTGTTGTAGAACTTGCGAATGTGATGAGAAGATAGATGATGGAAAGGAGAGAAATGTTGGCTTATTTATATGTAAACCTCGCCTTGGACCTTTTTGATTCATCTTCCCATGCCACTGGACACTTCGTGAAGCTTCATCTTCGAAGACAGCTTGGATCGCAGGCATGCAATTGCGCCATGGCAGGGTTGAGATGAAGGACAGACTAGAATACGAGAGATCCAGTCCTATCATCAACTGAAACAGCTCCTAGAATAGTAATCCACCCAGTAAACTGGTAGAGTTGAATATTAAACTTAAACTCTAAACCTTGTTAGTACTAGCACACCTCTCGGCCTTACTAAAGATATAGTTTACGAGTCAGATCTAGTTCGGCAATCATGGCACACATTGCACTTAGAGTTCAAATAGTCATAAGTCAAACAACGAATTATCGCTGAAAATGACTTAGACAAGTGTTATAGAACACGCCACTTCCCGTCAACCTTCCCAAAACACAGTAGTTTACATTGCCGCATAGACAAGAGTGCGGGTTAGGCCGTTGACTAACGTTAGAAGTTATCATATTGAGCCTCGGCTCGGCAGATGCTACCCTGCATCAACATACATCGGTGTATAATTGACTACCTGCTCTATGCATCTTTCCTACGGCGGTGAGGTATCTGTCTTGCAAGACAGCTGCCGGACCATAGCACTCATGACTGTTCGTATAACGCGTCTCCCGAGCAATCAAAGTACCGCGTGACCATTTGAAACCCTTAGCCACCGCTTTCACCTGCAAATAACACATATAGTTGACAATTTAGACGCAATTCTCTGTCGCACCAATCAAAAGCTGAAGCTTGCTGAAGTTGGCAGCTCGAATCAAAGACGAATATGTAACAACGTGCTTGATTTACAAGGTGAGTTGGAGTAATGCATGTGATGTAATCTGACAGCTGTCGTTAACATCAGCTCAAATTGACAACCTCAGAAACGCCCAGGGTCAGAGTACTGTAAGCCCAATATCAGGCTATCCCTTAACATGACTTAAGGTACGTGAGACAGAATACGCCCTATAACGCCAATCTCCCGAAAGTACAGTAGCGTTGATATGTGGACAAAAGTTCATGCAGAGTGTTAGCTAGAAGCTATTGTGTTAAGCTGAGGCTCGGCAGATATGACCTTGAGAACTATTATAATATCTACGGTTGTTGAAACTGATAATACTGTCTAAAAAGCCGCCTCTTCAAAGTCCTTCCGGAAATTCTTTGATCCAGAGAGTTGAATCTCTCATCCGAAAAAAACGTAAAGCAGTTCTGTAACCTTCTTCACACCTTTGCCCACAAAATACAAATAGTAGAGAATGAAATCCTACAAAATAACCTAGAAATCCGTCACACTTCATCTTCAGGTTAACCTATGAACCTGCAATACCTAGTAAACTCACCATCTGCTAGTATCGCATCAAGTTCTTCTGGCAGCATGCCAACAACAAACTTGATACTTCCGTCCTCGCGCAGTGGATGTATAACCGCCATCCGGAATGCAGCATTGATAGCATCCATCTGTATGCGCATCGCTGCCGGCACGCCGTCGTCATCCAGTAACTCGTCTCCAAAGGAACTAGCGCTTGTTTGGAAAAGCATCAAGTTGTTAACTGCAACATGCATCCCGTCCATCCCCATGCACGCGGTAGTCACCTTGGAGTAGTCAGGTACCGACTGCAGCAGCGTGAATGCATCGTGAACTAGTGAGGGTGTGATGTGTACTGCCGCAGTGCGGAGTACCTGGGCAACCTGCCCGACTGTTGTGCCTGTGCCACAGAGCGTTGCCACAGGCATAGTTGGCCGGTTGATGATGACAAGATTACCCATGTATGACTCAGGGAGCAGCTTTGAGAAGTACGGCCTGACGTCGATAGGTAACTCAACTATGGCCAATTCATCTTCATCAAAGGTCTCGCAGCGCAGATGAGTCGCCACGTGATAACGCGCTTTGATGGCTGAACGCCAGACGAACGCTTGGATCATATCGCTGACCGATGTCACGCCCTCAGCTGTAGGGTCAGCCAGCACATCTCGCCAAAGCTGCTCAACCATTTCTGTTGACATGACAAAGGTGTATGCTTTCATGGACCGACCATGAGTAGGGCGGGTCGGTGGCCATTCGAACTTCCGGGGGAAGAATGGAGGGGGAGGGAGCGGCGACTCGTTCATGGAGCTCTTGACCTGAGTCCCGTTCTCTATCTCGTCCGGGTCTGGGATGTCGATGAAACCCCATACGTTCTTGTCTACTTGATCCACCGGTTTCCCATATCCTTCCAACTCGTGGAGAATTCGCGGAATACTGCGGTTCATACTCTGCCTGTCCAGCCAATCGCAAGTCGCCGAGGCTTCGCCTTGGGCATAACGGCAACAGTCGCCCCAGATACGCATCACCATGATGGCTCCCGTACCATCGAAGCATTGGTGGTGCAAGTTGATGGCCAAGATACAACCACCATCGATGAAGTTGGCCTGCGCCATCAATACATCGGCTGGCAGTGACGGCGCCAGCGGAGAAGCGAGTACAACGTCGTCTACAAAGCTTGAACACAGAAAACCACCGGCACGAAGTTCTGCAAAGGACGGAAGCACCGCCGAAAGGTCTTCGTATCGAAGCTGCCGTGGTCCAGATGACTTGGCGCTTTGGTTGGTCGTCGAAGTATAAGGCACTGAAGGAAGTGTAATACGCATACTACCCTTCTTATACCCTATCTCATCCTCTGAACAGGGTATCAGTTTGCCATCAAGTTCAGGAATGATTTCCATGGCACGACGTAGCCCTGTTTGCAATCGTACAAAGACGTCTTCAAACCGCACGCCCTTGCGGAGCGGGTAGAAGAACTTCATTCCTAGATAAATGTTGGGGCTCATCTGATCAAACGGGCTCACTTTCTGTGACAGGCGCGCACGGTGTAAATCTATCATCCGGTACATCTCGGCTGCACCCTCTGAAGCCGCTTCATCCGAAGATGCCTCTTTGCTTGTCTTCCTGTGCATGCCGATTACGAGCTGAACCAACATTGCCGAGAACTGGCGGAGTGTAGGGCTGCTGTAGAGATGCCGTGGGGCCAACAGCTCACCAAGCTTGGTAGCTACTCGCAAAGACTTGATAGCACGGAAAACGAGCATTGAGTCAAAGCCTGTAACAAATAGATCATCGTCAAGTGCCGCCTCCTTAACCGCAGGTGGCAGAGTGCCTAAAATATGGCGGACACCATCTGTGACCGAAGCAATAGAGCTGGTGTCAATAGTCACAAACTCGGGGTCTCTTTCCATGCTTGAATTGTAGAAGCGTTCGATGAAATCACCATATGCCTCGAGCGTGGCTCTTCGCTTGATCGTTCCTTTGTCAGTGCGGATAAAGGGCTTATCAAACTCGGAAAATGCGACGTAATCCCTTTGCACCTGATTTCTATGCAGAGACAATGCATTGGCACGTTCAATTGCAGCCCAGACACTGTCCAACACCTCGTTGGTCCTGGAAGTTGAGTCTTGAAGCTCAATGAGCAAACCAGCCTGACGCTTGCCTGTTCCGATCTGGAAATGTCAGTGACATTCGAGCAGCACACAAGACGGGACGATTTACCATCAAACAGCCCTTGATATCAGGGTGCGTGCTGACTAAAGCCTCTGTTTCCAATGGGGATATCTTGTAGCCATTGGACAACACAACAATGTCATCATTGCGACCTTGAAATGCCCATAGATTCGGCTTGGTAGGGTGTTTGCTATAGAGGTCTTTGAGGTTGATGCTCGCCTCGTTTGGTAAAGTATGAAAAATCCCCTGAAATAGGGGCCAGTGGGTATTGCGATGTACCCAATGCTCATAGATGCCTGGTTCTACTTCCCTAAACTCAAACCCAGAGAATTGATGGAAGGAGAAATAGTACCAGTCTTGTCTTTCTACCCACAAGTTCCCGATGAACAGGCCTTCTGTAGTGCCCGTTAGATTTAGTACTCGAACCACATCGTTAACCTTTGATCCGAGGATAGGGCTGACTGGGCCACCAGAAGTGCAGATGAATTTGGACGGCTTCAGCTTGATCAAAACATCCGGCGTTTCGCCTAGCTCATCGACTAACGACGGAACCATGCTCCAAATAGCGATATTTGCATGATCGGCAAGTGACTCAATTAGGTCCATATTGGGTACTACACCTTTGGGGCCCATGATACAGTGCAGATCGAAGAGAGACGGCAGGAGAATATTCATGATGATACCGGCGCCCTATGAAGTTATATTCAGTTAGAAGGATGGTCTAGGTTGTATCGTGGGGTAGAAATACGTGGCTCATTGGAAACGACGAGTATATTCTATCCCCCTCGTTCCAATTGTGTGTCCATGGCAATAGTCCGTCATCCCCTTCGACACGTGGGAGCAGCCGCACAGCATCCATTGTACCGATAAGACCGTGCGACCACGTAATCGGCTTTGGGAGGCCAGTCGACCCAGAGGTATGAAGTAAACAGAACGGGTCCCCAGAAGCTTCTTCGAAGGTCTTGTCATATGGATACAACGTGATTGGATCGGCATTGAGCACCTTCATACTGCGCTTCTGCAGGATGTCATCTGCCAGAGGACACGAATACCCGCACGGTTTGACCCAGGTGCTACATTTTGCAGCCTCAAGCACTGCGATCGCACCTTCGATACTATTTCTAGGGGACAGAAATAATGCCTCCATTGTATTAGAAACGTGTGACTAGGTTCAGACGGGGCGTATTTCACTCACAGTGCAGCCGACCTTAACGCATGCATATGTTAGCAGAACGTGGCGGAGGTCATCTTCTGTAGTCAGTAAAGTCAGGGTCTTACAAGTGTCGTTTTTTTTTCACATACGAGGTCCAATGTATGCCGCTGTCTGAACAACGCTGTTTTCTCCAATTTGGGCATACAGCCACCAAGCGGTCTTATTAACTGCATTCGCAAAAGCTCGGGCAGAAATATCTTGGAACCCATCAGAGACGTTTGAGGAGCTCATCACCGAGTATAGGATGCGGTCAGGTTCAACGAAGGCCATATTGTCTAATATCTGCGGAATCAGCCGTTGGCCATATTGCTCCAGGACAGCCATGGTTGTGTTGTCAGTATACGGAGTACGGCCTGAGTAGATTCGAGCATCAACTGAAACTATCAAAACCAGATATAAGAAAGGTATTGGGACTAAGATGGGACAAGAGCAGAGAACTCCGGCGGAGGTAACGTGGTCTTTGGCACGGAAAGGGCATCCGGCCGAATTAGCACGTCATATCTACTGCGAGTGAGCTTCTAAGGCCAATCTCCCGCAGTGAGTTCCAGTAGTCGGCAATCTCGGGTCGAGGATACCACATGATGACTCAATGCGAGGCGAGATAAGGACGGGCGCACATGTATCACCATGGGTAGTGGAGATGCCGAAGCTGGCTTGCGAGGTGCAGCTGGCCGCGCCGCCTGCATAAATATTCCGCCCGCGTATTTTGAGGTCCGTGCTGTTCGTATAAGCCGAGAGCTGCATGAAAAGGAAGCAGGTCAGAAACCTTACATGAAGAAGGTTGTGTCCGTGCCCTACCTTGTAGGACAAACTGATTCTATCAGAGAGGGGTATCTCGGGAGATGCAACAAGTCCCGCCGCAGGCCGAGACGCTTGGATGAGAGTTGTGACATCGTGAATGACTGCCGCCGCACCCCAGTTCGACCACAACTCCCATGAGTTCGAACGTATCTCTGAGTTTAACCTGTTCTGGGCATATCTGTATCACAGATTTGCGAGGCCACCGACGACCAACGAGCTTGAAGCCTTCTCCCGCGTGTCTGCATATCTCCTTAATTTAGTGAACATTGTTTAGGAGCCTGTCGATTATCTACGGTATATGTGTTTCTGTGCATATATTTAAACCCTTGAGATAAGTTCCTAGTCCTGCATATCCAGCCCATTTTCTTCCGAATCATTTACATGCCATTTGTACACAGTGTCCCTGCCATCATGCAAGCTCCTCCTCAACTTATGGGTTCCGACCTAGGAAACCCCCCACACGGCAAAGATTCCGCTTTCGCCACTGATACAAATCAGAAAGCAATATGGGAAACGGATGACATATCTGCCAGGATTCTTGCTATTGTCTTTGATTACGCCCTTGACAAGTTTGATGATTCCAGGGAGCGGCTCGCTTTGGGTATGGTCAACTTTCTATCCACCATTAACAATTTCGTTATGGCAGAGGAGCCGGTTGATATGTGTCTCCCTGGTTTTCCGTTCAAATCGGCCAACAAAATAAACAAAGTCCTTGGCTTCCTCCCTGACAAAGCTGAGGAGCTAGCTCTCCAGCGGCTTGATACTATGTGTCTACGTATACGAGATATATATAGCCCAGGGGCTAGGATCACTATCATCTCGGACGGTATAGTGTATAATGGTCAGGTTGCCCCTTGCGATATGCCAACTTGGCTGACCTATGGCTTTCGGCAGACTTGCTGTGCATTCCAGATCGCGATACGTCGGCCTATGGAGAGGCTCTACGGGCTTTAGCCGTCAAGAAGGGGTTTAACCAGATCATATTTTCCCGCCTTAAAGACCTAGCTGGACTTGAGCTTCCGCAGAAGCTGAGTGAGATCGTCTACGTTGCAAATGCCACTAATTTTCGGCGGTATCTTCTGAACAAATATGGCAAGGAAGATTATGATATCAACTACGAGATTGCTACAGATCCTGATACTCTGATGACCTATTGTGGATATAAGAGGTTTCTGGAGTCAGACTTGCAGCATATCTTCCCGACTGGTGAAAACAGGTCGCATAACGGCTACAGACGGGACGTCAAGTACCTTGCCAAAGAGATGGTCATTCGTGGATGCGTAAGTTTTCTCCTGTTTGGGCTATGAAAGCCGCTTTCTTGTGGAACCGCACTTCTAATCAAAATCAGGCTTTCGCTGGCGCTATCAAAGCTGCGTTTCCCAACCATCTCCGACTATCTATTCATCAGTCCACAGGCAAGCACAAGGTGTCTTTAAGTTTGTTACACACTAAGACGGGCTACACGACGCCATGGCACTGCTGCGTCGCACTCATGGCCAATGGAGAATGGCTGAGCGCCCCAATGAGTGACTTTCAAAATGACCCGTGTTTTGATGTTGTTTATGAGGATGGACGGCCTAGCTATTTCCGCGAGAAGCCGTGTCAGGATGAAGATGGAAAGTAGGGAGAGGGGAGCAGCGGGTATTTTGTCAAGAATACAGACCTTACTTCTACTCTCAGATATTCAAAGAAGCCTAGTTTCAGCTTTTCAGATTTATCATTTGCACTTCATACTCAAACTCAGTACTCCAAAAAAAAGTGTTCGGTAGACGCTATCAAACAGAGGTAAAAAATCTGAGAACTTGTGCTTTACCGAGCACGTATGTGTTTATTGGTGTTCTTTACCTTTGTGCGCTGGGGGCTAAAGCCTCTTTTAACTACCCACAACCTTATCGCAGTGCTTTACCGAGCTACTAAGCCAAGCACAAACCTGGCTGCGGTAGTGGTGGATCTTGGCCCATGAGAGACTTACCATTGAACATTTATCAAGTGCCTATTGGTCATGATCAAAACATGTTCTCTTCGACGTGGTGTGACTTAAATTGATGTAATGTCCTTTTGTTTTTCAGACGGCGGAGGTAGCTTATCGTTACGACTATTAGAGACAAGACCAGGGTTACCTACTGTCAATTTTATATATGATTAGAGATAGGTTGACTGAATAAAGGATAATTGACAGCAGCAAAGTCACATTAAAATAATAACTTGTCCTTATCTAGTAAAGTATATCGAATGCAACGCAAACTTCTCCAGAGTAGATACAGAAGACAAGTGGTGATTAGGCTGAATCCAGCCCCAGATCACTTGGCCTGAAAGCCATAACCGCCTGAGCATGCATTTACTCCATTTTGCCCATCTCTTCGAATAGCTGGCCGATTCTATGTTCGAATGGAGCAAGAGGATGCTCCTCGCCAATTCCCAGGTCGGTCAACTTGTATCGAGGATTCGTTGTATGCATGGCTATGTAGCCCCTGACACTCTCATGCCAGGACCGTTCGTATATGCCCCTCCCTTTGAGGATCTGCTCGACCCTCTTCGCTGATGCTACTGTCTCTTGGTTTACTTCCGCCACCACAGTCAGTACTGGTTTTCCAGTACATGTGGCGCGGTTGTGAACATAGTTTCTCTTGTCTCCTCCTAGTTCCTCCTTGTAAAAACTGGAAAGATTTAGTGATGTTTCTAAGCCTAAAGCGCAGCTTACTCACGATAAGACGTCGTTAGATATATTGATAAAATTAGCCATGTCCGGGATCGCTTCCAGAAAGGCTCCGACATCAGGGTATTGCGCTTTGGGATAGCAGAACACGGCATAGGCCTGGTCCATGCCCGACATGTCTCGATAAAAGTCGGGGAACCTATGCCCTGCCCGGGTGATAGTCATATTCTGGAACCCATCGTGTCGCTCCAACAAATTACTCGTGAGGAACTTGAGCACCGAGATTTGCAGCATGTTTGCTAAGACAGGATCAAAGTGATCGTGGGCTTCACGAAGAAGACCGGCAATTCCCTCAAGCAGGCTGTTTGGCTGAGGCTCGCCTCGGAGTAACCGCTTATTGAAGAGGAGCGCCTCCTCTACCATCTGATTGCTTTGTCCTACGATGTCGTCGTACTGGACAACGAGCCAGGTGAAGAGTCCGACGTATCCCTGAACTTGAACTGGATGTCGGGGATGAGCGGGCTGACTGACGTTAGAATGAAGTTGATGAGAATAGGGATGATTGAGGGTAACACGCCAGCCCTTCAGCATAACCCAAACGGAATCCCTTCGCGGAGAGGGGAGTATCAAGGGATACTCCAATCTCAACAGCCCTTTTGTACATATACTCCAACAGTGACTCAACAGCTTCACCTTTCAATTGAGGGGCACCTGGATAGCTTAATTGTGCCAGCATATCGGTACAGATAGGAGCAACAAGAGCAGCCAAGGTCTCTGGTTGATGAGGCAACTCCCCCTCGAGTCGGATGCGCTTTTGGAAGAGCCCATTTAAAGAAGTCAGGGGTCGTCGCCACATGGCTTGGGTTCCAGCGATTAGATAAGAAACCATGTTTGAATAGAAGTTTGTCTTGTAGACGACAGTAACAGGGGTAAGAGGAAGATATGAGGGAAATTCGAACTGATTTGTTGACAAGATGCCCTTGATCTGTTTTAGTGGGTGCGAATTCGATCTTGCTTGACGGAGAAGTGTTGCTTTTGTATGAGGAATCAATTTGGGTACGACGGGGCTCTTAATTGCAATCTGTGTCGCTTTGTTAGAGACCTCATCAATGGATATCTTGACATGTGTATGTATCGTGCCACTTCGGCTCAACATCATACCCCTTGCATCATGGAGGTATTACTGGCCCTCATCCTCATGGCTTGTTGCAATCTAGCCTGGCGAGGGCTCGCCGAGTCCTCCCGCGCAAGTCCCAAATTCTCCCTGATTTCACGTGAAACAAAAACGAAGAAGCAGTATCTACTTCAGTGTTCTAATTGCTCTTGCATTAAGTTGCTTAGTCTAAGCTTCCCGTATTTTAGGTTCGTGATAATGTGTTGCTAAGAGATAGGAGCTGAGGAGGGTAAGAAGGGTTGCTTTGCCGGTGAACATGGTCTTGCGATCATACCTCCCCGAGCAACTACAATTGCCGTCGGTAACGAGCTCGGCATAAAGTCCAATATTCACTCCTTGTCAGTCATATTGCGTCAGAAATAACAGACACGGCACGGCACGGCACGGCAAGTCTTTCGATCCACTGGCAGTTCTTTACTTAGCGCCAGCCCTTAAAGGTCTAAATCTTCTATTCGCAAGTACCAGGAAGAACTTAGTGTCGCAGCGGGAGTTAAAGCTGTTCTCCTTGGTAATGTGACTACTGCTGCCGTGAGCATGCATCCAGCTGCATAGTTACGTGGTGGCTCTATTATTAGCTTATTGAAGCACCAAGGAAAACACAAGCCGCAATTGTGGACAACGTTCGACCGAAACATTGGTAACCCCCCTGTTCCCTCGTAATACATCCTGGCTATTCCACGATGCAGGCTAGCGTCATGTTCTGCTAATGCATTACCAATGCGACACCACTATCAATTTGTCATGCATCTTGATCCGTGACCTCCTGCAAGGCTCGGGCCGAGTTCAGCTCTCAAAACATAACCACCATCTAGCGCTTATCTTTTCAACGTGCCATGCATAAACCTAATCAGAATAGACGGCAGAGACCGAGAGCGAGCCGTAAAGTATGAATACGAGGGATAATAAATATCCCATCGCTAAAAGTCTACAAGTTTACGTGTCGATCAAATAAGTAATCGCAATCTTCACTCTTCTTAGAAGTCTTTGCGACCCATCTTGGAACAAAAGTCCTATTCAAGTGCCAAACTCTACTTATAATGTGTAAAGCATTGATATCTTGTTGAATTCTACTTATGTTTCGTGTAAGAATCTAGTTACTTAGCAAATTAGTTCAAAGTTGAGGTACTTCTCTTCATTTTCACATGCACTGCCGAGTTGTAAATTGGCTGTGGCTCAAGTTCCCTGAGCGGCTTTGGACAGAGATAATGGTTTAGCATGATGACATCTATAGCGGCAATCAGAGCTTGTCATATGTCAACTCTACCAATAAGCTTTCCCACTCAAATCAATCAATTCATCGAATTGTCCATTTCAACCAAATCACATGTTAAACTTCTCAAGTTGAAGTGATTCATGAATTACACTCGCAGCATATATCGGGTGATCGTAGCGAATACGCGTATTATCCCGGGCCATTTCCCTTTGGCACCATGAGAAAGAATCTGCATACTAGTTCGTCATCAAGAACTTAGAAATAACCCAAGCGCCCACGAGAAGTGCTAAAACTTAAAAAGTAATTTCGGGTCAAATTTATCACATACTACTTACTTGAAATAGATTTCGCGGATTTGCCAGTCCGGTAGCGATAGGGTTAATACTGGCTTCTGACTGAGGTGCGGGCGTTCAGGTGTGAAGTCTGTAACAATTCGTATTCTTTAGCCCCACCTGTTAATCTTGTAGGGTTAGTGATCCTTAGAAACCTAATACTAACGGACACACGGAAGTGTATCCGGTAAGACCAAGGTGATGCACGTTTATCTATTTGTACGTAAGCTAATAGACACGTTGCAGGCGTAGCAACAACCTAACCCTGAACCCGCACCAATGGTACAGCCATCCGATCGGATGGCCCTACGCTTGCGAGGTTATTGACTGGGCGATGTATGACATTAAGAATATATCCTGCAACGAATGTTGTCTAGCGATGACCGGGGAATTGTAGTTGCTGTGTCCTCTGCTTGGACGTCTGTTAAGCACCGATAGGGCGCCTCATATGTTCGATCCTCAGGATCAAGACAGACGGCAATTGGGGTTCAGAACATAACTATGCAGAACGTGAAAATCGGAACCAGAAAGCTTTTTCGATTAGGCTTAAACCCCAATAGTGCTATTTGAGTTAGTACTTGGTAGCGAGATCGTATGTATCAGTACAGAATAGATGCCTTCTTCTGTAATTCACTTTGTTCGTAAAGCTTGCTATGTTATGTTAGGTACATGTTTGTCCGGGAGAGCACAGGACGTACGAAGCTAAATTGTTTACAATCACTGTTATACTACAATCAATACAGATCATCTGCACGGCCTTCTGCGTCGGAACTGTACATATTCTGGATCCTTCTGTCTACTAATGCCCCCAGAAGGCACCTCTCTACCCCAAATGCATGAGAACCAGGATCTCCAAACATCCTCGGGAATACACTCGTAGGGAGGAGCCACAAGGCAGCCTAACCGCTTCTCTATAGATGAGGCAATCACCTCATTCCACGATCCCTAGGCAAGTTCTGTACCGGTCCTACCTAGCAGTTTGTATCTAGTGGTCTCATCTAGGGATACCTATTGTCGCGGCCCGGTTGTTCCGGGTAGCAGCTAAGCCCTCACAAAGAAAGACATTTTCTACAGGATACAACTGTAGAGGTTGGTCAGATTTGACCGACTCCCTCACTGCTGATGCTCATATCACACGCCTCACACGTGCAGTGTTTGAGCTGCGAGAAGGTTAATAAAACAATCGAGGCCTGTAGGTTGAAGTCGGGGGCAACTTAGGGCCTGGAAAGTTGCACAGCTGAGGACTGCTGGTCTTTTTCAGCAGCTGAGGCTGTAAAGGTCGATTGAGGCAGTGTTGCGCTACAGGTAAGAACGCTGGTGGCAATGTGATTACCCTTAAAGTCGAGCGGTAGAATGCCACAAGGATGGGATATTGGTTGTGCGGGAAACCGAAGGGATGCAGAGCCCAGAATGCCGAGGGCTACCGAAGCCATAATATCGAGTTGATCAGAAGCCAGAGATGTTATATAGTGGATGGTACGCGAAGGTAATATCGTAAGCCTATGGAGCTCAGTGTCGTTGGACATGTGTCACGAAGAAAGGTTAACTCTCTGAATCTCTTCCCTTCGGCAACGGGGAGGGTTCCATAAATCCCATAGGTGGCTATGCCATTTTAGCGTGTAAAAATTCTTCGCCTTAGAAGAGCACTAACGGCAGATAGTAGGGAAAAGCCTTTACAGAAGAGTCTCGTTAATGAGCAATTGAGTACCGTTACCCGTACACAAGAAGCCGTACAAGAAGGGGCAGAGTGTTAATTACCTTCAAGAGTGATTTATTATACATTTACCTAATTTAAATGCTAAAGTTTCTACATAAACCAGTACTTACTCCTGTATACCACTAACCACCGTTCTCAAAAATCGCTATCGTTGGGGTACATAACTTTATGAAAATAATCATGGTAAGCTACTGGATCCGTCGCGCGTTCGAGCCGCATAGCGTGGCTACTCTGTTTGGCGTTGACGGCACGGCCCGTAATATCCAGCGTGGGGCCGTCAATACTTTAACACGAGTTTCCAGCATTGCCTGAGCTTGATAGAGTCAAGCAAGGCATTTCTGGCTAGTATGGGTACGTGCCGAGGCGGGCGTCATCAACAGGGCTCAAACGGGCGGAAGACCGGGCCGCACACGTAAATCAACTATTCGTGTCATGCTATACGATGCTGTTGATTCCCTCTCATACATCACTGAGTCAGAAAAGGGGCCGAAATTGAGTGGGGGACAATTATGACGCGGCTGATCCCAAAAGGTTAGTGCCATTCACTGCCATCCCGTCAACAAGCTTTAATAACTGCGTTAAGCTAACCTTAAGTTAACAAACTAGAGCCAAATGAAGGTCCAAACCGGCATTTAGAGTTTACTACCCGATCGGATGCAGGGTAGTAGTTGTCGAAGGCAAGTAAGTAGTACTCCGTACCTGCAATGGATTTATTCATTTATAAAGGTCCATTAAGTCATCCGCTAGGATAATGGCTCGATAAAGTATATCTTTTACGTGGTTCCATCACGTCGAGCTAATTATACAGCAACAGCTTTCGAGAGTAAATGAACACATATTAAATAAGGATACAAACCCTGAGTAACGAGTTTTAGTTTCATTGCCTACCCGTGAAGGCCTGAAAGTATCCCCAAAAATACCGAAAGTTGGAAGCTTGCATGCTCTCCACTTCCCTGGAACAAACCCTTGCTTCCGGAAGTCTAAATTATGAAAACACTTGGTGCTCGAGTGAAGAGAGGCAAAAGGATATTTGAAATGCTAGGCATGCATTGCCGCCGGTAGTTGATGAGATTCGGAAAGCACGGATATGACAAATGCTGCAGAAAACAAAATATTTAAATAGAGATTATTTAAGCAGTAACCTCTGCTATCTTATATTATAGTTGCTTTTTTCTTTATGCTTGACACTATCAGTCCACACAACCTACAACATTTGCCAATGCACCTTCGGCTCATTATTCTTCCTCCCATCATTCTGCTCACGAATGATCCAGATGACTTGCCATAAGAAGCCTGTTAGTAGTCATCTTCTTTACGTTGCCTTATATGCCAGAGGAGGAAAGTCCACGATGCCAGGGCATGAAGACAGGTTAGTGTCGAAGCGGCTGTAGAGCATTATCAATGATCCGGTGTTAATGGCGTATAGGTACCATTGGGCCTTCATAGTAGAGCCTGAAAACGAAACCAAAAATAGCCAAAGAAAGCGCTTTCACGTGAAAAGGCTTCTTGAGGTGGTAGGAGAGCAGCGGACAGCAAGTCCCTATTGGCACTTTGAAGAGATTGACATCTCCACGGACGCACCTTCTATGATACTGACGCGAGTCCTTATCAGTAAAGTTAAGGACCTGGATCGACTTTGTCTCCGCTTCAGGCGTACCCCAATCCAGCAAGAAGTCAAGACTTGGAACTGGGTCGACTGGATCGAAGCCGCGTTTGATGAAATCACTCAGGACTACGACAATCTGGAAACCTGCGTTACGAAGTGGGAGAATTTACGGGATACTGTTATGCGTTACATTGAATTGAAGACGCTGGCCCATCGCTTTGATGGGACAAGAGCATACGACTTCACAAAGGTACCGACTTGGGATATGCTTCGGGGAGCGGAGATTATACCTTGAGGGCAGGGAAGCAATTAGAGTGGTTATGAGAATTGGTTTCAGCAGGCTCTTAACACTTTAATTAAAGCTATGTTAGCCAATGTGGTGGCTATTCTTGACTGATAGTAGAGTGGGATCTAGCCACTACAGTTCTTTATTCTCTTCCTTAATTAACTGGCCAATCTATTGATCTTCTGTACCAAGGACGTTAACTTGGGCAAGACTCAGCCCAGGCTCAGCTTAAGCTCAGGCTAGAGCAGCAACGGCTCGGGATAGTGGGTAAGACAAGAAGTACTGCAAGTCAATGCTCACATCACGTATTAGATAGATTTAGTCTCCTTTATCTAATTTATTCTTCTGTATGTAATGGGGATAAATGCCACCTTTAAGGTTAACTATAGGATAACTGCGACCTATAAGGTTAAGCTCTAGGCTGCGAACACCTAAAACCTGTAAGAGTAGCTCAAAATATAATACTGCGAATCATTAGAAACTAGACATTCAACGACTATCTTTGCCTGTATGACTGGCATAGTTATTGATTTCCCGTTCGTAATGGCTTTTCCCAACTGCGGGTTTATTGTGCCTAACTTATAAGTTGTACCTGACCCTCTCTTCGCTGCTGCCTTCAGCTCCAGACGTGCAAAACAATCCCTTTAAAGCCAGCATTAGAAGCCGGTAAAAAAAGCTACTTTCTCGGAGAATGGCGGTGGTCAGGGAAAGCGCCGAGCCATCTCCGTCTTCCCCTTGCTTGAAGGCTCCCCATGGCTTTTCGTTGCCGTTTCCCCCACCACGCGGTTCTGAACCACTCTGAAGCAAGGTCGCCGCAGACGTCTTGTGGCTAGGTAGCGTCTTAGCCACACTTTGCTTTAGGTAAGAACGTTTCGTGGCTAAATCATAGTTTATAACCAACAGACAGAAAGTATCCTGCAGGAGGCCTACCAACATGGGTTCCCCGCTCCGTGCTTGTGATCACATTTAGAAAAAAAAAACACTCTCTTTTCTCTTACTTATTGTCTTCACCAAGAATACCCTCCCTTTGCAAAAAAGATTACTCAGCGGTCAGCTACTTCAACATGTCGGCGACTCTCGAACCGAAATTGCTGCTTCAAGCCGTTTTTCACCATGTAGTTCTTCCGTCCAAACTACCTAGCAGAAACGACGCAGATAATTCTGGGCTGGCGTATGATCTTGGAAGTCGACTTCAGCGCGCTTTGGCCAAGTTCAATAACGATCATGACCAGGACGCTTGGAATGTCCTAGTCGCCTCTATGAAAGCTACAGCATTTCTGAACCAAGGCCAACTGATCAGCCACGAACTTCTGGAGCGGTTTCAAGGCATCGCTAGTGGCGAGAAAAACATATGGCTCGCTCTGTTCGTCACTCAACAGAATTCTGCTGTGCTGGTCCATCGCAATGACATGTCTGTTTCTCAAAGCCTTTCCCATTAGAGATAACATATCAGCTAATCTTATAACAGCGAAGAAACGGTTATTTTCGAAGCTTTCCAGACCGATGCGCCGGTCAAAGATGTTCTCGCAGCAAAGCATTGCCTCACGTGGGAATTTCCCCATCGCTCAGTCCAAGTTCCATTCAAGGTTTTCAATGACACGTCATTTTTGAGAAATCTGTCTCAGTTTTTGGGACAGGCAAGCTACGAATACTTTGATCAGTTCGCGGCAAAAGCTTCCAAGGGCGGGAAATCAATTGCCGAAACCCGCAACTCCACGGATCCTGCTCTGGTGATTGACATGCTCATGTCACTCTTGGAGGGGCTTGGAAGTGGCACTCAAGTACAGTCGGTCCGCAAGAAAGTTCGGGATGACGTTGTACTGGGCTCATCCGAGGTTCCCTGGAGGCGCTCACCGTACTGGCTCGTTCTCCGCATAGCATTGAGACGCATGCTACGTGAGCTGCTAGACCATAAGTGCGCCGGCATGGGACGAGTCTATTACAAGTTCGTTATCTGTGTCATGTTGGCCGAGCTTCTCAAAGACTCTGTTGACAATCTGCACCCCGAGATGACGTTGCAGCTTCAAGCAAAGCTTTGCCGCCGCATGGCAAAACTCAAAACGGATAGCAAAGCGTGTTCGCCGTCCCTGCACCCGTTGTATAGCCAGCTTTTTGCATTGGTTTCGGCAGACTTTGGAGATATCGTGAAGCATGCAACAGAACGGGTTTCTTTACAATGGGGTGACTTCAAGGCCAGAGCTACTCGGCGCATTCCAACTCTTCCGTGCCGTGTTCCAGAAGCCGATCTATATATCAGACTGGATAACAGTGGCGCCTTTCTGAAATCCCAGCTTTCACAAAAGTTCAGTCCCACGTCCCGTATTATCTCTTCAGATTTGCCTAAGCTACAAGAGGGAACAATTCTCGAAGTTGGCCGCCTGGCTGACCGCTGTGTTTCCCTTCAGGACCGTGAGAATGCGGCAGCTATGAAAATCGCTACCACCTCAGATAACCCTCAAGAGCTGTGCAAATCACTATCTACAGGTATCATGGACCTTCTTACCAATGTGGGAGACAGCTTCAACAACGACTCGACTCTGATGAGTCGCCACCTTCTGAGACTTTTCGAGCTTTGGATAAAGATGGATGAAGCCGCAGCTTCTACGTGTCCATTACTCAAAGAATACCATCCTCTGTTCATTCCTGATGCATTGGATGTGCTTTGCATGATGACTAGGGACGAGATGGAGCGCCTATCACGAGTACAGCAATATATTCGCAATCGTGTGGCTTCGCACAAGAAAGGCCTGGGTACAATCTTCGATAACCCTAGAAAAGGGTCAACGTTTCCTGCCAGATACGTCTCTTCGACTGCGGCTGGTAGCCAGATGTTAATGACCGCTACGCTGATTGATAATGCTTCACTGAAGGCCCGACAATCAACCCTGTCCGAGCTAGAACGGCTGACAAAAAGGTATGACAGCTTGACACAGTCGCTGAACGACCTTAACTGCACATGTACCGTATCTTCTACCGGCAAAAAGATCACCCAAGGTTGCCAAAGATGTCCGAAATTTCGGCAACGAAAGAAGCTTAAGATCAGCGTCCATGAAGAGTTTCTCCCATCAACGGACTCTGATCAGCTTAATGCCCAACGGGCAGCTATTCTTCTTGAGCTACTCATTCCTAAATACTTGTCTTCCTATCGTACAGCAACTTGGCAGTTGTATCTTCTGGGCACCACGGTTCCTTCAAGCACCAAAGCTGTCCCAAAACTGCTCCTTGCAGATATTGATAATATCAAGAAGTTCTCCCTCGTGGTCAATAATGGCTTTACGCTTGCTTCGCTCAAGAAGTCATTCCGGCAAACTCACTATGGCAAGTTGAAATTACCAAAAACGCCTGACCAGGTCACGTTTCCCTTTGGAGCCGAAATGTCATATTATGATACTGTATCAGGGCTTTGGGCGGACGATCTCCCAAAGATCCCGTGGTATCAGCACCTCTTAGGTCCCCGGCTTCCACAAGGCATCCCGGATCCATATGAAACGCCAAGAGGAGTCCTAGGCACGCTTTTACATCATCCCTCTTCTTATGAGATCATAGCAAGCGATTCAATGTGTCCTCTATCGATTTCTGGTAACGAGCACAGTGCTTTCCAACGAGCTATTTCTGCTCGTGGTCGACGCTGGCTCGAGATGCTGAAGGAAATGGCAGGTTCCAATTTCGACTTTGGTAGTCGAGATACAAATCTTTTCTTCCATCGCCTTGCTATGCAGGCCGGCCCAGCTGTATTGGAAGAAGGAATAATGCGTGAAGTTCACTGGGTGTTCAACTGTGAGGGGTTCTGTCATAGGCTGAAAGAGCGGCTCGAGGCTTGGATGGGTGCGATGGAACAGAATTGGAGACAGGTCGATCGCATGAGTACCGTTGTGATATTAACCCTTCGGCTATATCACCTTTGTCCGCCGTCATTTACACCACTAGCTCATGAGCTGCTGTTGAGAGTCCGTTCCATCACCTCGAATTGGATTCTTCAATTACAGCATGAGGTCAGATCAGCACCTGATGGTGACATGGCCAGCAAGGCCGCTACTTTTGCTTTTTGGGCCGCGTTACTTTGCCGCCAAACATTCTGGGGGTGTCTGGGTGGTGATGAGCTTGAAGCAACTGTGCTCAAAGATGATCCGTTGCCTTTCTTCCGATCGTCAATCGCGCTACAGGAGAACTTGCTTGATAATTCAGATAGACTGCCGCCTCACTTACGAAGTTTGCTTACCCAAGACATGTCTGCCTCTTATCAGATGAGGAGAATAGTCGAGAAGTGGGTGGAGAGCGACATCGACCTGGTAGAGAAGGCGATCGACGAGACATGGGCTAATGCCAGCGTTGTCGCTAAGAGATCTTACTCCCCTTGGAAAAGGCTCACAGGTAAACACTCGTGGTGGATTTCGTCTGAAACCTCTCCTACTGGGTCAATTGCTACGCAGAGATTGCATTATCATATACTTCAAGGTCATCTATTAGTGGATCAAAAGCCCCTGGGAAGACTTCCCCTAGAAATCAGAGATGATGAATCTATGCGGGAGCTTTTCGAGGGGCGACACTTGCTAACACGGCCATCCGGACTCTTGGACTATCAAATTCTTACAGAAATGGAAGGGCACCAAGTTCATGTTGGTATCAGGGATAGAAAATTAACCATCAAAGCTCTATTTAGAGGCTCCATTCTCCAATTCGTCCCGCGTTCCATGCTGAAAGGTCCCATGGGCTGGGACCTACCCGCAGACCTAGTTGACGACTGCGTGCACTGGCTGGACTTGACTACTGGAAATCTTGAGATGCGTCGAAAACCACGGATCTGGAGACGCAAGCTATCGAACTGGATACTCGATATCCGAAAACGAAGAGCCACCAGAAACACGGGAGCCAGTCTTGTTGAGCCAAACTCGGAGATTGGGAGGAAAGTCGGTGCTATCTTCCAAGATTTTGAAGACTCCAAGAGGTTCACGATATACCAACCTGTGAATGGAGAATTGTCGGTTGAGTTGAAACGCTTGGAGATTCGCTTCTATGTTAACCAGAGAGGTTTACTATTTTGCCCCCAGCTCAAGGCTGAAATTGACCCCCAGCAAGATATTGGAACGCTCCACGGGTTACGGAGTCGAGTGACACTACGCGATACCTTAAACCACAAAAGAAGGAGTGTTATTATCCCGATTGGGAATGTCCAGTGGGAGAGAGACGGAATCCACGTCGCTGTCAGGATCTCCAACGAAGGAGTGTACGCCAGATACACGCTCAACTCTGTCCTAGGCCGACTGGACTGCCCACCTGAGCCGCTTCTTCTTTATCTCAAGGCAGCAATACATGCACTGACGTCCTTCCCACTGCCGGATAATTTCACTAGAAATACAGGAATAGAGGAAGCGCGCCATTGTCTACTCTCGGCTCGTAGTCAGCCTTGGACTCCTTTGGCGGGCTTTCCACAGCGGATGCTGTCTGTCATCAAGTCTCTGTCACCGGAAAGAACTCTTTACCCTCCAGGTATCAACCTATATCAGAAAGTCCGCTGGGATCAACATTTGACTTCCACAATTCAACATGAAGACTTGGCTCCTCTAGTCGCCATGATTGAACGTCGGTCACGAGAACTAGGCGTTTTCAGCATGACGCAGACGCAGCAAGAAAATGTGTCATATGACCTGTCTGTGGCTCACTTGCGAATAAGAGGCCGTATTCGAAGGCAGCTTTACGAGCGTGTCTGCTTTGATTCCGATACGACACTTCTTTCCCAAGCGACACATACCGATGTTTTCATAGCTCACCGAGACCAAAAGTCATATCTGAAGAGCTGCCGAGTGTATCAAACCATCCGTGCCATGATGGAATCTGACACTGGTGCCTTTAGTCTTCCCAAGCTTGCTCCAATTTTGGAAAAGTGGAACACATTTCCGGGTATCAAGGAATCCTTATCAGATATCGATTTAGCAGCGAGTCTAGAGGTTGGAGCGCCACAACTTTGGGGGGAACTTGTTCGGAAACTACATGAAAGAGATTCGACGGGAACTTACGATAACCACTTTTCCCTGGCTTTGTCAGCCTTCAACGACGACGTTGACATGGTCGTCATAATGTGGCTCGTGGCACTGTCTAAAAGCAATAGATTGAGTGACATCCAGCCGCCGAACCAAACCCTGTTTACAAACTTCCGCCATTTCGAAGAACCGTCCAAAGATGTGTTTTTGTCACTAGTGATGCCAAATCCATTCGATGACGATGACAATGGGCTATTGTCTAAGGACAACCCTAGGAAAGACGCGGCATCACAAATCACCTCTCACATTCTCCAGATGTGGCCGAATCCACCTCTTTCGATACAAGAGTTCGAACTATCAGTCAAAGGCCTAACCCTGAACATTAATAACTTTAGCCTAAAGAAAGCTTGGCAGGAACTTTACCCCGAGCTTCGAAGATTGAAGGATAATTGGGAGCTCTCGGTCTATCTTCTTCAGCTGGAGAGCGGCACCGACATGTTGCTATGGCTAGGCGAGCAGTCGAAGACGGAACAAAAGCCATATGAAGACGTGTGGACTTCAACACCATCAAATTTGAGAGGCAGAAACCCAGAGGGACCTAGGGAATATTCTTCAGCTCAGGTTTCGATAATCGACTTGCTATCGAGGCATAGAATCCACGATACTGGCAGAGCGGACTCTCAATGTCGGTTAGAACAACAAAGCCACTTTTCGGCCGGAATTCGCGACACCAATCCCCAGAGTCAAACCTCAGAGTTACCAGTGGCTCGAAGACCGGAATACAATACCCTCCAAGGGATTATACAGAAACTCGTCTCTTCACCTCTGTCATCACAACGGGCTTATGGGGAGGACCTTCTCATGTCACTCGCCGCTTTGACTCTCCCACAACAGAGTCCAAAATTATCTTATGAGAGACCACGGAAGGCTTCAGTAAAACGACAAATTACTCAACACCGCCAAATATTACGAGATCAACAGGACAAAATCGAGCAGTTGGCTTCGCAACGTGGCAAAGGCTTCGCGTGGCTTTCAAAAGGCCAACTTTGGCCTTGCTTCTCACCTGTTGCAATTCTTGAACAGCTTAGAAATTGCAACAGATCGCTAGTATCTCATGCTTTGGTTAGCAGGATAGTTAAGTATGGTGTATTTACTACACGCCTACAGCGCTACCTGCGAATAGAAGATGCGATTCTTCGCGGAGATGATAGATGGTTGGAGGAGAATCTTGCGACAGAGGGGCACTCCAATTGGGATCCGCTCAAATACCCAGAATGGCTTCTCCTTGAGATTGACAGCAACATGCTGATTCGACCTATTCAAGTCGAAGTAGCCCATGCTATCACTTCACCACCATCAATGTCCAATTCTGTTTTGCAGATGAACATGGGCCAAGGTTTGCACATAGTACTGACATGTCACCAAGAATCGTATAACTGACTGTTGCCGTAGGCAAAACCTCTTGCATCATGCCCATGGCTGCAATACTTTTGGCGGACACGATTAATCTGTGCCGACTGGTTGTGCCCCGAGCACTTCTCCTTCAGACAGCCCAAGTGATGCAAAGCCGACTTGGTGGTCTGGTTGGCCGAGAAGTTTGCCACATACCCTTTGCTCGACGATCACCTATCGACGACCAAGCTCTAGAGCTTTATCACAGTTTTCATAAGAGAACTCTAGCATCAGGAGGAGTCATGCTGTGCTTGCCGGAACACCTACTCTCCTTCAAACTGAGCGGGCTTCAGAAGCTGGCCGACAAGGAAGCAAAGAAAGCGCAAAAAATGATGAGCATCCAAGCATGGTTGGAGTCGTCGAGTAGAGATGTCCTCGACGAGTCTGATCTCACTCTTTCGCCAAAGACTCAACTGATATATCCGAGTGGTATGCCGACCATTATTGATGGTCATCCTCAGCGGTGGCAGATTATCGAAGACATGATTTCTTTGGTTGAATCCCATGTACCTCGACTCCAGGCCAAGTTTAAAGATGGGGTACAGGTATGGAGGCGACACCAGGGCTTTCCTGTCATTCATCTACTGCGTCCTGAGGTTGAAGAACATCTCAACGCTCTTCTAGTGGATGATATCTGTTATAAGAAGCTCTCATATATTCGGTTCACCGCTGACACAAGCCTGGATGCCAAAACAAACGTCAAATTGCTACTTTCAACTACTCAACCATCCGCATCCGTTTGGAAACACGCGATCGGGTCGTTGAATGATGACCCCGCTAGTAGAAAGACCCTCCATCTTCTTCACGGGCTCATTCCCCAGCGACTATTGATTCTCTGTCTGAAGAAGTCCTGGAATGTCCAGTACGGCCTTCATCCCGACAGAGCTCCCATCGCAGTGCCATTCGAAGCTAAAGGAATACCCTCGCAAACTGCGGAGTACGGCCACCCGGATACGGCGCTTGTTCTTACATGTTTGAGCTTCTACCATGCTGGTTTGACCAAGTCTCAACTTCTCCAGAGTCTGCGGTTCATCAGTAACTCTGAAGATCCCTCCTCACACTATCAACGCTTTACTTCTTCGCAGCATCTTCCTGAAAACCTTGCACATTGGCATCTGTTGGAGATGGACGACGAGGCTCAGGTCACTATGCTCTGGCAACATCTAAGGTTCGAGAAGCATGTGGTCAATCATTTCATGAATAACTTTGCGTTTCCACAACATGCCAAGCAATTTGGACTAAAGTTGCAAGCTTCAGCTTGGGACATCCCCCTACTATCCGAGAATGTAGAACGGCAAGGCATGACAACAGGCTTTAGCGGGACCAATGACAACAAAAAGATACTGCCACGTACGATTCGTCAAGATGATCTCCCCAGTCTTATACAAACCAACGCTGAAGTCCTGGTCCATCTACTGGAACCACGGAACCAAAGATGTTTTCAAGCGATTGACCAATACGGACGGCATCTGAATGAGATTGGGATACTGGAACTACTCCGAAATAACGGGATCAGGATACTGATAGACTCGGGCGCCCAGATTCTTGAGATGGAAAACCACCAGCTTGCTGCGGCCTGGCTTGACGTCTATCCCGAAGCCCAGGCTGCGGTTTACTTCGATAAGAACAGCCGTATCATGGTACGAGCTCGATTTCAAAAGTCCCCCGTGCCGCTTTTGGCTAGTTCCTTTGCAGATAGTCTCGACAAATGCGTAGTCTATATCGACGAGGCGCACACACGCGGGACCGACTTGAAGCTCCCAATATACGCCCAAGGAGCTGTAACATTGGGCATTAGTTCGACCAAAGATCAGATAACGCAAGGTAAGTGCATGTAACAATCAGTAGACCGTATGAGGCTAACCATGATAGCTGCGATGAGACTGAGGCAACTCGCGACAACGCAATCAATCGCATTTGTTGCCCCTCCAGAGGTGTACACAAGTGTTCAGTCTCTTCGATCCGCCCACAGTCCCAGGGTTGCATCATCACAACCATTGAAGTCTACCGACATTGTCCACTGGCTTCTAGAGCAAAGTTGTCAGGCCAGCGACAATATGATGTCCTTGCACATTGCCCAAGGGTTCGACTTTTGCAGACGTACAAATGCTCTATTGGAGTTCAGAAAATCCTCGCAGAACAAAAAGAAGAGAGACAAGCTCCTGCAAGAGACTCAACAGCCTGAGGGACAGACATTGGAACAGCTTTACGGGCCAAAGGAGAAAACATCGTCAACCGGCTTGAGAGTCATCAATTCTACACATTTACAACGCTTTATGAAAGAGCTACATGGACTAGAGGCCGATCTGGTCAAAAGCCAAAGGCGAGCGTGCTCCTCGGCTTTTGATGAGGTGGAGCAGGAAAGAGAAGTCGAATTTGAGGTCCACCAGCTTCGTGAGAAGCAAAACCCTACACATCTTACAGCACTTACGTTCTCGGGCCTTGATAAAGCCCTAGTTCAGTTTTGTGATGAGTCTGAAGTAGAGCTGGCTAGTCTACATTTCATCTCAGTCCTTGACTTGATTGGCGATACCTATATCGGACTCAAGTATGGTGTCAAGGGATCTTCCTTGAACCTGTTTGTCTCGAAGGAGTTCTCTAGAACGGTTGAAACCCGGAAGGCTGAGATTTCTCGTCGCCTTATGGTAAGCTCTCTAGCAAATCTCCTCAGACTAAATATACTAACGATACACTTATAGCGACCAGTCGAATGGGTACTCTGGAGACCTGACATCCAAACAGCTTTAGTCGTCATTCCTGAGGAGGCTGAGCTCCTTCTTCCAATACTCCGTAGGATACGAACCCCCACGACTTTTCTTCTTACGTACACGTCCCCATTTACAAGATCTCTTTTGGATGTTGGTACTCTCGCCTACTTTCCTGTACCGACTCCAAAGAAGGGACTTGTGATCCCTTCTTGGCTGAGCATTGAGATCGGCATCATGGCCGGTCGATTGTACCTTCCTTACGATCAGTATACGCAGCTACGCAGCTGTCTCAACGCTGACGAAAGGGCAGAACATTTGGCGTCAATGGATGATGCTCATCGCAGCAGGAAACACATCCTTCCCAATTTCGGAATTCTTAGTCCTCAATCACTCTCAAAATTCCTAAGCGAGTGGATTTCATATCGGTCCCAGTCATCTGACATTACGCACACTCCTATGGGTTATCTGACTGGGAATCGGGATCTTCCTGACAATCACCCATTCTTTACTTCTCAACTTAAATCGAGAGCTATAGAAACCAGATCAGCAGCTAATCGCGGAGCGCCAATGAAAAATGTAGAAGTTCAAAGTAGTGATGATGAAAGCGAATAGGCTGAAAGCGGGGATAAATTAATAATCTAACAGCAACTAAGGGCAGTCAAGGTAGCACAATAAAACTATAATATTTATTATACTGCAAGCTGCTAGATTAAGCTTCCATTACGGCTAAGCATATCCTTATACTAGTCAAAAGATGATATATGAGTAATGGTTTCTTAAGAAGTATAGTCACACAAATACACTTGGTAGGCTTAGCCAAGTAAGAGTATTATTAGTCCCTACGATTTATGTACCAGCATTGCCCAAACTCTCAAGGTTTCAGCTAATCGCTAAGTTATCACAACAAGGTCAGACAAGTATATCACCGCAGGGGACTTAGCAACGAGAATCACCAACATGGGAGGCAAGACTGCAGTATCGCATAACTACTCTTATGTTCTCTCTATGTAGACTCCTGCCTACTACTTCACAAGAGGGTTTTAGATTGTAGTCGTTGGAACTTGACTAAGTCCGTCATCCGGATCTCCAATAGTTCCGAGTATTCCCGCAAGGCTGTCAGGATAGTCAATGCGCTCGAGAGAATCATTATCTGCAGTAAAAAATTAAAATTTTCCGCCGAGCTCGAACAATGTGAACGGCGATCCTGATTCAACATCCAGGGCGAAGAGCGGCTTGATGTCACCACTCAGCCCGCGACTCTCTAGAACCGTGGAGACTTTGCCGCCTTCACCCCAATACTCGTCACCGCCCATCTCTTGGTAATTGTTTGTCCCACTCTGGAGATGGCGAGGGGTACTATATGTGTCGAATTAGTGATGGTCTGATAGGTGATGGGATCTGTCCTTGTGACTGAAGTTACCTACCTCGCACTTTGTCACAAGCACGCCATCGACCACTTCGGTATTTGGGTTCATGTTGAGAGTCGGAGTTCTAGATTCAATTAAAAAGGTTTGTTTGTAGAATAAAAGGATAGCAGCCAGCCTGGAGTATAGCCAGAAGTTATATACATCTCTCCCGCGAATGCCACTGACGTCAATTGCAAGACATGACGTGACGTGGCAGTTAGGCCAGCCGCTGATCGACGGCAATAATTCAATTTGCTTTGTTGTCAAGGCATTTCAGCTCGGCACTAGCAATGAAACTATACCATAACTGATCATCGCTGCGTATAAGCGCCAATTGACTCTTCAAAGCTGAGTCTGTGTTCAGCCCGTATGTCTTGATAGGCTCAAGAATGTTGATTGCTAGCTAAGATAATGCTCGTGCAGGATGGTTATGGGTCGGCTATTGAATCACCGCAATTCATGTTTTACTTACGATTTTACTAAAGCTGTCAACCTCCCGTTTGTTTCGCTGACCGGGTATGTGTTTTATTAATTCCAATATTATATACATTATGCAATGCTTAATGCTTTATGTAATAATATTTATTAGCCAGCTGCTAGCTGCTTAGTCATGCTTTTCTCGTCTCTGAAGAAGAGTGTAGTAAGGTATTGCTTAATACAGCTACTACTTCTTCTATCTCTACTCTTTTCTAATTAACCTATGTTATTAATAAATAATTTACATTTTAGACCGTAATAAGGTCATACCACAATGTATGTATTCATAGTCCAGAGAGGTAGATTTATCCTAAGCTCAACACAAAGTATAGGGTACCTTGTAACCAAGTCCGACGATAGTGGCTAGAATCCCGCATTATATTTTAACATATTCCTTTTATTTGCCGAAGTTGTTACTTATTAGCGGAAACGGTTGGTCCGTCCTTCCGTCCAGTCCCTGGTCCCTGTGCGGTATCTATACCATATGAGGAATGTCGGAAGTGACACCGGTTCAAGAAGGTTACATGCCTGCCCAGAAAAACCCCCAGCCCTAGCAATACTCCACGATTGTGGGCTGTCGAAAACTTTGTTGGCTTGCTTGGGCTGCTGAAAGGTGCCAAGCAATGTGCAGCCGAGTACCGGCAAGCGAGTTTCAGAAGGTAAGTGGGCGGCCAATTGGGGGGGAGATATGCCTGTTTTGTATCGTATCGGGGCCAATTAACCCGAATCCGACATCCGATTAGAGGAGAGAGTCTATTCAAGGCGTTGGGTCCATGGGCTTGGCAACGGGCGAGAATGAATAGCCCGCACATTTGTGAATTTCCGTCGGATGGGAAAAGACGTTAATCTGTCACTTAGAGTTCAATAACCAGGGTTATACATAATGGTGGTGGGATATCCCGACTCTCTGTCTGCTTGAAGTAGATTCAGACGCCTTGGGAACAAGGTCAAAACACAAGTAATATGACCAAGACTTTGCGGCGAAAAGGTCTGGCGGTAGCCGATGTTTTGCAATGCGAGGAATTGTATCTCTTGTGGAAGAACACGACCCCAAGCCGCGAAGAACTCAATCACCAATCAGTCTTGCTTAGACAGGTAGCACTGCATTATCTAGGAAATTTCTTTTTTCCAGCCGTGCCGTAGTGCATGCACTCCTGGAACACCTGCATGCAAAGATCCATGTAAATAACCGAGTCACAGATTGATGGTCTCGTCCGAACTAGTACCAGGATGTGAATCCAGCATCTGTCGTGTGTGGCAATACCCTGTAAACTGTGACAGAGTTCTCATCCGCCTTTAAGGTTAAATGCCAAAATGGGCTGTTCGTATGCAATACGATGCCTCAGTCAGTACGCGCATATATTCCGTGGTTTCAAATAAAGACGCATCAGTCTCTGAGTCTTTTCTCGTTCTTCCTTCGAGCTGCTTATTCGAAGCTACAGTTTCCATCAGACGCCCATGTCGGATTACTACCAAGGGCCCAACAACTCGGCCAAGCTAAAAGCCGTGACGCTTACGTTACTGGCTAGTGCTACTATTTTAGTGATATGGAGAATATCCTGGCGACTCTCGAAAAGGGTTATCGGCCTATCGGATTACCTCTTGATGCTTGGTCTGGTGAGATTTGCGCAACCCCATCTTAAGCGCGACTAACCTTCCAGTCCCTAAGCATATGTCTTGCTGGCTTCAACTTGGACCGTAAGTGTCGTGAGCTCGTTGGCGAAACATCTCTAACAAAGTGTCAGCTTACTTTCGATGGGGATATGGTTATCACAAAGATGATCTACCACCAGATATCCAGAAGGCTCTGACGCCTAAAATTGTACATCTTCGCATCATCGCATTACTTCCATTCCGCCACTAATACTTGCAGTGCTTCTGGCTCAACCAGGTCTTTTTCAAGGCGACGGCGGGCGTGATCAAGCTTTCGATCTGTACCATCTATATGAACATCTTCAGCAAACCTGTTCTCTTGAGTACAAGAATTGCACGGTATGCCAATTTTGCATTGATGGGCATCATCATCGCCTACTACACTGGCGGTACTCTGGTATCGACCTTTCAGTGCAACCCGATTCGTAAGGCCTGGCAAGGTGATCTCGACGGGACTTGCATTGACAACACTAAATTTCGTGTCGCAAATGCCTACATCAACTCTTTTACATCTGTCTTGCTGGTTTTGATACCATTTCCTGCTCTTCTGTCAACGGGGCATCGAAGTAAGGAGATATGGCAATTTCTCTTTCTTATTGCCTTGGGACTTGCGTACGTTGACACTGCCAATGAACAAAAATATTTGTATTAAGAGGCTGACGACTTAGACATACGGCTTGTGCTGTGGTTCGCGTTGTGATGATCTACGTGCCGAACGAAGGAGCTGCTACTGATCCTCACTGTATGTCTATTCCCCATCCTGATGCTTTCCGTTATGTTAACAACTTTAGGGTACAATACCACGCCCAATACTCTCGCCATGGCCGAGATATTCACGGCCGTCATTGTGTCCACTATCATGACAATGCGCCCTTGTTTCCAGGTTGTTTTTAGTGGGATAGCGACGACCGTCACGAGTACCTCACGCACACGAAGAACTAAAGTCGACAGCTCAGGTGTTTTGGCATCAACCGCAAGTCAGATACGAAGGTCTGATCGTCAAGGCTTTAGTAAGATTGGGACAACCAAGACTGAGGTGTTGAACATCGAATTGCAGAGCAGAGACCGCAGCACTGAAGAGTTATTTGTGCCTAGTCATCATCACAGTACAAAGCATGAAAATGTATAGAATAGCGTGTACATATGAAGATCTTGCTACAATGCATCGGAGGCAAATAAAACTCTTGTATCTCAGTCTGACTTATACTATCGTATTAAGTACGGCGTTTATAACACAATCGTTAAGCTACATAGAACTACGAAGGCAACTGAGATGCAGATAAAACCGCCGTTATCATCAAACGGAAATACCGCAAACGTGTAGTTCAGTAAGCTCGTCTCGTTATCTATCCACTACAACCATGTTCACTACCCTGACTAGTTGTCAAATTTAGTATCCACACGGGCGCGATAGTGCCGCCTTGGCTTATTTGCGGGCAGACGGATCCCACCAATAGTTTTTCTTTGGCTTTAAAAACCGCGTATAAGTGTAGATATCTCGCACTTCTCATATTGCCAAGATGAACTAACTGTGTCCACCGTTCCCTCTTCCGACGGGGCCCACGATCTCTGTCCAACGTCAAGCTAAATGCCACATCCCGTTCGATTAAAGTGAAGGCCGTGCTTCCATAGGGACAGCGGGATAAGCTCTGAGCTACGCTGGTACTTGCTCATTACTCAGCTCCCGGTGGGGAAGTTCGGGCCCCGAAAGGCTTGTATCTCGCGACTTCAAGGCTCGAGGAAATAGAATCAACCGTACAAAACCACTAATCACCATATAGTCAGTGGCCTATGAATCTCAATGCATTTTGTTGTGGCTCCTTCTTGCTATTGGTTCCAAACAACCAGAAATAATTCCTTAGTGCTTACATATGTACTCCGTAATCGCGCCCGATTAAAATCCTGTCATCATCGTCCGATTCTATCTTCCATCTCCGCCTCAATCTCGGGGAACGTAGACTGCAGCGTCTGTGCCGCGCCCCTGCACCTCGCCTACGCATGTTACACTCTGCCAAGGCCTATCCTAGTCATCCTTCGGGATTTTCGGTGGGTGGAACAAGGATTACTCACCGAGAGACATTTGTTCGTCATCCCATCTCATTCCGCCCTCTTTTTATCGTTGCTTCTTTAACTCGAGGCTGAGCCGCATTTCTTCAACATTAACAGGCTGAGTACAAATGAAGGAAAACAAGGGAATAATGTCTTTCCTACTGCACCTTTGCTGGTGTTTCATTGTACTCACCTGCTTAGTGTCTACTGTTGTTTGTCATGATGACTATAGAGACTTCCGCCACAGATGTCTAGCCTTTAATCCAACAAGGCTCATCAACAATTCGACCTTGACGCGGCAAGAGTTTGTTTCTGCTGGTACAACGTTGCAGCTCTCAGACAATGTCCCGACATGTAACCGTGCCTCCCAGGCAGTCACAGTCGACCTCTGTAGGATCGCCCTACAAATTCCTACCTCAAAGCGGTCATCAATCAGCTTCGAGCTATGGCTGCCGAGTGATTGGAAGGGATCGAGATATCTGGCAACTGGCAATGGTGGAATTGACGGATGTGAGTAAATTCCCAGTCGACCAACTCAGGGTAATAGCAAAGCTGAGACAGGACGTTTAGGCATCAAGTACGAGGATCTTGCGTATGGCACAAGTAATGGTTTCGCTACCATGGGTACCAATAATGGCCACAATGGGACCACGGGCATTACCATGCTGAACAACCCTGAGATCACCAAGGACTTCTCGTACAGAGCGTGAGTACTGTTGTCTTCCTCAGAGCCATGAGCTAACCAGCAAAGTCTGCACACTGGCACTCGCTCCGCGAAGAAGCTGATGAAAGCTTTCTACGGCAAGAAACCAGCTCACAATTACTACCTGGGCTGCTCACTGGGCGGTCGCATGGGTATCAAGGCCGCAGAGAAGTACCCTAAAGACTACGATGGAATTGTCGCTGGATGTCCAGCTGTTGACTTCAACAATCTTCAAGGCCAGAGGGCTATGTTCTACCCGATCACAGGGTCTGCAGACTCACCTAACTATATACCCATCGACACCTGGAAGGGCCTCATTCATGACGAAGTTCTGCGACAGTGCGATAAGATTGACGGAGTTGAGGACGGAATTATCGAGGTCCCAGACAAGTGTTTCTTCAACTCGAAGACCTTACAATGCAGCCCCAGACGCCCCAAGAACTGTTTGAACGCGGCTCAAGTCGCTCAGCTGCAAAAGATCTACGCTCCTTATACTTATCCCAACGGCAAGCTCATCTTTCCTCGAATGAACCCTGGCAATGAACTTCAGGCCGTATCGAAACTCATCGCAGGCACTCCCTTCAGTTATTCTGAAGATTGGTTCCGATACGTTGTATATAACGACCCGAGCTGGGATGCTAGCACCTACAACACGAATGATGTGCGAAAGGCAGATGAGCTGAACCCATTCGACATTCGTACTTACCCAGAAGAACTCCCCAAGTTTAAGAAACGCGGTGGAAAGTTGCTGAGCTATCACGGCGGCCAGGACAACCAAATCACGCAGTTCAACACTCAGCGCTTCTGGAACCGCATGTACTATGCAGATAACGACCTGCAGGACTACTATCGCTATTTCCGCATGTCAGGCATGTTCCACTGTAACTCTGGTCCTGGCGCGTGGGCTGTTGGTCAGGGTGGTGGTGCCCCTGCGGCGGGTATTCCTTTTGATCCCCAACATAATGTATTGGCGGCCATGGTGGCTTGGGTCGAGAAGGGCCAGGCCCCTGCTAGCTTGACGGGTACAAAGTTCATCAACGACACTGCCACTAACGGAGTCGACTTCCAGCGCAAACATTGTCTCTACCCTAAGACGCAGACATATATTGGCGGTGATCCTAAAAAGACATCTAGCTGGCAATGTAGATAGATCTATGTAGTATTAATACGACAGAGCTCGTCTTTGTTCAACCAGTCCATGTTCACTATCAAGAACATTGCCGTTGGTTTGTTTTACTGACTTTAACATGAAACATGATCTTGATGTACCAGCTACTAACCCTGCTCCTGATCTCTCAGATATCTACAAAAACTCCACTACTGGCTCACGTACAGGCGCGTGAAATTTATCCCCACCAAACTCACGCGACTGGATCTGAACGTGGAAGTTAATCTTCGCCTCATCGTCAATGTTGCCTTTCAAAACTTCCATTGTCTTGTTGTCGATAGCAATGAATGAGTTCTCGTTCAGGTGATCCTGGCAATTGCGGCATCCTGCAACATTCCATCGACTCAGCACAGCTTCACGCCCAATTTCAACCTTTTCACCACTGGGCAGTTCAACATGAGTGCGGATGACGAAGGAGCCAACGTAATCTGCACGGCTGACATTATGAACACGCGCGATCTTAGCAATGGGCTCCGTGGGTGGCTCAAAACGGGCTGGATCACTGTCAAGCGAGCCACGGCCATAGCTGTATCCAAGTTTGTTGATGTCTGTCACGTCCTCTGATGTATAGAATCCACCGCCAGGCTTCGTGAACGGATCCAATGGACTGTTCGTGTCAAGAGCTGTGCCCTTGGGGAAGGTTGGGTCACCGAGGCTAATCGTGCCGTCCTTGCCAGCCTCAACTGTCAAACTACCAGTAGCTGTGCAATTATGGCGAAGCTGCCACTGCCAGAAGGTATAGTCAATGAAGGTTAGTGGTGGAGGTAGAAAATGGGGTCAAAAGCGGCTGTCTCATTCTCGCCCATGTCAACGTTGGCGCGGAGAATTGGATCCGCGTTGTAATTGCCTTTCTCGTAGAAACCACGGAGCGCAAGGTGGATGGCATTATGCGGCTCCTCGAGAGCGACACCGTAGTGCGGCTGGCCACCATTCTCAATAATATACTGGGCCATGGAGGCCTTGTTGGAGAAGACGGTGTAGTTTGGCGCCTTGAGGCAGATCTGGAAACGAGAATAGACCGAGTAGGTGTCGGGAATTCTGGTGTTAGGGTCGCCATCGGGCGTGATTTTAACCGTGCCGTCCAACCAGGCTTTAACATTGGAATTGAGGATCATGGTGTTGGTTGTATGATCCAGGTACTGTACGTTATGCTTTGCAGTATCGCTCTTGTCAACAAGGTTTCCAACGAGGCCGGAAAGTGGGTAGCGGACGGTCTGATAGCCGGCAGGCTTGGTGTACCGGCTCACATCCGGGGTGCTATGGTTGTCCGTCAGGTCCTTCTGAAGTGTGTACGAGAACAACGGATTGTCCGTCTTCCCATCAACGGGGAAGCGTAGCTGGCGAGCAGTCACGAACCAAGGGATCGGATTCTCATCCGTCCCGTGAGTCGCACACTCATCCCAGAACGGCAGAGCCAGATCTGGGGCCTCGGGCAAAGCATTGCGTAGTGCATTCTCTAGGCGATACAGATAGGCTCTGTGCCAGGTTGGGAAGAGGACGTTCTGGTGCTGGCAGTATCCGCCCCACCAGTCCGGGTTTGTAGGATCCTCCTTGATGCTGTTGAGCAAACAAACGGAGCCGATCTACTCAAGACCATCCAGCCTACTGACGTCTCCAACATGGACCAAGATGTCAAAGGCCCCGCTATCACTCAGGCTCCGGTTTGTAGCACCTAGCTGCCCGTCCCTCCGGTTTTCCAAGCCGCCATGGAACGAAACAATGGCTTGTGGGATATAGTTGTCGGGCTAAAGGAACACATACCTCGCTGGGCTCCTGGGTCAGTTATCAGGTGGACCGCCTGGAGAGCCGGGTTCAAAAGCCAGGATGACGCCGACTACGCTGCCCAGCAGCTCAATGTTGCTGCAGAGAAATGGAATGAGGCTGACGTCGGTGTGACTTTCGAATGGGTACCGCTAGCAAAGGATGCTACCTTTGTTTTGACCAATGGTGGTGCCAATGGAACAACCCTGGCGAGAGCTTTCTTCCCTAATGGCGAGGATCTCAACTATGTGTTCGTGTACTCTTATGCCTTTAACCAAGAGTGGAAGCCACACAGTAAGTCTTTTCAGTAGCTTTGACATGTGTTCCACAGGCTGACGATCTGCAGTGTGGAATGTCTTCATGCACGAGCTTGGGCATGTCATCGGTCTGCGTCATGAATTCGCTATCGGGGACGTCCGTGACGAGATGACTGCGGATAGAGAGGGCTAGAGGGCTGTCCGTATCGGTGCGCCTGATCCAATGTCTGTCATGAACTACCGCAACAAACCGCCTCAGCTCCAGCAGTCCGACATCGAGTCAACACGCAACTTCTATCGTATGACCGAAGATGCTAACGGCAAGAGCCCTATGATTGACATGACACAGATTATTGATTACACCCCTCTTTGAGCTGTTAGGGGAGATTCGATCAAGGACCGGCGGGGAATGGTTCGAGCATACCAGTATATTGGAAACTCTTTATAGTTATATTAAAAATGTCTTTCTTAGAATTTGTTTATTGCAGGACTGTAATAGTCCATCTTTCACCTTTATGTATGCATTGAAACATTGACCTGCATTTAGCATATGCCCCAGGCTTCGTCGCTATCTACTGTTCCTCCATGTGTATCCTTCCATTCCTTCCTCAGCTCTTTCGCCATAATCTCGTTACTAGAACACTTACTCTCATTATACTAAGGAGTTTCCTTGCTCTCGTAGTCTGACGGTGTGTGAGGTCCTTTCATGTGAAGGGTTGGTTTAGTTATCTTCGTAGAGAGACGTCAACATAATGTACACCTTTGCTGAAGCACTTTAAATCCCAACTCATGATTCGGCAGCTTGTTGATAATGGGTGACATGACATAAACTGTAGGCAACTTGTGTAAAACTTTGCCCTGATCAGTTGGAGATACTCGCTGAGGGTGTATAATCTCTTCTTCGACTGTTTTGTGTTCTGCATAAAAACTGTTTGCCATATCTATTATCCGCATTACGGGACTCCATCTGGTTCGAACTGCTGCCAAAGAAAACCTGTCATAACATATGCCGCCACAAAGCCATCCAGTACACTCAGGCCATTTCATAGTGACTGAGTTATATGAGAATACACGGAAAGAGAAAAGGGGATACGTTTTGGAAGTAATGAAAGGATCGGGATTGTAACGGAGGACTAACCTCCAGTCCAGTTAACCCGAGCCGTCAGTAGCGTAGGATACTTTGCGTGAAACTCATAGGCTTTGTAGCCAGGATGGGCCAGTAGATTGTCATACATTCCAGCCAGAATGAGCTTAGCCTTTCTACCACCTATCTACACTGCTGGTATTTCTAGTACACTGAAAGACTTTAGTAATGAGTAACATTATTAGATATTAATAATTCTTACGTAAACCCATTATAGCTAAGATGGAACACTTATATAGCTCGCCTTGATAAGCCTGAAAGATCCTTGGTCCCTATTGTACTGTTACTTATTAATGTGAACCTGTTCCAGAAGCATGCTGTTGCAGCGGACATGACCAGCATTCGCCTTGAGCCCATCCGGGTATCGCCAGATATAGATAACAGTTACCAGCCACATCAACAAAGTATCGAATATGTACAACGTCCATTCATGAGAAAGAGAGTATCCAGCGTAGCCTTGAGCATACTCGATGATCCTAAAGATAGATCGGATCATGATGAGAAGACTGACAAAGTAAAGCATATAAAGAGTTGACTCCCAGGGCATAATGGTTCCGATCGACTCGGCCGTTGGTTCTCGGATCATACGTCGATGAAAGACCACGGACACAGTGCAGAATAGACCAAAGATGACGATCTGGACCACAAGGCCGAGTATCACAATTCTTTCAGCCCACTTGCTCATATTTGCGTTTTGGATAACCGACATGCCCGCGCCGCCGCCTTGGATCATAAAGGATAATACATCTCCAAGTACAAAAGTCCTTGTCAACTTTGTTGGCTTAAGAAGAGAGTGTTCGTCGGCGTTGAGTCCTCTGGTGATTCGACCAAGGACCATGTAAATCGAGGCAGCGAAGAGGGCGGGGGCAACGAGGATGAACATGTTCTGCGCGGCATATGGCATGATTTTGCCGGTTTTGCTGTGAGCACCCGCGCGGACACCATACCCGACCATCTCGACTAAAGTACAAATGTTAGAAGACATGGCAAAATAGAAGGGAGGCGGTGGCAGCTTACAGAAGCAGCCAATGGCAAACACGATGCAGAAATAGGTACGTGTCTTCCAAATTTTCCAGACTATGCAGAGAAGTGAAGCCATGAAGAGCACCAAGAATATGGCTGCCGCAGGTACGCTAGGGCTGTAGCGCCATAGGTAGACGCCGCCTTTGGTAGGTTCAACTCCGGGGACTGGCTCGAAAAGACCGTCGGTGGACATTTTGCTGTCTGGTATCGAAGTAGGTATGAGATTGGCGCGTGACTTGGTCGGTACTATGGTGGTTCAGACTTGGATGGATAGAAGGAACTCTGTAGATGTGATGATGGGCTTTTGAACGATCAACGGACTGTGGGGGATACAGGCGAATGGCTAGGAATTTGAAGGTCATGCAATATTTATAAAGCATTCAATGCCACACGCAAGAAATAAACAAATCATTTTCGGGTATGGGTACGCGTCCCTGAGTTGGTTTTCCATCCATAATGCGAGCTATTTTTGAAATTGACAATTCAAGATCAACATCTTACACAGTCGAGCGGAGCCAAGGTATCCAATCATATACCTCTGTAAACGAGGAACCATGGTTGATCTGAGCATACTGTTGAAGACCAATCATAATCATCTCTATACGGTTCGATACGGGGATAGTGTGGATCAGTGGATACCGCTAATGATATCTCCGGAGGCTAAAACATGGCCTCGCCGATGCACGGTCAAATCTGAATCAGTGTTCACGTGCTATGCTCCACCATTACTACGTTAGAATACGAGTATCCCCCTTCTTTACGGAACTAGACTTGCTTTGCCTGTTCACATCTTCCCAACTTTCACAGTCGATCGATTCTCTGGAACAGCTGCTTACTATGGCCCGCCCCAAGTCCACCAAGTCTTCCACAGCCAGTGACAAGCCCCTCAAACCACGTCGGTCGCACCGCAAGTCTAGAAATGGCTGTGGCGCCTGCAAGCAACGACATATGAAGTGTGATGAATCTCGACCGATTTGCCTCAACTGCAAGATTTCCAACCGTGGATCCCAATGCATTTACATCAACATTGGCCAGCAGCCATCACCACCGCAAATATCATCAACCGCGAATACGCCGTCTCCTTTTCATCTCTCTTCTCATCTTTCTCCCGCCGGCCCCACGTCAATATCGCCTAGCCCTGGTGGATCTGTCAGTTCTACTTTAACGACACTTAGAGACACCCCGGCTAGAGGCGACTTGTTCGATCTCAGCCACTTCGCCCTTTATCATCATCTCCAGACCAATCGTCACACCATCACATCAATTGACCCCTCCAATGAGAGCGTCATTTCTCACACCTTGGATTATGCACTTGGGGCTCCTTACTTGATGAATCAGGTGCTTGCGCTCTCTGCGCTTCATCTGAGCAATCCCCCTTCACTCCAACAACCATATTATCAGCTTGCCACCAGTCTCCAGACAAGGGCGTTGGCTTTGTTTAATGAGGAGAAGCAAGAGGTCTCAGAAGAGTCATGCGTGCCTATGTTTCTCTTCTCGTCGATGGTCGGATTGCATGTCCTCTGTGATACCCTTCAAGGCCCAAGAGAGAGTTTCGGCGCTGTTCTCGACCGTTTCGTCACCTATCTGTCCATTCACCGTGGCGTTCGTGCTGTGACGAAACATTCATGGGATGCAATCAAGACTTCGGGACTTGGGCCTATACTACAGCAAGTCGAAGACGCGTTCCCAGCACTCGATAACAATATAGAAGCGACAACCATCCTCCATGAGATGGTAGACGCAAACGCCTCCCTGTCATCGGCCACCAAATACCACGACGCCGTATCTACGCTGCAGCGGTCCTTTTCTCTCCATGCAGCACTGAGTCAGCCCAACAGACAGCGATTCGATGCCGCGATAGCATTTTGTCTCGATGTTGATGACGAATATTTCGAATTGCTCAAGAAGCGCCAGCCAGAAGCGCTAGTGATCCTTGCATTCTTTGCAGTCTTGCTGCATTGGAATCGATCCACGTGGATCATCGGTGATGGCGGACAGTATCTAATTCAGTCCATTACATCTCATCTCGGGCTTCATTGGGCAGAATGGTTGCAATGGCCCAACTCAATGCTACAGGACAGCAACAGTAGTCCAAGTAGTTGACCCCTCTAGAAGGGCAATAAAACCTTGCACTTCTTGAACACTTGACATCTTTATCGTTACCAGCGATCATTGTATGTACATGCTAGGCCCACGTTGAAACATGGCTTCCTATGGACAAATTCAACGGTCGACTTCAGTCCGTCGGTGGAGGAGGCTGGATTGCAGGAAGATATCCGCCTAGCTATCTTGCCATGAGCGGAGCAATTAGTGAGGGCTATGCCACCTCTACGACTGATGCCGGGCTACAGCTACAATCGGACTATGGTCCCGATAGCTGGGCCCTGACCAGCGAGGGGAACCCCAATCTCTCCCTACTCCAGAACTTCGCTTCTATCTCCCTAGGCGATCAAGTATGTTCTTACCATATCTTTGTCACCTGTTTATGCTAACAAGGCTAGGCAAACATTCCTAAAGGGTTGGTCAAAAGCTTCTACGGGGAAGCACCGAAGTATTCATACTGGAGTGGCTGTTCTCAGGGCGGGAGACAGGGTATGATGCTTGCACAGCGGTATCCAGAAGCTTATGATGGCATACATGCGTGTGCACCGGCAATCAACTGGAATCAGCTCTTCATGTCGACCCTTTGGCCTCAGCTGATCATGCAGGAGCTAAATTACTTTCCGTACCCCTGTGAGATGAATGCTATCTTAGCGGAGGCCATTGAGGCCTGTGATGCACTTGATGGTATTATTGATGGAATCATCTCCAACGAGGACGCCTGCGATTTTGACCCAATGGACGTCGTCGGCAAATCTATCAACTGCTCCGATACTGCGAACATTATTAGTATCACCGAGAAGGCTGCCAAGATAGCCAAATCTACCTGGTCAGGTCCTACTACTGCTGATGGCAAGTTCATTTGGTACGGCCCCAACACGGGAGCTCAGCTTAGCGGACAGTCGCTCCAGCTGACGAATGACATTGGACTTGCCATGACCACATGCACCAACGGGACTTGCAAAGGAGCTCCAGTGGGACTTGGAGAGGTTTGGATTAAGTACTGGATAGAAGCCAACCCGGACTGGTCGTACAAGAATATGAGCCGAGAGGCATTCGATCTTTATGCCCAGGAGGCTTTTCAGCTGTATGAATCAGTGATTGGGACCAACGATCCTGACCTGAGAGCCTTCTACAAGAAAGGCGGCAAGATTTTGGGCTACCATGGAACGGTAAGTCTCATTTCTTACTGACCTAGCAGCCCGAGCTAACAAGTTGCAGCACGATCAGATCATTGCAGTCAAAGGCACAAGACACTACTACGGAAAGGTGAAGGAGATCATCCCCGAAGTCGCAAGCTTCTACCGCATGTTTGAAGTTCCTGGGCTGCTGCACTGCTCGGGCGGCAAGGGAGGACAGCCGACAAACACGTTTGATGCACTTCGAGCTTGGGTCGAGAACGGGACTGTGCCAACTGAACTGCCTCATTCGTTCGAGGACGCCAATGGTTATGAGCAACATCGTCTTCTCTGCCCTTACCCTAAAAAAGCGTGGTTGAAGACAAATGACAGCAACAAGGCCTTATATAAGTCTACTGACTTTGTTTGCGTCTGAGTTTGCCCAAATCTTAGGTAGTTTAGCTACTTAAGTAGCCTGGTCAGCAATGCAGTAGATATTTGCCAGGGAGGAAGGGACTTCAGTCTTGTTCTAGAAGGTGTTGTCGACTGGTATGTTTCTTATAGAGGGAGCTTAGCTACTAGGCAATTAACTAGAGCACTAAGCCCGGATTATAATAGACGCTTCCCGGAGATCCAACCCTCAAACCCCAAAGAAGCCCCACTCTTGTTCCACCCTGATTAACTTGATCCCGTGGCGTCACCCTCACTTATCTTTGTGCAAATCGTCAGCGAGCCATTAACTCAGACCTACCGATACTCATTTGCATATTATACTTACAGGACAAAATGTCGCGAAGCTTACAAGCGTGTTATGGCTGGTATGGCTCTCTGTCCTCTACCTTACGTTTGTAAGGATACTAAGCCGAAGCTGATAGCCGAAGAGCAAAAGTTAAATGCGATGGTGCAAGGCCGCAATGTATGGTATGCTCGCGCAAACAAAGGCTTTGTCGTTGGCCTGAGACTCTCGCCCCCGGTGGCTATAGGTCTATACGTTTTGAAAACATTTCGCCAGTGACCACAGGGCCTGCCAGGGAGCCACCTGTGCCAGAGATTACACAAACTGCCACAAAATCTATGCCAAGTAGAATAACACCTCTGCTGAAGCAACGCCTCCTTCAGGCCTTCTCCCATACTCATCAGGGTGTGGAGCTTTGTGGCTGCATTCCGCTGGATACATTTGCAGACGATAACATTGACGGAGAAGATCAGTTCCTGCTCGAAGCGGTGCTTGCCCTGTCTGCTCTCCATGTTACAGATTCCGAGGTCGAGACGGACTCGCAATTCAAAACCGCCAAAGCTGTCATGCGGCATCATCGACATTTGGCACAAGCATCGTCTCGGGATTACTCTGATCGACCTACCAGTAAGTTTTGCATATGCTGCTCCAATAGCAGAAGATGGGATATATCACTCACACATATCAAGTCACGACTATACGAGCGCATTTGGTCTTGGGTCTCTGTGAGCTGCTAACAATGGCTGGTTCCAAGGCGTGGCTCCACATTGGGCTTGCAATCCGCTTCGCCCAAACTCTGCGTATGCGTTCGGAGCATAACCGACGTTTGAGCCCGTATCAGCGAGAGATTCGTAGGCGCACATTCTGGGCATGTATAACGCTTGACCGCATTGTTGCCTACTCTACGTTCCGAACACAAACGATAGCCCTGGATTTGGTTGAGCTGCATCTCCCCTGCAGCGAAGCGGCTTTTGTATTCGGACGTGAGACCCCAGGGCCGCGGATTGAGGAGCTTGGACGCGAGCTTCAAGATAATTCTGGCTCGTTAGCCTTGGCCTATCTTGTCAAAACTGTTCTTCTTTGGTCACCCATAGCTCAAAGCTTTGTTGAGCATGGCCGAAGGCTCCTATCGGGGAAACACGGCGCAGAGGCTTGGGAGAGGTATTGGCAATCTGAGGCAGCCATTACCAGTTGGCTTAATAGTCTCCCGAGCGGAATGAAATGGTCCGAGAACAACCTCAGAGCCCACAAGTCCCTCGGACAATCTTGCCATTACGTTAGCATGCATATGCTGATCCAACATGCAATGTTTATTGTGCACCACGAGTTTTTGGTATATGAAGAAGATCAAATCTCACTACCAGATATCCTTTCAGTTCCCATTACGACCGCAAGCGGCTCGACAGTCAATGAGCAAAGTCTTGCCAGCACACAGGCTTGCGTTGATGGGGCAATGCAAATTATGAACATGCTACGAACCATTGAGCGAGTTACAAAGGAGATACCTCCAAACCTTTTTGCTGGCACAGCCATATCAACGTCAGCCAGTGTCTTGCTCTGGGTCTGCTATTGTAGCCCTGATGTCGTGTTTCCACCAGGATTCCGGATTCAAGAGCCCGATATGGCCAGACAGGATGCCAATTATCTGCTAGCGGTTTTAGACACTTGGGCCGGCACTTGGCCTCGGGCTCGGGCATGGGCCAACTCCATTCGACTCTTGGATGAGTTCTACCGGTCAAGACGTGGTGGCCGAGGACTCCCTCGAGCAGCTCCACCCGACGAGACCATGCTGCAAAATGAAAAGAGTGAGCCTGACTCTGGCGCTGGCTCACCAATACACTTGCGCGATGGGGATGGACTTCCTGATGTCAACACGATTCCTAGGGAAACATATTACAAGGTCAGGATGATTACTGGTTTGATTCTTGAACAGCCCGAAATATGCAGATCTATCCTGCAAATGCGGGACGACGAGCCTTCCACAGAACAGTTGGAGCAGGATCCAGTCTCTTGGCAAGCCGACTTTGACTTTGCATGGATGGAAGACACAGAGCTTATGGCGGAGCATTCCGTCCTGACAGATTATGCTATGTACCTTGATATTTGAACACCAGCCAGTCTGATGTAAACACCAACTAATCCAAATACTATCCTAGGAGATACATGAACATCTCAATTCCTCTTTAGTAGACATATCTAAACTTCCTGATCTGGGTATCCGTCTTGTCATCCATGGCCATAGCTTCAGACAGTGCTTCACGAGAAACAGGATCGGCGTCGGCAATGTCCATCGCGGCATCCTCGAGATCGCGATTCTTGTTGACCCAGATCAAGTAACGACGGAAGGCATAGGAAATCACGAAGCAAGCTGATAGGCAAACCATCATAGCAGCAAATCCGCTGTCATACCTGGGGGCCTCGCGCGCAAAGAACAGCTGTGGGCCAATGATGTTTCCAGCGCAGTAGGCAATGAAGACCTTGAATCAGAGCGGATTAGGTCAAATGACAACCAAGAAGGGAGAGGTAATCTTACCAGAGCATTAACAGTCGTCTTCTTGGTGAAGCCACCAACGTTGCCTGACATCAGCGACATGACGAGGGGGAAACACCCAGAGTAGCCGCCCACCAAGCAAGTGCCAGCATAGCGTCCCCATCTGTCATGTTCTGGCAGTTCACGGACAAGTGCAGCTCCAACGAGAGCCAGGGCAAAGCACATCATCATCCAGTAAGTACGTGTGCCCTCCCAGATCCTGCTACCGACAGTGCAGACGATGACAAGAATCAGTTGCAACCCATAAGGTGCCATCTGCAAAAGGAGAGTCTGGAAAGTGCTAAAGCCAATACCTTGCAGTATAATGGACCTGAACTGCCAAGATGTTAGCAGGGTTATATCACAAGGGAAGCTAGCTGTCTGTCTTACTGAAGTAATGCCGCCGTTGGGTATGTTGAGTCCAATTTGCAGGAAAAACAGGAACCATGTCTTAGGGTCAGTCAAAGCTTCCTTGAACTGATCCCACTTGAGCTCATTACTCTTGATACCAGTCAGATTATCTTTTACCCTGATCACAGCTTTCTCCCGATCCTCTTTACTCAGAAACCAGGCAGTAGTTGGCGTGTCGGGAAGAAGAAAGATGTTGGCAATTCCCCAAAGAACAGTAGCTGCACCTAGGAAGAGGAAGGTTCCCTGGGAGAGGTCAGTCAAGGAGCACTTGTTAAGCCAGCTAAGGCAATCACATACTTTCCACGGCGCAATGATGCGGATGTGGCCAATGCCGAAGTTTAGAAGACCTCCTAATGCTCCAGCCGTGGTGTTGCCTAGGAACCAAGCCGCGTGACGTAGTGGCTGTTCTTTGCGCTTATAGAACATGGAGATCATAATAGTAAGACCAGGAGCGATGGCAGATTCCGCTACACCGAGGAAGAATCGAGTGGCCAGAAGACCAGCAGCATTGTGACAGGCAGCAGTGGCCATAAGGACAGCACCCCATATCAAGCTAATAGCGGTATAGTATGAGTACAAGCGCATCAATGCGGCAAGGCATGGGTCTACAGGGGTTTGCTCACATAGAAAGGGTAATGGACTTACCCACTTTCCACTTGACCATCATTAAGCCCGCTGGGTACGAAGCGATCAGGTAGCCGAAGTAGTAGATACTGCTGGCCCAAGAGTATTCATTGCCTGTGAGCTTCAGGTCCGTACGGAGGCCGAGAATCGCGGTCGATGCAAGGGCGGATTTATCAAGGTACTGGAAAGCGTAGGAAAGGGCCATTACAGGCAGTAGCCTATAGTTCGTGTCAGATAACAGCGTGTGACAGCGGATAGATATCGTGGCACACCATCGGTCAAGAGTTCTGCGAATGCGCAGGTCATCTTCGGGATTGATTCTTTCGATGACAATGCCGGTAGCAACCTCGGCGGCATCCTCTGAGCGTGCATACTGTTTCTTTTCGTCCTGGTCCATTGTCGTGCGCAGTCTTCTGACTTGGGATTAGAGTAAAGAGAGTATTAGGTGATGATAAAAGTGTGTAGATCCAAGTATCCTGGGATCTCTTTGCGGATGCTTTTACGCATCTTTATATTTCCCAATCCTTATCTTGCAGGAAGCCCACTTGCAGCAAATCTGGGGTAAGGCCGGATGCGGAGATAACGGTATTGCGGAGACTAGCCATCTTTGGGAGCAGACTGCCGCTCCCCGTCACGGAAACTAACTTGAACAAGTAATAAACTTCCGTCTCTGGCATTTGGTGTTACCGACTCACCCCGTGTATTCGTTCTTATAAGAATGATAAGTTCATGGCCTTATCTAGAGACATTTCAGTCGGATAGACTTTGTTTTCTTCCTTATCTTCTATCAAGTGTCTATTTCTCTCGACCACCCCTCTCTCACTTGTCCATAATCAAGTGCCCCAAGTCACCCTGCATCAGTCACAATGATCGAGCTTCACTGTTCAGGTACGCACTATGAGGTACGTGCATACCAAGACGCCAGACACAAATTGATGGAGAGACTAATATACCTCAACAGATTGGTTACAAGCATGGCAGCGAGGCAAAAGAGCTCGTGCACGGCAGTCTCGAGTTCTACACTGAATTTTTCATAAAATCTTGCAAAATGAGCTGGACAAAAGCGGAAAAGGCTGCAGAGCCATTTCTGCCTTATCTCGAGGAGCATGTACCGCATCTGGTAGAAGAAATGAGAGGTAAGTATATACAAATAATGGCAAGTTTCAAGAAGTGCATCCTGAATCTAATGCCATCTAGGTATTGCTGATGGCGCTGGTGTTACATTCGACGCGATTCTTGCGCTCAATACTCGATCTGAAATCGCCATGGGCATGATGGACGATGGCTGCACTTCTTTGTCATGGAAATCTGGCGAATTTGCGATTGGAGCCCAGAATTGGGATGTAAGTACTCTTACCTGCACTCATATACGCCTTGACAAAAGCTGATATACCAAATTGATGTAGTGGGAAGAGCCACAAAAGGCCCGCCTGGTCCTTATGCACATCAAGCCTGGAAAAGATGGACTTGTTCAGAGACCAAACATCTGTCTTGCCACGGAAGCAGGAATGCTCAGCAAGAGTGGTCTCAACTCGGCCGGCGTCGCGGTCTTGGTCAACGCAATCAAGGCAAGGGGCGTCAACTACAAGGCACTACCCTTCCACGTGGCCATTCGCGCAGCCCTAGACTATGAGACACGCCTCAAGGCCGTGGCTCGTATCCGCTCCCTAGGACTCGGAACATCGGCGCACCTCATGTTTGCTGACAAGACTGGGGGCACGTCGCTGGAGTTCAGTCACATGGACGTGGTTCAGATGGAGATGGTTGATGGAAAGATTGCGCACACGAACCACTTCTTGCAGGAGCATGACGAATCTGTCATTGACAGGGTCATCTTCCCTGACTCGATCAGCCGCCAGGAGCGTATTACGCAGCTCTTGAATGAGGGCTCAGACCGCGTTAAGGCGGGACAATCACCCGTATCTTGTGTAGAGAAGATGCTCGAGGACGAACGAAATTTCCCGACGGGGATCAATAGGAAGTCAAGCCCGATCAGGATGAGTGAGACGCTGTACAGTTTCGTCGCCGACTTGAACACCAAAACAGTGAGCTTCAGACTCGGTCGGCCAAACGAGCCCGAAGGGACCTGGATCTTAAAGCCCGCAGAGCTTTAGAGAGCGGCTCAGAGAAATTCTCGTCTTTATTTTATAGAATCGATCTTATACCTAGACATTTGTGTAGGGCGATGAAGTATATTATTTACACTGAAGCTTGTCATGTTCAGTCACTGCAAGGCAAAAAGATATTAATTGTAAATTATATAATAGTTTAGCAAAAGAGAACAAGAAATACAACACTTGATCAATTTACCGTATCTATGCAGTGAATTCTTGGTACATTTCGTAGCGTCAGGTTTACCCGAGCCTCGGATATTCAGACCGACGCTATGTATAACACTTTGCAGCACCAGAGCCGTTATGTCTAAACTAAAATACAAAGCCCTTACCTTAGTTAATAAACATTAAATAAGCTGTTCTATTAAACTAAAGTCTATAGCTATAGACTTTAGTAATGGGTGTTAAATCGAGCTTGATTATGTATTGTTATTAGGTCTAATATGTAAAATGGTAATCAGTCATCTGGCGGCATATCGCGAGATAGACTCGCCGTAATGTGATCAACAACTCTGAATTTGACATTATTCACCAACTCATCTTCATCAATCCGCAGCTTCATGGCATTAATCTCGCTTGTCAATTCGCCCATGTCCTGCCAGACTTCTGAGAAGGCAACGTCCGTATGCTCCTCCAACTCCCTAACCCTCTCGCTCGTCAATCCCGCCAACGACCCGAATTCCTCTTCCAAGTCTTGACGCTTCCTCTCAGACGCTGTTAACCGTTCGCGCAGGTCATTGACCTCTTGCTTGAGATCTCTGTTCTCATCCCTAAGCGCACACAGCTCTTCACTATGACGCGTCTGTATCATCTCAAGCTTGGCCCAGATCAGCGCGATGTCTTCGTCTCGTTCTTCGCGATCATCTTTCCGCGGTCGCTTTCGGTCATAGATTGGAGCGGGAGGCGGTGGAGGTTCGGTCTCCTCGTAGGATGGCGGGGGCAATTGTGTAGGGGATGGGAGGGTGACAATCTTGCCTCCCGTGCCGCGAAACATGGTATTCAAGTCATCTTGAATGAAGAGGGATAGGCCGTCGCTGACGGCTTGCCGGGTCTTTTGGAGATGAGCCTTTGAAGTTGCTGAGTTTCTGATGTAGATAGAAAACACGGTGACATTTGCAAGTTCGCGAAGAGCGTCAAGGACAGTACCCGATTGAGTCCGTAGGGGGGATAGTGGCTCTTCAGCCTCAACAGAGACGATGAGTTTGGGGTTCTGGTTTAAGCGGAAGTCGAGGAGGAGGGTACTCGAGTGGAACTTGTCGCGTACTTCATCGGGAACTGAAGGGGCTTCGATGAAGTCGAAGGAGGATATAGACGGCGGAAGGACTCTGATGATTAGGAACGTGCCAGTCTTGATGCCCTTGAGTCTGATGGGAATGTTGATGTCGAATAAGGTTGCTTGACTGTCGAAACGAGTCGTGATGGTGATGTCTCTGATCTGAGGGTCCGGGCCGACTAGAAAACGCGTCGTATCGTTCCATCGCCATGTAACAACGGCCGGCGTTGTACTGTTCACGTCGAGGCTCGATAATGTCGTCATATCCGATCCTACCGGTTAGCAACAATTCAAGAACAGCACTCACCTACGCAACTACCCCCAGAATCAGCGTTATCTGACGAGAAACTCGCCCCGTCTCCAGAACTGAGCTGCAAGCCGGAGCAAATTCCCTTTACGGTTCGTAGAGAACCAACAGATATCCACCAAGAGAAAGATCAGCTTCTCACAAACCGGGCAACTGTTCGAGCTCCAGAACTTGAGCTGCAAGACATCAAACAGTCCCCTCCACAGGCCCCGATCGTTCCAGCAAAGGAGGAGCGCGCGCCTCGTTTGATGGGTACAATACGGAATTTTATACGGTCTGCAGCGCGAGTTCACTGACTTTCTCCTGGACGCGTTTCGATGGGAGGCTGTGCATGAATGGGAGGGTTCGTGGATAATGGGGGAAAGCTATTGGTTTGAGAGCTTCTCATGGAGGAAAGGGCGTTGGTTTTGAGGGGCCTCGATTGTCGAGGGTGAAGCTGTGATGATGGGTCATTGTGAGGACTCGGTGAGTTCGTGAATGCGAACAACAGGCAGATTGAGATGGTGAGGATAGATGAGGGGACGGGAAAGTAGTTAATCCGCGGCATATTGTGGGGCTGAACAGTATTGAGCCAATCAGTTCATCAATCGCGTGACAGATCACATGACGTGAAATGAGGAAGCCGCTTTTCCTCTTCCGTGAAAGCAAGCAAACCCTCGCCTAAATTTAACGTGACCGCCATTCGTCACATCTCGTCTAGGGTATTATTACACGCGACTTGAGTCATTGTGCTAGAGCTGAAAGCCGCCTTTAGCTCTTGGAATCAGCCTGCTTCGTGCTATTATCAGTATATACTCTTATTAGATACATTAACATGCCAGCAAGCCATAGCAACAGAAGTAATGCATACTAACTGTTTCTCAAGACAAGCCAAATAGCGATAGCTTCCATAACTCACTGACTCTCGTCTTGGGATGAAATTGGCATTGAATTCGGGTTTTGACTGCATAATAACAACCGATATAGGAGCCAAGAAGCTTACTTCTTACCCATTATTTATTCGGCCAGGAGAACGAAAATGGTCCTTGCATCCAAGAAAACACTCAAGTGCGATTTATTCTCAGCCCAGTCTGGGCGTTGGAAACGGCCCAAATGCGGCTCTCTCAAATCCTCAGCGATAACTGCTGTGCCCACTACCTGCAACTTCCACTGGTACTCCTCATCATATGCTCTAACTATGATGGCTCTTCGCGGCCACTCGAGCCAGCAAATGAGATCCCCAACGCGTATGTCACTGGATGAGAGACCTAATTTCCATGGTGCCTGATTTCGAGCAGACATTTGAAATAGACGTGAATTATTGGCAGAAGACTGTACTGCGGAGGAAGGGTCCTCTTCAATCAGACAATGAGACTTGCTTTGCAATCCTCTAATCCAGTATGATGTGATACCGGTATAGTCGCTGTCTCGCAGAAAGCTGGTATCACTCACCTGCCATTGTACAATGCTCCTGCAGTCGAAGCATTTCTTCGACAGGCTGATATCATCAAGTTCTATGATGGTACGAATCATCGTATCGCTCTCTCTGTGGGCATTGCCAAGATCGTTCCTATAGTTCGCTTGAATTTGTTCTATCCACATATCCACCGCTTGAAGATTTCTAACGATTTCGAGAGGACGTGGACCGACACATATGACAGACCCTAGCACCGCACCTTGAAGCGCAAATGCTTTTTCGTGGTTCGTGTCTGTGATGTTGTGTCGTCTCCAACTATCGGTGCGTAGGGCCGTAGAATTTGCTGCAAAGGGTCGCATTCCGCCCCCATGAGTAGAAACTTGACGAGGTGCCCGATGGATATAATATCCCCATCAAATAGGCTATGGCGATTCATAAATTCCATCACGTCGGTCCAAATCTGAAAGAACGTCTTGTCATAATCGATAGAAAAGTTGCGAGCGTCTGAAGCCATTCCTACAAGGCCATACACCTTATCTTTTCTGTCTTGGCAGTCTGCTTCTTTGTGGTCCTGTAGTAGCTGAAGTAAGGTATTCGAACCTGTATATTTCTCCACTCGGTGCCGATCCAACCTTATAGGGCCTTTAGGCCCAAAGTTATGCATGGCGATAAACTGTGTAAACTGTTTCCATTCTGCCGCCGAGGTTCCAAAGCATACTTTGATCTTCTGAGCTTGCCCAATCTCCTGGATTATCCACACCCGATTCCAATAGTCGTCGTTGTACAACTTCTCCGCGAAGTTGCGCTCAGCAGACTTGGTTTGGGTCGAATCTGTTGGCAGTTCCGGGTCTAATCCTTCATTGACAGGCTTATTATGACCAAGATTTTGCAAGTTAGGCAAAGCTGCTTAGTATTCTGCATATCCTTTTCCCAGCCATACGACAACGGTCTGGGCTCTGAAGTAGATATGGTGCATCATGCGAACCTGGCTGTTACGCTCAGGAATGTCTTTCTGGTTAATGCATATTGCGTCAATCCAGTAATCAATGTCAGGAGCGTGTTTCCGGAGGTAGTGCAAAGCGTCCCAAAGGTTCTGTCGGACGCTGAAGCTGACGCCATTGAGGGTAATAATCTGACCAGCTGGGCCATCTCCCCACATGTATGAGAGCGCGTCAAACTTGGGCCTGTCACCGAATGTGACTTCGAACAAGGTGCCGGTGAGGGGATCACCATCCTTAGCTGCTTCGATCCGCAACAGCCTCGTGCAATCTCGACTTTGGTCCAAAGGCTGATGTAGACAGCAGGATTTATCCAGGTCTTGTGAACCATTTGTACTGTCCTTTAGTTCGCGCGTGACCATAATGCTATCCTTCATTGTTAAGGAGATGAACTTGAACAATGTAAGTTTGTTGCTGGAGGGCGGGGTAATTGACTTATGATATGAGACAGTGCATGCGGTTATTTCATCAGCGATTACATCCATGTTGTTTCAACCGTTGGACCAATCAGAAAGTAATATCGCCAACCATTAGCTGCATAGGGGAATATCAGCTTATCGCCGAGAATGAAAACATTCCAAAAGTAAGGAATTTGGCTCGATATCAGACTATGTGAAACTAGAGCTATACACTAAAAGGTAAAGGTAATAGTAGTTCAACCATCTTCTGTTCTCCGCTACTCTTGCTTACTATACTCTCTGAAATGCAACATGGACACCATTGGCATTGCCACAGCCAAGTGCAATCTCCTCAGTCCAAGGCTTTGGGTCCATCGACTGAATCGATATGAACTCTTGAGCAAAACGCATTATGACTAGCAGAGATTCAGTAATGGCATATTGTTGACCGAGGCAAATGCGTGGCCCCCCATTGAAAGGCAGGAAGAACTGATTCAAGTTAGTACCATGCCAATCTCTTGCAAAGCCATACACCACATATTTAACTTACCCACGAAGGTCTAAGAGTTTCCCATCTCTCGGGACGAAATTCTTCAGCGTCTTGGCCATACAGATCTTTGCGTCGATGCATGGCGTAGACAGTGCAATTCACCATGGAGCCTTTCGGAACATGAATGGGTTGATCACCATTTGGGCCACCACCATGAGGAAGAACTGTATCCCGATATGCCATACGCCCATTACTAGGCACAGGAGGATGGAGACGTAATGCTAAATAGACGTCAGCGAGGGCCTTGAATGAAGAATAATACTGACATTCATTAATGCAGTTTTTGGCATATGTGAGATGACGAAGCTGCTCATATGTTGGTTCATTTGTGTCCATACGCTTAACTTCATCTCGGATTTTGGTCCAGATATCTGGTCTGCGTGCAAGTATAAAGAAGAGATTGCCCAATAGATTCGAGGTGGTATCTCTTGCAGCTATCAAGACGCTCAATAATTCTGCGCGTATCTTTTCCTTTGATATGCCCGAACTAGCAAGCTGCCTCAGCAGGCTGTCATGTCGATTTTTGGCTTCATTCTCTTTCGGAACTTCTGCCGCCAGATCCGAAGTGCGAAGAGCCATAGCCTGATTGACATAATGCTCGACATAGGACCGACACACCTGATAGGCATCGTGTGCCTTGCTTCGAGAGCCTTGGAAGCGGCGGAACGGGCCCAATCTTGCCTGGTAGGCCACGTCCTTGAGAGTCAAATCAAAGGCTTTGGTAAACTCTTGACTTGCTTTGGTAGGGTTACAAAGTGTATCTGTTGACTCGCCGAAGAGGAACTCAGTGCCAGTGTCCATGGTGAAGTCAAAGAGAAGTTCCTGCAGATTGAAGGCTGTGTTGTTGGGTATCTTTGACACAAGGTCTGTGACATGTCGGTTTGTCAATTCAAGGTCGGCTACTTGATCACGGGCAAAGGTTGGACGCATCAAAGCCCGCGAGTGTGCCCATTCCTCGCCATCAGAAGCAAACATGCCACCGCCTGTGACGGGATTGAACAGTGGAGCTCGAAAAGCAAGTCCATAGTCCTTGAACTTGAGAGCAAGAACTGTCTTGATGTTTTCCGGGTCGATTGTAAATATAGTCTGCTGTGAACCACGCTCAACTAGGAATGTGAAACCAACAGTCTTGTAAAGGTCGTTGGCAAAGGTTTCCAAAAGTCGCTTTTCTTTGAACACCCTCATCAGCTTCAAGATGAAATCAATGCCAAAGAATGGATCCCTCAGTGGGAGTTTGCAAGTCACAGGAGCGCAACCGTGCTTTTCACGGAACTTGCGCCTTGCTCGCTTTGTGGCGATACGAGCTCCTATGATACGGAAAGTGCAGATTGTTAAGAGAGTGATAACAATTTTCCATTTGAGCGAGAGACTTTCGTCGATTGCTTTCCATGGAATTATAGCCATGATCTTTGCTTATGATTTTTACTGTAAATTTGTTGCTGATATTTAGAAGTACTAGATGAAGAAGTTTTGGCTCACAAAGTAGCCATACTGAAATGGAATACTCATTTTATCCAACGTTATCCCATTGTTGCGTAACAGTCGAGGTTCGGAGGAATAACTTCCGTGTGAGTGCTACGGAAAATGAAATTATCTGGATGCATGAGATAATGCATAGTGACGCAAATGGGTTACAGTTACATTCGGTCTTATCTCTGGACTCGGCCGGACGCGGATACAGTCCGTGGCCCGGCCAAAAGCCCGACCCGTCATCCCTGTATCTTACGTGTACCTGGATAACGAGCTTTTGAAACAAAAGGGCCTCGCTTACGAGGTCATCCTTCAAGGCGTGGTTCTATCCGTCCGAGCATCATATCTTGTCAGCCCGCCCCTCCCCTTCATCCGTGAGCTTATCATTCTGTTACCTGCCCTTTGTGCTGACGATGTGTTGCAATATGGTCGGCATAGCTTTACTTGGAGCCGGGATCTTTGCGAGGGAACGTATGTTGATCCCTCTCAAGCTGGTCATCAATGGCAAGGTTGCATTGCAGAGGAGCTTTTGAGTCAATGCTGCGCTGACATGCTACAGAACACTTGCCGGCTATTGAGGCCGTTGGACACCTCAATCTCAAAGCCGTTTACTCACGATCTCAGGAAGCGGCAATATCGCTTGCGAAACAAGCCCGGGATAAGGTTGACATCTACTTCGATGACCCACCCACAAGTGGAAGGTCACTCGACGATCTCCTCGCAAGGTCTGACATAGCTGCAGTGTCAGCATGTGCTACCATTCTAGTCCAGCCCCAACTTATCAGAAGAGCTCTGAGAGCCGGAAAGCATGTGCTGAGTGAGAAGCCGATAGCACAGGACACTGAAACTGCTACGGATCTTGTCCAATGGTACAATTCTCAGTCCAGCCCTCCCATATGGGCCGTTGCTGAAAATTTCCGGTTCAATGAGAGCCTGAGGTATGCCGAGATGAAGACCCGAGAAATGGGGGGAGAGCTTTTATCTTTCCGCCTGAGCTACTATGGATTAATTAAAAAGGAAAATAAATACTTCAAGACGGAATGTATGTGAAAGGTACTGTGCTTAGCCTTGACCCAAATACTGATACTTTACAGGGCGCAAGGCTCCGGAATTCCAAGGTGGATTCCTTCTTGATAGCGGAATTCACTTTATTGTCAGCCTTCGCCTACTTCTCGCTGCCATTGGGCAACAGGCTAAGGAGGTACTGGCCTTATCCAATCTGCTTGAAGAGCATCTTCATCCTGTTGATACTATTCACGCTATCGTTACCACCACTGGTTCTCGACACGGAACAGTTTGCATATCCTTTGGGGTAGAGCACAAATCTACTCTAGAGATCGAAATAATCAGTACTCAAGGGGTTGTTGTTTGGACACCCGTGAGTGTCAAGTCAATCATCAAATCAGATTCTGGGGAGTCAATGAATGAGACAAAAGAATTCATCTACGACAATGGTGTCAAGGCAGAATTTGAGGCATTCGGTCAAGCCATATTGAAAGATTGCCCAGACGCGCGTCAGATGCCTTTGGAAGCCCTCAATGATCTTGCTCTTCTACAGGGTCTGTTGGAATCTGCAGGATGTAATGGCTTGATGAAGGTTGTCAATTTAAGTGAGGATCAGATCATACATTCTTAGCAGGCTCGTCAAGATCAGGCAGACGAGTGCAAACTCATAAATATATAGAAAGTGTTAGTTCTTTTAGTTATCTTGCAAATACAGTCTTCTACTCTTGAGCTTACAGCAAATGAGAAATTAAGCAAGCTTATACTAAGTGATATTAAGTGATGTCAATTATTATGCCTTATTATGGATCTAAACTAGGAGCTTTTCAGTAAAACGCTTCTCTTGTTTCTAGCTTCCGAATGTGTTATGGATCAAATTTGATACTATCCTGCTCTCTCAGGCTTAGTAGGAGCCTTCCGTGGCTGTCTTTCAACGAGGAGGACCAGTGATAGAATAGATGCGATAGAGAAGTAAAGCATTACTCTCATCTGCTCCGAGTAGGCATCTGCATATAGAACTCTTGTCCGAGATTGTGTCTCGGGGGAGAGCATTCCAATATTCTCTGAGGATAGCAGTATTCCTGCGACTTGCTCTGCTGTCAAGAACTTGACAGCTTCTCTCTTGATATGGTTAATGAGCAAAGCAGAACAAACGGCGAGCCCGATTGTGCCTCCCAACACCCTGATCTGTGTCACGGATCCCATTGTGACAGCTAGGGTTATGTCAGTCGAGAAACATCCATGGCCCGGCAGGGGAATTGGGAGGTCATACCTAGATCTTTCTCAGTGACGACTAGCGGCACCATCATCAGGATTGTGCTAAGGTTGAACCCGAAACCAAGGCCCATGATAGCCTCGTAGCCATACTGGGCCGAGGCAATAGAGGTTGATGATTTCAAGGAGCTATATAGGCCAACTCCTATTGTCTGCAGTGAACCTCCCAGGAAGAGTGTGTAAAGAGGAGGCACTCCCAGCTTAGACACCAAAATCCCATTGACAGCAGTCGCCAAGGGAGACAGGAGAAGTAGAGGCAGTGTGCGAATACCAGCATTGATAGCTGACGTCATGTTGACTGTTTGGAATCTCTGCGGTATGTTGATAAGAGCAGCCATAAACGGGAAACCTGTAAAGAATCCGTTTCTTGACGAAAGCCGAATTAGTCGACCGAAAGCTTGGGATTGACTGACTGTAGACTTACAAAAGTAGTCCCATAACAAACCTGTTGTGCACCAGGCTCCACGGGAACATGGGCTCACGGACACCACGTTTCTTGGAAAGCAATCGCTCCCAAGCAACAAAGGCAATCCACAAGACGCCAGAGAGTACAAAGGTTGATACAATAGCACCACTACCCCACGGATAGGCCACACCACCTTGCTCGAGTGCAAAGATGATGAGGATGGAGGCAGCTAATGACACAACCATACCCACAAAGTCAACCCGTTGCCACATTTGTTTCGATGCGAGGGATTGAAAGAATCGATCGGACTCTCCGTAGGGAAAGTTGAATGGGACCGAGAAGGCGAGGAGAACAGCCGCAAGCGCTCCTCCGGGGCCACTGGAAGTAATGAGCCATTAGACAGTGCCCAGTTACACTACAGGGTGCCTAAGACAAAATGGGACTCACTTGAAGTAGAACACCCAGCGCCATGTCGTGTGATCTGTGATTGCTCCTCCAAGAATTGGGCCAAGGACACTTGAGAGGATAAAGGTTGACGACATGATAGAGATGTAGGTTGCGTACTTCTCTGGAGGCACCATGAGCGGTACCATGATTGTCGACAAAGAGTAGATGCCGGAGCCTCCCATCCCCTGGAGGGCGCGGAAGACGATCCTAGAGTAAAGATTGACGATGAGAACGCGCACGAGGTTAGTATCAAGAGAGGGAATTGACATACAGAGGTACCATGGAGTCCGAAGCACCACACGCCATAGAGAAGATAGTAAATATGGTGATTGCAAGCAATAGCATTAGTTTGCAGCCAAATATATCACTTAGCTTGGAATAGATAATGAGGAATCCTGGTATCTTTCAGTTCCCATCTCGGCATTCCATGACATGGTGAAGTTAGAGCTTACCGGTGTATGTTACCAAGTAGGATGTCACGATCCAGCCGGCCATATTGAAGCCTTGAAGGGCGTCAACGATTGAAACCAGAGCCGTGCTTACAATGGTAGTCTCCAATGTCGATAGAAGTAGGCTCAAGCACAGGCTACGTCAATGGCAATCAGCTGTGAAATAAGGGCAACTGAGCGGAAAGACCCTACGCTGAGGTTAAAGCATGAAGCCTCCATCCAGTATGGTACACCTTTTGTTTAGTCGCATCGTCTGACGAAGCAGCTGCAACCTCAACATTTCTGTTATTGTCGCTCAAGACCGAGCCGTGGTTGTCGGATGAAGCTTCGGCTTCAGTCACCGTGTCGAGGGGCAATCCACGTGCATCATCAGCAGATGCCTCGTTGCTCTCGTTGTTTGTCTTGACCGGAGTCTCGGGCGGGGAGCCCCGAAGAAACTCTAATGGTAAATCTGGTGCTGAAGACATGGTGGGAAGAGAAATACGCCACAGTGAGTAGTTGCAAGAGCTCAACTGGCATAATAAAAAGAGAGTGCAATCGATGGTTTCAGGCTTCGCGTTGGTATCAGCAATGCACACAGGCAAACGGAACAAAGGAGAAAAGAGTGGGGGATCAACTTGTGGTCAGCTTTACGAGAAGAGACAACAAAGTGTCAGCCTCAGGAAACAAGAAACAGAAATTGCTAATTCCCGGGCTACCTCCACTGTTTGGTCTGGTCTGTGCGTTTCCTGTGAAATCCAGGGGCCACGGCGCGGGCCGCGGGGTGAGGTGGTCAGCATTGGCAATAGATAAGGAGCCTGACTACCCTGTATCTGTAAATAGGGGATGGTATGTCACTCTTGATTCGAGCGGTACACTGTCTAGACTGTTCCGTCTGTAGGTACAGTCAGGTCAGTCTGTGGGTACAGTCAGGTTTGGATGTCTAGGTGTTTCTGCCAGCGTTACAATCTTCCCTGCATTATGTACATTGACTAGTAGGAAGCTAAATCCTAAACTCCCCTGTACCTAGAGAGGTAGATCGACCCAGACACAGAATGACCCCCGATTAGCCAGCCGGTGAGAACCAAGACACTAAGAATAAGCATAGATTTAGCCCTTGTAAATTTACTTGAGTTGAGAAGCTGCACAAGTAAACCTCTTCTATCTAACAGACAGAAGTAAAATGCCAAAATTGCCTCAGAGATAAGACTCATCGTCGATCAGCGAGAGGATTCGCTCATGGGCGAAAAAGATGGTGTCAATCTTTCCCGACATGACAGAAAACACTCGGCCGCGACGCGAGACTCGACAGCTGCGGTCATCATAAGCCCCTAGCGGCTTGGTCTTGACAGCAAGCTGTGGTCCAATGTAACGGAACGTCTCGAGGAACGTGGGGAGGTAGTGCATAATCTGTTCCTCCATAAGCGCCCGCTTGGCTGATATGGTTGCGGGGCTAACGTCGTCCCTTGCGGCCCGAGCTTCTGCTGCAGTCTTGAATTGCCCGAGAGGCGTGTGGGGGACGCTAGACAAGGTAAACAACCCCGGTACTTCAGTGGGGTAGACGGAAGCCAGGGGACCATCGACCAAGGTCACAGCCGGAAATTCAGGAGGCCCCTCGTAGTAGAGTAACAAGGTGGCCTCGTATATCACCTGAAGATCCAGATTCATGTAGTGTCCCCACGTTGCATCAACCACAAAGTCAAAGTGTTCGCCGTCGATCAAGACGCCATCGCCCACCTCTCGAATGCTAGAAACCTTTCGCCCAAGCTCAAGGGCTCCTTTGAGGGCTGCCTCGAAGTAAGCACGGGCTTTGCTCAGCAGCAAAACCCTCTCCGGCACACACATAATGCCGTCAACGTTGGTGATATGGATACCCGGAGGTGCCCCCTCGGTGAACGTTACCCCGCTCGAGGACATGATGGCCTTGTAGGTATTGTAATCAAGCAGGGAATCTTGAGTAGGCACAGCATAGATGTTGCAGGGCACAATGCGGCTGAGTTCGGGGTAATGCTCGACGAAACGCAGAAAGCCATCCCTCGACTGAAGACGTGTACCACTGTGACGGGCATAGTGGAAGCCCATATGCAGCCTGAACTGGTTGTTACCAGATGCTTCATGTAGCAGTCGCTTATGCTGTTCAAACAATTTGACGCGAAAGCCGAGAGCGCGAAGGGTTGCCGCAATGTGACAGCCATACCATCCACCGCCGATGATGCCAAGACTGTGGGGGTTAACGCAAGCGTCTTCTCCTATCTTTGTCGTTCCATTGATACTATTACCATTTCCGTTGTGAAGTTCCTTCTCGAGGTTCGGCATATTGGGTACGTTTGCGTGTTTTGAAAAATGACTTCTAGGATAATGCTATTTGCGTCTCGCTAGACTCTAGAGGTACTGAACGAGCTTTTCGGGGTATATCAAGTACTGGTCACGATATACAACCATAAAGATAAGAAAGGCGATTCCAATAATCTCTGCAGACTTATTCAGTTTTGATCCTATTATGATTGGGATTATGAGCCCTTTTTATCTTGTCCTCCCTCATTCACTCCGTCTTGAGTCCTTGACTTGCAAGACTTGACACAATCATGGGCTTTGTGCATTTTCTAGATGACCAAAAAGTTCCCCCTGGCTCTGGAGGATGTATTCTTCTTACTGAATCCGGCGCTGGTGGATGGTAGATAAGGTTCTCAAGGATGGAAACAAGATTGTTTGTGACATATACACCTGCCTTGCAGGATACAATGGTGCGAGATGCAACTCTGTTGATAAGCAAATGCATCTCGTGTTGATGGAAATTCTGCGTAAGCATACTGCGTTTATCTGTTACATTGAGCTCTGCACATCCGACTTGACAATCGACTTGGAGATATGTCATCGAGCCACGTAGCATCAGTACTTCAACGAGCAGACGCTTATCCTAGGACTGGCCGCCTCTGGCAGCGTATCAAGCGGACACTAATTACTGTTTCTATACATCTTCGAAAGTCTCTCGATTCTGGGAAACTCAAACTCCGCATCACCTGAACATTCCAAGAGCTTTCTGTGCTCAATATGCGAATACTTTGCCTCCACGGGATGGGCACCAACAGCAAGGTAGGTAACCGTCGCATCAGACTCACAAATATCCTAATATGAGATGATCTAACACAAATTCCAGGTGCTGGAGATGCAGACGTGTACATAACATCCCTTCACACAGCTCATCTGATTACACGAACTGACCTCATTGCAGCTGCGCTCCGGCATCAACTCAGCCATTCACAATCGCACAAATACGAGTATGTTGATGGCGGGGAGCCGATGCCGCCTGCTCCTGGTAAGTCATTGAGCTATTTACTTATTTACTCAAGACTCTTACACATAACATAGGCATAGAAGCTTTCATTGGTAAGGATGAGAGCCTTGCCTATTACCATCCACACTCGGCAAAGAGCATCCTGACAGCCATTGACGACCTATGGGAGTACATTGCCGAGGAAGGTCCCTTTGATGAGGTCTTGGGCTTCTCCCAGGGTGCATCACTGGCTGCTATGGTCATTGCTCGTGCCCGCCACTCCAACCCACCACCTTTTCAGTTCGCCATCTTCTTCTGTGCAGGACTCCCTTACTGTGAGAAGTCTTTATCCGCAGGCGAGGTCAAGTTCCTGAGGTCTGAGGACACGCAAGGTCCAGTTATACATGTGCCAACAGCTCATATCTTTGGCAAAAAGGACCCTGATGTTAGCTATAGTAAAGCAATGACTGAACTGTGCCATCCCTGGGGAAGAGTTCTTCTGGATCATGGAGCTGGCCATGAGATCCCGAGAGTACCTGTTGAGACGGTGGATGACATGGCAAGGGCGGTAGAGAAGGTTGTAACCAAGGCAGTTATCGGTCAGTAGATATAGGTAAATTGATGGAAGAGATAAAGTACATGAAATAAATCATAGTCGAGCCATATTAACAGCCACCCGAGTGATCCACGCAACGAGCCCCAACGGAACAAAAACTAAAACCGTCAAGTCGATGTTGTTGAGCTTGATCCAGGACATACGCACATCAGGTGTCTGAAGATGCATTGGGCGCAGCTCTTTGCCTCGGGGATACACTCCTGTTGGATCTGAAGCTTGCGAATAACCCGCTTTACTGTTGGCAGATGATTTGAGATCCAGAAGGGAATTCTCAAATCTACCGTCCCAATCATATAGATGCTCCTCAATCAAATTCGCAGCAAAATGCTTCTTCCGCGATCCAACCATGGCAATTCTCTGCATACGCTTGACGTTTCTTTGGAACGACTCTTTCTCAAACAAGAGAATGTTTCTGATGGCTGCTGTCAAAGAAGCTGCATCGAAGGTTTCTTTGTCAAGACGGACTGCGACGCCAGATCGTTCAAGTCTCAGTGTGGTGACCATTTGGTCACCGAATATCCCCATCGCAACCATAGGGACACCATGGAAGATGGATTCATTGACAGATGAAGGTCCAGCGTGTGTGACGAATATGGATGTAGAATCATGTTCGAGGACAGAACGCTGCGGAACCCAGGTAGCAAAGTGCCACGATTGATCCTGATTCTTGAACAGTTGATCAATGGTCAAGTGAGAGAGGTGAGACGATGGGACTCGAATGCTGGTATCAAGTCGACCACGGCTTCTGGCGCTGAGTGCCCAGATGACACCGTCGATCACACCGGAGGAAATGGCATCAGCGAGACCGTTGATGATTTTGAAGATCTTTCCGTCATCAAGAATAACATGTGTACCAAACGCAACTAGAGCGATCTTTTGATGGGCCTCAACAAAGGACTTGATGTCTCCATCGAGAGCAGGGTATGAGTCGGCCAAGATGGGACCAACAGGATGAACCAAAGGTGGAGTGTCTCGAGGTGTTTCCATGCCATAGAAGTTATTCAGAAACACGAGATAGTCCGGCTTGGAAGCTTTTGGCCGAGGCGCAACTCCCTCTTTTCGGCGCATTGCCTTGGTCCAGAAGATCCAGTGAAGAAAGAATGGCGCTGAGCGAAGCAAAAAGGTCATTTCGAACAATCTATCATAAATGCTTGCGTTCTCGCTGGTCAAACATATCTGCTGCATACCAGGCTGGCCCGGAATGTACTTCTGGGGCATCATCAACCACGGCATTTGGGGCCACATGACTGCGTGGGGGAGCCGAAACTCGTTGCAGACATCCAGAGCCGCTTCAACGTGGAAGTCGGAGAAGATAAAATCAGGTTTGGTGGTAGTTATCACCTCCTTCAGGCCGCGATATGTAAAAGGCCAGAACGCATCAAATGCCATTTTGCCCTTGACAATATCCCTTTTGCCCTGGGCAGTGTTCCAGTTCCATCGCGAGAAGAGGATGTAGTGCTTTTCATCTTCTTCAGCAGAGATGGCTGGTCCAACTATGTGAACCCTTTGCACGAAAGGATAATTGTCAACCAGCTTTTCCCTGCCGCTCAGCGTTGCAAAGTCAATTGTATGACCTCTAGCTGCCAAGATGGAACATATTTCCAGTATTGGCGCTATCTGTGAGTTAACATCCTGCTTCCTTTATCAACATCAGAGTGACTTACTTACCTAAATTAGTCGAGCCACCAACCGTGACAACAACGAGAATTTTAGCCTTGGGCAACGACATGATGACGGGTTCACTCCAAGACAAGTGGACATACAATGAAGTTTGTAAACTTTGTACTGGTTCCAGAGAGGGGCTTGCTGAGGTACCCGTTCTCGTTGAGATCCGAAATCGCTTTTGCTTGTCATGGGCGAAATTGAGGATATAGTCACATGTCTCGACTGCAAACGTCACATCAGGATGCGGAAGCATATCCCCACGAATGGGCGATGAGGACGGCCTGGGTAGCAACACGAGGTTATCTGACTGCATCATTGCACCGTGATCGACAACTCAAAACTGAAAGAGATAAGCGCCAAAGTATAAATAAGTGATTTATGCAATGCCACACATCGCGTATGAAACAGCGTAGCAGTGCATGCTTGTCAGCATTTGTGGGCTGATTTCTTCCCGCGCTACAGTGTATTGATTACGTGGTTGCATTTGCCCTGCAGTCTTACCCTTGGAAAATCTTCCCAAAGGCTGCTACAGCACTTCTATCTTGGCCTGTGTAAGCGGCAGGATCTTTTGCCAGATGCAGGTAATGGTCAACACCACTCTTGCTACGGCTTATCTGACCCTGGCTGAATACCGAAATGGGAGTTTCGCCCTCGCAGGCATGCATTGCATATGGGGTGGTAGAGTTATAGAACTATGCTTGAAATACCTGGTTGAAATGTCAAGATACGAATATTCATCGATGGGAGCCGTGATAGTTTCTGTATTGTCACTTGATAATTTGTCAACAAGGATATCTTGACCTCAGAAAGATTCACCCCTCCAAGTAATGTCACGACACCGTGTGATAAAAGATACTTCTGAGTAGACACCGAATCAGAATGCAAGAAACTGTCCGCGGAGACATTGTAACTCAAATTGACGATGCCGTCCCAGAATCGCGTAAGACGGAATAACCTCATAAGAGCTATTAGGCTGTTTGTCGTGCATGTATTTCATGTTTACGACGTTGGAGAAAGCCTCAATACCACTCACTCTTTGACAACTCACACATGCCACTGCAGATGACTATGATAATCAGTAATCGTTCAGTGACTGCTCACCCCCACGGTGAATTGAATACCTGATCCATCCATCATGTACTATCTCGCAGAGACATTGACGGTAGTTACGATGAAGAGTTGGTTGTGAGAGGGTTAGAAGAGACTAACGTACTATGTCTAAGCATAAGCCTATAATAACTCTGTTACGCCTATTATTAGCCATGTGACAAACTCCAAGTATCTCACCCCTTTTATTGTATACCCAATCATTTATTATTACTGCATTATTGTTTTTGAATCAATCTCGAGTCTAGTTATGGAACCAATTGCTGTTATTGGCCTTGACCTCAAGTTCCCCGGCGATGCTACTGACGCCGATGGGTTCTGGGATATGCTGGTGACTGGCCGCTCAGCATGCACGGATATTCCAGACGATCGGTTCAAAGTCTCGTCATTCTATCACCCGGACCCAGAGCGTTCGGGTTCGGTTAGCACTCCTACTTTTCTGTGATGTCTTGTTAAGTGCTCCGCTGACCAGCAACCCAGCTCAATGTCACTAGGGCGCATTTCCTGAAGGGCGAAATCGCTGCCTTCGATGCTCCTTTCTTCTCTATTACGCCTGCCGAAGCGGGTGGCATGGATCCTCAGCAGCGTGGTCTGCTCGAGAATACCTATCGTGCCCTGGAAAACGGTATGAACCCTTCATGTTTTGACTGCGAAGAATCTGAATCTGACACCGCCTTAGCCGGATGTCCCATGAACAAAGTCCTTGGAACAAACACTGGTGTTTTCATCGGTTGTTTTACTCGTGAATATGAAGCCATCATGTTCAAGGAGACCGAGATACAGCAGCGTTACTTTGCTACTGGCACTGGAACAACCATGCTTGCCAATCGATTGAGCTATTTCTATGACCTCCATGGACCTAGCATCAGTCTTGACACAGCGTGCTCCAGTAGTCTCAACGCCTGTCACTTAGCCTGTAACAGTCTAAGGTTGGGCGAGTGTGATATGGCATTAGCAGCTGGCTGCAACTTGTTCTATAACCCTGATACTATCATCCCACTCACAGCTCTTGGCTTTCTGTCTCCCGATGGAAGATGTTACAGCTTTGATGAACGAGCTAACGGTTACTCACGTGGTGAGGGGTTTGGAATGGTTGTGCTCAAGAGGTTGAGTGATGCTATCCGGGATGGTGACTGTATTCGTGCCATCGTTCGAGGATCCTCAAGCAACCAGGACGGCAACTCACCTGGCATTACACAACCCACTCGACAGGCTCAAGTTGACTTGATCAACGCCGCTTATCAATCAGCTGGTCTATCCAAGACGCAGACGCGTTTCTTTGAGGCCCACGGTACAGGTACCCCTGTGGGTGATCCTATTGAAGCTAGTGCTATTAGCGGTGCTTTCTCAGAGTATCGCTCTGAGCAAGAGCCAATGGTTGTTGGCGCAGTCAAGACAAACATCGGACATCTTGAAGGCTCGGCCGGGATCGCAGGTCTCATCAAGGCTATTATGGTCCTTGAGAAAGGCATAATCCCTCCCAATATGGGCTTCCAGACCCCCAACCCCAAGATTCCTGTTCATGATTGGCATCTCAAGTTCCCTACCAAGCCTGAAGCCTGGCCTACCAAAGGACTCAGGCGAGCCTCGATCAATGCCTTTGGTTATGGTGGAAGCAATGCTCACATCATAATCGATGATGCCTATCACTATCTTCTCGAGCACGGCTTGAAAGGTAAACACCAAACCAATGAGTTCCCACCGGAGGAGGGGTTAAGGTCTTCTATCAATGGCACTAATGGTACCAATGGCCATTATAACGGCATTAATGGCCATGCCAACGGTCATCAGTCTACTTCTAGCTCGAGTGACGATGAGTATATCTTGGTAAAGCGCTTCAAAGGTCATGCTCCCCCTAGTCGCTCATTCTTCTTTTCCACCTTCGACGAAGCTGGAGCAGCTCGCATGGCACAAGCTTACAAAGAGTTTCTTGCTTCCACCAGCAACTCAATAGTTGCTGGGTCTGAGGAAGAACAACGCTTCTTGAGTGACCTTTCTTACACCCTTATCAACCACCGCACGTCCTTCCCTTGGCGGTTCTCCGTCATCGCCGACAGCATCAAGGCTTTGACTGACAAGTTGGAGGCTAGCCCCTCACCTGTCAGAGCCACTGTTGACCCTAAGCTCGGATTTGTCTTTACGGGACAAGGTGCACAGTGGTACGCCATGGGGAGAGAATTGCTCTCTGTTTATCCGACATTTAGCACGTCCATCTTTGCTGCAGACTTGTATCTGCGAGAGCTAGGATGCCCATGGTCACTTGTTGGTGAATTACTCCAGAACCAAGACAAGTCACGCATCGATGATCCTGCACTGAGTCAACCAATCTGCACAGCCTTGCAAGTGGCTCTTGTTGACCTCCTGGCCAGCTGGGGTATTAAGCCTGCTGCGGTGGTCGGCCATTCATCGGGCGAGATTGGTGCTGCCTATGCCACAGGCGCCATCTCGCAGGAGTCGGCCTGGAGGCTGGCCTTCTACCGCGGTGCTCTGTCCTCTCGACTCGCCAAATCCCCCGATCATACCAACGGTGCCATGCTTTCAGTGGCTATGAGTTCGTCAGATGCCACGACATATCTCGAGGAGCATGTTGGCAGCGCCGCCGGTAGAGACATCGTTGTGGCCTGTATTAACAGCCCGAGAAATGTAACGCTCAGTGGCAGTGCGGCATACATTGACAAGATCAAGGCTGCTGCAGACTCTGATGGTATCTTTGCCCGTAAGCTCAAGGTTGATAACGGTTATCATTCGCCTCTGATGGCTACCATTGCCGACGAATACAGGAGCGCAATTGGTGACCTCGAGGCCGGAACCAACATGTCCCCAGGGAAAGTTGTCCCAGTCTTTTACTCGTCCCTTGGAGGAACAGTCAGCTCTGTCTCTGCTCTTCAGAACCCTGATCACTGGGTTGACAACCTGATTTCACCGGTCCAATTCTCCAAAGCCTTCTCGGTCATGTGCTCCAACGCCAGTTCCAGCGCGCCAGTCAAGAAGCTTGGAGCCTCGGCTAAAGAAACAGTTAAGCCTCCAAAGATCACTCAAGTACTTGAGATTGGCCCTCATGCGGCCTTGCGTGGCCCCATTCGTGAGATCATGGAGCTGATGCCAGAAGTGAGTGGTATTGGTTATGAATCAGTGCTACGTCGCGGTGCTTCTGCCGTTGACACTGCTTTGGGCGCCGCCAACTGGCTTTGGTGCCATGGGTACGACGAGGTGGATATGTCTGATGCCAGTATAGCAAAGGACAGTTCCCTTGTTATCAACGCACCAGGATACCCCTTCAACCACTCCAACATTTATTGGAACGAGAGTCGTATCAGCAAAGGATATCGCTTCCGTCCCGCTATGCGAAATGAACTATTTGGTGCGCCAGTGCCAGATTGGGACCCAGCCAATGCTGTGTGGCGGAACTATATGCGTCTTTCAGAGAACCCTTGGGTGAAGCATCATCGAATCACAGGTGCTACCATTTATCCCGCTGCTGGAATGCTTGTCATGGCCATAGAGGCTAGTCGACAGATGGCAGACATATCTCGTGTAGTCAAGGGCTTCCGCATTCTGGACGCTCGTTTTAATGTTGCTCTTCGCGTTCCAGCGACACAAAATGGTCTCGAGACGCACTTTTATATGCAACCCTCACGGGATCATCCCGACACTGTATCGAGGACTGTCCGCAAGTTCTCCGTCAGCAGTTATGAGGGCGGCGAGTGGCGTGAGCATTGCCATGGTCTGGTCGTCACTGAGTACGAGCAACCTTATACTGTCGTGGACGATGGACGAGAGGACTTTGAGTTCCAAGAAGCATGCAAAAACAGGCTTGCGAATTTAGAGAATGCTTCAAAGGTCGAGACCTCTTTCCGACAGCTCTATGAGCATCTGTCGACCGTTGGTCTTGACTTTGGCGCTACTTTCCAGACCCTCCGTGACATTCGCTGTGGTGAAATTGGGGAAGCTGTGGCGACAGTGGAGAGGCAAGATCTCGAGAGCTTGATGCCTTTAGGCTATCTTCAAGACCACTTGATCCATCCTACTGTGCTCGATGGTATCCTTCAGAGTATCATTGTCAGTTTGACAAAAGGTGGTCGCGAGATTGACCAAGTCATGGTTCCCTCCGAGATTGGTGACCTCTGGGTATCTGCTGACCCCTCAACAGCCAAGTTCGATGCTGTTCGAGTCTCTTGCTCAGGCAAGTCCCTTGGTATCAGGCAGGCTGAGGCGCGCATCGTTGGTATGGATGTTGATACCGGCAAAGCCGTTTGTACCGTGGACAACTTTGTCATCACTACTGTGGCACGAAGCGAAGGCGCCTCCTCGTCTGACGCTGCAAGAAGACTCTGCTTCAACCTTGATTACAAGGTAGACCCAGTACTTCTGGACCAAGAGACCGCAGACAAGACACTCCAGCCTGATGCAAAATGTGGTGCTACACCTCAGCAGGCCCAGTTGATTCAGGAGGTGGAGATGATGTGTTTCTTGTACATCAAACGCTTCTGGGATAGGATCTATGATGAGAACCGCGACGCCAAGTCAGTTCCTTATCACAAGAAGTATATCGCCTGGATCAAACACCAACTGGAGAAGTATGACGCTGGCCTTATCCCACATGCCATGCTTGAATGGCGTGAACGAGCGGCCGACGATGAGTACATCAGCCAAATGGAGACCAAGCTTCTCACAGAGGGCTCAGCTGAAGGGAAACTAGTCGTCAATGTTGGACGAGAACTCCCTAACATCCTGGCTGGCAAGTCTGATGCCCTGGAACTCCTCTTCAAAGACAAGCTGGTAGAGAACGTTTATCGTTCTGGCGTTGGGGCTGAGATTGGCTATGACCGCATGGTGGCTTACATCGATGCTCTGGCGCATAAGAACCCAGCCCTTCGTGTTCTCGAGGTTGGTGCTGGAACAGGTGGCGCCACAAGACCTATTCTCAAGTGTCTCACGACACAAGGTAATGGCGAGACTGGCACGCCACGGTTCAGCCACTATGCGTTTACAGATATCTCGATCGGCTTCTTCGAGAACGCTCGAGAAATGTTCAAAGATAGTGCTGCGCGCATGAGCTTCCGCGCCCTCAATATCGAGGACGATTTGGAGCAACAAGGGTTCTCGGGGCCGGGAGAACAGTACGATGTCATCTGCGCTGCCAATGTCATCCATGCAACCAAGAACCTTGAGGCGACCTTATCCAACGCCAGGAAGTTACTCAAGCCTGGAGGCAAACTTATCTTGTATGAGATGACCAACACTGGCATGATACGGACCGGTTTTGCCTTTGGACTACTACCGGGATGGTGGTTATCCGTTGAAGACTTCCGTCAATTTACACCACTAGCTGCTCCAAGTGACTGGTCCAGATCGCTCAAGGCCAGTGGGTTCAGTGGTATCGATCTCCACATCTATGACTTTCCAGATCACAGGTATCAGATGGTCAGCGTCCTCATCTGCACAGCTCTTGGTGATGGAAGTCAAGAGAATGCACCAGCCACTTCCTACTCCTCATCACCTATCAAGATCATCACTTGTGGTACGGGATCCAACTCAACCACCCAAGAGAGACTTGCTACCGTTCTTGAGAAGCAAGCGGCTAGCCTCAGTACTAGTACCCATATCGTCAACTTCCACGATGCTGTGGCAGATCTTAAGGAGCTCCAACAAACTCGTTGCATCTTCCTGGGGGACATTGAGTCCGACTTCCTGGAACACGTTCATGATGATGACTATGAAGCTTTCCAGAAGCTGATTAGTTCCACCAAGACGTTACTTTGGGTCAACCAGGGAGGCGGCCCGTCGCCCAAGAACCCTGACGCGGACATGGTGACTGGTTTCGCTCGGTGCATGCGTGCTGAGAACCCGGGACTAAGCTTTGTTACTTTATCCGTCGACGAGCTGGAATCCTTGGATAAGGCTAGCTCCATTATCTTGAAAATCCTAAGTTCAGGTGGTGGAAATGAGAACACTTTCTTCGAGAAAGACGGCGCTGTTTATATTCCACGCATCACCGAGGCCAACACGGTCAATCATCTCATCGCTGCCAAAACCAAGGGTGAGCCAGCCAGATCAGAGACATGGCAGGATGCTAGCAAAGACAGAGCTTTGACGCTACAGTGCGCTGTGCCTGGTCTTCTCGATAGCCTTCAGTTCCAAGATGACGAGCTATATGAGAAGCCTCTCGGACCTTGCGATGTCGAGGTACGCGTTCACGCTACTGGTCTCAATCTTCTTGATGTCATGATAGCTCTCGGCCAGGTCATAGGCGAAGCATTTGGACAAGAGTGCGCTGGTGTAGTAACTCGTGTCGGAACAGAAGTTGATCGCGTCTCTGTCGGCGATCGTGTCTGTGGTCTCCTAAGGGGAACCTTTAAGACTTTTGCAAGGGGTTCTCAATGGCAGTTCGCCAAGATTCCCTCAACTGTCGATTATGAGGTTGCCGCAGCTGTACCAGTTGTTTACACCACCGCATACTATGGACTTCATGATCTCGCGCGCCTCCAAGCAGGAGAGAGCATTCTGATTCACTGGGGTGCTGGCGGCGTCGGGCAGGCCGCTATCCAACTTGCCAAGGCGGTTGGAGCTGAGGTGTTTGTCACTGTGGGCTCTATTGAGAAGCGAGACTTTGTGCATGAGCACTACGGTATTCCTCTGCATCATGTACTGTCAAGTCGCGATTTGAGCTTCGTACACGGTATCAAGAGATTGACTGATGGACGCGGTGTCGATGTAACCCTTAATTCCACAGCCGGACAGACCCTGCGTGCTAGCTGGGACTGTATTGCACCATACGGGCGATTTATCGAAATTGGCAAGGTCGATATCTTTGCCAACGCGGGTCTCCCAATGGGACCATTCAAGAAGAGCGTTACCTTTTCCTTCTTCGACATTGGTCTCATATCACTTGAAAGAGGTCGATTGTTCTCCCGTGTCCTTCAAGATGTCGTTGATCTGCTTGCCAAAGGATCCATCACCCCACCGCAGCCACTCCATGTGTACAGCTACTCCGAAATCCAAGATGCATTCAGAATCATGCAATCAGGATCCCACATGGGCAAGCTTGTCTTGAAGGCTATACATGATGATGTCGTTATGGTAAGTTATCAACACCTCAAAGAAAATATCAATAGTAACACATTCAAGGTCGAACCCAGTCGAAAGCCGACATATCACTTTGATCCTGAAGCAACATACCTTCTTTCGGGAGGCCTTGGCGGTCTTGGACGGAGCGCGGCACGTTGGATGACATCTCGTGGCGCCAAGAATCTCATTCTTCTCTCTCGGTCTGGTACCACGCGACCTGCAGCTCAAGAACTCATGAAGGAGCTCGAAGAAGCTGGTGTGGCAGCGGCAGCACCCCAATGCGATGTATCTGATCGTGCTGCTCTTGAGAGTGTTCTCAGTGATTGCGCCAAAACCATGCCACCTATCAAGGGCTGCATCCAAGGCTCCATGGTCCTCAAAGACAGCATATTCTCTAACATGTCTCAGGAAGATTACTACACTGCCGTACGCCCCAAGGTGGTTGCATCACGAAACTTACATGAATTGCTTCCCCAGAACCTGGATTTCTTCATTCTCCTCTCCTCGGCTTCTGGCGTGGTAGGCAACCGTGGTCAATCCAACTACTGTGTGGGCAACACGTACCAAGATTCCTTAGCCTGCCACAGGGTTGCTCTGGGGCTTCCAGGTGTAGCTGTCGACTTGGGAATGATTCTTTCAGTCGGGTTCGCTGCCGAGAACCAAGAGAGTATGGCTAATCTCCGTCAAGAAGGCTTCAATGCCATGCGAGAGGACGAGTTCCTTGCCCTGCTCGACATGCTATGCGACCCAAATGGGAAGTACTCTACCAATGCCAATCGAGACTCCCAGGCTTCCTCATTTGCTCAAATCGCAGTTGGTCTTGAGGCTCCAGCTACTCTTCGCATCAAGGGCATTCCAGAACCTGCTTGGATGACTGATCCCCTATTCAAGCATCTCTACCAGATCCGAGGCGAGGGCGATCATGAGGGTGAAGGGGACGGTGAAGGTTCAGCCACGTCATGTTCAACGCTACTCCCAGCAGCGGCATCGTTAGCTGACGCAGCCAAGATTGTTAGCGCGGCTATTGTCCAGAAGCTCTGCAAAGCTCTGTCTTCAAGTGAGCGGGATATCGACGTGTCAAAGCCCCTTCACAGTTATGGGGTTGATTCCCTTGTTGCAGTCGAGCTGCGCGCCTGGTTCATGAAGGAGGTTGGCTCTGATGTTGCTGTATTCGATATCATGAGTGGGCAGAGCTTGGAGGAGTTGGCTGAACTGGCGGCAAAGAGGAGTTCATTTGCCAATTTTGATGACGAGAAAGAGGCCGATTGAGTATGATTACTTTTCAATTTGTCAAATTATTTCATTTTATGATCTAAGCTGGTGTACTCGGGATGAGGGAATTAGGTTTGGGCTGGTGGCAGCTATTCCATGCCTGCTCATAGGCTGGTAGTTGTCACCGATGACTGTTTTTCGAGTCTTTAGAGCGTGGGTGTGTATTTCATAGTTAATTAATATCTGAATGCTTGTAACAACCTCTATAGTATCAATTGATCAAGCCTGACTGAGTACCCCGGAGTTGGGTTCAAAATCAGAGGCACTCTATGAACAAGCATCCCTGTTTGGGTTGATTCTGTACCAAAAGTCAAAGTGGTTCTGTTCGCTTCCGGAGCTACAACCACCGAACTCCGTGTTGAATGCTTCACTGCATTGCTCGTAGGTAATCTCCTTCTCGGCTTGGCCGTTGCGGACTTCAATAGCCCAATCGATATGGTTATATCCACCCTCGGGAGGCTCTGCACAGTTTTTATTGCAACCAAGGAGACAAGTCCACCGATTTTTCTCGTTAAATATACCGCACAAATCATCATTGCAACTGTAATAGGAGTCAGGATTAGGGACTATGTTTCTCTCACAGTTGGTGCAAAGTCAGAAAGGCTCAGAAGGTTTGATAACTTTGCCGGCTGCCAGGCTACAGGTCGTATGAATTTCGTTCTTGACCTCTTCAGTCAGGTCACTGCTTCTGGGGCCGCCGTGGAGCTCATTGAAGCCCAAACCTCCGATGTAGCAGCCCAAGGCCTTGGCAGACTGGATATAGGAAATAATAACTAAGTTCTGTCTGCTGATTTAAGCTCTTAGCTATAAGCCTTAACTATAAATAACATATCTAGCTAATAACTTAAATATTATACAATAATAACTAACTAATTACTATAGCTAAAGGCTAATATTATAAAAACCTAAAAAATAACTTATTTACCTACTATTATAACTTATAAAAAGCTTTAATCTATTTCTTAAAATAATTAAATATAAAATAATAATAAAGTAAAATAGTAGTATATTTACTTAAATAAAAGCTTAAATAAAAGCTTATTTATATAGCATATTTAAATAAATTTTAATAATAATATATTAATAGACTTTCCCTTATCTTTATTAATATTAAAAATTACTAAAAGACTTTTAAAAATAAAAATAGCTTTAAAAAGATTAAAGCTATTAATAAAAAAGTTTTTAAGATTATTAATACTAAGGAATATAAAAGGCTTTTATATAACTTTATTAAGTAACTAGCTATTTTTAGTACTTATACTTTTACTTATACTATTTAAGGACTTCCTTAAGAAATTAAAAAAGCTATAAGGTAAGAAAAAAAGATATTAAAAGCCTTTTATAATAATAAAGCTAAAGTTAAGAAAATAATATAGTTAATTAAAAAAAAAAAAAACTAAGATTAAATTAAGAACCTAATTAAGCTATAGCTAGTAATTTACTTAAATAAATAATTTCTAAATATAGTATATAGCTATTAGATTATTAAGAAATACTAATATATAAGAAAAGCTTAACTTAACTAAAACCAGTTTTATAATAATATATATATTAGTATAATTAGGGTTAAGAAAAAGGTTAAAAAGAAGGTTTAGGGTAATTAAAAGGTAGTAATAGAGTTGAGTTTATAAGTTAATTATAAGGTTAGAAAATACACTTTGACTTTAATATAATAGGAGATAATGACTGCCAGAGAGGTTGGCATGATTTTGGCAAAGGAGGGCATGTTGAATAATGACAAGATTGTATCACGATAGTGGCGCGAGGATGTAGTTCAACGTATAAATAAACGGGCTTTAGAACAAAGGTTCAAGCCTTTCATACTATATGCCATTTTCAATGCATTTTACCCCCCTGAAAACTGCTCTATATCGGATATCCGTGTCCAATGGACATATGTAGCGACATGGTACTCAATCTTGTAATTTCTAAGCGTAGCATTGACAGTCCATCACCATTTGTATATTCTGGCCCTTTGGGTTGTCTATCGGTCAATTTACCAATGAGATCCCACGGATCTATAGGTATTCTAGGATGCTGCTACATTATTGGAACAGTATGAAAATTAATAGAGGCAGGTCTGACGTGAGACAAAGTAACATTCATGTCTAATTATGCTTCATCCTCTTTTTAATTCCTCGCCTTGATCGCCAAGTCCGTTGCATACGGAACAGACTGAAGGCTAACGGATCCCATCGCCGTGCTACCTTTATAGCTGAAAAGCATCAAGACAAATGGCCTATTCAGGACACCGTCATAAGGCACATTAGACTTTGGTGCTTGTCGGAAACGAAACTGACCACAGATAATGGCGCGTGATCTGATAGTAGCTGCTCTCTCGAAGCTCATGCTCTCCGATTCACGCATCAAGGTCACACCTTTGGCAACAATGTATTCCACAAAGGCGCCATCCACTGGCTTCTGGGGCAGCCACTGGGCCATCGACAGCGTAAAAACACTCTGTCATGGTAGAACCTCTTCCAATTGCGGTGGTGCAAAAGGCGGCATGCTTCCAATCCTTTATATTGAGCGGAAATGAGACAGGACGGGCGACAAGACAGTTCGGTTGCAATTTGGGTTTAAATTCGTCCGTGACTAGGCCCGGGTTGCTACTCGCTTGTTTTTTAGTAATCTCCGGCGGCTTTGTGAATGCCTGGTCGAGGCTGACGTAGTTTATGGTCTGTACATTACACCAAACGCGGAGCTATAGCTGATATGTTTCCGCCCCATCAGCGAGGCCTGGCGATGACGCTGTTTGTGGCTGGGCCATGCCTCGGTCCAGTGTTTGGGCCGGTTTCTGGTGGGTTCCTTGGGGAGAATGCTAGTTGGCGTTGGTTTATGGGATTCCTTGCCATCTTCGCCGGGGTAACGTGGGTCGCAGGAACCATCCTTATCCCAGAAACCTACGCCCCTACATTGCTGAGGCGCCGGGCTGCTAAACTGTCCAGCATGACTGGAAAAGTGTATATCAGCAGTATTGAACTAAAACAAGGGAAGGTCTCTTTGCGTAGTGCTATTAGCACCTCCTTGCTGCGACCATGGATTTTCCTCTTCAAGGAACCCATCGTTCTCCCATTATCGATCTATATGGCGATTATCTACGGTACACTCTACTTATTCTTCGCCGCCTTTCCGGTCGTTTTTGAACAGGCTCGGGGTTGGAGTCAAGGTATCGAAGGTTTAGCATTTTTGGGCATAGCTGTCGGTATGGCAGCGGGTTTGATCTACACGATCCCTGACAACAACCGTTATGTTCTCCTCGATCAAAAGCACAACGGTTTTGCACCACCAGAAGCTCGGCTCCCACCAGCAATAGTTGGCTCTTTCGCCATCCCTGTGGGGTTGTTTTGGTTCGCTTGGACCAATTATCCATCCATTCATTGGATCGTCAGCATTATGGCCGGTGCTCCTTTCGGCTTTGGTATGGTTCTGGTGTTTCTAAGCATTATGAATTATCTGGTCGATGGATATACGATCTTTGCTGCTTCAGTTCTTGCTGCCAATTCGATCCTACGCTCCTTGTTCGGTGCAGCCTTTCCGCTCTTCACAGTACAGATGTATGACAACTTGGGGCTGCATTGGGCATCAACGATCCCAGCATTTTTGGCATTGGCCTGCGTTCCGTTTCCTTACCTGTTCTATATATATGGAGCTCGCATCAGGACTTACTGCAAATTTGCCGCTGAATCGGACGCCTTTATGCGAAGTTTGAAGGAGGCCCAGAATCAACGAGAACGGGAGTTGGAGGCGCAGGATAATACTACCGAGGACGAGCTTACAGTTGTTGAAGGAGTGATCAGTTCAAGCCACAGACGAGCATCCTCAGTCCATGGTCCATCTTCACTATATGACGGCAACCCCTATGACATTGATCGTGTTCACACCAGAAATTCATTCTCTTAGCCTTTTAGGAAAACCAGGTTAGCTCAGCTTTAATTAGACTTCAACATCAGAACCTAGGTACTTAATATTCAATTTGGTTCCCTCTTATGGCCACCTGCAACTTGTTCAGATCTACTTTGCCGAGATATCTAATTGGCTTACCGAATGAAGTAGGAACCTTACGACCCAAGTTCAGAATCTAACTAGTCAATGCGTACTCCGTAGTGAACCTAAGTGTATTTATACTGTGATTCGCTAAGGTGTTGCTGAGTCCGGGTAAGCCGGCTCAAATACGAAGTAGGTGCCTCAGGCACCAGTAACAGACCCTAACGATGTGAGGTGGATCAACCGAATCTGGCGATTAGGGATTTGACACAGAGCACTGCCGACAAAGCCTCTGGATGGTATGCTTAGACACTAATAAAATACTAGAATCCAACATGTTGTTCGGAGAAGCTGTCGTCTTGAGCGGATTATCAAGCAAAGAAGCTATAGGTAGCATACGGTAGACCAAGGCGATGAAAATCTGAGGTATTTCTAAGTTGATTAGATCGCGTTGATACTCCGATCAGGTTAAGCAATTGAACTCAACGCTAAGCATTCAGCTGCCTGGTTTTCTGTACTAGCACCCACTGGCCACAGCCGCTTTTTACGGAAGGGGAATAGGCCTATGGGCCCAGGGGCGTTATGCTGAGAAAGGCAGTCCCCGAAAATTATTTTATCTCCTTACTCTTGCATCTGCCTATTTTAAGGCCTAGTTGAGTAGACCTCGATTGAACATAAATACACTGCTGAAGATCTCCAAATCTCTTATTCAATCGAAACCTCAGAAAACATCATTTTCAGCCTATCATGACTCACACCTGGGATTCAAAGCCGGCACCGCTTACCGTTGCCGAAGAAGAGCTACTGGCTGCGAGCGAGGCGGTGTCTAAGCTCAGTCAATCGCAATTGGACTCATTCAATGACTGGGTAGGATCTGAGAAACCTGGAGTACTCGAGGCAAAGTCTTGGCTTACAAAACGATACGGTCTCCGCAAGAACACATTCTCTTACTCAGAGCTAGTTCTAATGTTGAAGCGGGCCAAATTCCTATCCAGTACTGAGGGAAATAGCGGAGTAAGAACTACCATTCCATCTCAAGAGTCTATGAGTTAAATCAAGAGTTATAGGACAAGGTCGACTTTATCATACGAAAACCAGGCCTCGGCCTGCCTCTTGGCCACATGCCTGACCAAAAGAACCGTTTCCCTCTGCTGTTCATGGAAGATAACTACAAAAATGGCTGGCGATCTGCCACTCTACTTATCCGCGAGAGTTGCATGCTCAAGCTTATCAATGAGCTCTCTGACAAGCCGGAGTGGTGGCGTAAAATTAAAGACGAAGCCATCTCCAGCAAGTGGAAGAAAGAAGCACTAGAAATGGACTGGACTTCTTATCGAAAGCATGCTGACTTTACGTCCGCTATGGCTGATGCAGTCAGTCCAAGCTGAACCCTGATGTTCTCAATGCTATGATACTAATACTTGAACAGTGCATCAGTGAGCTGCGAAGCAAAGCAGAGCTATACGAGAAGACTGGTTTAATGCCTGTTTACGACTACACAACCACAGTTATTGAATCGGACAGTTTACTGACACCTGACCTGGCCAGGGCTCTCCAGGAGGGCGTGAAGCCGTTGGAAGACGTCCCCACAGAGCTGAAAGATTGGCATCCCAACTCCAAAGAGCAAGTCCTGGATCTTGTGCATCCTTCACTGTGGCCATTGATATATGGTCGCTCCAGGGTCCTCAATGACAGAGTCATTGACGTCGGCAATGCCCTTGCTTCCTGTGGCACCGGCGTAATACTACGCGCACCGGGGTCCGAGCAGACGACGCACATCATCGGAGAAGGCGGTTTCTCTGAGGAAGAGGTCATGGTGCTGTCAAACAAGTTCCAATGGTTGCCATGCGATGTTGACCTTGACCCTGAGACAGGAAAAGCCAAGATTACGAGCTACATCAATAATCTCCACCCACAAGAACATGCGCATCTCTATCCCATCATTGAAAGGTTCATCGAGAAATCACTACCAGCTTGGGACATCATTTACCACTGGGAAGACTCTTTTGCGGTGCAGCGCCTCACAACAACTGAAGCTGAATATAATGAGTGCCCCTGCCCTGATCTTTGTGACATGGACGATGGCTATAACTGCACTCCATGGAGACGCCCTATCGGTGAGGATGAAGAGCCTAGGTACGACGTCGAGTCGTTGGAAGCGATTCTGGCAGATAATCGTATGCCAGATAAATACCGATTTGGTGAAGAGAAGGCAGAGGATTATAGGACGAATCCGGTACGCAGAAATCTGGATGACGCTTGGTTTGCATCAACCCACTCTGCCAAGCTCCCCGACGCCGATCCAAGCGCAAAGGACTATATGAAGATCCAAGCTTCAGATGTGAAAGCAGACGGGTTCTTCAAGAGTAGCAGTCAGATCCAGGTCATTGTCAAGCTTGCCAACATTCATCTGACGCCTGAGAAGCCCGCCTACGATGGTGGTTCGTGGCATACAGAAGGCTTGCTAAATGAGCATATTGTCAGCACGGCTCTTTACTATTATGACAGCGAGAATATCACTGATTGTACTTTGGATTTCCGGACCTGCGCCGATAAGGAAGACCTGGCTGGCGACATCTCCTACGAGCAACACTGGCATGACCCAATTGAGCGGACTTTCGATCTTACTCAGGGAGGGAGCATCTTTCAGGATATTGGTTCTGTCCTTACCAAAGCTGGAAGGGCAATATTTTTCCCCAACGTTTTGCAGCATCATGTTTCGCAGTTCAGACTCGCCGATCCCACCAAATCCGGTCACAGAAAGATCCTTGCGCTATTCCTTGTCGACCCAGCGATACCCATCATCAGCACTTCCAACGTACCTCCGCAGCAAAAGCACTGGTGGACAAGTCACTCAGGATTGGACTCTGGATGTGGAGTTATGCCGCCAGAGTTAGTGAAAAAGGTGGTGGATTATTCGGAGTGGCCCATTGACCTGGAAGAAGCCAAAAAGGTACGCTTGGATTTGATGAAGGAGCGGACATCATTTAAAGCAGAGGAGGAATCGAGATTTGAGAGGATGGAATGGAATTTCTGCGAGCATTGATTCTGTTGTTCGGTTAGAGTAGGGTAGGTGGTCTTCATAACTCGCTTATGCTAGCATAACCTTTGCACTTTGGGCGTCTGAATTATGCTTCATGCTTACATAAATAAGCTGTGACAAGGTTAGAGAGTTAGATAACGGTAACCTTGCTGTGAAGGTTAAAAGAAAAACAGTTTGGTAATATACCCTCTGTGGTCAGGTGCCTAGAGATATAAATTTTAGCTGAAAAGTTAGATTTCCTCGTGACTATCTCGATTGATGTATAAATCAGGGTCTGACTGCTGCTCTTCCGACAACTTGTTTTATGCCTGATCTACATTTTCGTTTAGGGGCATACACTTTATGCACCACGGTTACCCGTGACCCTAGCATCGCTGGATTGATCTAAGCTCTTTATGGTCAAGCTTGCATCAAATCGGCCGATCGCAGGCTTTCATTGTATGGCCTTCGCTCAGCATCGGTCCCTACCAAATCCAGGCAAAGGCGCAGTCGACTGCGCCCCACTAGGCTGAGAGAGTTGGAGGTGCTCTTATTGTCTCTCCCTGGAATAAAATCAGAGACAAACCAGCATCTTGATGATATTTGCTATCATCTTCATAGCCGACAAAATGCCTCAGACAAGTCTTTCCATGTCCTCAGCACTGGGCATCCGCCTGGAAGGAAATCAACGTTCATATTCTCCAGGCGACACAATTATTGGCTGTGTTTACCGACAAAGCCCTGTCGTGAGTCCAGACTCATCAGTCACCATCGCCTTATCTGGGAGAGCCAAATCCAAGATAGTCATCCATCGCGCAAGCACAAACAGCACAGCTAGTTACCGAGGCCGTTTCAATCTCATCCCCGAGTCTGTTTGCTCCCAAAAGATCTTCCAAGGCCCACTCCATATTGAAAGCAGTGGCGATGAGCAGACATGGCCGTTTGCAATCACGCTGCCAAGACATGTTGACCCGAAATACTTGCAAGGCGGGCGCCAAGACCGGAGTTTTGTACCTCTCGGCGCAACAGATCAATGTTCTACCATCGACCTATTCACTTCGCTCTCTTGGAGAGACTGAAGGGTATATCGAGTACTCTGTGAAAGCTACCTTGAGGGTCACCGGAAAAGGTCATATTAATATGACTGAAGCAGTCCTTCCATTTAATGTCATAAATCTCAGTCCTGACCCTCCCATAGCGGACTTTGGCCTCAAAGGTTCACGGAGCCGTCAGACCATGTCGAGTTATCGCTTTGTCCCCGGTATGGAAGATGTCAAGTTATCATTTTCCCAAAAGATGAAGCAGTCTTTCAGCACTTCAAGTGTGCCAGAATTCGTCTACAATCTCCTTGTTGACGTCCCAACCGTCATCCAACTTGAAAAACCAACTTCGATCCCGTTCAAGTGACGTGTCGTTCCAGATTTGAATGCGACAAGCGAAATCATCAAAGAAGTCCCAAAAAAGGTCAAATTGTCATCAGTTTCTATGCGGATCGTTAGTAGTACCGAGGTCATATGTGAAGGAACTCTGTTTAGTCAACAAAATGAAAAACGCGAGGAGATTGACCTGCGTCTTGAGAGTGCCTTGAGCAGAATTCAGGGCGATATCTATATCCCCTGTACAGATGAGGGCCCCCCACTCGATATTGGAGCCCTACTTGGTTTGCGTCTTGAACAATTACGACCCGGTTCTCCCCATCGGCCAAGCAGCTTAACGAAACTCAACCCTACCTTTACCACATACAACATTTGTCTTTCGCATAGGCTGACGTGGAAGGTCATAGGTGAAATAGCGGGAGAGCGCTTTAGCGCGTTGGGCGCAGTCCAAGTAAAGATCTTGATGCCAAGTGACGAGAGGGGGCGGCTGGGTGAAAAGAACTCAGTTCAAAGGACTGCAACTGAAGATTCATTTGACGGTGCGCCAGGTCCGTCTCAATTGCAAAGGAACGAATCGTGGATACAGCCTCCAGACGAAGATGATGCACCGCCAAGCTTTAATGAGGTAGTTGATGAAGGCAAGGGAGCTAGCGTAGCAGAGAAACCTCGTGAATAGGTGGATATGTTGTTCGGATGTTGATTTAATGTTATGTAATAATGAATTAAATATTTCTTGGTATGCTACTTAAGTCATTGCTTACTACCTAAGCTAGGGGAGGAAAGAGAGCTCATGACATCGATCCTTAATGACAAAAAGACTTGGAGAATCTAGTAGAAGTTCAAGCTACTATTTGCTGGGTTATTTTAACACTATATATCAAGGTCTGATGTTCTCTTGCTCCTCGAGCCCAAGCTCAGCTTCCATTGCTTATTACTGAATGTTTCCATAACTTCTTCTTGCCTATTAGGTAAGATTATATGGATAGGTAGCTGCTTTTCTTTCTGGATCCCTTCACCATGACTCTCCCATGACAAAGTCAGAACAGCCTCATTATTCTGATCCTTCTGCCAGGAGACGCGAGCCAGTATTGGCTGTTGCCAGCTGCCACTCACTGGAACTTCGGCCTTGAAAGCCATAAAGAGGCTCACTCGTGGCTTGGAGAGAAGTACCCTCTCGCCGCGAATCATGGCGAGCTTGAGTCCCGCCACCTCGGCGGTGAACTCATATAGAGGAATACTGCCCCATGCGTGACAATCTGATCTTTGCGTGATGTAGTCTTCCACCCAAGTTGTCAGGTTGAGTTCAAGCTGCTTTCGCCAGGGTGCCCAAAAACTGAAGAATTGGGCTTCGTATGCCTCATCACCAGCCTTGGATAACGCCCTCAGACTATAAAAAGCCATAGCTATAGATACCTCTGTGAACTTGTGCGTACGCTCCTCTTCCGCTTTGGCTTGAAAAGAAACAGAGCGATTCAGAAGATCAAAGGCTTCATTGCCAGCTATTGCGCCACAGAGAACTGCCCAAATTTGACAATGCTCACTATAATGGTTGTCTGTCACTAATGTAGCGAGACCATCCGTGAAACAGGCACCGTCGAAGCAGTGGTCTCTAACAGCTTGGATGATCAACTTAGCTTGATGGCTATGTTCCTCTGCGCGTGTTCGCTTGCCCAGGCACAACTCGAGCGAACTGAGCTTTTGTAGAGTGTATGCGAACAACTGATTCGTATAGGTCAGGAAGCCAGTATCCTTTGCGGCTGGTGGAACTCCAAATGGCTTATATGAATCACTCCAGTCAACAAACTCCTAGTCGCCAGCTAACTGGGAAACGCGAAGGAGTCCGGTCTCTTTGTCAAGACGATTGCCAAAGGTGTACAGAATGGCATCAACGATGGGGAACAAGCCAGCTACAAATTCTCCATCACCGAACTGCTCGTAATGGTCTGTAATCATATATATCCAGAAAAGAGAGAAATGAGAAATGATCTGGGGATGGTGACAGGGAGCTCGACTTGCTGTCAGCCTTGCCTTTGGTTGAAAAGAGCTGTAGAATTGTAAGATTGCTTGGCGTGCCATCCGGTCATCTCGGGAGATAACATATGTGAAGAGTGCTGAGCTTCTTGTATCCATGGCATACTGAAGCTGCTCGTAGAATGGGCAGTCCTCGTAGCAGTCGTGCATACAATTCTTCAAAGTGCGTAAGCTCACCTCCCAGAGCTTGTGAAACCACGATGTATCTTGGCTCTCAATCTCAACTGTAGGAAAGGTGGCCAATACCTTCAGGGGGTAATTTGTTTTGATAATGTTGATCCTATCAAGAACTAGGTCTGAATCTTGAGCAATATCAATGTCCATGGCAATGTATCGAAATGTCCAGAAGTGGAAAGGGCTGAAAGTTTCATGATTGGCTTCTGCAATGCCATATTCAACCAAACTTTGATCAAAATGCGTACCGCCAAATATATACTGGTCTTTCGGTCCTATAATGGACTTTGATGCGTCGGAATTGTCTCCTTTCTTTCGCTCAAAAGGGAGCTTAGAAGACTGCTCCTCATAGCCTTCAGAGCAGGTGATGTCCAGCTTGCTACCACCAGTTAAAGGCCTGACGAAATGAAAGTCGACATAGGCTGTTATGTGGCAAGACACCTCAAGCTCGACATAGTGCGCAGTGCCTTTGCTCAGAACAATACCTGCCTTATGCTTTAGAGTCGGATCAAGAAGGCGCTCCCAGGTCTGCTGGGGTTGAGGACTTCTGAGGTTATGAATTGCTGTGAGAGGGACCTGTTCTAGCCGAGGAGATGGAATCATACGAGGATATAGATTCCAGGGTACTGAAAGACCCCAATTGACCATTAGAGTCAGAAAACACGCCAAAGGGGTCCTAGTTAGGGTTATAAATAATAAATATTTAAAGCCTTTTACTTAGGGTTAGGATAGGGTTAGTATTAACTATCTAAGCTATCTTTGCCTTAGTGTTTTTCTCTAACTAAGATCTAGTAAAGAAGAGTAAAGATTTTTTTTTTAAAAAAGAAAGTAAAAGAAAATAAAAAAGAGATATAGCTAGTAAGGTAAAGAAAGAGGTAGTAAAAAAGGGAGTAAAGAAGAGATATAGCTAGGAAAAGGCAGTAAAAAAGAGGGGATATAGCTAGAGGAGCTAGTAAAAAGAAATATCTAGCTAGAGAAGCTAAAAAGAGATATAGCTAGAAAAGCTAAGGGGTAGGTTATAAGGCTAAAGTAGCCTAAAAGAGGTCTAGGAAGACCTTCTAAAGGTATTCCAGACAAACCTAGCTAGGCCTATAGGGATTTCTTTTACTATAAAAGCTACTAAGATAGCCCTAGTTCTAGTTAAGGTTAGGCCTATAGTAGCATTAAGCTAGGCGGCTACTAGAGGGCCTATAAGCCCCTAGAGCTTCTTATAAGTCTTAGTAGTCTTTAAGTCTATAAAGCTATCTATAAAGATAATAATAAGCTAAAAAAAGGCCTTTAATAACTTATATTTCTAGCGTTTTTCCTTTATAGCCTTTATAAAGGTACTGTTACGACCTAAACAAAAGAAGCGCTTATATTACATACACCTTACATTTTTCTTTTAATTACTTATAATTACCATATACCTAGGAACTTATAGGTAACTGCTAAGCCCTAATTACTAGTAACTCTAGATAATTACTAGTAATTCTAGATAAACATTAGTAATTCTAAATAATTACTAGTAATTCTTAGAAATCACCTTTTTACCATTTACTTTAGCTATAACTCTCCCTAGTATATATATATTTATTTAGTATTAAATAGAACTTAGCTTACTAGTTATTAATAATACTTCTTTATTTTAATAAGCCTTACCTATACTATTAATTATTAAGAGATATAACCTTAAACTAATGTACTTAGTATAATACTTTATGTAATTTGTAAATATAAACTTAGTATAAACTAGTTTCCCTATTTAAAAACCCTAACTGTTATAGGTACTATAAAAGTCTTCCCTAGCTAAATCCTTAGAAATAGTAATAATCTAGATATTATAGTAATAGTAGCTTATTTTTAGGGTTATAGCTAGATTAGCCTTAAGGCTAGTTTTCTTATTTACTAGGGGTTTTTTTTTTAATTTCTAAAGCAGGCTAGCTACTAAAGGCTTTGTAAAAGGCTCTTATAACCTTATTATGCCTTATAATCTACCTTTTATTAGCACCTTTATAGGTATCCTTATAGCCTAAGGCTACTATAGCCCTATAGGAACTGTAAGGCAAGCTAGAGGGCTTAATAAAGTAAAAAAGCCTGCTTCTTAGTGCCTTAGTAATCTTAAAGTTTATAAAAAATAAGTCTTTTTTTATAGGCAAGACTTCTAGCTACTTATAGCCTAGATAGCTAGTATTTTTTAGCCTAGCTTACTTATAACTAGTAAGTAAGTTCTAAAGGAAGCTTTATAACCTAGCCTTATTAGCTTCTTATAGTACTTCTTAAGCTATTTTTTCTAGTCTAGGGCCTATATTTATAAAAGGCTTTTTTCTAATTTTTTCTAGGATAGGTTTAGAGGCTTCCTTAGCTACCTAATATAGCTATATAGCTAGCTCCTTATATAGGGAAATCCTAAGACCTCTCTCCTATATAAAAAGGGCTATAAGATTTAAGCTAGGTTTCTTAAGGTAGTTACTAAAGCTCCTAGCTAGCAAGGCTATAATAGCCTACTTAATTATAGTATTAGCCTCTTTCTATAGGTCTTCTAGGCCTATAGGGTCTAGTTACCTTTATAAGTACCTTAAAAAAAGCTATATACTTTCTTTATTACTATTTTCTTACTTTTAGCTAGGTTTAGCTAAAAAGGGAACTTAAAAAAGACCTTTCTAGCTACCTTTAGGGTACTATAAAAGGCTAGGTTAAGGATATAGAGGTTATTTAGGTAGGCTATTAGGGCTATATTAGGCAGCTTTATAGCTAAGGTCTTTAAAGTAGGTTAAAAGGCTAGGGAAAATAGAAGGAGTCTTAAAGGGTTACTTTACCTAACTTCCTTAAAAGAGGCTAAAAAATAGCCTTTTTCTATAACTAAGAGGGAAGGGCTATTATAGGCCTACGCTACTGCCTTATAAAAGGTAAGGGTATATATAGCTACTAAGGTAACTATAAATACCTTGTTTACTAAATTAAAGATATTAGTAAGGTTTATTAAGGTTATATACTAGAAATTAGTATTATTAAGGCCTAAAATAGCCTTTTTTAGAAAAAAGATAGCTAGTTTAATACCCTTTAGGCTATTTATACCTAGCTAAAAAGGTAGCAGTATATTAGGCCTAAAGAAGGTTATAAGAATTGCTTTTATAGCTACTTTGTAAATAAGGTCCTTGTAATAGTTAGGGTTTTAAACAGGGAAACTAGTCTATACTAGGTTTATATTTACAGATTGTATAAGGTATTATACTAAGTATATTAGTTTAAAGTTATATCTTTTAATAGTTAATAGTATAGGTAAAGCTTATTAAGGTAAAGAAGTGTTATTAATAGCTAGTAAGCTAAGTTCTATTTAGTACTAAATAAATATATATATATACTTAGGTAGCTTATAGTATTATAAGTTAGGCTTATAGTAAGTTATAAGTTAATATTATAAGCTATATTTAAGTCTTATAATATATACAGAGTTAAAGCATAAGCTAGCTAGTAATTAGTAAAAAATTTAGTAAAGTATATATAACGTAAGCGCTTTTACCTATTAGGTTATAATATAATCTCTTTCCCTTTATTAGTCTTATCCTTAAGACCTATATATTTACTTCTTTTTACATTACCTTAGTATATTTTAACTTAAACTTATAATATTCCTTTCTAATTACTAATACTATATTAAAATCTAAGGCTACTTGTAATTATTAAGTATAAGTAATTTTAATTAAGAATACTAGTTTTACTATTATACTATATAGTTATTATAAGCCCTAAGGCCTTAAGTACTAGACTAAGGAGGGTTATTTTAAACATACTTAATATACACACTATAGTTATAAGTATAATAATAAGGGTATCTTAATACTAAAAGGTTTATTTCCTTTATATCTTTTTCTTTTTTTTATATTAACTTTATAGCTAATTGTTTTACTGTAAAGAAGCGTTATCTAGAGTATAAAGAAACGGTAGCTAAGAGTGAATTATTATAACTATAGTAATAAGTTAATAAGTATTTAAGCCGTTTTATATAGCTATATTATTAGAAAAAATAGCTATAGGCTTATAGTAATAAAATATTTTATTAAAATGTTAAGACTATAAATAATTTAGAGATTTTTAATAATATAGAGTTATTTATTACTATAAAAGCTTAGTTATTAGGTACTATTAATATTATTAATTAAAAGGTATTTTTTTTAATTTTTCTTTATCTAGTAAAACTTTATTAAAAGTTGCTAGGTATTAATAAGGTATTTTAGTAGTTTCTATATATTTTTATTTTTTAGGTAGTTTCTCTATTTAACTAAGTATTTCCTTTTACTATTTTTTATTTATATTTTTCTAATTACTTTTACTTTATAAAGTTCTAGTTTATTAATCTCTTTTAGTTTATTACTAATTTTAATATATATTATATTAGCTACTAATTTAAGTAATATAATATAAAAGACTTTATAAAGCCTAACCCTTATTAGTAAGTCTAGTTTATAGTTATTTTTAAAGATCTTTTTAATAATCTTATAAGGTTTAATATACTTAAAGTTAAGCTTATAGCTTAGTTATTTTATAGTAATGTTTTTTATAAATAGGTATACTATATCTCTTTTCTTAAAGGTTAATTCTTCTAACCTTTTAGAATTATAGTACTATTATATCTATTTATTAATAAATTTTAACTTTATTTAAAGTTTATTATATATATTCTTTAGGTCCTTACTTTTAATTATAGCTACTAGGTTAATAATTTTAGTTTATTATATATTATAGTATTATAACGGTTAGGGTTTTTAAATAGGGAAACTAGTCCATACTAGGTTTATATTTACAGATTGTATAAGGCATTATACTAAGTATATTAGTTTAAGATTATATTTCTTAATAGTTAATAGTATAGGTAAGGCTTATTAAGGTAGAGAAGTATTATTAATAGCTAATAAGCTAAGTTTTATCTAATACTAAATAAATATATATATACTAGGGGGAGTTATAGTTAAAGTAAATAGTAAAAAAGTAATTCTTAAGAATTACTAGAAATTATTTAGAATTACTAATATTTATTTAGAATTACTAGTAATTATCTAGAGTTACTAGTAATTAGGGCTTAGTAATTACCTATAAGTTCCTATGTATATAGTAATTATAAGTAATTAAAAGAAAAATGTAAGGTATATATAATATAAGCGCTTCTTTTATTTAAGTTATAATAAGTATACTTTTAGAATATAGCTAAAATTAGTATTTAATAGTATAAGCTTTATACTTTTATTATAAGTAGTATTATATACTAGCTAGGTATATAGTAGCTTTTTAATCTAATTATCTTATTTATAGTTAATATAATACTATAAGTACTATTTTACTACTTAGTTTATTTATTTTATTTATTTATTTACTTAAGGTTTAAATACTATTATAAGTTAGTAATTAACTCCTATATAGGCTATTAATGCTTACTAAAACTTACTAGTAAATATTATACCTTTATTTATAAGGATTTCCCTAAGTAATTCTTATTTTTATATAATTTTATTATAAAAAATATAAGCTATTTTTTTAGTATTTATATCTTCTTTATATAGTATATAGATTAAAAACTTTATAAGTCTTTTTATAATAACTATAATACTATTATAAAAGATTTTAGTTAAAGGTTTTTCTAATTATAGTAATTTAGTAATAAAATTTATTATAATTAAGCTTTATAGTGCCTTTATAACTTTAAAAGGTTATAGTTCTTTATAGGGTTTATATCTTTATATCTTTATCTTAGTATAGATATTATATTATTTAATAACTTTTTTTACTATTAGTTACTTAACTTAGTATTTATATTATAAAAGTCTTTTTAAAGTCTTAGTAACTCCTTAGTATCTATATACTAAATATCTATAGAATTTTTATATAAATTCTTTAGGCTTACCTAGGATCTTTTTAGTAGTTACTATTTATATCTATTCTAGTGTCTATATTTATTAGGTAAATTTAAATTTTCCCTTTTTATTTTTTTTTAGTACTTACTCCTTAGCTTTTATATTATACTAAGGTATTAAGGTTGGGTTTATTTATTACAGGTAAGTTAGGCCCCTACTATTATATATATAATCAAGGTCCTACTTTTAAATTATAAAGTTTATCTAAATATCTAGGCTATATAGACCCCAGTCCTTATTATATATATAATTAAGTCCTACTCCTATTAAATATCTAAATTTCCTTTTAAACTCTTAACTTATATTAATTACAATTTTTATTATCTTTTTTACTACTTTTATTATTATTATTATTATTACTATTACTATCTTTACTATCTTTATAATATTTATAAAGATTAAAATAGTAATAAATTATTACTATTTAATTATTAGCATTACCTTTTAGTATACTATCTAACTTCTCTATAAAACCTTATAGAAATATATAAATATTAAGTAGTTTTAAAATAGACGTTTTTTACAAGCTATATTAATTACTATCTATAGCTATCTAAACCTTAGAAACTCTTAAGTCTTTAAAAAGATCTTATATATTATTACTAGTAATAAAGGACTTTAAAACAAACTAAATAATATATATATATAATACCTAGTAAATTCCTAAAAGCTTAGGGATCTTATTTATAATAGTAAGTACTATAGCATAGAACTTATTCTTTTTTTTAATACTATTAGTAATATAAATCTTATTATAGTATATAAAAAGGCTCTTAGAAATAAAAATATAAATACTAAGGTTAAAGATATTTACTATTACTACTAGCAGTTACTAGGTATAGATCTTCTTAGCTAAGGTATATTTAAGCAGGCAAAGCTTCTTACTAAGATATTTAGTAATTCTTATTAAAAGGGTTAGCCTTATGTTAATATCTATTCTATTCTTAATAAGAAAGTTTTTAATATTTTTATTAAATCTTATTATAGCTAGATTTAACTAGTAATTCTATTTATAGATAAGTAATACCTTTATATTAACTAGTTAAATATCTTTAATTATTAATATATTAAGGCTATTATACTAAATAGCCTAAGCTTAATATAAGGTAAAGCTAAATAGTATTACTTACTTACTTTTATATATCTTATTTACTACCTTACCTGTATTTTAGTTAAGGTTAGCAAGGTAATGTTATAGGTAGTAGCTATAAAGATATATTAGTATATTAGTAAGCTATTTTTAGCTATAGTTATTAAATACCTTATATAAAATAGTAATACTTATAATACAGATCTCTTAAGAAAATAGCCTGCCTTTAAAGTCCTTTTTCTATAGCCTTTAAGTAATAGCTAGAGTATTAAAAGCATAATAATATCCCTCCTTTAAATAGTTTTTAAGTCTATTCTTTGCTTTTAAGGCCTTTACTAAAGTAATTAGCTTATTATCTATACTTAGGGTTAGGATAGGGTTAGTATTAACTATCTAAGCTATCTTTACCTTAGTGTTTTTCTTAAACTGTAATAGTTTAGGGTTTTAAATAGGGAAACTAGTCTATACTAGGTTTATGTTTATAGATTATATAGAGTATTATACTAAGTATATTAGTTTAAAGTTATATCTCTTAATAGTTAATAATATAGGTAAGGCTTATTAAGGTAAAGAAGTATTATTAATATTAGTTATGTAAGTAAGGAAAGGGTTAGCAGGATCGTGAGTGTCTTAGTTAAATTTAAGCAGTAATAAGAAAAATAATAATAAAATCTGCTAAAAATTAATAATAATGGACAAGTATATAAAAATTAGATAGAACTGTAGTCCAATACATAATTAGATAAGTTATAAGTATTAAATCTATTTTAATCTCTATTTGTGCCCTCTATCTTATTTTCTTTACTATTTTCTATTGTTAATACTATTTAAGTCTTAACCCTGTTAGAATGCTGCTTACGAAATAATATTATACCCTTATCGTGGCTTATAGTAATAGCTAATGGAATTACGTTTAAATATATATAGTATCCTTATTAGTTTTTTAAAGCTAATAGGATAAAGAATAAATGCGTATACTAATCTTGCTTTAGTATCTAAACCCGAGAGGAGATATAATAGTACGTAAAGCTTAGGGTTAGGAGAAAAGTATTCTTAATTATTATAAAAAAAGAGGCTAATAGTCTAACTAACATAACTTAGGCGCTATTGGCAGATAGGAAGAATTATCTTATAAATTACTAATTACTAAGTATATCTTAATACTAAGCATAAGCTTATTTAAAGATATAATATTATCTTAATTTCAATCCAATCTTTTTAAACTTAGCTTGTCTTACTATAGGATAAAGAAACCCTAGGTCTAAAGTAATTAATAAATAGCCAAGTCTCTTTTAATGCTTTGCTAACCTTTATAGTGTTAGCCTGTAATAATAGCTAACTGTAATTCTGGTAATTCTATTGGAGGCTTACTAGAGTCTTAGAATCCAGCTTGGTAAGAGTAGCTATAGATTCCTGGACTGTTTTATTAGTTACTTGGCTACCTAAATACTGTAAACGATCCTTAAGATCAAGCCCTCGAGCTATTATAAGGTTATTAATGGTTAAAACTGTAATAGCATAGCTATTATCTACTAATCTAATATCCTTAAAGACATTGCTTTGCTTATTAGCAGTCTTATTTACATCTAAAATAACCTTAATATAGTTCCTAATACTCTTTTTTATTTACTAAAGCCTTGCTAGCTATATAGTAGTAGTTTTAGGACCTGTATCTATTAATAATACAGCCTTTAGCTGCTTATTAATAAGAGTTATATAGGTTTATAAATACGTAATAAGGGACTTAATAAAGCCCTTAACCTTGCTTAACCCTAACTTAATGTGTTTATAGATGGATAGATAATTAGAGAACTGCTTATATTCTCTTAATGCTAACTTAAACTGTGTAATCTAAGAAGACAGTTTATTATATATTTTAAGACCTTACTAGGCGCTCTTTTTCTCTTTAAGTATTACTTAGTACTCTTTTGCAATATCCTTAATAACTATAGTATTACTTACTTAAAGTTAATTGATTTTCTTTTATATATCTTTAAGATAATTATCTAGATTGATTATAGTATTATAGATTATGTCCTTATAATTCTTAAGAATGTTAGGTGGAATGGCAGTAATATAGCTATTAAAAAGTTAGAAAGGTATACTTAAAACTCTAAGTAAAGTAGTCTTAAGCCTCAGATTTACTTATAGGTTTATATTTACTAAAGTAATATTAATTATTAATTTATATATAGTTAATATAATTCTAAAATTATTTATATTACTTTAAAGATATTTTTAGGCTATCTAGTTATGCTTACTAGATCTGGATTTATTAAAGTGCTTTATATATTATTTAACGATTTTTATATAATCTTAGTAAATAGTACTATATTACTTTAAAGGAAGCTTAAGCCCTTTAAAGTTAATAGTTAGATTATTAGCTATAGTCTTAAGTAAGAAACCAAGGACTATAGATAAATCGTTAACTTTTGCCTTTAAAGCCCAGGTATCTCTGTCTTGGCTCTGGAAACTGCATATAGCATTATAAAGTGCTATATAAGCCTTAAGGGCAGACCTTACTATACTAAGCAGATCCATAATAATAATAAAGGCATGTAATATTAGGAATGCTATAAAAAAGAAAATAAAAGTAAAAAAAATAAAAGTAGTAAGTATAAAGCTTAAGATTTTATACGCTTGCCCTTAGAATATATACCCTTTTCTTTCTTTTTCTATCTTTTGCTCCTTTTTAGGTTTACGCTAACTTGGCGCTTACTAAAATACTAAACTGTCTATTGCCTAGGCCCTAAGTAAACACTAAGTAAGCCAGTATATAATAAACTAATTAACTTTATATTAGTATAGTATAAATTAGCTAGTAAATTTAAGTTTTAAGAACCTAACTAATTATTTAGATTTAGATAAAAAGGGCTAGGGTTATTTAACTATACTGTGTAAGGTATTTAGGTAAATTAATAGATTTAGTAATATATTTTATCTCTTTACCTACGCTAGTGCTCCTTAACTAGCCTTAAGGTAATATTTATAAGTTCTTCTGTAGGTAATACTATACTACTGACCTTTTATCCTTATCTTGCCTTTACCTCTTCTAGGTTATCTTAAAAGGGCTTTAAAAAGTCTATAGTAAAGTCTTACTTCTTTTTACTTACTTAATAATAGTTACTGCTATTCTTTCTAGTAATCTTCCTAGTACTATATAAAGCTTTTTACTTTATTATTTATTTTTACTTTATGCTTTTGGCTTAAATTTTTTTATTTTTTTAAAAAAAAAACATAGCCTTAAGAGATTAGTACCTATAATAAGTCTGTACTATTATATTTTTCTATTTTATATTAAGAGTACTTAGAGTTTATAGCTAAAAATGTTATTTAGATTACTTTTTCTAACCCTGTGTTTAGTATAGGATTAAAGAAGTGTAGATAGTAATTATAATAGTAGAGATTATTACTAATACTATTTTACCTTTTTCTCTTATATTAGTAACTATATAGAGTGTAATAATAGTGCCTAGAAAACATCTTATAGTAGTTTCTATTAGTTTTTTAAAAGATTAAGAGAATCTAGGTTTAACTTTTCCTACTTATATTAGTAATTTAAAGTTAGTTAGATAGTAAATATCTGTTGAATTTAAGTAGTAATAAGAAAATGCTAATTAAGATTTACTAAATATTAACTATAATAGGCAGGTATAATAAATAGGTAGAACTATAGCTTAATGTGTAATTAAATTATAAGTAAGTAGTACTTTTACTTAAATTGTAATTTATATCTTTTATCTCTTTCTATTTACTATATTTTACTATTTATTTAGTTTAAGTCTTTATTCTCTTAAAATACTATTTAAGGAATAGCGTTATACCTTTGTTTATCGCTCCTAATAGCGACTAATAGTATTATATTTAAATACATATAATACTCTTATTTGTTTCTTAAAGCTAATATAATAAAAAATAAATATATATATTAATTTTACTTTAATCTCTTAACGCGACAGGAGATATAAAGGCATGTAAAGCTTAGGGTTAGAAAATTATCTTGCCTAACTATTATTATAAAGACGGCTCTTAAATGTATTAATAGCCTACGGTTAAAATAAGTTAAGCCAACTTTATAGAAATAGTAAGTCTAGTATTTAAGATACTATATAGTAATTATATCTTCTTAATATAACTATAAGATAATTAAAAAGAGTATATATAATATTATAATTCTTAATATAAAAGCAAGTATTAGAGGTTATACTTGTTTTTTTATAGAACTATTATTTACTATATTAGTTTTTAACTTATATATAATATAAAGGGCATTCTGTTAAGTTAGTATAATAATGTTTATATATTAGTAGTTATTATTATATGGGTTATTATATCCCTGTATAGTGCGTTTTGTAATTTTACTTAATTATTCTATTACAGGAATAGCTAATTATAAGAACTAGTACCTGTAATACTACTTTGTTTATATTAGGATTAATAGACTATAAAAGGTAAAGTTAATAAGTATAAACTCTGTCTATATAAATATAAACATTATAAGTAAATATAGTTATAATTATAATAAAGTAAATAAGTAAGTAATTTAGTAAAGATCCTATTTTTACCTATATAGCCTAGCAGTATAATTATTAACTTTATATAAATTTATTTTATATATATTACTATGGGTTATTGTGTATTATTAGTGTAAGAAAAGGTAAACAAGGCTATATAGGAACGAGACTAGTTAAGGCAATATTGTGTAGCAGCCCTTTAGAATAGAGCTACACTTTTAGATAATTCTTATCTACTTGTTATTATAAACAGCTACCTATTAAATTTTCTATAAAACCTATATATTAAAATAGCTAAAAAAGGAAGCTTTATGCTTAGTATATCTCTTTTTTACTTAAAATTTAATATTAGGCTAATATTTTAACTTACTAGTATATAGTAATAAATAGTAAAAAAGCATTACCCTATATTAAGTAAGCAACTATTTAGTTTCTAGTATTCTCTAAAGAAGCTAAACCCTGTCCCCTAATTAGTTAATTATAATAATATATAAGCTGCTAATAATATAAGTAAAGGAAATAACCCTGTAACTAAATAATATATCTTTATATACTATTTATAGACCTGGTTATCTTAAGAAGGATCCTGGCCTGTTACTACGTATATAAATGCGTCTCTGTATTTAATAATACTATAACTAGCAGTACCTTATAAAGGCATAACAGATTATTAAGTAGTTTAATATTACTTAGGAACTTTTACCTATAGTTAAATTCTTAGGCCTTACTTTATATAATGGCCTAGACTTACCTATTCCTGCTAATAAGGCTTAGCTTATATAGGGCTATAGATTAAATAGTAAGCCTAACCCTAAGTCCGGGGCTAGACTAATACTTTTCTTATTATCTCTATATAATCTTAATACTTATATAGAAAATAAAGATAATAGTAACATATCTAAGAACTTTAAGCTAGCTAATAATACCATGCTAGACCTATTAATCCCTATATAACTATTATTAACCAGCTTTACTTAGTATAATAGCCTATTACTTTAGTATAAAAACTTTACTTCCTTACTAATACTAAGTTTCCTAGCCTTATTGCCTTTACCTTTATTTACTTTATTTTTAATACTATTAGTAAATAGAGATAAATCTATCCTTAGTAGTTATTTTTAAGTAATTAATAAATAAGATATAGCTAGTAGTTCTAATTTCCTATACTAGCAGGGCAATATATATAATTATATACTTTAAGTATTTTTTAGCTATTAATATAACTATATATTAAAGATTTATTATTACCTAATTGCTTCTAGATTAGTAAAACTTACTAATATATATCTTAAATAGGTTTAAGTTTATATAAGTATATTAAGCTAGAAAATACCTAAATACTTTAGGAATATACTAAATATATTAGCTATTCCCTTCCTTTATTACTAACTATATTTATAAAATGTAATAGTGCCTATAATCCTTATACTTCCTTTCTATAGTAGTAAAGCTTTTTCTTTAACTAACTAGCTAAACCCCTATTATTATATAAGATATAGGCTTTACTATACTATAGCTTTATAATAGTTATATAGTAATAGGATATTAATAGTATCTGGTTTAGTATAAAGAGTCTATTTACTATCTAAGCCTTTAATTACTTTTAACTCTTTTTTTCCCTTATTTATAAAAGTAATATTTTTATTACTTAAGTAATATAACTTTATAGCCTGGACCTGGTATATATAAGGTATACCTTTCTTAGCAGTTTTACTACTACTAGCATTTACTTTTTTATTCTTTTATTTTTTCCTAATAAAGCTTAATTATATATAAAAGCTTCTATAAATAGCCTGTCCCTAGCATGGTTTAAAGACTTATATAATAGTATTATTTTTCTAGCTATCTTTAAAACAGTCCCTAACTATATATAATAGAAAATACCTAGCTTATATAATCTTCTATATACTAAGTCTTATACTTACTAAGAAAAACCAGGTACTAGCTATTAGACTACTAAAGATAAAAGCTAAGCATTTTGCCTATTTTATAGTATCTTTACTAGAAATCTTATAGACTTTTAGGTATTAGTAGTAGAAAAAGCAAATATATATAGTATATAAATAAAAAAAGGAAATACTATTCTATACTTTAAAAACCCTTGCCTATTATTTTAAGTATATAATTTAAAGAATACGTTTATATTATAAATACTTAAGGGAAGCTTAGCCCTATTTTAGGATAGTATTCTAGCTAGACTTAATATAAATTAGATTAATATATACTCTTACTAGCTTAATATAGGTATATAAGATTACGTTTATTAGCTATTATTTTTATTACTAAACTATTATAAATAAAAGCCTTAAACACTTTTATAGAAAAGTGCCTATTATAAGTACCTTTATAACTAACTAAGTAGTATAGTTCTTAAAGCCTCTCTAGTTACTAACTAGTATTAGTTATATTTACTTTATAATATAGGAATATACTATATAAAGGTAAAAGCAAGTTAGGCATTAAATCCTAGCTACCTAGAGGCTAGAGTACTTAGTATTATTTAAGTAAAGGTATATAACTATAGTAAAGACCTCTTTAGGGTTATATTTAGCGATTATTAGCTTTTTAGCTTAGGATTATTACTACTTTTAGCTTTAGATAAGGTAATATTAAAGGATTTAGTAGTTACGGACTAAGACTACTAGTATGCCCTTATATTATAGCTTAATTGCTTTTATTTTATAAATACTTAGGAAGCTAATAAGCAGTATATAAGAGCCATTACTACTTTAAAAAGGTATTTAAATTTTAGGATCTAGAAAAAGGCTACTTTCTATCTTAATATTATCCTTACTACGTAGGCTAACAGTATGCTAGACCCTAATTAAAGCCCTTATACTGGCCTAGTATGCTAGAATATTCCCTTTATTTCTATAGCTAGTAATTAACACTGCCCCTTTTAGGTGCTTTTAATAGAGATAGTAGTGAAATTTATATTTATATAGGCTACTTACTTTTTACTTTTACTTAACTATATATTTTTATAAGTATTAAATAAAGTAGCTAAGCCTTTATTATTATTATTATTATTCTTTTCCTTACTTAATTCTATTTAATAAATATTTAGACTTTATACTGTATAGCTTTTATATTATTTTCTTATATATTTAGTTAATAATAAATAAGAGTATGGGTTTAATAACTAGATATAGTGGCTAACCTGGATAGTGTAAATACGTAGCTATAGTTAAAGGTTACTTAAGTAGCGTTATAGCCTAGGACTAAGAGATATAATTAATACCTTAGGTATACTATAAATCCTTAATAGTTATTTTAATTAGTAAAGAGAAAATATTATACTTAAGGTTTTAATTAACTTTTATATATCCTATAATCTATTATAGGCTAAACTAGCTTATTAATTTAATATTTAAGTACTTACTGCTAACTAGGTTACTATTAAACTATAATTCTAATAATTAACTAGTAATACTTATATAAAGTATAATTAAGGCTATAAAGAAAATACTAAGAGACTTACTAATAGGGCTATTACTCTTACTATATAAGACATAGCCTAGGCATACTATTAGCACTTCCTTACTAAGTTATACTTATACTAGGATTAAACCTAAGGGCAGGTTAGGTGCTAGAAACTGCTAGTACTTAACTTATTAAAAGAAGCCTAAGATAATTTAATAACTAAAATAAGCTAAATTCTTACTATCTAAACTATTTATAGTATCTATACTAAGGCGTAAGTTAAATATTACTAAGTTATAATAAATAATATTAATAAGAATAATTATAGTAACTTTAATATATTATTATTATTATTATTATAGTTTGCCCTGCCTATAAAGCTACTTTACTAGATAATTACTTACTAGCACCTATCCTTTAAAAACAGTTAGTTTAACTTTTTATTTTAGTAAATCTTTTACTGCACTAAACTACTAACCTAAAATATACTTTTCTTTCTTTAGCTTTATTAAAGATTTAATAAGGTCTAGGAGAATACTTATATATCTTTAGGTCCCTTTAATAACTATTTTAGTTACTAGATTAGGTACTATATCTAGGTTATATTTAACTGTAACTATAGTAAGGAAATAGGTACTAGTTATAGCTATACTACCTGGCACTATAATAAGCTACTTTTTTTTTAAATTTAGTACTAGGCTTTTTACTTTTTACTGCCTTATATAAAAGAGAATATATTATTATTATTAGTTTATTGCTATTATAAGTATCTTAAAGGGTTATTACCTTGCTTAATGCTTAATATCTTAATATTCTATAAGTTTAGTAATATTAAAAAAGCTATCTGGCTATACTGGGTTAAAATTATATATAGTATTAATAGTCTGCGCTTTAGTAACTGTAAAAAGATCTAACGTTATTATTAGTAAGCATTACTCTATATATTATATATTACTAGCCTAATATAGGAAAGAGATAATAATATAAACTTTATCTAACTGTGGTTAATAAATAAACTATTATGTACTGGTGGTAGTATAGATAAATATATATTCTATATACTAGTAGTAGAAATATATATCTTAAGGCAGATCCTTAAAGAGACTATAAGCTAATTAACTATTATTTTACTAACTTATAATAATATTATTAACTTATTTAATACTATTAAGAAATCACCTAGCTACTTATTTACTTTCTTAGTATAATTATACTAGATAAAACGTTAGCTTAATAATTAAGGTAATTAGTATAATATCTATAGCTACCTTAATGCTAGGTAAGAGGAACTAGAAATAACTATATAAAATTAATTACTATTAAATTAATTTCTGTAATAAAGTAAGCTACTAGAATGGACTGTTAAGGCTGCTAATACCTCTTATAGTGTTTTAATTTAGGAAGAAGATAAGATAAAAAAGAATATAAAGGATAATAGAATTTCTTTAAATAGTTATAATAGTAATTAGTAAAGAAATAAATAAATATTTTATTTATAAGGTTATTTATAATACCTAAGAATTAAAATAAGATCTAAATAGCCTTACTTTATTTAACTATATATAATAGATATAAGGAACCTTTAAAGAGCTAAGAGAAAGCTAGCTATAATAATATATTATATACGTAAAACAATGTCTTAGAAGCTTTTATTACTCTGATTTACATAGCCTCTGAAAATTGTTTATCTTTACCTACTAAACCAGGGATGGTCTTAGCCTAGCTAATTTAATTAGCCGTAGTATAAGATATATAATACTATTATTATTTACTGTTAGCAGCTAAGTCTATCTCTCCCTTATTAACCCTCTTTACTGCTCTTTAAGCTATACTTTTATTTACTATAACCTAACTAATATAAAATAATAATAATATCTAATATACTAGTTATAGATATATATTAATATATAAAGGTAAAGGGTAACTATATAATTAAAGGTAAGCTTAGTATAATAGTAATCTATCCTAATTACTATCTTAAGGAGTTAATATTCCCGGAGCCTGATAATGCTAAATAGCCAGGCCTAATTAGTAAAAAGGATATTTATATTGGTTTTACAGGCTTACCTATATTATTAAAAATTATAAAGAAATATCTAAATAATTAATTAATTAAAAAGGCAGTAAGAAAGTAAGAGAAAAGCTATTAGGGAGTTAAAGACCTAGTTAATAAATATAGTATTTTAAGTATAGTAGCTACTATTAAGGTCTTGCTAAATAATTAAGTTTTTACATATACTAATATAATAAGGCGCCGATTTCCTAACTTCTTTTTAAAAGAGTAAGTATTAAACTGTAAAGAGGGGCAAGGGATAGTAACTAGATATCTATTTATAAAAGATATAAAGCTTTTTAATAGTGAATATAACTAATTAAATAAGGAATCTGGTAACTCTAAAGGTAATTACTCTTTTCCCGATTTAGGTAAGCTAGTAATATACTAATACACTTCCTTCCTTATAGCAGGCGTATTGCTAAATAGCTAACCTGGCTAGACTCTCCGGGATTATTGCCTTTTTCCTAGGCTATAATAAAGACTTATATTATAGCTATAGTTAATACTAAAGTATATATATTTCTTATTTAGATAATAAAAAATATAATAAATACTAGATAAGTAGGACTATAGCTATACTAAGGCGATTTTACTATAGACTTAAATAAAGTTTTTTTAAAATAATAAAATATTTAAAACTAAAGGTAATACTAAGTTACTTCTAAACCTGCTTAGCTTAGTAAGCAGGATTTAAAATATTATAATTCTTTAGCTTAACCTTAACTTTAAAAAAATTAATTAGTTTTTACTAAATACTAAAGAGTTTATATAGCTTCTTAATACTTTATTATATCTAGATACTATTAAGTTACTTAGACAGCGTATTAAAGAAGTACTCTATATAGTAAATTAAAATACTGCCTTAATCTATAATAAAGCCTAACTAATAGGCTGCTAGTAGTTTAGGCCAAACTACTATTTAGGGTTCTAGGGCATGGATAAATAGCTATATAGGGATAAATATAAGTATAAAACTGCAATGCAGATAGGGAGGCTAAACTATTAATACTAAACTATTATTTTATACTTTAGCTAATAAGGATCTTTAGAGGCATTACTATTAAGGTTTAAGGAAAAAGTAATATATAAAAAGGTAAAAAAGTTAAAAAGCAGGATATATCTAAAGTCTCTTTCCTTTTTAGGCTAGCTAACTTCTTTTTTTTTTTCTTTATTTACTATATTTATAAGTACCTATTAAAATAAGATATTTATTTTAATAAATTATATAATAATACTATCCTAGCTATACTATATATTAAATAAATAAATAAAGTAATAAAGGTTATAATAAAAATTTTATTATTTTATAATAAGAACTTAGTACAGTCTAGAGAGAATTAATATAGCTATATAGCTATATAGCCTTAAAGTGCCTAATAGAGTTACCTAGCAAGAACAGGCTAGAATAGTAAAGGGATATAGTAAGAGAATTTACTAGCTAGGTAAAAGGCACTAAACTATTATTAAGAAAGGAATAGCTTCTATATAATAATAAATACTAAACTCTAATCTATACCTTCTATAGCTATATAGTCTATAACCTAGAAGGCTATCTAAAGGACTATTACCTAGATATTAACTATTAGGCCTATAGTAACCTTATTTATTACTATAAAGACCTATAGCTTTAAAGGTTAAATAAGGATTAGCTTACTCTTTATAGCCTATTAAATCCTACATAGCCTATTAAGGGGCTCCTTATTTATTTAAGGTTTACCTATATCTAGCTAGCCTGCAGGTATTTTATACTAAGCTAGAAGTATTTATAGGTTTACTTTAATAATAAGTATAGTATTAAGGGCACTAAGGCCTAGAAGGACCTTTAGACTAGTATCTTTTTATAGACTTTCTTTAAGGGGCCTAAAAGGGTAATACTTTATTTCTATATAAGCCTATCTATTAATAGCAGCAGTAGCAGTAATATAGCCCTAGTAGGCAAAGGGAGGAAAAGAGTAAGGAGGATAATAATAGCTACTAATAAGCACTAGACCCCTTAGGAAGACTAGGTAATTACTAATATTACTAAGGGGTAAATACTATAAAAAGAAAAGCAGGAAAAGATATAAAAGGTTATAAAAAAAGGTATCCTAAGGTATAAGATAATAAATTAGCTAAAATAGACTAGCTAGTTAGCTTACTTTTTTAGAAAAAACCTAGCTAATATCTAAGCCTATAGTAAGATATTTAGCTATAATAAAAATAAGCTATAATAAATAGTTACTATCTTTAATTAACTTTTCTTTAGCTAATATATTAGTAAATTAAAGAGTATGCTTTTAATAACCTACTTACTCCTTACTAGCCCCTATTTTTATAATATATATAGCTAACTATTTAGTTTTTTATAAAAGAAAACTAGTATAAATAAATACTTAATATATATAAAAAGGTTTTTATACTATTACTTTAATATACTATTACTAAAGGAAAATATTTTATTTACTATATATAGCTTTTACTTTACCTATACCTAGTAAATAGGACTTAAGGAGCTTTAGTTATATCTTTAAAATAAGGAATAACTAAGCAATAATAAACTATAGAAGTAGGTACTTTAGATTTTAGTAACCTTTTAAATATAGTGCTTTAATAAGGACCCTTTTAAAAGCTTACTATAGTACTTTATAGAGGTACTAGGAATTAATAGAAAGACAGGGTAGCTATAACTAGCTTACCTATTTACCTATATACTTACTAGTCTTGTTTTTATAGATTAAGCACTACTAGGTAAGTAAGCTATACCTACCTAGGAGTAGGCAGGGATAGTAGATCTTATATAATAGTTTACTAAGGTCTAAAATACTTAGCTATATAAGGCAATATACTTACCTATAGGTTATATACTTAGCTTACTACTATATAAAAGGAAGATTATATAAGAAATAGGTAGCTAGCTAATAGTATTTTAAAGTAAAAATAGTAAGATAATATACTTTATAGGCAAGCCTATTTTAATAAAAGATATTTACTATATAGTAGCTATTATAATAACTAATACTAAGGACCTGCTATAGAACTAGCTAATATTTAAGAAGGGTAATAATAAGTACTTTATTATTTTTCTAGCTAGTATTAAGGATAATCTTACCTAGATAAGATAGAGTAAATTATTTATTTATAGTAATAGCCTTACTAAAAAAAAAGTTAAGATACTTAAGGATTTTATTATAAGCTTATAGAAGGCTAAATTTTTAAATTAAGTAGGTAAGTAGGAATAGGTAGGTATTAGGAAATATTTTAAGCTAGTAAGGAAGTTTAAAGAGTTTCTATTGCTTTTTATATATATTATAAGAAGGCAGCCTAGCTAAGGGAAGGAGATTATAAGGCTATACCTTATTAATAGTATTAATAAAAACTATAATATCTTTATAATTAATAGTAATGTTATACTTATTACTTAATATTATAAGTCTCTAGCTTACTTTAATATACCTAAGGTAATTCTTTACTTTTTATTATATTAAAGTATTAAGGTTAGGTTTGTTTATTATAGGTAAGTTAGGCCCCTACTATATTATATATATAATCAAGGTCCCACTTTTAAATTATAAAATTTATCTAAATATCTAGGCCATATAGACCCCAGTCCCTATTATATATATAATTAAGTCCTACTCCTATTAAATATTAAAATCCCTAATAGTATCCCTTACGTTATTTAGTAACTAATGAACTAATTTTAGTAGGAAATAAAAAAATACTAGTATAATATAGGGCAGCTAATAAACTAAATTTAAAGTAACTAATAAACTTTAGTTTACTTATAAGATATAATATAATCTCTATAAAAACTAGTAAGCCTATAATATTTTAACTTAAGATTATAATTAAATACTTTTTACCTTTAGAAACTATTATAAATATAAATAATTATTAGATTTAACTATTAACTCTAGATTTAACGTTTTTAGTTAATAAAGGTAGCCTGTAAACAGTACCTAATTAGGAACTTCTTTTAAGTACTATATAGAGATATAGCAGTTATACTTATACTAGCTATTATTAATAAAAGAAAGTAAGTTTACTTAATAGCATCCCTTGCGTTGTTTAGCAACTAATAAACTAATCTTAGTAGGAAATAAAAAGGCGCTAGCATGATATAAAGCAGCTAATAAACTAAATCTAGGGTAACCGATAAACTCTAGTTTACTTATAAGAAGTAATATAATCTCTGTAAAAACTAGTAAGTCTATAATATTCTAACCTAAGATTATAATTAAATACTTTTTACCTTTAGAAACTATTATAAGTATAAATAATTATTAGCTTTAACTGTTAACTCTAGATTTAACGTTTTTAGTTAATAAGGGTAGCCTGTAAATAGTACCTAATTAGGAACTTTCCTTAACTGCTACGCAGAGATATAGCGGTTATACTTGTACTAGCTATTATTAACAAAAGAAAGTAAGTTTACCTAAAATGTAAGTAAAAGGGGTTTAAGCTACTATATAATTAGAAAAGAAAAGGGTTACTTTGTTTTATTCTTATTTATATATTAAACTATAAGTTAATATAATAAAGTATTTTATCTATATAGATAACCTATGCCTATTATACTATAGGTTATATAAGTATATAGTTATGCATTAAAGAATCTAAGCTTATCTCCGCGGTAATCTATATAAGCTAGTAAAGAAGGATATTAATAAAGTCTAGTTATAGGCTAAAGCACTTAACTTTGTTAATAGTAATAAAGAGATCCTAGCTTTACTGCCTATTTTAAATAATAGTTTACTAATTAAGGCACTTAGTAAGCCTAAAAGCAGAGAATACTAATATACCTTTATAAGAAACTACTACACTGTAAGTATAAACCTAAGATAAAGAAATAAATACCTCTAAAAAGTCTATAGTATTAAGCTAGATCTAAAGCCTGGTTTACAGAAGGCCAGTACTGTTAAAGCAGATATAGACTTAATATACTAGAAAGATAGCGTGTTCTATTAATAGCTCTTTATTAAGGGCCTATATAGTAAATACTTTAAAGTAGTAAAAGGCTATAATCTAGTAACTCTAAATGCTAAGTAGGTAAGGGAAGATATAGCTACTTAACAGGCTACTAAAGTCTTTTAGGCAAGGTCTAAAAAGGCCTAAAAGAAAAAGACAGAGGCTATTAAAGAAATAGGTAACTTGGCTATACTAAACTCATAGCTTTATTAACTAGGATTAACTACTTACTTAAAAGACTTTAGTAACAGGAAATAGTATCTAAGGGGCCTTATATTATTAAAGTATACTATTATAAAGCTAGATAACCTTATAGCTAAGGATAACGCTAAGCTCCGGTATATATACACAGCTATTAGACATCTTATTTAAAAAGCTGCCAGTATAACCAGGCTAAGCGTAGTCTTGTAAAATAGACTATTTAAAGTTAACTAAAAAGAATTATATAAAGAGTATAACATGCCTTTTTACTTCCAGTTTAAGCAATAGACTTGGAAAAAGTACATTACTATCTATCTTTAATTCTTTACCTATGCAATCTAGGCTATTTCTTATAAGGATACCTTAGACTAACTACTATTTAAACTAACTAAGAGTTAAGATACTGCTTTTAATATAATAATAAATTATGTAGTAAAACTTATTAATATTAATAATAAAGTTAGGCCTATGCTAATATTATTACAGATTAATAAGTTATACTAACTGCTTAAGGACACTATACTTATATTTTATATCTTTATTCTTAATTATTTTACTAAAGTTACTAAGTATAATAATATCTTTATTAATTTCTTAACTATTTTAAGTATTTAAGATAATAAAATATAAGAGACCTTTACTAATTTTACCCCTAAACTATTAGCTATTATAGCTATCTCCTAAGTATTTCTTATTAAGTATATAGTTAATAAGAAAGCTTTATATATTTAGTAAAGAGTAGATTAAGGGTAAACTAGATAAGAGGCTAAAGATAAGAGCCTAGGTTACTTTAAAATTATATCTAAGATAATATATTAGTTTCTAGTTAGTAGCGCTAAGGGTTAGGATACTACGCTAACCTAATTTATTATTTAGCTTTATAATTATAATATAGTAGCTAGCAGTTAGCAGGCTATGCTAGGTTTAGTTAGTTAGGATAATAAAAATGCAATATATAAGGGCATTTAGGTTAGTATTTTTAGTATTTAGTCTATGCTATAGACTGCTCTATAATAAGCTAAGGCACTGCTATATAGGTATTTACTTTTATATAATAAGTATAAAGATTAGTTGCCTATTAAACTTAAATTACTATAGATTCCGTGGAATAAACTTATTAATAATGCAGTAGATGCTAGTATAGGCTATTTATTTATAAATAACCTTTTTTAACTAGTACTAGAAAGTAATAGCTAGGTATTCTGTAAAGTGTAGATAAATACAGTTTTATAAAGAGCCTGGTTTAAAGAGGAGTCTAGGGTTAAGCCTAAGATTCTTAAAAAGAAAGCTTGGTATTATAGTAAGTACTTAGAGGAATTTCTTAAATATCTGCTATTTATAATATATCTAAGTAGTAGGCAAGCTGCCTGGTTATTGGAGCTACTTACCCTGCAGTATAGAAATACTACTAATAGTAAAATATAAAATATCCTTTATAAGCGTAAGGTTATTATACTTATAGCTAGATACTATAAAGGATTCTTAAAAACTAAGTAACTTAAAATTATATACTATTTCCTGCTACGTAAAGTTAGTACCTTGGTTATTTATTATTTATAGCTTATATTGCTATTCTGGAAAGATATATAGGTAAATACTTAGGATAAGACTGAATTATCTTTTAACTTCTAGGCTCTGGAAGAAACCCTTAATAACTTAAATAATAATAATAGGAAAGATAGATATAGGACTAGTAGTAATAAAAATAATAATAAGAAGGATATATATAGGCATTGTTAAAAAGAGATAAAAGCTAAGCTGTAATATCTAGGCCCTAGCTTATATTAGATATCTATATAGATAACCTGTATTTTACACTAAATAAGCCTTAAAAGTTGTTAAGGTGGACTTACTATTAGTAGCTGGAGATATCTTTTTATTATAATTATATAATGCTATTTCTATAATAGTACTACTGCTTATATATCTTTTATTAAAGAAGCTAATAAGGGTTATAGTAGTAATAGTAATAGTAATATAGAATAAGATAGTATCTAGGATATATAGGCTTACTATAGCTTTTTAACTGCAGGGTTAGTATATAGTAGGCTTATTATAGAAAGCTATTTTAAGATAAATAAATAATATATTAACTTCTAGTTTATTAGCAAAAAGTAATATTAGCTACTTAGTTTCCTATTTACTATTAATAGGTTTAAAGAGCTTTTTATACTAAGGTATAAATAAAAGATACTATTATTATATTATAAAGTAATAAAAGACTTATAGCTAAGGCAATAAAAGACCCTTAGGTAAGTTAATATTAACTAGAAGCTTGGTTAGCTGTATAGAGATTATGTCTAGTTTTACAGTAAGTAGCAAGAAGCAGTAAATATAATTATAATAAATAAGAGTCCTATAGTTATAATTATAGGGATAGGTACTAGAAAGAGTCTTTGCTTTATACTACCTATAGCTAGCTATTCTGGTAGGCTTACTATAGTAATTATCTTGCTTATATCTCTTTAAGGTAATTTAATAGACTGGTACCAGAGGCTTAGGATATTTTATACTAAATAGAAAAGTAATAGGGTACTTAGAGATATATTAATTGTATTTATAATACTAGAGTCCGCTTTAATAAAACGCTTTCTAGACTTTCTAGAGTTATAGTAAGCTATGGCTAAAGTAGACCGGATTATTATTAATAAATGTTATATAATTATAGAAGGAAGCCTATTCTTTTAGCCTAAGCTATATAAGCTAGGTACCCTTATATTAGTTAGGGTTTAGATAATCTATCTTACTGTAATACTACTGTTAGTAAATAAACTAGCCTTCTTTAGCCTAATTAATATATAGTATAAAGATATTATTATAATCTAAGTAAGGATAATATATAGTAATATGGCTTATAGTGTTAGATTAGTCCTTATATTAACTATTAAGGAAGCAGTTATTGCTATTATTAAGCAGGTAAAGGTAATAATTAATTAGAAGCTAGAAGAGTACCTGTAGCTAGCTAAGATTATTATTTACTGCTAGTAAGTAAAGGCTATAGAATATCTAGCTATAAAGCTAGGTTATAATACTTACTATTAAGAGATTAATATATAAGATAAGAAGGCAGAAAGGCTTAAGTTTTAGATAAGTAGTATAAAGTGTAAGTAATATAGAGATAGTTAAGTAATTATAGCGATAAATGTACTTAGTCTTAGTATTAATATACCTAATATTTAAGTAGTAGTATATATAAAGATACTATATAGAATAGCTAACTATATATAGTAAAGCAGGTATATAGGCTAAGATAGATAATGTAGCGAGGCTATTATTATTTAGCTAGATATATAAGGTAGTTTTAGGAGGTAATAGCTATTAGTATTTAAGTATACTGCTATAAATACTTATATTAGTAGTAATGTATGCTAGCGCGTAGTACTTAATTTAGTTATAGATAGGTAAAATAACTAAGATAGTTATAAAAAGGGTAAAGAGCTATGTAATATCTATTAATGCTATGTAGATAAGGAAAATAGAAAAAATAAAGGCAATATAATAAAAAATAAAAAGCAAGGTAATATATAGTAACAGGAGCTAGAGGTAGAATATACTTAGTATTATACTGTAACCCTAATAGCCTAAGAGCATTAAGACTTTTTAAACTATAGGAAAAAGCTTGCAGATTAGGTCCTTAAGGGTTACTTATTCTATAAATAGCAGGGTTTAGGCAATAATAAAATATACTTAGGGTTATGTTATAATAAAGTAATAAAAATAGGTAGGCAGGTATAGGAGGTATATAAGCTTGTTATAAGTATAGAAAAGTATATATAAAGAAGCAAGGTAATAGAGAATTTTAGTTATTATTTAGGGTATTTTATACTGTAGGAATTATATAATAGCTAGAAAGAGAACTGTAAGGAGGGTAGCTAGAAAAGAATTGTAAATAGTAAGTGCTAGTATAAGGGGGTTATAATATTTATTATTACCTGGGTATAGATATATTTACTAAGTAAAAGTAAAGAGCTATATAGTTAGCTTAGATTTTTCTATAGGGATAAGTAAATAGATAAGGAAAAAAAGGAATAGGTTTAGAGATAGATAGGCAGGAAGGTAATTTAGGGAGGTATAGAAGTATTGTAAATATGTTAAGTATTTAATAATATAATAGAGTAGTAAGGTAAGGATACTATAGCCTAATAGGTTTTAAGTAAATGCTAGTATAATATAGAGCAGGTAACTAAAAAACTCTAGTTTACCTATAGGGCAGTCTAAAGATATGTTTAGTCTTTAATAGAATAATAAAGTAGCTAGCTATATGTTTATAGTCTGGCATATTAGTATAATTTTATATTATTTTATCTTAGTAGCTATATAGTAAAGATACTTACTTATTAAGGAGGTAGAGGTAGTGGTGGAGGAGGAGGAGGTTATAGGCCTTGGGGCAGCGGCGGCGGTATGGGAAAGCTTGTAAGCTTTTTGCTACTAAGTAACCCTTTATTCCTTCCTCTAGCTACTTACTTTACTATAACTACATAAAATATTATAGAGAATATAAATGTAAGCTACTTAAGTACCTATAGTATACCCCTGACCTTAATATATAGTAAAACAGTGCCTAGCTTCTCTATAGTAAACTGCAGTATATTTCCTGTCTAAGTAATAGATACTATACTAATAACTAAAATAGCTACTAATACTATAAAAGCCTTCTCTAGCTAGCCCTGCTTAATTAAGTGCTAACTCTATACTTTCCTCTTACTAATCTATATATAGATATAAGTAATAAAAAGAATAATACTAATAGTAAAGAGTACCTTAGTAAAGGCCTATAGATAGAAAAAGATACTTTATTATAAATAAAAGGCAGTCTTAAAAGTATACAGACTAAGGACTAGAGATCCCTTGCCCCCTTAACCTAACTAGGCAGTTAAGGTAATACTAAGTAACTGTAGAGTTATTAAGTAAAGGGTAGCTATGTAATTATAAGTATTATTTCTAGATATATATACTCTTATATATATTAGCTTGGTTTTTTTAGCAGAACTGCTTATAGGAATATTAAGTATAAAGGAAAAAGCTTACTAAAATAACTAATTTAAAGTTCTGCTGTACTTAAGCTGTTAATTACTACTAGGAATATACTAAGTAACCTAGGGCTATTAAATACGTATCCTGTTAAGGATAGTACTAGGTTAAATTAGTATATATAATAAGTCCTAGATAAGTAAAGCTCTTACTGTAAAATACTAGGCTTATAATAGGGAAAATAAAAATAACTAGTAATTTTATAATTTAAAGCTTTTAAATTACTAGGTTAGTTAATCCTTTACCCTATATATACTTATTAGACTTATATATTAAAGTAAGAATAGATAGTATAGATATTAATAATATAGGAAAATAGTAGGGTTAAGGTATGTAAGGTAGTAAGTTAACTAATAATAACTAAGAAATAAGGACGTTTTTTTTTAGTAGCTATATAAGAGTAATAAATAAATTAGACTTTATAGATATATAAGTAATATCTTTCTTATTACTAGGAGTCTTTAAATAACTTTTATATTCTATACTTTAATTTACTATCTATACTGCTAGAAGTAACGGACTGTCTTCTTAATAAAGACGCTTAATACCACTATAACTATATATAACTATATAAGTACATTGCTATCTAGCTTTAAATCCTTTATATTAATTAAAATAAAAGTATATACCTTTATCTAAGCATACTAACTTTATTTAGTTATAGTATAGGGATTATTAAAGCGTTTAGCCTTATAGCTATGCTCCTATTACTTCTAGTCTAGACTTTATATTTACTTAAGCTCTATTTACTTAAAATATTTAGCCCTTATAAAGGAATGCCAGTAGTAAAGGACTAGCCTTACTATATTATAGATCCTACCTTAAATATACTTTAGTATTATAACCCTAGGCTTTCCCTATATATCTAGACAGGCAGTTATATAATAATATTAGCCTGCTTAACGTATTAGGCCAGAATATAAGGGATTAATCTAATATAATACTATTTACCTAACAGTGCAGTTATATAGCCTTGTTAGCTAAGATTAGTTACTAAACCCTAAATAGGCTATATAAGCAGGTTACTAAATATGCCTTGCTAGGCTAGTAAGATAGTCTTTAGTAAACCTAGCCTTAAAGATAAGGTATTTAATTAGGTATTAGCATTTTATTAGCTTTTACTTTTTAAATTAAAATAAAGCTATTAGTCCTTCTCCTTATCCTTTACTCTTAACTGCTAAAGTAAGTAATCTCTAACTTAAGCTATTAGCGCTATACTTACTTTAAGTATCTAGGCTAGGCTAATAAAGGTATATAGGCAGTTATAAAAGGTTATTAGTTTAGATATATAGTAAATCTAGGCTTTAAAGGAGTACTTTTATTAGCTAAACCCTAGTAAGAGTTTAGGAATATTAGCCTACTAAAGGTTTATAGTAAGGATTACTAAATTAATAACTAATATCTAAATAATAACTAACAGTATAAAGTAGATAAGGCAAAGTTTATCTATATCTAACCAATATCTAAATACTTCTTAACTATATTAAGAGGATATAGTAAATTTATATATATTAATTATAAATAAATCCTATACTTATAATAATAAAAATATAAAGAATTTCTTATATTAATAGTATTATAAAGAGATATTATAACGTTTTATAATCTATATATTTCTATAAGTGCCTTAAAAGAATTATCCTTTAGTAGCTAACTAGTAATTAGGCAATTCTTAGGTAAATATAAAAGCCCTTTATATAGTATAAAAAGTATAAGCTTTTACTTTATTAAATTGGTATTTAGCTAATGCTATATTACCCTGTTTTTAAGTACTATTAAAGAGATTTATTTATATCCCTTATTATACTACTAGTTATTATAGGTGCTACTAGTCTTATAAGTTCTTCTCTATATAGTAAAAAAGGGTCCTAGAGTGTAAATTATAGATAATACTATTAGAAAGCTTGTTATACTATGGAAAAGATTATAGCCTATATATAGCTATATAAAAATATATATATAGCTTTATATATTAGTAGTAAACGTTAGGCTATAATTATATATTCTCTCTAGTGCGTAATAAATAAGAGGTAACTGTAGCTTTTGTAAGACTGGAGTGCCTGACTTAAATACTTATTTAAAATCTCTAAGAGATATATTATCTCCTATTAGGCTTTTATAGACTTGCATTAATATAATAAGCTTACCTATTTTTTACAGGTTAGGATATAGAGGTATTTTCTTAGGGCGCTTTATATACTGGTACTTTATAGTTATACTGCTATAATTAATAGGTAAAAGAGAATATATAATATTTACGCTGCTTAGGTCTATTAAAATATATTAGCTTAAGTATTATTAAAAAGCAGTATAAGGAAGTATAAGGGAGCTAAGGATAAGTTAACTAATCCCTATATATAATTTTATTATTATATAGTTATTTAATAGCTTGTAATAGTTACTTAGTAGCTAATATCTGGTTAGTAACTGGCTTTTAATGTTAGTAATCTTGAAGGTTAGGGCCTTATAAAGGAAGAATAAGAATACGGTAGGTGCTATAGGACCTAGGAAGGGAGAATATATTTTAATAAAGTGTAAGATAGGAGGCAGGCTAAATAACCTTAATAATCTCTTTCTGTATTTTATACTTACGCTTACCTGGCCTCCTAGGCGCTGTAATCTTAAGAGCTATATCTATCTTACTAAGTATATTATATACTATCTAAATAGTTAAAAATCCCCTGTAGCCTAGCTTATATTTAATATAATACTAGTTAGCTAGGATCTTACTAATATAAATAGGGTAATATAGCCCCTTTATATAGTATTTAGGGTCTTTAGAAGCCTCCTTAACTTTATATTTATTATTTAAGTCTATAAATTTACCTTAATTAAGGATATTATTACTAGAATTAGGTATATTAATAGTAAAGAGCTTTAAGTCTTAGGGCAGTGGTTAATTATTTCTAAAGGCAAGAGAAATTAAAGTATTTAGAAGTATATAAAAGTTAGAGAAAGCAGTAAGATTAGGGGTAAGGCAGATTATAATTATAATAGAAATAAGACTAGTAAATTAGCTAAGAAAGGTTATTAAGAAAATCCTAAGTACTTTAATACCTCTTTACGTAATGGATTTAATATAGGTATAATAAGTAGGCCTTAGTTAGATAAGGCAAGGCCTAATATAATATATAGCTAAGGCGCTTATATAAGTATTGGTTTAAGATAGGATTTCTATTTTATTATTAATAAGGTATTAATTAGCTAGTCTGTAATATAGTTTTATTATAAGGGCTAGGTTAACTAGTTTTATAAATATAAGCTAGTAATAAGTAAAACCTAATAATATGCTAATAATAGAAAAACCCCTTACTATAGTTAGTATAAGCTAACTAGGCAGACTAGTATTATAAGCTAGAGTTATACCTTTAATATAGTAGTAATATTATACTAGTAATGCTAAACTACTAGTAATATGCTAGCCTTATATTAGCTATATATATTATATAGCGCGCTTAAAGGTCAGGCCAGGATAGAGGCTAGGGGAGTTACCTAATTAATAGCTAATAGGACTAGGTTAAGATAAAGATAGGCATGCTAGGATATAAAAAGCTATATAGGTATATAAGGGGTCTGTTTTATTAGTTTAGTAAGACTTATATTACTTAAGTTCTATTTTATATAGCTAAATACTATTATAATAATACGATATTTTTACCTTATCTATAATGCCTCCTATATACTATAATTATATACTCCTGGCTAAAAGTTATAATAGTAATATTAGGACAATTCGCAAGATAATCCGCATTTAATAGTTAAATAGCGCAATATAGAGGCTTTATAAGGTTACTAAAGAGGGTAAAGTACTGGTTATAATAATAAAGGCTGCCTATAAGCATTTAGCTTATATATATATAAAACGGCTTAGAAATAGCTAAGCCCTAATATAGTATAAGAACCTAACCCTAAGGGATAAATTTATATTTCTATATATATATATTTATATTATATTTTTATTTATATTACTCTTCTTTTTATATATAATATATACTAATATATAATATAGGAAACTACTATATACTTTTACTATTAATAGTAGTAATAATACAGTATAACTTAATAATAATTATATTATAGCTAAGCTAAATAGTAAGACTAGAAAGTAAAGTTAGGTATATATTTACTTAGAAGGAGTTATTTTAAGGCCTAATAGTTATAATAATGCTTATATAGTATTAGAAAGTGTATTTATAAAAGTAAAGGGATATAAGGTACTAAATATAAATCTATTTAGATTTTTTTAAGGCAGGGGAATAGTAGTAGTAGCTAGGGCACAGAGCTTATATATAATAGCAGGTAGTAGTAACATAATGGCATATACAGGGTCAAGCTTAAGTAGATAAGGAAAGATGTATATAGAGTAATAATTAGCATTAGATAGGCAGATATAGATATAATATAATTATAGGTAGTTATAGTAGAAAGACTAAGCAGGATAGGTATAGGGAAGGTCTTAGGAAAGGAAAGGGTTAAAGGTAGTAATAAGTAGAGTAAGTAAATAGGGGTTAATATATATAATAATAGAAGGGTATTAGGCAGAAAGGAGTAGTAAATAGGAGTTTATATTAGGGGAATTACTGTAAGTTTAAAGTATAAAGTATTAAAGGTATTATAATAAGGTAATAAGGAAGTAAGTAAAGTAGTAATAATAGTAATAAGGAAAGTAAGTTAATTAGAGTTATAATAAACTATTATATAAGTAAAGGATAGAGTATTATAAAGGAATAGTAAAGGGAAAGGGTTAAATAAAAGAAAAAGATTTAAGTAAGTTAAGGGTTAATATAGGATAGATATAGGGTAGTTAGTAAATAGATTTATTATATATATATAAATACAGGCTATATTATAATTATAAGAAAGATAAAGAGTAGTATAGTTCTATTTTAAGATAAAGAATTAGAGTTAGTATAAGGTATTATTATTTACCTATATTAAATATAATTATCCCTTAGGTTATTAATAAGTTAAGGGCTAAGGGTAATAATAATAATTAACCTATAGCCCTAACCCTAACTTTAAAGTAAAACTGTAAGTTTTTATTTAACTAGGGAAGGTAAAGGGCTAGTAGGTATTTAAGAGGGTTAGGTAAAGGATAACCAGGGAGTGGCTAGGTATTATACTAATACTAGGCCAGAACTTAAAGTAAGCCTTAATAGTAGGCTTTAACCCTAAGTATAACGGTAACCCTAACCTAATATTAGGCTAGGGTTAGGAGGTAAGGGTAAAGGTAAAGTTAGAAAAAGAGAGGAAAGAAAGAGTTAATAAAGGTAGGAAGTAAAGCTAAGCTTTAAGGTTTAGAGTAACTTAGAGAGTTAAAGGAAGGAGGTTAAAGGAAAGGGAAGGTAACTAATGGCTATGTATTTAGAGACTGTAGTAAGAAGTTTAAAGAGGTACTGCTAAGAGGTTAGGTCTTAAGTAAGAGAAGTAGAGGTTAACCTAGGAATTATTTATAGATAATTCTAACAGAATTGCCTATATAAATTCAATTTTACAGGCTAGATATTGCTACAATATCGCTTACTACTAGGCCGAGTTGCTAATTAGTTAAAAATTCCTACTTAGGGTTAGTTAGGGTTAGCATCCTATTTAAGGTTTATAGCGGTCTGGTAAAAGGGGCTTTATAGTATAAAATCAAAGATTATAATAGTATTTATTACTTTATTTTATTTTATTACTATAATTAACTAACTACTACTAAACAGCAATAGATAAGTATATTAAGGTTAATAATAAGCACTGTATGCTTATTTGCCTAGGAATTATTTATAGATAATTCTAATAGAATTTATTAAAAAGCTAATAAATTGTATATATTACTCTTATTATCCCTTCTTTCTAGAAGAAGGGAAGTTCTGTATTTATATCCCTTAGCTTACCAATAACTAGCCAAGGTATTACCTAAGTATAAGTAATTATTTTATTATTTTAATCTAATACCTCTCTTTAGTATATATAAATTAATAATATTATATACTAGTTCCTTTATGGTAAGTGCTATATTAGGTATATCTTTGCTAAGATATTGCTAGAAGATTGGTAGGGGTAGTCTATGCTTAAGTTACCTTAATAACTGATTTTCCTGTATTTTTTTTTTTAAAATATTTTGGCTTTTATTAAACTTTTACTAATACCTTATCTAGTTTTCTTTAAAGTCTTTTGTTAATTTTTTCTATTATAATATCTAAATAAATTTCCTTATTATATTTTATATTGCTTTCTATGTAAATGTTCTCTAAGAGTTTGTCTATAACCTGGAGATTTAGCTTATTAACTAATCCCTTAGTAAGATCCTATACTTTTACTATATTTATAATATTTACTATAACTTTTCTTTTTAATGCTGCGCTAGCCCTTTGCTAGAATGTTATGTTTTCTGTAGTAATAATTGAAAGAAATGTAACTTAGTATATTTTTTTTACTTTTAGTGTAGGCTTTTGCTAATATTTTGTTAGTACCTTGTAAGTACTTTAGTGCTGTTTAGGCTTATTATCTAGGTATTAAGCGTATTTAAGATTGTTTTGCTAATAAGGACTTAGATCTTATTTAGGTTTAGTAGGCCTATACTGTAATTAAGTCTTATAGTATAGCTTGGTAAGTACTTGCTAAGCGTATATATAATCTTTCCTCTAGTAGCAGTAGCTTTCTAGCTATAACTCTTTAGGCTTAAGATATTGTATTCCTTTAGGACCTTTAAGCTTTCTAGTGTCTTATTTTTATAGGTTTTTTGTTAAATTCTTTTTAATATTTTAGCTAACTTTTTGCTAAGGTGGCATTAAACTTATTCCTAAGGAAGTTACTGCTTATATTGCTTTTACTATGCCTCTTTATACCTAAAATATTACTGCTATAACTTGCCTCTGCTTAGCAATCCTTTGCCTAGATACCTGCATAGATACCCTTATTAATAATAAGGGGACTTATAATAATCTCCTTTTTATATTTTTTAGTAATACTAAGGTAACCTTTTATGCTTTTCTTAATAAGTACTTAGAGAATCTAATCCTTAATATCTTTATTACCTTTACTAGTATTACTTTTATTAGTTATCCTAGCCAGTTTATGCCTAACTGTTACTATACTATTACTAATTGCCTTAAGATTCCTAAGTAGCTAGGTAAAGGTTTTTATATTTATTTTTTTTTTTTTTTAGTTTTTAGGGAAAGTAAGTACTAGTTTAGTAATTACTTACTAGGGCTTTGCTTCTTTTTTATTTAGTAGCCTGGTAGGTAGTAAATAGAATACTCTCTTTTTATACCTGCTTTATAACTTTTTCCTTTATGTAACTATTTCTTAACTCCTTTCTTATTAGTGTCTTATTGCTAAAATGTTAGTAAGCCTTAGCTATTTAAGAAAGTTTTAGAACTTTTTACTTATAAGGCTTTTAGTTAGGCTATTAGCTATTAGCTAAGTTAATAGGGTATATATTATATTTACTGTTTTATTTACTATTTCTTATTTTAGCTAATAGTTATAGATCTGTATATATTATAGCTTTATGTATAGCTTAACTAATTCTTTCTTAACTAGTTAAATTATCTATAGGTTATTATATTATATTATTACTTTTAGTAGTTTAGTAAGTCCTTATTAAGGAATCTTTGCTTTTAGGTTAACTTATAGTAAAGATATAAGTTAGCTTGTAAATATAGTCTCTTTTATTACTTATAATAAGGCAAGTAATTTAGCCTTTATAGTTAATATTATTACTATATTTTGCTTATTTACTTACTAACTTATTATTCCTTTAAATAGTTATATAGTATAGGCTTATAAGCTTTATCTATTTAGTAAGTTATTAGTAAAGCTTATATTTAAGGCTATTAATAACCTATTAAGAGGAGAGTTATTATTACTTTTAAACTGTAAAGCTAGGTTCTTAGTTTAAGTAAGGTATTAAATTACTCTGTTTATGGCTTTGTAATATTATAGTCCTAGGTTTTAATTAAACCTAGCTAGCCTGCTTACTATAAAGGCAATATCTAGCTAAGTTATTATTACAGTATATATAATAGTTTTTACCTTTTATTAGTAACTATTAATGCTTTTTAGGCTTAATAATTTAGTATAGGGTAGTAACTCTTTTTATACTATTAGGACTACTGTTCTGTATTTTAGTAAAGGATTAAGGAGTAATTATTATATCTTATTAATGTATATACCTTAGGAAAGCTATAGGCAATAGTTTAGCCTATCTCTTATTACCTTAATCCCTAAGAACTATTATAAGGTCTTTCCTTTTTTAATTTAATATATCTTTTATAGCTATTTTATTTAGCCTTTTGCCTTTTTTTCTTATTCCTTTAGGTAATAAAGGATATAGTTATCTATATAGAAGAAAAATATTATATTATTTTAGATTTAATAATAGTCCTTGCTAAGGACTTAGTAAAAGCCTGTTTATAAAAAACCTTTCTTAAAATACTTTTACTATAGGAAAAGTAACCTTTAGAGTCTATATAATACTTTCTATAGTTTAAGGACTATGCTAGGCTTTTAGTAACTTATTGGCATTTCTATATATATTTCCTTATCTAGTATTAACTATATAAATATATTAACTATATTATATTAAAGTATTTTATAGTTAAATCTAGTTATAATTGCTATTAGTACCTTAAAAAATATACTTGCTAAGGTAGCTATATAGGTATTTTAGCTATCTTTTACTTATTAGTCTCTATAGATTACTAGTCTTGCCTTAATTTTTAGGAATTTTCTGTATTTATCTAACTTATAGATATATACCTAATAATACCTAAGTATTTAGTAACTCTTTGCTGTAGTCTTGGCTACTTCTATCTATAACCGAGAGAGTTTATAGCTCTTTAGGTATGCTTTTTCTGCTCTTTAGATTGCATTCCGGTATAGATAACTCTTTATATTAGTATATAAGCTAGAGAGCCTCTTTAGAAGCTTTTAATATATACTAATAGAGGGCCCCTTTTCTTTACCTAGTATAGAGCTTGTTTTATCCCTTTAGGACTTCTGCTTTTTTATACTAGATTGGTTTAGAGGCTAAGGTAAGCTCCCTCCCTTTAGTAAGTTTTTAAAGTTAGCTAGGCTTTCTTAACTCTTATAACCTTAGGTCTTCTGTTAGGTGCCTATATGTATTTTATATTATAGCGTCTTTACTAAGAATACTATATTAAAAGGAATATAATTACTTACTTATATTTTAGTAAGGGTTTTACTTACTGTTTTATTACCTCTCTTTATATCTAGGTCTTTAGCTAGTATATAGAGGAAGCCTAATAGAAGTGATTTTAGTAGTATTAGTAGTACTTTAAACCTAAACTGTATATATTATTTTAATAGTTTGCTATCTTTTACTAAATTATTAGCTTTAGTACTTCTAAACTCTATATATTTATTAGTAATTTTATCTAGGTTTTTATTTACTAAATGTATTTACTATTAGTTAAGCTAATTTTATTAAAAAGAAATTAGTTTCTTGATTTATTTTTTAATTACTGTTAGATTTTTATTATATAGATTGTTCTAAAAGGTTATTATATTTTTGTTAAAATATTACTACTTATTAAATATAATATTCTATATTATAAATACTTTCTTATTTAATAGGTTCTAGATTTTATAGAAATTACTTAATATATATCCTATTAGGTACCTAATTTATGCTTTTAAAGCCTAATAGTGTAGTTTATTTAGTTATAGTTATATATTCCTTATAAGTATAAAACCTTTATATCTATATACTTAAAGGTATAATAGATCTGGCTTTACTAATTACTTAGCTATATAAGCTAAGTAAAAGATCTTATATAGTAATTTATACTATTATTAAACGGATAGCATGTAGTTATAGAGATAGGTTGCTACTTTAATGGATTCTAGCTAGAGATATTTTAAAATCTTTACTTCTGCTTTTATTACTTTGCTTTTCTATATAATAATAGTAGCTACCCTTTCTATACTACTATTTTAAGCTTATATATTTAGGGTAAATAGTTTATATTATATCCCTTATTTAACTATCTTAGTATATACTTGTAGATAAGTTACTATAATTTTATTATTATACTTAAATACCTTTACTTTCTTAAAGTATTATACTTTTATTATTTTAAGGAACTTATTTACTGTTAAGAAGATAGTAAGGATTATCTAATTAGTTATATAATAGTTCTAGGTAAAGCTAGATACTCTGTCTATAAATATTTATACTAAAGTATATTCTATATACCCTGGTTTTATAAGGTAAAAATTTAAAGCTATTTTATTTTTTAAGGCTACTATTTATATAGTTTCTTAAGGGGCATAGCGTACTAGTTAGTAAGCTTTTATTATCCTATATGTATTATAGGTAATAGTAGTTATTTATTAAGTTCCAGTTAGAATTTCTATTTTTATCTATACTCCTTGGGCAAATATGGCTAGGTATTGGAGAACTTCTGGCCTTAGGTAGCCTAGTCTTAGATACTATAATAAAGTATTCCTTTTTAGTAGTTTTCTTTAGGTTTAGGTTATATATACTTGTTTTCTTAAAGGAATTAAAGGCTTAGTTATAGCTAGGCCTGCCTGTACTAGTATTAGCCTTTAAGTTAGCTGCTTATATTTAAGTACTTATTACCCTTTGATTTTTAAGACCTTATTAAGCCTGCTTCTATTTGCCCTTTAGAAATAGTTATTTCCTAGGCTTATATCTTACTATATTTTACATTTTCTTAGTTTTATAAATAATACTAGATTTATAGCTAGTATAGTATATAGAGCTATATTATATAGTTATAGTTGTGACGGTTAGGTCTAACTGTGTTAAACTAAGCCGTGCTTGGGTTTATTGTTAGCAGATTGCGTAAGGCGTATACTGAGCGTTGTTAAAGTGTTATGTCTCTTAATGGTAGATTAATGCGTATTAGGCTTGGTTAATATAAAGAAGTGTTATTGATAGCTGGTAAGCTAAGTTCTATCTAGTGCTAAATAAATATTCTTATATACTGGCTAAGTAATATGTTAGTATATTGAGGTTTAAGGACTGAGATGTCTGATTTTGGTCCTGGACTGCGATAGTGGGTCCTTAGTCTGTGTATGATTGGTGCTTTAGTCGTGGACCGAGATGGGAGTTGTTGGTCTATGATAATTAGTGAGAAATTTTTATAGGTGGCATGTAACGTAACTACTAGGGTCGTAATACGATCTCTTCTTTCCTCTAGGTCTTATTCTTAAGGCTATACTTACCTGCCTATCTGTTGGTTCTGCTAAGTACGTGCTAACTTAGACCTGTATTTTTCTTTTTGTATGCTTTGCTAATTATTATGTTAGGTTGTGTTTCTAAAACTAAATACGTGAAAACTTCTGAGTCTAGTTCTTTTGCTTAATATATCTATACTTTTGGCGATTATATTATGCTGTGTTCCTGTTGCTTCTGTTGTGGTTTTATTTGCAAGGCTAATAAAAATCGAGCTAATCGTTGTGGGAATTGCGTTAAGGCCAAAGTGGTTTGCAATGGTTCAGGTGTTATAACCTTTTGTGAGTTTTTTGCGGTAGTTTATTGACTTGTCTGGGTTATACTAATTCCTTTTCTAGTTTCTAAAAATATAAAGGAGTGTAAGAAGTTAGAAGAAGATAAGGCTAAGGCTAAGGAAGCTCTTGAGGAGGCTATGGCTTGTCTTGCCTGTGTGCGTAAAATAAAGCGTTATCTTAAGGAGCAGGGTGATAAGCTATTTTCTTGTAGTATATAGTCGTTAGAGGAATAGGGTGGTTTTTCTATTGATTAAGCTGAGTCTTTAATTGTTTCTAAAGCTCAGTCTTAAGGGGCCCTTAATATTATTAACTGGAATTCTGTTTTTATTGATATTTCTTATTCCGATGTTAGTAAAAGTTCTTTAGGAGTCGTTAGGCATTAATAAGGTGTTTTAGTGGTTCCTATGTGTTTTCGTTTTCTGGGTAGTTTTTCTACTTTATTAAGTATTCTCTTTAACTGTTAAGTTTGTGTATATCTCTGATTGCCTTTGCTTTATAGATTTCTAGTCCTGAGATTTCTTGTAGTTTATTGCCTGTTTTGACTTGTATTGTGTCTGCTGCTGATTTGAGTAATGAAATGTAAAAGACTGGATGGAGCCTAACTTTCTCTGGTAGGTCTAATTTGTAGTTATTTTCTGAAATTTTCTATAGTACTTTGTAAGGTCCGATGAATTTGTAATCCAATTTGTGTGTTAGTTGATCTGTTTTGATGTTTTTTGTGGATAGGTAGACTATGTCTCCTTCTGAAAAGGTTAGTCCCTTTAACCGTTTTGGGTTAAAGTAATTTTTTATGCATTTTCTAATAAATTCAAGTTTCGTTTTTATTTCTTTATATAGGTTTTTGAGGTTGTTGCTTTTGATAATAGCGGCTGGATTAATTGATTTTTCTTGTTATGTATTGTAATATATATCTGGTGTGAATCCGAAATTAGTATAAGCTGGTATAAGCTTTGTGCTTTCGTTATATGCAGTGTTATAAGCAAGTTAGGCTATTGGTAACTTTTTAACCTAATCGTTCTGTTTGTAGTTAATGTAATATTGTAAATACTGTTTAAGTACTTGATTTATTTGTTTGGTTTGTCTGTTGACTTGAGGTTAGAAAGCGGTTATGAGTTGGTGATTTAGTCCGAGCCGTGCTATGAGTAATTGCTAAAATATTGATGTAAATGTAGGTCCTCTATCTAAAAGGATTTCCGTGGGTAGGCTATATATGCTAATAATGTGTTAGTAGAAAATATAAGAAAGTTATTCTGCGTTTGTTGCTTCTTGAAACGGTAAATAGTATGAAAACTTCGTAAGTTGGTTGACTATAACCATGATGCTATTATAGAAGATTCTAGTTAAGGGGTCTTTTGATGAGGGTAACTTCGTAATGAAGTCTATTGTAATTAAGTCCTAAGGTCGTTATGCTACTGGGAGTAGTTATAACTATCCGTAAGGTTTGTATCTTTATGCTTTTGTGCGTAAGTATAGATTATATTGTTTAATGACTTATTTGATGTCTTTTCTTTTTATAGTGTAACCTTATTTTTATAGTCTTTTAAGTGTTTTTGTTATTCCTTGATATCTGTGTAATGGGTGTGAATGAAATTTGCAAAGGAAGTTGTGTCTTTGTTCTGTGGTAGTGTTGATGTTATTATTGCGTGTCGTTCGCGCGATTGTTTTGACTGGTTGGGTGAATCTGTATTTCCCTTGTTTGTCTTTTTCTAGGAGCTGTTTTTTAATCTTAATAGTTCTTGTGTTAAAGTTGTGTCGTTGACTAATGGTGTCTGTGCGTTTATTATCAGTTCCTTTGCAGTATGCGATTGTGAAATCAAATTTGCATAGGTATTTAGCGTAGTGTAGTTGTTGTTGGTTTAGTTCTTGTGTTGTAGCGAAATAGGCGATGTTCTTGTGATCTGTGAATACCTTAATTAGGTGATTGCTTTCTCTGAGGTAGTATTTAAATTCCTTAAAATAATTGATGATAGCTAGGAATTCCTTGTTATAGATAGGATAGTTAAGTTCTGCTCTATGCATCTTATGTGAGTAGAAAGCAATAGGGTGTAATATACTGTTATTGTTTCGTTATCTAATTTGTCTTTCTAGGGTAAAGTTAGAAGTATTGGTCTTAAGTTTAACTTGCCGGTTGGGGTTAAATATGACTAAAACTGGTTTGCTAGTGATAGTTTCTTTAAGCTGTTTGAAAGCTTTCTGGGCTTTGTTATTCTATTTAAATTGTATTTCCTTCTTTGTAAGTTCTGTAAGAGGGATTGCTATTTTACTGAAATTTTTGATGAATTGTTAGTAGTAGTTAGCGAATCCTAAGAAGAATTATACTTCTTTGACTAAGTTAGGTTATTTCCATTTAGTAACTGCAGCGATTTTTTATTTGTTTATTTATATCTTGTTGTAGGAGATTTTGTGGCCTAAGTATGTTACTTGGCTTTAATGGAAATGGCTTTTAGCGGGTTTGATAAGTATGTTGGCGTCTTGTAGTGCTTTTAAAACCTTGTGAATATGTTCTATGTGCTTTTCTTCTGTGTTAGAGAAGATGAGGATATTGTCCAGGTAGCAGACTATAAAGATGTTAAGGTACTCTTGAAGTACGTTTGTAATTATCCTTTGAAATACTGTAGGTGTATTTGTAAGTCTAAAAGGTATAACTAGGTATTTAAATAGTCCGTATTTCGTTTGAAATGCTGTTTTCTATTTGTTGCCTTCCTTAATCCTGATTAAGTTATAGGCTGCTTTAAGGTTTAGGGCTGTAAAGAATCGTTTTCTGAATAGTCTGTCCTTAAGTTCTGTGATGAGAGGTAGAGGTGTCCTGTCCTTCTCCGTGATTTTGTTAAGTTGTTGATAGTTTATGACTAATTGCAATTTCTCTGTATTTGGTTTTGGAACGAATATAACAGGATATCTAGCTAAGGATTTTAAGGTTTGAATGTGTCCTTTCCTGAGTATGTCTTCTAACTATTCCTTTAATGTCGTGAGTTCTGTTTTTATAAGGTTATAGATTAGAAAGAACTTTGGGTTCTTGCTATCTTTTAGAACTATTTTAATGTCCTAATGTAAATGTTTAGGGAGCTTTATGTTTAACTTTTCTGTAAAGAGTTTCTTATAGATATAGTACTGGATTGGTATATTCTTAAGTTATTTATTAGATTCTTTGTTAGTAATCTTTTTTATTTATTGTAGATCTTGGTCTAATTGTTTGAATTGACCTTTAAGAGTTGCTATTATTTGTCCGATGCGTTTTATTCTGCCTTTATAATACTTATATTATATTCCTTTTGGAATAGGTAATGTTGTATTGCTCCTATCTTTGCTACTCTTATTAGTTAAAGTTTAAGATCTTATGTCGTTATCTGAATTAATTTTATTATTTAAAGGGTAATCTTTACAGTTTACCTGGCTAGTTTTTTAGTTAAATTGTAAATTATAGCGTATTAGCTATAGGTATCCAAGTACTAGATTGTATTTCTATATAGGAATTATATTGAAATTAATGCCTTAGTTCTTTCTGTTAATGAATACCTTTAAGTAATTAATCTCTTAGGTAACGTTTCTGTCTTTGTAAGTGTAGGTGTTTCTTTCTTTACTTTATACTGTATAGGGTCTAACCTTGTTTTTCTATAGTAGTCCTAGTTTATTAACTGTTTTAGGGGAAATGATATTTATAACTGCTCTGCTATCTATAAGTGCATTTAGCTACTTATCCTTGATCCTGACTTTTAAGTTTAGGCATATTCGTTGTTTGTTGTTAACTGTAGTTTGTAGAGCTTTTATAGGGAGTTTGTTTTCCGTTGTTTCTTTGCTTGCCTGGCGCTCTGTTACAGATAGTGTGTTCCTTTTCCCCAGGGGTGGTTATAGCTGTATTTGCTATTTGCGTAGTTGACGTTATCGGGGCACTTGTACTGGTAAGCTAGTTTATGTTAGTATTCTGCTTCTATTTATGTAATTTGCTTATTTAAGGTAGTATCCTCTTTGGCTGCTTGGCTTGCTTTAGGTGTAAGGATGACCTCTTGTTCTTTTCCTAGCCTATTGATTTCTGCGATAGCTTTGCGGATTCCTCTATCTAAGTTTTCTTTTTCTATTTTATTCTGTACTTCTTATCTTTATTTAATAATATAATGTGAGTTTTGGATGTAGTTTAAAGCTTATTTTTGTGTTTCCGTGTTAGCTTTAAGTTTAACTACTTAGGTTTCCCTGTATCTTTTGGTAATTTTATATCCTAGAGTATTAATAATTAGGTAGGGTTCTTGTTCCCTATATTCCTTGGTTTGTACTGGAAAATAGTTATTTGCTTCCTTTATTTACCGGTGTTGTAGGCAGTAATGTTATGTGTATAATATCTATAATATCTGCTGGTGTCTTGGATATTTTAGGTACTTCTGCGGGTCCTATTTGATCTGAATTTCTTCTTTAGGTGTTATTGGATCTTTTACTTTGTCCTTAGTGTAGGACTAAATGTAGATATTGTTGTCTTGTTCTGTAACTGCTTTTTCCCTAGCTCTTTTAGCGTACTTAAAAGCTTTGCTATGCTATGTTTGGTTTCTATGTTTATTATATTATAGTGTAATTTCTATGCTTTAAATTATCTGGTTTACCCTTTTCTTAATTTTCTTAGCCTTAAAGTCTTAACTAGCTCTTGATATAGATATATAGTTTGGGTTACTGTAGTATTGATTTGGTTTTTCTGTTATGGTTTTGGTGGGAATTTTATCTATACTTATATAGATACTTGGTTAGATGATTTTATCTTGGACTTTTATAGGCGTTCTTATTTTTATAAATATCCGGTTTAGTGTATTATTAAGCTTATAGTTGAATTCTTGTGTACTAGGTTCATTATCCGGATTAGGGTTAACTTCCTTTCCCTTTTTAACTATAGTGATAATTTTTCTAGTTATTTTAAACTTCTTTGGTTCTGGAACTGGTGTCTATTTAAGTTTAATGTTATTGTTTATTTTGTTTTTCTTATATAGCTTTCTTTTTTGCTGATTTTGTTGTTCTTTTATTTTTTCCCTGGTCTTGAGATATGGTATTTCTGATGTTGGTGCTGAGTGTCCTAGGATAGGTTGTTTATCTTTGGGTATATTTGGGTAGTACTTGTTAAGTGTTTGCTCCTTACTGAGGAATGGGTTGCGTATAAAAGTGAAGTGATCTGCTCCTGACCTGTTATATCCTGACCTGGTTATGTTAATGGTTTTAATTGTTATCTAAGGTTTGTTCTTATTCCTTTTAGTAGTACTGATTGTTTTGCTTTCTGGTACTGGTTTATACTTTTGATTAGTTTTGACGGGGTTTTTATATTCTTAATTAAAGTGTCCTTTCTTGCTATAGTTTTAGTAAGTAATCTTAGACTTATCCTTCTTGGTTGTTTTAATGGTTATTGGTCCTGGTTTGGTTCTGTATTGGGTATTGACTTGTTGTGCTTTTCCTTAGTTAGTATGGTACTGTGGTTTGTTATTGTTTTGTGTTTTGTTTTGGGAGTTGTGGGTTTTTTATATAAATTATTAATTGTTAATTTTAATGGCCTTGTTGATGTATTCTACTAGGGTCCTTGGTTGGTTTTCCTTTTAAAGTTTAGCTTGTACTGGTTCCTTGAGTGTATTAAAGAAAAATAATATTAGTATGTCTTGATTTTAGGGTAACTTGCTTGTGAGTTCTAGGAACTTTACTCTTAGGGTAGAAGCTGATCCGGTTTGTTTAAGGGTTTTGATTTGCCTTTCTGCGTGTCCCTTTTTGTTGATGGTTCTGAAAGCTATCTTGAGTGCTTTTTTTATTTTATGTTGTCTATTTAGTCTAAAGAGTAGGGCAGTTCTTGGCTATAGGCGACTTGGTGGATTGTTTATGTAGTCTTCTATGATGGGTTGAAACTATTTGGCGGCGGTTTTGGTGAGTCTTCCGGCTATGTATATTACTTTGGTAGCGTTGTTACGAAACTGGTTCGGGTAGTAGGTAATAAAGGCTTTACTTTGAGTGAGAAATGTAGGTAGCTTGCTAGGAGTACTATTAAAAAGCTTAGGCGGGTTAGGCTTAAGGATTTTATTAGGGTCTCTCCTATTGTTAGCTGATGTTGCCAGGTTGTATATTTTCTATTGGGTAGTAATATTGTTTTGCTATTATTACTATTAGAGTGCTATAGATTTTTCTAATATCTAGCGTATCTTGTTTAACTTATTGGTGATATTTCTAAGTTATTCTTGAAGTTGTTTAACTTCTTTATTATTGTCTTGGGATGAGTTGTCTGTGTCTTTTATATTCTGGTTAGTAGGTGGGTGGTTTACTGGACTAGTATTGATAAGTGTAGCGGGCTGATGTCCCTGAGGATTAGTAGCGCCCTGCTGGTAAATGGGGTTAATGTTTGTAGATATTGTATTTATATTGCTTAGTGTTATGCGGTACGGTCTAAATAAGAGCTATTAATGTGTGATGGTTAGGTCTAACTGTGTTAAACTAAGCCGTGCTTAGGTTTATTGTTAGCAGATTGCGTAGGGTATATACTAAGCGTTGTTAAAGTGTTACGTCTCTTAATAGTAGATTAATGCGTATTAGGCTTGGTTAATATAAAGAAGTGTTATTAATAGCTAGTGAGCTAAGTTCTATCTAGTGCTAAATGAATGTTCTTATATACTGGCTGAGTGATATGTTGGTATATTGAGGTTTGAGGACTGAGATGTCTGATTTTGGTCCTGGACTGCGATGGTGAGTCCTTGGTCTGTGTATGATTGGTGCTTTAGTTGTGGACTGAGATGGGAGTTGTCGGTCTATGATAATTGGTAAGAAATTTTTATGGGTGGTACGTGACGTAACCGCTAGGGTCGTAACAATAGTATTCTTGGCATGCTATTGTATAAGTTAAGCTTAACCTGTGCTTTACTATATCCTTTAATTAGGACTTGTATTACTCTTAACTAAAAGAAATCTCCTAGAGGTATAGCCTTTAGGCTTTTTATTTTACTTATATCCCTAAATATATATATAGTTGCTCTTAAGTTTAATAATATACTATTACTTAGGGAGTATTTATTAGCTACTATTAGGCCTGCTTTTGGCTACCCTGAGCTAACTAGATATAGTTAGGCTAAGCTTTCTAATTTTAGCCTTTTAATTTACTTTATAATGCTTTTTTTATTTTCTTTTATCTTTCTCTATGCCTTTTTAGTAATAGCCTATACTGGTTTAAATCTAGTATATGCCTTCTCTGGAAAAGTATAGAAGCACTTTAATAAGGTATACTTTATACTATACGCTTTATACCTTCCTGCTTTATCTTTACTGGGTCCTTAGTAAGGGCGCTTCTTTCCTTTATACCCTTTTTATCTTATTTAGTTAAGGGCCTTTTGCTCTTTACTTTCTTATTCCTTATTTCCTACTAGGAAAGTACTATAGCTAACTTTAGCTCTTTAGGTTTCTAGCTAAGAGGCTAGTGCAAGCTAAATATTCGCTACTACTACGCCGATAGATAGGGTATTTAAACGTATATAGTTTATTTAAGTAATGCTATAGGCATTTGCCTATAATTCTAGAGGGGTTGATCTTAATGCCATAATAAGATCAGTAAATTACTAATCTGCCTCTTTAGCCTTTTAAAGGCCTATATCTTAGGCTTTATTAATTAAGATCCTTTACTACTTAAGCTAGTTACTTGCTCCCTTATAGGTTATATATCTTTAGCGTTAAGGTTTTACTAAAACCTCTTAGTATACTTAGTAAGCCTCCTGCTTCTGCTTTATATAAGTTAAGGAGAACTTATTATAGAAAGACTAAACCTATTTTACTAGTATATCCTTTTCTAAAAAATAGTACCTTGTAATGCCTTTATTTACTATATTAAGTACCTAGTCTTAGATAGTTAATGTCCTCCTTTTTAGATCTTTATAATTCTTTAGGTATATCTTATACATTGCCTTTATTATAGTAACTGTTTAGTAATCTTTTTTTATAAGATAAGGTATTTATTAAGTTTATATTTTGTATTTAGTATAGATTTTACCTAGCTCCTTAACTAGTAGATAAACTTCCTATATAGCTAATTCTTATATTAAGGAAGAAGATGCTTCTATAGTAGCTGCTGTGTATGTAGCTATAGCGCTTTACTATCTTACTACTAATATATCGGAGGGTATAGGTATAACTACCTTAAGGGTAGGCTTATTAGTTGCTATTGGGTTAATATAGACCTATAGATTCTTATTCTTTGCCTTAACCTTTAGGGATTTATATTAGCTAATTTACTCTTTGCTAGATTTAAGTCTAATAGTCTAATTAGTTATAGTTTAGATTATTTTTAGTAAGCTTTAGGCTTTCCTTCTTGGTTTTTATACTTATAGTAGTTTTCTTATTGTAAATAAGACTCTTAATTATTAGAAAGCTAATAAATCGTATGTATTGCTCTTATTATCCCCTCTTTCTAGAAGAGGGGAAGTTCTGTATTTATATCCCTTAGCTTGCCGATAACTAGCCGAGGTATTGCCTAAGTATAAGCGATCATTTCATTATTCCAATCTAACAGAATTGCCCATATAAATTCAATTTTACAGGCCAGACATTACTACAATATTACTTACTACTGGGCCAAGTTACTAATTAGTTAAAAATTCCTACTTAAGGTTAGTTAGGGTTAGCATCCTATTTAAGGTTTATAGCGGTCTAGCAAAAAGGGCTCTATAGTATAGAATTAAGGATTACAATAGCATTTACTACTTTATTCTATTTTATTACTATAATTAACTAACCACTACTAAACAGCAATAAATAAGTATATTAAGGTTAATAATAAGCACTATATGCTTATTTACTAGAAATGCAAGACAGCACTCTAGCTAGATATATTCATAAAGCACTTTTAATAAATATATAAACTAAGTGGCAGTATACTATAAGATATTATTAATTATTACATTAGCAGAGACGTAGTAAATCCAGTTTACTTAGAGCTTCTAAGAGATAGTAGTATAATTATTAGATAGCTCCTGGTATTAAGAGAGTATAGCTGTATTAAGTATAGGTTTCTAATAGTAGCACTAGATAATATTATCCACTACTAAAAAGAAGTAGAGTATAGAATGGTAAAGACTTAATAGAAAGATATTATACTGTAGACTTAGATAGGCAGGAGGTATATTTAATACTGGATTGTTTAAGATAATAGTAATACCAGTATTACGCCAGATAGTACCGATATTATAAGATGTAGTACTATAGAGGAAATAATTGCTAGTAGTAAGGCGTAATTAAAAGAAAAGGATACTATATAGCTCTAGAAGGGTAACTTAGAAAAAGATATTAACTGTAATTTATTATAGGTAAAGAGATTATATTAAGTATAGTACTTTAACTCCTGGGACTTGCTTAGTATCTATAATATAGCTATATAGGTATAAGTAAGGGCAGTAATTAGCAATAGGGCTAAAAGAGGCAAGTAAGTAGTTTGTAAATAACTATTACTTAGTTAACTTAGGCAAAGCTTTAACTATAAGGTAGACTGCTGCTACTAATAACTTAATAGTATACTAATAGAAACGCTATAGTAGCTTGCTAGTATTATAGCAATAAGTCTAAGTAGCGTACTGTTTAGTAAGAAAGGAAAAAAGGTATTAATAATAAAATACCGCTTAGTAGGTTACTGTTACTTAAGCTTTTACTAAAGGTTATATTATATTAGATATAAGGAGGCATTTTAATGCTAGGCTATTTAGTTTATAGATAAGCAGTAAAGCTTACTATATAATATTAATAAAGAACTTAAAGAAAATATATTTCTAAGTAGCCAGGATAGTAAGTTCTATAATAGAAGAAATATAAATACTAATAATAAGGAAAAAGATAAAGATAAAAAGGTTAGTAAGTGTAAGGAGGAGCTTAATGATAGCAGTATAAGCAGTCTGGTATATAATATGCTTAATTACACTATATTCTAATTTATTATTTTTTTAATTAAAATAGAAGTTAGGGGGAATTTATATATAAACCTATTGCTATACTTTTATATAGTACTTAGTATTAGGTAATGTCTGCTAGGTTATACAGAGCTGTACTTATATATAGGCATACTAGCTAGTATACTATAGTAAGCCTAGCTATTTTTTCTAAAGGATATATTTAAGGATTAGCTATAGGATCAGGATAAGGTTAGGGTAAAGGCAGTACTTTTATTTAAGGAGTAATATACTGCGTAGATATGTATTAGTAGTTATACTATTATAAGTATAATTATTAGGTAAATAGCTTATAGAAAAGGACATTGCCAAAAGATAGGAAGGCAGCTATTAATATAGTAGTTAGATAATAAAGAGGTGCTGTTTTATATAGGTAAGAAGGTTAATATTAAAAAATTTACCTGTACGCTTTATAGTTAAGTTATAGAGGTATAAAAGATACTAGACTGGCTATTTAAGGGATTATAGTAGAAAGTTAGTAAAATAATTAATATAGGGCGGATTACTAATAGTATAGTATGGCTCGGAGTAGGTTAGTTATTTATAAGTAACCTAAAGAATAGTTAGTTAGAGCCTGGATTGGTAAAGGTAATATAGCTAATAGGAATATTAATATAGGATATAGTACAGAATCAGTAAAAGTAGCAGAAGGTTAAAATATAGCTTTGTAATTTATAGCTATTTTAAGAGATATTATATATACTTATATATATATAGGGCAGGCTTTTAGGTAAAGGGCTAGAGGTAGTAACGCTACAGTACTGCGACTTATAGTAACTAATCTGTAATATATTTATACTAAATAGGCAGATTATACTTATTATAGACTAGAATAAGATAAAGGTAATCTGTAATAATAGCTAAAAGGTAGTATAGTTTTTACCTAATCTAATTAGGCGGATAATTATAGTATATATATTATAGTTAATCCTAGCAGAAAGGGTACTTAGGCAGGGGTATTAGCTTACTAAGCTATATAATAATTAGCTAGAGTATATATAGCAGGATAGCAGCTTACAAGTATAGGATATTAAGCAGCTAAGTAGGAAGCTTATGCATATAATGTAGGCTAGTACAGGAGTAAGGATTAAAGTAAGGCAGTACTAAGTAATTACTATTAAGATAGGGCAGAGAATTTAAGGGCTAGTTATAAGGTAGCTAAATAGTTAAATAGAGGATAAGGATAAAGATAATAATATTAAGGTTAATCCGATCATAGGTAAGCCGGTTAACTATAGAGAAAGCTAGAATATTATATAGAATCTATAGTTAATGTACAGAATATAAATTACAAGGTAGCACTATACTATATATATTAGCTTTCTAGGTAAGCTTTAACTAGAAATAATTATAACTTTTAGGGAAATTAGTAAGCTTTAGTATTAATTTTTAGAGAGAAGTAGCGTAAAGGAGAAGGATAAGGATAAGAGAAGTAAGAAGAAGGCGCTAAAGCGTAAGCAAGATAGTTAAGTAATAGGGTAGCAGAGCTGTAAGCAGAGAAAGACTGCTTAGAAAGTAGCTTAAAGAATAGAAGATAATATAGCTAAAGGGTTATAAGCGCTACTAGGGCTAAAAGTAACTTAGCAATCTAAAAAGCAGGCTAAGAGTATATAGATAATTATATTACTTAAGATAGATTAGATAGTAATTAATATATTACTAATAGGGGCTAGAAAAAGCATACTATTCATGCTGCTAGCAGTAATATAGCTTATAGGCATAAGCATTATAGTTATGCTATATATTGTACTTATAGATAACTTAGTAATGCAAGTAATAGTAATAAGCATTAATTATATATAATACCGGATATTAATAAGTACTAGGCAGGAAGAGGTACTGCAAGTAGTACAATTAGTAGTTATAAGCGCTAATATTATTTCTAGTAATTAGTTTTCTAGGTATGCTAACGGATTACTATATGCAGGACTACTAAAATGGATTTTTATTAATAAATATTATATAGTTATTATAGATATTAGCTATTAGGCTAAGCTTAGTAAGTTAATAGGCTTGCGTTGCTTTGGCTATCTAATTATACTATTAATAGTAACGCTGCTTATTATATTAGAAGATTAGTTTTATAGTAAGATATTAGTAAAGTTAGTAATTATAGTATAAGACTGTATAGTTAAGCTAAACTGTTAATATTAGGTTTAGCAGGTCAAGCTTAAAAAGGAAGTATTAAAAGAGCGTACAGTTAAAGTAGTTAGATAGCTAGATAGAAAGATAATAGGTTATTAAAAGGGAATAATATACTGCTAATTAAAGAAATAGTGCAAGGCTATAGCTAAGGAGATTAACTGCAGGTTTTATTATAGCAGTATAAGCGAAAAGGATTATATAGAAGCGCGGTTAGCTTAGGTAGATAGCTAAGCAAGCCGTTAGATTATAGCAATAACCGGGCTAGGAACGGGTATTAATATTAAGGGGATTATAGCTATAGTTTATATAGAAAAGCTATATAGACTAGTAGACTTTATTTAATAGATAGGTTAAGGAGGACGGCAGGCAGGTAAGGTAGTAAAGTTAATCATTATATACAATAGGTAACCAGAGTGACCAGATCTATATTGCAGCTTTATAGATAGTATTAATCAGGTATAGATAGAGGTATTTATATTAACTCTAGGTTATTAATAAGCTATTATTTTAGCATTTATAGACAGAATAGCAGGCAAGATATATAATAATATAAATAGGGCTTTGCTTTATAATTAATATAAACTAATTAGGAAATAAAAAAAGAAAAAGGAGAATAAAGAGGATAATACTAGCAGTAAGACTAAGTATAAAACCAATAACTATAAGGAAAGTAAGAAAGATAATAATGTAAGTAAAGTAAGGGAAATAATTTAAAATAGGTTTAGTATAAAAGAAGGTATATAGGTTAGGACGCTTTTCTGGTAGCTAGATAAGGTTACGGAAAAGTATCTAGTATATTATATCTAACGTTATTAAAAGGGATTAGAGGTACTAGATAAGCAGCAGCATTAATAAGCTAGGCAGTAATACAAAGGGGTAGTAAAGGAAGGGTATAATGTTATTTATAAGAAGCTCCGGTTTAAGGAGCTATTATACTGCTTTATATATAAGCTGCTGCTAGACTAGTATAAAGAAATACAGGAGAAAGATAGTAGTTATATATATAAGGATAAGCTACTACTAGTTATATTAATAGGGCTATGGAGCTAGTAAGTTTAAGAAGTAGTAAGGCATTAGTTTAATATTAGTATTTAGAATAAAGAGGAGTTTTATTACTAGTTAATTATTAAGAGGCGGTTTTACGGCATAAAGGGGATAAATATATATACATTATAGGAAGTAATTATATAGAAGGTATATAAAGGTAAAGAGTATTAGTTTTAAGACTATAATATTACTATTAATATTAGTACTAGAATAAATAAGTATAGTTATATTAAGAATATAGGATAAGGAAGAAAAAAGGATAAAAAATAAGTATTTAATATAAGTAAATTATAAAGTAGAGGATAAGATTTAGAGTATAGGGTAGGATAAAAATTTTAAGAAATAAAAAATAAAGTAATAAAATTAAATAAGGATAATTATATAAATATAAGGTAAGTATTTAAGGTAATAATAAAAAATAATTAAAAGAATAATATAGGATTATTAGAAGTAGTATTAGTAATAATATTATAAGAAAAAATAGTACTATAATATATAAAAAAGCAAGCAGGCTATAGTAAATTAAAAGTAAAAGGGAAATAAAGATATAGTAAGAAAAGAATAAAATAAAAGTAAAAAAATATAATAATTACTAAAATAAGATAAATATTATAATTAAGTAGGAAATATTTATAGAATATAAGGGCTAAGTAAAATAATAAAAAGGATAAGAAATAAAAGGGTATTAAGAAAAGAAGGAATAAATACAGAAGAGAGAGAGAATATAAAATAAGAATTAATTATACATAAAGAAGTTAATAGTAGTTATTAATAATATAATAAGATATAAAAACAGGTAAAATAAATAGGTGTTAAATAGGAATTTAAGAATTGAGAATAGATAATAAGGGTAGGGATAAAAAAAGGGTATAGGGTTAGGGGTAAAAAAGATTAAAGGGTTAGGGTTAGAGAGGGTTAAAGGGTTAGGGTTAAAGGGTTAGAGAGGGTTAAAGGGTTAGGGTTAAAGGGTTAAGGTTAAGAAGAAGTAAAGAGTTAAAAAGAAAAGAATATATAAGAATGGAAAAATAAAGTTATAATATAAGAAAATAGAAGTGATAGATAAGAAGAAAGTAGAAATGTTAGGGTAAAAAGAAGTAGTTTAAATTTAAAATAAGATTAGAGTTTTTTAATTAGGCCGCTAAAGGCGGTGCGTATAGCAAGTGCAGTGTAATAGCGCTGGGTAAAGTAAGGCAATAAGGTAAAGGGGATAGAGAAGGAAAAGTAGTTATAGAGTACTAATAGCTAAAGTAAAGAGTATATAAAGTAAAAAGTAAGGCAAGTTATAGTAAGGTAGTAAGTACTAAGCACTAATATTATTAAGGTATAGAGTTAGAAGATAACTACTAGTATTATTAAATTAAAGACTAGAGAAAGAATTGCTAGGGTTAAAGAGAAGGCTAAATAGGAGATAAGGTAGTTAAGGTTATAGTACGCCGGAGGCAGTGCGCACGGTAGGTGTAGCGCGGCAGCACTAAGGGTTAGAGGTAAGGTAGTAAGGAAAGTAAAATATAATATTATATAGTGTGGTTTTGCATAGTACTTATAAACTTTAATATAATAGAACTTATAGCTTTTAGATTTAATAAGGTAAGTAAGTAAGGGTTAGGGTTAAAGAGAAGAAAGAATAGTATTAGAACACTAACTACTAATATTAGAGTTATGTAAAGTAAGTGAAGAAAAATAGCTAGAGTAGTGTAAGTTTAGGTAGGTAGGTGAACCGCTGGATGCGCGTAAGCGTGTAATTAGCACTTGGCAGATTAATGTAGTAAGTAAGGATAGGGTTAGTAAAATCGTAAATGTCTTTATTAAATTTAAGCGCTAACCGGAAAATAATAATTAAAATCTGCTAAAAATTAACTATAATGGACAAGCATATAAAAAGTAAATAGAATCGTAGTCTAAGGCATAATTAAATAACTAGAAAGTACTAATCCTATTTTAATCTTAATTTGCAGGCTTTATTTTATTTTTTTTACTATATTTTATTATTAATCTAGTTAGAGACTTAGGCCTGTTAAAATACTACTTACTAAATAACGTTATACCCTTATTTATGGCTTACAGCAGTGACTAATGTTATTGCATTTAAATATATATAGTACCCTTGCTTATCTCCTAGAGCTAATATAATAAAGAATAAATACATACGCTAGATTTACTTTAATATCTTAACCTAAGAGAAGATATAAAAGTATATAAAGCTTAGGGTTAGAAGAGAATCCTACTAATAATATTATTATTATAAAGATAGTTACTTTCCTAAATATATTAATAGTCTATAGCTAAAATAAGTTAAGTTAATTCTATAGAGAGATAGTAAGTTTACTATTTAAGATACTGTATAATAGTTATTGCCTTTTTAAAGTAAATATAAGATTAAAAAGAGTATTTATAATACTATAATTCTTAGTATAGAAGCATATATTAGATATTATACTTATTCTTTTATAGAACTACTATTAATAGTACTAGTCTTTAACTTATGTATAAGATAAGAGGTATTTTATTAAATTAGTATAATAATATTAGCATATTAGCACTTAGTATTAAATAGACTGTCCTATTTCTGCATAATAGTATGCCTTGTAATCTTACTTAATTATCTTATTATAGAAATAGCTAATTATAGGAACTAATACCTATAATAATACTTTCTTTATACCGTAATAAATAGACTATAAAAGGCAAAATACTAGTAAGTATAAACTCTATTTATATAAAGGTAAATATTATAAGTAAATATAGTTATTACTAAAATAAAATAAGTAAGTAGTTTAATAAAGATCCTATTTTTACTTATATAGCTAAGGAGTATAATTATTAACTTTATATAAATTTATTCTATATATGCTACTATAGGTTATTATATACTGTTAGTATAAGAAAAGGCAGATAAGGCTATGCAAGAATAAGACTAGTTAAGGCAATATTATACTATAGCCTTTTAAAATAATACTTTGCTTTTAGATAACTTTTATCTACTTATTATTATTAGCAGCTACTTATTAAATTTTCTGTAAAACCTACTTATTGAAATAGCTAAAAAAGGAAGCTCTTTACTTAGTATATATATTTTTTACCTAAAATTTAATATTAGGCTAATATTTTTAACTTATTAGTATATAGTAATAAATAGTACAATAGCATTACCCTATACTAAATAGATAACTATTTAGTTTCTAGTGTTCTTTAAAGAAGCTAAACTCTATCCCCTAATTAGCTAATTATAATAATGTATAAGCTGCTAATAATTTAAGTAAAGGAAATAACCCTATAAGTAGATAATATATCTCTATATACTATTTACAGACCTGGTTATCTTAAGAAGGACCTTGCCTTATTACTACGTACATAGACGCGTCTCTGCATTGAATAATACTGTAACTAGCAGTATTTTATAAAGGTATAATAGATTATTAAACAGTTTAATATTACTTAAGAACTTTTACTTATAGCTAAATTCTTAGGCCTTACCTTATATTATAATAGCCCTGCCTTACCTATTTCTGCTAATAAAGCTTAGCCTAGACTGGGCTATAAACTAGATAGTAAGCCTGGCCTTAAATCTAGAGTTAAACTAAGACTCTTTTTATTATCTCTATACGATTTTAATACTTATATAGAAAATAGAAATAATAGTAATATATTTAAAAACTTTAGGCTTGCTAATAATACCATAATAAACCTATTAATCCTTATATAATTATTATTAACTGGCTTTACTTGGAAAAATAGTTAATTACCTTAATATAGAAACTCTACTTCCTTACTAACGTTAAGCTCTTTAGCCTTATTGCCTTTGCCTTTATTTACTTTATCTTTAATACTGTTAGTAAATAGAGATAAATCTATCCTTAGTAGTTATCTTTAAGCAATTTATAAATAAGATATAGCTAGTAGTCCTGATTTCCTATACTAGCAGGGTAATATATATAATTGTGTGCTTTAAGCATTTTTTAGCTATTAATATAACTATATATTAAAGATTTATTATTACCTAACTACTTCTAGATTAGTAAAGCTTATTAATATATATCTTAAATAGGTCTAAGTTTATATAAGTATACTAAGCTAGAAAATACCTAAATACTTTAAGAATATACTAACTATATTAGCTATTCCTTTCCTTTACTACTAACTATATTTATAAAATATAATAGTGCTTATAATCTTTGTGCTTCCTTTTTATAGTAGTAAAACTTCCTTTTTAACTAACTAACTGAACCCTTATTATTATATAAGATATAGGCTTTACTGTATTATAGCTCTGTAATAGTTATATAGTAATAGGATATTAATAGTATCTGGTTTAGGGTAAAGAGTCTATCTACTATCTAAGCCCCTAATTACTTTTAACTCTTTTTTTTCCCTGCTTATAGGAGTAATATATTTACCTCTTAAGTAATATAATCTTATAGCCTAGACCTAGTATATATAAGGTATATTTCTCTTAGTAGTTTTACTACTATTAGTATCTGCTTTTCTATTTTTCTATTTTTCCCTAATAAAGCTTAATTATATATAAAAGCTTTTACTAATAGCCTATCCCTAGCCTAGTTTAAAGACTTATATAATAGTATTATTCTTCTAGTTATTTTTAAAATAGTCCCTAACTATATAAAATAAGAGATACTTAGCTTATATAACCTCTTATATATAAAGTCTTATACCTACTAAAAGAAACTAAGTACTAGCTATTAGACTGCTAAAGATAAGAGCTAAGCGTTTTGCCTGTTTTATAGTATCCTTGCTAGAAATCTTATAGACTTCTAGGCATTAGTAATAGGAAAAGTAAATATATATAGTATATAAATAAAGAGAGGAGATAATATTTTATACTTTAAAAACCCTTGCTTACTATTCTAAGTATATAATCTAAAGAATATATTTATATTATAAATACTTAAAGGAAGCTTAGCTTTATTTTAGGACGGTATTCTGGCTAGACTTAATGTAAATTAGATTAATATATACTCTTACTAGCTTAATATAGGTATGTAAGATTACGTTTATTAGCTATTATCCCTATTACTAAACTACTATAGAGAAGAGCCTTGGATGCTTCTGTAGAAAAGTGCCTATTATAAGTATCTCTATAACTAACTAGGTAATATAGTTCCTAAAGCCTTTTTAGTTACTAACTAATATTAGTTATATCTACTTTATAATATAAGAATATACTATATAAAGGTAAAGGCAAGTTAGGTATTAAATCCTAGCTACCTAGAGGCTAGAGTACCTAGTATTATTTATATAAAAGCATATAACTATAGTAAAGACCTCTTTAGGGTTATATTTAGTAATTATTAGCTCTTTAGCTTAGGATTATTACTGCTTTTAGCTTTAAATAAGGTAATATTAAAGGATCTAGTAGCTATAAACTAAGACTACTAGTATGCCTTTATATTATAGCTTAATTACTCCTATCTTATAGATGCTTAGGAAGCTAATAAGCAGTATATAAAAGCTATTATTACTTTAAAATAGTATCTGAATTTTAGGATCTAGAAAGAGATTACTTTCTATTTTAATATTATCCTAGCTATATAGGCTAATAGTATGCTAAACCCTGACCAGAGCCCTTATACTGGACTAATATATTGGAATGTTTTCTTTATTTCTGTAGCCAGTGATTAACACTGCCTTTTTTAGGTGCTTTTAATAGAGATAGTAGTAAAGTTTATATCTATATAGGCTACTTGCTTTTTGCTTTCCCTTAACTATATATTTCTATAAGTGTTAAATAAAGTAGCTAAGCCTTTATTATTATTATTATTATTATCCTTCTCTTTTTTACTTAATCCTATTTAGCAGATCCTTAGACTTTATATTATATAGCTTTTATATTATCTTTTTATATATTTAGTTAATAATAAGTAAGAGTATAGGTTTAATAACTAGATATAGTAGCTAACCTAGATAGTGCAGATATGCGGCTATAGTTAGAGATTACTTAAGTAGTATTATAGCCTAGGCTTAAGAAATATAATTAATACCTTAGGCATACTATAAATCTCTAATAGTTATTTTAATTAGTAAAGAGGATATATTGCGCTTAAGGTCTTAATTAACCTTTATATATCTTATAATCTATTATAGGCTAAACTAGCTTATTAATTTAATATTTAAGTACTTACTGCTAACTAGGTTACTATTAAACTGCAATTTTAATAATTAACTATTAATGCTTATATAAAGTATAATTAAGGCTATAAAGAGGATACTAAGAGACTTACTAGCAGGGCTATTATTTTTACTATGTAAGAAATAGCCTAGGTATACTATTAGTATTTCCTTACTAAGTTATACTTATATTAGGATTAAACCTAAGGGCAGGTTAGGCGCTAGAAACTGCTAGTACTTAACTTATTAAAAGAAGCCTAGGATAGTTTAGTAGCTAAGATAAGCTAAATTCCTACTGCCTAAATTATTTATAGTATTTATACTAAGGTATAGGCTAAATATTACTAAGTTATAATAAATAATATTAATAAGAATAATTATAGTAACTTTTATATATCTATATCTTTATTATTATAGTCTGCTTTACCTATAGAGCTACCTTACTAAATAACTACTTACTAGCGCCTGTCCTTTAAAAATAGCTAGTTTAACTTTCTATTTTAGCAGATCTTTTACTGCACTAAACTACTAACCTAAAATACACTCTTCTTTCTTTAGCTTTATTAAAGATTTAAAGAGGTCTAGGAGAATACTTATATATTATTAGGTCCTTTTAATAACTATTTTAGTTACTAAATTAAGTACTATATCTAGGTTATATTTAACTATAACTATAGTAAGGAAATAGGTACTAGTTATGGCTATACTACCTAGTACTATAATAAGCTATCCTTTTTCTAAATTTAATACTAGGCCCCTTACTTTTCGCTGCTTTACGTAAAAGAGAATACGCTATTATTATTAGTTTATTGCTGTTATAAGTATCTTAAAGGGTTATTACCTTGCTTAATACCTATTATCTTAATATTCTGTAAGTTTAGTAGTATTAAAAGAGCTATCTGGCTATATTAGGTTAAAATTATATATAGTGTTAATAGTCTGTGCTTTAGTAACTATAAAAAGATCTAATGTTATTACTAGTAAGTATTACTTTATATATTATATATTACTAGCCTAATCTAAGGAAGAGATAATAATATAAACTTTATCTAACTATAGTTACTAAACTAACTATTATATACTAGCAGTAGTATAGATAAATATATATTTTATATACTAGTAGTAAAAATATATATTTTAAGGCAAATCCTTAAAAAGACTGTAAGCTAACTAACTATTATTTTACTAACTTATAGTAATATTATTAGCTTACTTAATACTATTAAGAAATTGCCTAGCTACTTATTTACTTTCTTAGTATAATTATATTAAATAAAACGTTAGCTTAATAACTAGGGTAATTAGTATAATATCTATAGCTACCTTAATACTAGGCAGGAGGAAATAAAAATAACTATATAAGATTAGTTACTATTAAATTAATTTCTATAATAGGGCAAGCTGCCAGAATAGACTATTAAGCTTGCTAATGCCCCTTATAGTGTTTTAACTTAGTTAGAAGACAAGATAGAGAAGAATATAAAGGATAATAGAATTTCTTTAGATAGTTATAATAGTAGTTAGTAAAGAAATAAATAAATATTTTAGTTATAAGGTTATTTATAATAACTAAGAACTAAGATAAGATCTAAATACCTTATTACATTTTACTACTTATAATAGATATAAGGAACCTTTAAAAGAACCGAGAGAAAGCTAGCTTTAATAGTATATTATATATATAAAAAAATGTCTTTAAAGCGTATATTACTTTAATTTACGTAGTATCTAAATTCCCTACCTGCCAAATAGGGAATTATCCTAGCCTAGCTAATTTAATTAGCTATAGCTTAAGATATAAGATATTATTATTATATACTGTTAGTAGTTAAGTCTATCCTTCCCTTATTAACCCTTTTTACTGCTCTTTAAGCTATACTTTTATTTACTGTAACATAACTAATATAAAATAATAATAATATCTAATACACTAGCTGTAAATATATATTAATACGTAAAGGTAAAGGGTAACTATATAATTAAAGGTAAGCTTAGTATAATAGTAATCTGTCCTGATTACTATCTTAAGGAGTTAACGTTTCTGGAGCTTGATAATGCTAAATAGCTAGGCCTAATTAGTAAAAAGGATATCTATGTTGCTTTTATAGGCTTGCCTGTATTATTAAAAATTATAGAAATATTTAAATAATTAGTTAATTAGAAAGGCAGTAAGAAAGTAAGAGAGAAGCTATTAGGGAGTTAAAGACCTAATTTATAATTACGGTATTTTAAGTATAGTAGCCGCTATTAGGGTTTTACTAAATAATAATGTCTTTATATATACTAAATTAGTAAGTTATTGATTTCTAAGCCTCTTTCTAAAAGAGTAAATATTAAACTCTAAAGAAAGGTAAGAGATAGTAGCTAAAGACTTATTTACAAAGAATATTAAGCTACTTAATAGTAAATATAACTACCTAAATAATACAGCTAATAGCTTTAAAGGTAAGCGTATCTTTCTTAGTATAGATAGGTATATAATATATATACTAACTAATATATTATACTCCTTATAGAAAGTAGGTTATAAAATAGTTAAAATGGCTAAACTTTCTAAAATTACTAACTTCTTTTCTCTCTTTTTATTAAGTTACGCTAAAGACTAATATTATAGCTCTAGCTAATACTAAAATATATATATTTTATATTTAGATAGTAAATAATATAAAAAGACTTAGATAACTAGGGCTAGACCTATGCTAAGGCAGTTCCTTTATAGAGGTAAATAGACTTATTAAAATATAATAAGATATTTAAAACTAAAAGTAATACTAAAAGGCTCTTTACCCTATTTAACTTAGTAGCAAGAACTTAAGATATATCTATCCAATAACTTAGCGTTAACTTAGCTAGAGCTATAAATTTATTATTAGCTGCAGAAAAGTTTATTTAGCTTCTTAGCATTTTAATATACTAAAGTACTATTATATTACTCTAGTAGCAAATTAAAAGAGAGATCCTTATAGTAAACTAAAGTAATACTTCTATTTAAAAAGAAGCTAATAGGAAGTTTATAAAGATTAATACTAAGAAAGAAAAGTTAAAATGCTAAAAGGATAAGATTAAATAGTATTAAAACAAGAACCTAAGTAATATCTAAGATTCTCTAGAGTATAATATATTTATAGTAATAGTATAAGCTAGAGAAGCTTTACTAGATATTAGGCTTATAGGTTAATAAGGGTTAGTTATAGGATATAAGATAGTAGTTAGAGAGATAAATATTATATTACTAAGAGGAGAATAGATAATAAGCTAAATCTACTAGAACTATACTACCTATATATAAAAAGCTACTAATATAACTTTACTATATTTATATTACGCTCTGTGTAAATTAGTAATTAGATAATAAAGGAGCACTATTAGATAACTAGATACAGCCTTAATAGTTTATATAAAATAGTTATACTAATAGAAAAATCTTATATTATAACTAACCCTTAGAGATAATTATTATAAGATTAAGTATTAGTATTCTATTTAGATAATTATATAAGGCTAGTTTAAGTTAATTAAATGCTATAGTAAAAGGTAGTAATAAAAGTAGTAGCTAGTATAATTTAATATAAATTAGTAATATTAACCTAGAGAATATATATTAGAATAATTTAAGATTATTAATTATATTAATTGTGAAGGATAAGAATTAGCTAGATCTGTTTAAATTATATTTCCTTTAAAACTTACTACTAGTAGTTTATTTCTTAGTTATAGCTTAAGTTACTCCCTTTAGTTACGTAAGATAGAAGCTTCTAGAAGTTATACAATAGATTAGCATAGTATCAGTGCCTAGCTGCTAGAAAAATCCTTGTTTATATAAGTAGGATTAAGAGCTATTTACTCTATTATTTTAATTAATTAAGCCTAATATTTCAAGGCTATATATGATTATTATATAGCTATTAGTATAAGCTAAGCGAAGGACGGAATGATTATTAGTAAAGCCAATCCTACTAGTAAGCCTAGTAATACAGCCTGTACCTTACTATAAGGCTAAAATTAAATTAACATAGCAAGTACTTAGTTTATCTAGCTAGCCCGTTTAAAAGTTTTACCATTAATATAAGGCTTTAGCTATATAATAATAATAATAGTATCTATATAAAACCCTTTCTTACTACTACAGTCTAGACCAGGTTATACATTGCCTTATTTATACTAGCATGCTAGTATTTAACTGTAAGTAATTTAACTATAAGTAAGCTTGATTTTAAGCAATATTAAATGTAAAAGAATTTAAATTAATTATGCAATTTTAAGGGAATAAATATAAGCATAACCCTGCTAATATAACCCTACCATCTTACCTTATATTAGTAAAAAAAAAAAAAAAATACCTTTTGCCTTAAGCCCCTTATACCTAACTAGAGCTAGCTACCCTTTAGCTAGCCCTGGATATAGTAAGTTTATTTATTTTTTAGTCTTATAAGCACGTTATATTTAAATATTTTACTAATAACTTTTATATTATAGCTATTAAGCCTTAAATTATAACTAAATTATTAGCTTTCTTTCTAGCTATTCCTTATATCCTTTGCTATAAGCTTATTAATAGATATAATAATAAGATAGCTAATATAATTTATATTAAGGTTACTGAGATTCACGATAGTAATAACTAAAATAAATATCCTGGAAATATTACCTTCTAGGGTAAGGGCTGCAAAAGTAATAATAATAGCTATAGCACTGCTAAAATGTTTAATATAAGGAGCAAGTTTTAAGAACCTAATAGTAATAGTGCTATAAAGAGGAGATTTACCTGCTTATTTTATAAATAGAATCCTAAAAAGCATAAAAAATATAAGCCCTTTATCCTAATAAATTAGTATTATACCTATTAATACTTCTAATAAAAGCATTTTCTTAAAGAGGATATCCAAAAAAACCTTTATTATTACAGTATATACTATACCTAGTTCTTAGGAAACGATATAAAGGCCTTCTGGCAGGAATATATCTAAGCTTAGCGCTATAAGCCAGTAAGTATAGAAAAAACTAGTATACTTTTTCTAATAGAGGCTACTAGTATTATAAGTACTTATCTAAAGCTTTCTAATAAGGAGAAGTGGATAAGGATATTTAAAATTATATTTCCTAAACTGTAGGAACCTTAGTCCCTAGACTTTAAGAGCTACGTTAATGTTCTTTATTGTAATTCTTTTAAGGTAATTAAGGGCATTCTTAGTCCCTAGATAGTAGCTCAGGGCGTTAGATATAATCTAATATTACTAATAAGTAATCTAGTTTTAAAAAGCTTTAGGGTTCCTGTAATTGCTATGCAAGGCTTAGCTATTAATAATACTAATACTATAAACTTATAATATCTCCTAGGGGCGCCAGGTCCAGGCTTAACTATAGCCCTAGCCCTAGCTTCTATTAACTTATCCTTTATAAAGTAATTTTTTAATATCTAAAATAGTATATTTAATATTCTATAATTCTCCTTTAATCTAAAAGTAATGCTTAACGTACCTTTATATAACCCTTTACTCTTTACTATGCCCTAACAGGTAGGGTTAACTAAGGGGCTTATAGCTAATTTATCTTTAGCTAATATGGATATAACTAAGCCTATAGTGTTAGGCAATATAAGTACTACTGTTAGCAAGGATAATTTCTCTAACCTAGATTTACTATAGGATTAATAATAGTAGCTAGAAGACCTAGGCAGGGATATAGACTTTAACCTTAACTTACTTAATATAAGCCAATAGAGTGCTAATTAGGTTTAATAAGGGTCCTTAGTACCCCTAGATAAGGAGCATAATAATATAAGCAGTCTGTAATTATTATTTTATAAGTAATAGGGATAGACTTTGCTATTATTAAACCTTCTGTACTAAGTTTTTCTTTTTTTAGATTGCTATTTTATTTTTTTTATTTTTTTTTATTCTTTCTTCCCCTATAAACACACTATAGCTATTATAAGATAGAAAAAGGATTTAAAAAAAAAAAGAAAAAAAAAAAAATAAAATAAAATAAAAAGCAGGTTCTTTTTTACTTTTATTTTACTTTTTTTCTTTTTTATTTCTTCTTTATATTTTATACTAAAGCATTTCTTATTTACTTAGTAAAAAAGAATTATTTTACTACTAAAAGTAGAGTTTATATACTTTTTAGATTTAAGGTATATTTAATACTTTAAGGCTACCTTTACTTACGTCTTTTCTATTTCTGTATATATGTTTTAACTCTTAATAAGATTTAGTATCTAGTACTAAACTAACTAAGTAAATATATATAATTCTCTCTATAACCTAACTATTTCTTAATACTACTAGGACTGCTTATTCTGTTCTATTAACTTATTTAAAAGATCCCTTAAAGTAAGTTTATATAATGCATTTTAGGCTCTTTTATTACTTTCCGTATCTTTGCTTACTAAGCCTTAATTCTTTAAGAAATTGGTAACCTAGTATCTACTATATCTCTACTAGAAATCTCTAGTAATAAATATTATTAACTAGTAACCTTTATCTAGATAAGGTAATAAAGGAGGTTCTGCACTAGGGAATATAATCTTATAAATGTAATTCCAGCACTCTCTACTACTAAGCTAGTATATATTTATCTTAGCTAACTTGCCTTCCTGTTCTAAGCTTAGTTCTTTTAGTATAATAAGGTTATAAAGCTTACATAACCTCTTATTTATATAACAATTGCGTTATATAAGTATATTAAATCCTTAAAAGTATACTAGGCAGTAAGGTATATTTATATAATACTACTTAAGGTATGTAATAATATTATCTACTGTAAGTAGGTTATATTATAAAATATATTACCTATATTCTTAAGGATATAATGCCTAGAAAGGATAAGTAAAGGATAAATATCTTCTTTACATTAAAGCTATACTAGAACTATTATTATTCTATTTCTAAATATTATTAGTATTAATTTTATCTAGGCAGGTTAGTTCTAGCTGCTGATTTACAGGTCTTAAGTCTTTATAAGGTAGTTATTTATAGTCTAAAGGTGCTATATACTGTGTAGTATTAATTAAATCCTGGACCTTATTACTTAGAAGCTTTGCTAGGGATAGTTAAGTTTATTAAAATCTATAGTTATTAGGTAAGGTATAGTTCTATATATAATTAAGATCGTTACTCCTATAGTATAACTTGTCGTTAGAGTTATTATTAATATGCTTTAAGATAGTATTCTCTCTAAAGTAACTAAACTTACAAGAACTAAACTTAGTAAGAGGCCTTTAGCTATTAGTTATGCCCTTTCTGGTTATAGCTAATTAAGTATTGCTAGGGAAGTTATATATATTAATATAGTAACTTAGAAAGGTTAGGGTAAGTTTATACAGTACAGTTTTATTAAAGTGGATAATTAAAGTTAGTGTAAGGCAGTAAGAAAATAGAACCTGTAAAATTATTATTATAATTATTATTAAACTAATCCAGTTAATTAATAGATTAGAAAGCATGGAAAGTTATTATATAAAAATAAGTTATTAAATAAAGTATAATTATAATAGAACTCTAAGGGAAGGTAAGGGAGTATTTATACTATTAAAAACTAAATACCTAGTTATATAAATCTGCCTAATTATTTAAGTAAGTAGCCTTAAGAATAATAAGCGTAATAGTATCTAGATACTAATTAGCTAGCTTATGCAGATACTGTAGTTATAATTATAAGAAAACAGGGCACTAGGAGGTAACTAAAGTATAGGCCTTTAGCTTATATATAATACCCTGTAACTAAAGTAGCATTTAGCTTACTATAAGATATAATAATAATAATAGAAAGTTACTAGTAAATAGAAATTAAATAACAGGCACCTTAATATAAAATTAGTATAACTTAAAAAGAAATAAGAAACTATATAAAAGTAAAGATTCTATTAAAAAAGGTATATACTATAGCTTAGCAAAGGCACTTCTATAGGAGGTAGACCCGATTTAGTATATAATAAATCTAATAGTATCCCTTACGTCGTTTAGCAACTAACGAACTAATCTTAGTAGGAAATAAAAAGGTACTAGTATAATATAGGGTAGCTAATAAACTAAATCTAGGGTAATTAATAAACTCCAGTTTGCTTATAAGATATAATATAATCTCTATAAAAACTAGTAAGCCTATAATATTCTAACCTAAGATTATAATTAAATACTTTTTACCTTTAGAAACTATTATAAGTATAAATAATTATTAGATTTAACTATTAACTTTAGATTTAACGTTTCTAGTTAATAAGGGTAGCCTATAAACAGTACCTAATTAGGAACTTTTCTTAAGTACTACGCAGAGATATAGCAGTTATACTTATACTAGCTATTATTAATAAGAGAAAGTAAGTTTACTTAATATATAAGTAAAAGGGGTTTAAGTTACTATATAATTTAAAAAAAAATAGTATTATTTATTTTATTTTTATTTATATTATAATTACTATTACTATTAAACTATAAGTTAATATAATAAAGTATTTTATCTATATAAAGGACCTGTACTTATTATACTATAGGTCTTATAAGTATATAGTTATATATTAGAGAATCTAAGCTTATTTCCGCAGCCTTCTATATAGGCTAGTAAAGAAGGATATTAATAAAGTCTAGTTATAGGCTAAAGTACTTAACCTTATTAATAGTAATAAAAAGATCCTAACCTTACTGCCTATTCTAGACAATAGTTTATTAATTAAGGTACTTAGTAAGCCTAAAAGTAAAGGATATCAATATACCTTTATAAGAGCCTGCTACACTATAAGCGTAAACCTAAAATAAAGAAATAAATACCTTTAGAAAGTCTATAGCATTAAGCTAGACCTAAAGCCTGGTCTATAAAAGGCCAGTACTATTAAAGTAAATACAGACTTAATATACTAAAAAGATAGTATATTTTATTAATAGCTTTTTATTAAGGGCCTATGTAGTAAATACTTTAAGGTAATAAGAGGCTATAATCTAGTAACTCTAGATATTAAGCAGGCTAGGGAAAATATAGCTACTTAATAGGCTACTAAAGTCTTTTAGGCAAGGTTAAAAGAGGCCTAAAAAAAGGAGGCAGAGGCTATTAAAGAAATAGGTAACTTAGCTACACTAAACTTATAGCTTTATTAACTAGGATTAACTACTTACTTAAAAGACTTTAGTAATAGGAAATAGTATCTAAGGGGCCTTATATTATTAAAGTATACTATAAAGCTAGATAACTCTGTAGCTAAGGATAATGCTAAGCTCTGGTATATATATATAGCTATTAGATATCTTATTTAAAAAGCTACTAGTACTACCAGGCTAAGCATAGTTTTATAAAATATACTATTTAAAGTTAACTAAAAAGAATTATATAAAGAGCGCAGTATACCCTTTTACTTCTAGTTTAAGTAATAGACTTAGAAAAAGTATATTACTATCTATTTTTAATTCTTTACCTATACAGTCTAGGCTATTTCTTATAAAAATACCTTAGACTAACTACTATTTAAACTAACTAAGAGTTAAGACACTGCTTTTAGTATAATAATAGATTATATAGCAAAACTTATTAATATTAATAATAAAGTTAAGCCTATATTAATATTATTGCAGATTAATAAGTTATACTAACTACTTAAGGACACTATACTTACATTTTATATTTCTATTCTTAATTACTTTACTAAAGTTACTAAGTATAATAGTATTCTTATTAGTTTCTTAACTATTTTAAGTATTTAAGATAATAAGACTTAGAAGACTTTTATAAATTTTACCCCTAAACTATTAGCTATTATAGCAATTTCCTAAGTATTTCTTATTAAGTATACAGTTAATAAAAGGGCTTTATATATTTAGCAAAGAGTAGATTAAAGGCAGGCTAGATAAGGGGCTAAAGATAAAAGCCTAGGTTACTTTAAAATTATATTTAAGATAATATACTGTTTTTTAGTTAGTGGCGCTAAGGGTTAGGATACTATACTAATGCAATTTATTATTTAGCTTTATAATTATAGTATAGCTACTAGTAGTTAGTAAGCTATACTAGGTTCAGTTAGTTAGGATAATAAGAATGTAATATATAAGGGTATTTATATTAGTATTCTTAGTATTTAGTCTATACTTTAGACTACTTTATAATAAGCTAAGGCACTGCTATATAAGTATTTGCTTTTTTATAATAAGTATAAAGACTAGTTACCTATTAAACTTAAATTACTATAGATTCTATAGAGCAAGCTTATTAATAATATAGTAAATATAGGTATAGGCTATTTATTTATAAATAACCTTTTTTAGCTAGTGCTAAAAAGCAATAGCTAGGCATTTTATAAAGTATAAACTAATATAGTTTTATAAAAAGCGTAGTTTAAGAAGGAGTCTAAGGCTAAGCCTAAGCTTCTTAAAAAGAAAGCTTAGTATTATAGCAAGTACTTAGAGGAATTTCTTAAATATCTACTATTTATAATATATCTAAGTAGTAAGCAAGCGGCCCGGTTATTAGAACTACTTACCCTATAGCACAGAAATACTACTAATAGTAAAATCTAAAATATCCTTTATAACCATAGGCTTATTATACTTATAGCTAGATACTATAAAGGATTCTTAAAAACTAAGCAACTTAAGATTATATACTATTTTCTACTACATAAAGTAAGTACCTTAGTTATCTATTATTTATAGCTTATACTACTATTCTAGGAAGATATACAGGCAAATACTTAAGATAAGGCTAAATTCTCTTTTAACTTCTAGGCTCTAGAAGAAACCCTTAATAACCTAAATAATAATAATAGGAAAGATAGATATAAGACTAGTAGTAATAGAAGTAATAATAATAAGAACATATATAAGCATCCTTAAAGAGAGATAAAAGCCAAGCTGCTATATCTAGGCCCTGGCCTATATTAGATATCTATATAGATAACTTATATCCTATACTAAATAAGCCTTAAAAGTTATTAAGGTAGACTTACTATTAGTAACTAGAGATATCTTTCTATTATAATTATATAATACTATTTTCATAATAGTACTACTACTTATATATCTCTTATTAAAGAAATTAATAAAGGTTATAGTAGTAATAGTAATAGTAACGTAAAATAGAATAGTATCTAGGATATATAGGCTTACTATAGCTTTTTAACTACAGGGTTAGTATATAGAAAGCTTATTACAGAAGGTTATTTTAAGATAAATAAAAGATATATTAACTTCCAGTTTATTAGTAAAAAGTAGTATTATTTATTTAGTTTCCCTTTTACTATTAATAGGTTTAGAGAGCTTTTTATACTAGGGCATAAATAGAAAATACTATTATTATATTATAAAGTAATAAGAGACCTATAGCTAAGGCAATAGAAGACCCTTAGGCGTATTAATATTAACTAAAAGCTTAGTTACCTATATAGAGATTACGTCTAGTTTTGCAGTAAGTAGCAGGAAGTAGTAAATATAATTATAATAAATAAGAGTCCTATAGTTATAATTATAAAAATAGGTACTAGAAAAAGTCTTTACTTTATATTACCTATAGCTAGCTATCCCGGTAGGCTTACTATAGTAATTATCCTGCTTATATTTCTTTAAGGTAATTTAATAAATTAGTACTAGAAATTCAGGATAATTTATACTAAATAAAAAAGTAATAAAGTACCTAAAGATATATTAATTATATTTATAATACTAGAGTTAGCTATAATAAAGCGCTTCCTAGACTTTTTAAAATTACAGTAAGTTATAGCTAAAGTAGACCGGATTATTATTAATAAATACTATATAATTATAAAAAGAAGCCTATCCTTTTAGCCCAAGCTATATAAACTAGGTATATTTATATTAGTTAAGGTTTAGATAATCTATCTTACTATAATACTACTACTAGCTAATAAACCAGCTTTCTTTAGCCTAATTAATATATAGCATAAAGATATTATTATAATCTAAGCAAGGATAATATATAGCAATATAGCTTATAGTATTAAGTCAGTCCCTACCTTAACTATTAAGGAAGTAGTTATTGCTATTATTAAGTAAGTAAAGGTAATAATTAATTAAAAGCTAGAAAAGTACTTATAGCTAGCTAAGATTATTATTTACTGCTAGTAAGTAAAGGCTATAAAGTATCTAGCTATAAAGCTAGGTTATAATGCTTACTATTAAGAAATTAATATATAAGATAGAAAGGTAAAAAGGCTTAAGTTCTAGATAAGTAACGTAAAGCGTAAGTAATATAAAAATAGTTAAGTAATCGTAGCAATAAATATACTTAGCCTTAATATTAATATACCTAATATTTAAGCAGTAGTATATATAGAGATACTATATAGGATAGCTAACTATACATAGCAAAGCAGGCATATAGGCTAAGATAGACAATATAATAAGGCTATTATTATCTAGCTAGATATATAAAGTAATTTTAGAAAGCTATAGCTATTAGTATCTAAACATGCTACTACGGATTACTATATTAGTAGTAATATATACTAGCGCGTAGTACTTAATCTAGTTATAGATAGGCAAAATGACTAAAAGGGCTATAAAAAGGGCAAAGAGCTATATAATATCTGCTAATACTACATAGATAAAGAAAAAATAGAGAATAAAAGTAATATAATAAAAGATAGAGAGGAAGGTAATATATAGTAATAGGAGCTATAGGTAGAATATACTTAGTATTATACTGTAACCCTAGTAGCCTAAGAGTATTAAGACTTTTTAGACTATAAAAAGAAGCTTACAGATTAAGTCCTTAAGGGTTACCTATTTTATAAGTAATAAGGCTTAAGTAATAATAAAATATACTTAGGGTTATATTATAATAAAGTAATAGAAATAGGTAGGTAGGTATAGGAGGTATATAAGCTTACTATTAGTATAGAAAAGTATATATAAAGAAGTAAGGTAGTAGATAATTTTAGTTATTATTTAGGGTATTTTGTACTATAGGAATTATATAATAGCTAGGAAGAAAACCGGGAGAAAGGTAGCTAGAAAAGAGTTATAGATAGTAAGTACTAGTATAAGGAGGTTATAATATCTATTATTACCTAGGTATAGGTACATTTACTAAGTAAAAGTAAAGAGCTATATAGTTAGCTTAGATTTTCCTATAGGAATAAGTAAATAAATAAAAAAAGAAAGAAATAGGTTTAGAGATAAATAGGTAAAAAGGTAATTTAAGGAAGTATAAAGGCATTATAAATATATTAAGTTTTTAATAATATAATAAAGTAAGATAATAAGGAACCTATAGCCTAAATAGGTCTTAAGTAAACGCTAGTATAATAAAAGTAACTAATAAACTTTAGTTTACCTACAGGGCAGTATAAATATATATCTAGTTTTTAATAAAATAATAAAGTAGTTAGCTATATATATATAACTTAGTATATTAATATTATCTTAAAACCTATATAGTTAAGGAGGTAAAGGAAGTAGTAGTAAAAAAAGAAAAGGCTAAAGTCCTTAAGGTAGGGGCAGTAGCAGTATAGGAAAGCTTATAAGTTTCTTACCTCTAGGCAACCCTTTACTTCTCCCTAACCAGAAGGCCGCTGGCAGTTTAGGCCAAACTGCCAACCTCCAGAAAAGGGCACGGGCTAATAGCAATGCAGGGGAACCCTGTCCAGTGGAAACGGGACGGATAACAGGGGGGGCCAAACTGCCAACCCTAAACTACTAACTTTATAAGCAGCTAATCACAGACTTAAAGTTAACCCTAAGTTCTTTACTTTAGTCTTTAGGGTAAACCAGGGCAGGAAAGAAAAAGATAGAAAAAGTAATATAAAGTATAAGGAGAGAGAGAGATATAAATAGATAAATATAAGAGAAAGAAAAAAAAAAAGAAAAAGGCTAGGATAGTCTGTCTATCTATCTATCTATCTATCTATCTATCTATCTATCTATCTATCTATCTATTTATTTATTTACCTGCCTATATTACCCTTTTCTTTTTCTTTTTATTCCTTCTTAATCCAGAAAGGTTAGCTATAACCAGCCAGCTGAATTATTATTTATCTAACTACATATATAACCTAACTAAACTAATTAATTATAGCTATAATAGCCTAACAGCAGTACCTACTAGACTCACTACCTAGTAATACTAATAGCAATACCTAGGTAATAGAGAGAAAAATAGATAGGTTAGAAGGAGGAAAGGGCAAAGGAAGGTAGCTTCTTTATAATAAAGAATATTAGTTACTAATCTGTGCCTTTTATGGCTATGCAGTCTGTTTCCGTAACCTGAAAGGCTACCTAAAGGATCGCTACCTAGATCTTAGCTATTAAGTCTATAGTAATCTTATCTAGTGTTATAAGGGCCTACTACTAACGCCGCTACTAGAGGAAGGACTAAGGGAGGATTAACTGGCCTGGCATAGCTTGTCTAACCCGGCCAAGCCCGTTAAGGGTCTCCCTATTTACCGTAGTTTTGTATATACCTGGCTAGGCTATAAGTACCTTACGCTAAGCTAGAAGTACCTATATATATACTTTAATAATAAGCACTACGCTAAGGCAGCTAAGAGGAAGACCTAGGAGGACCTCTAGGCTACTATATATCTATAGACCTTCTTTACCGGTTTAAAGAGGGCAATCCATTACTTTTATATTTATAAAGTAGGAAAAGGGAAAGGAAAAAGGGAAAAAGAGGGAGAAAGTAAAAGAAAAAAAAGAAAAGGAAAAGGAGTAATAACAGTTACCTAGCTAAAAGACTAGATAATAATTACCTATATTACTAAAGGATAGTTACTATAGCAGGAAGAATAAAAAAAGATATAGAAGGTTATAGATAAAGGTATCTTAAGGCATAAGATAACTAACTAGCTAAAGCGGACCGGCTGGTTAGCCTACTTTACCGGCCTAAACTTAATAGAAATCCAGGCCTATAGTAAAATACCTGGCTAAGGAAATAAAGGCAATAATAAGGTACTATAGTATATAAATAAAGCTTTAGATTAACTTTTCTTTAACTGCTATATTAGCAGACTAAAGAGCATGCTCCTAATAACCTAACTACTGCTAGCCAGCCCCTATCCTTATAACGCCTACAGTTAACTATTCAGGCTATTACAGGAAAAGACTAGCATAGACCAGTACCTAAGCTATATAAAACGCTTTCTATGCTACTGCCTTAATATACTATTGCTAGAAAAAGAGATCCTTCTAGCTAACTATAGCTTTTACTTTACATTAAAGCAAAGGGCTAACCTTAAGAAGCTTTAGGCCTATCTGTAAAGGGAGGAAAATAAAGAGATTAAGGGAAATAATAATAAGGCAAAGAAGGAGGATAAGATTAAGGGGGGCAGGCTATTAAGCAGCCGCCATAATAGCCCTAATAGCAATAAGGGCCTATAAAAGCAGATACTATAGGTCTTAGCGGGCTTCTGGATATAGCAGCTTAACAGGGACCCTTTTACAAGCCTGCTATAGCACTTTGTTAGCGTGCTGGGGATTGATAGCAAGATAGGGCAGCTGTAGCTAGCCTACCTATTTACCTATGTACTTACTAGCCTTGTCTTTACAGGATAGGCGCTGTTAAGGAAGTAGGCTATACCTATGCAAAAGCAGGCTAATATAAAAGACCTTACCTAATAATTTGCCTAGGTCTAGGATACCTAGCTTTATAAGGCTATATACTTACCTATAGGTTATATACTAAGCTTGCTCTTATTTAGGAAAAAGATTGTAAGGGAGATAGGGAGTAGGCTTATAGTATCTTAAAGTAAGTAAGGTAAGATAATATATTTTATAGGTAAGCTAATCCTAATGGAAGACCTCTGGGCTATAGTAGCTAAGATAATGGCTAATGCTAAGGACCTTCTCTAGGGTTAGCTAATATTTAAGGAAGGTAATAATAAGCACTTTATAATCCCCCTGGCTAGTATTAAGGATAACCTTATGTAGATAAGGTAGAGGCAGTCCTTTATTTATTGCAATAGTCTTACTAGGAAAAAGGTTAAGATACTTAAGGACCTTATTATAAGCTTCTAGAAGACTAACCTTCTTAACTAAATAGGTAAGTAGAAGTAGGTAGGTATTAGGAAGTACCTTAAGCTGGTTAAGAGGTTTAAGGAGTTCTTACTGCTCCTTGCCTATATTACGGAAGGCCAGCCTAGCCAAGGAGAGGAGATTACAGGGCTATGCCTTATTAACAGTATTAACAGGGACCGTAATATCTTTATTATTAATAGTAAGGTTATCCTTATTATGCAGTACTATAAGTCCCTTGCCTACTTTAACTTGCCTAAGGTTATCCCTTGCTTTTTACCTAGGTAGATTAGGCAGCTATTTATAATATATATAATTTATATCTAGCTGTTAATAGATTGCTAGGAGGCTAATAAGTAGGAGCTATATAGGGAGAAGATGGCACCGCTAAGTAACTTTATTTAGTATAATAAGGCAGTAGGAAACGTACCCTAGGAGAGTAGCTAAATATTAGCAGCTATAAGGAGGTAAATATCTTACTATATTAGTTGCTGGATTATGCTCTAGGATTGGCGCTATATTGCTATTACTATTAGTAAAAAGTATACCTATAACTAAGGAGCTAGCTAGGCTAACTTTAAGGATAGTAAGGATAATTATAACGAGTTAGAGCAGTATAAGGTACTAAATAACCTAGCTGCCTTTTATACTAGCTAGACAGCTGCTAACTATAGTATTATAATTAATATACTAAAATGCTTAATAGCTAAGTTTCTAGAGATCTTTAGGCAGGTAAGCTATTACTAGTATAAGTTCCTTAGCTATAATAAAAGCCTATTACTGCTATTATTACTACTAGGTAAAAAGGCTATATCTATCCCTAGATAAGATAAAAAGGCAAGGGAAGGCCTTCTCCCTAGGAAGCGAGCTAAGGTTATATTCCTTAAGGCATTACAGGCAGGTAAGGTAAGGATAAGAGAGAAGGAGAAGCAGGAGAGGGAAAAGAAGGAAAAGAAAAAGGAAAAGGGTATAATTTTACAGGCACTATAAGCTATACTACGTAATAACTATGCCTAATTCTAGTTACCCTAGTAGGAAAAGGCCATAAGGTAAGCTATAGCTTAACAGAGCCTACTTATAGTAGTACTGCTAACAGAGAGCGGTAAGAGCTTAGTCTTTATAGTCCTGGCTATACTAGTAAGCATAGGTATTACTATTATAGTAGCTTCCTATGCTAAGCTTAAGAGGCAGCTTATTTAGCGCTATATTAATACTAGCCTAGATTGTAAGCCCTAGCCTAAGGTATAGTTATCTTAGCCTAGGATTACGCTTATGTTTACTAAGGTAGCCATAACTAACGACTTCCTGCAGTAGGCGGCTAACTTAAGCGTTAATAGAAAGCTAGACTGCGTAATTATTGATAAGTGCTACTTTACTTTTATAGCTACTAAGACCTACTGCTTAAAGCTCCGGGGCCTTGTCCTCCTATAGAGCCTAGGCTATCCCTTTATCTTCCTTACCGGGACCCTGCTGCTGCTTCGCTAGCGTGACTTTAAGGAGGCTATGTAGCTACAGAACCTGCTTTATATATAGGCATTAAGCTACTGGCTAAATATGCAATATGCTGTCTTTTACGTTTATAATAGGCAGGGCGTAATAGAAGTAAAGAGATAGGTAAAGATATGGTTATTAGGCCTATTGGCAGGGGAGAAAGGTATTATATACTGTACTAGCTAGGTAAAGTACAGGGCCCTTGCCTGCTAGCTTAACTGCTACTACTATTATGCCTTACAGAATGATAGCGACTTGCAGTTTATTGCCTAGCGTAAGGAGGGTTTCTAGGTATAGCTTTAAGGCAAGGCCCCCTATATAGTAGCAATAGCAGCTCTAGGCACAGGCATTGATATTGCCGGTATCCTTTACGTTATTTACCTTAAGGCGCCCTTTAGTATTATTAACTATGCCTAGAAAGCCAGGTAGGCCAGGCAGGCTAGGGAGCCTGTAATGGCTAAGGTTATTATTAAAGATAAGGACTGGCTAGATAAGGACGCTGTAAGTAAGGCCTGCTTAGATATAAGTATATGAGAGGTATATAGGCTAATCTGGACCTAAGGATACTAGTATTGGCTACTTAGCCAATGCCTAGATAGTAACCTGCAGGACTGTAAGGACCTTGGCAGTGATGGTAAGGCTATAGTTATAAGATATAATAATTATTACGGTAATAAGCTAGCGTGGAAAAGCGAGCTATTAGTATAAGGGATTATTGCCTTATGTACCTAAGGCAGGCAGGATACCTATACCCTTAAAATCCTTAAATCTGCCTTAAGAGAGGTTAAGGAGCTTAGTAAGATAGGCTATTATATTTACTAGATATTTAATAGTATTAAGGAAGCCAGGTATACGTAAGGTAACTGCTAGTTAATAGTAGGGATAAAGAACCTATCCTTTACTAGCTATATAGAGTTCCAGGGTTTAATTAACTATAAGAAGGACTAGTAAGTACGGTTCCTTAGCTATTTTTACTATTATATATTGTAAAAGCTCTGCTAAGATGGCTATAAGATAAAGAGGGCCTTGTACTGGCAGTAAAGGCATATAGTAATCCCTGTAGTACTGGCTGTAACTATGGAGGCTAATTTATTACTATAGATATAAGAGGCAGCTAGGCAGGAGTTTAAGAGCTAGCAGGATTATAGGGACTGGCTAGGTTAAAAGTATAGTAAGCTAGTATGTAGGCAGGAGATAACTAATACTATAGTAGTATTTATTATAGTACTTAATTAGAAGAAGAATAAGGTAAGTTAGTAGAGGGATAGTATAATAAAAGGGAAAATATAATTATAATTAAATAAATATAGTGCTGTTACGGGCATGAATTGTAATATTAGGCTAGCTAACTAGTACAGTAACCCTAAGCTAGAACTTAGACTAAGCCTTAATAGTAAGCCTAAACCCTAGAATGTAAGCGTAAAAACAATTAATAGGTAATTTATTATAAATTAGCTACTAAAATAGAAAAAAGTACTTACATTTTTATACTTAGTTATCTAAGGCAGAGTTAGACTGCTTATTAGCCTAAATTAACCTTAACTTTACACTTAGGGTTGGCTAGTATGCTATGTAATTAGCCTAAAAAAACCTTGCTAGTCTTACCTACCCTATACTAAACTTTAATTACTTTTTACGGCCGCTATAGGCCCTGTATAAGGATAAGACTACTACTATTCGATTTGCTTTAGTTAAAATAGTTAGTTTATAAACTTTCTGAAAAAAGCATATAAAACGGTTTTGTAGTTTAGTAGCTATAAGTTGATTTTTTTATTTTTCTATATAAATAAATATTGCAGAAAATAAAAAGTAGCCTATAAGGTAGCTCTGGTATATAGCTTACTAAAACGGTCTTAGAGGGTATATAAGGAAAGGTAAATCTAGCCAGGTCTAAAAAGGCATAGGTTAACTAAATAAGCAAAACCCTTAAGTACCTGATCTAAAATCGCATTGTATATAAGGGTAGCTCTGGTTAAATATCTAGGCTATAGGGGCTTAGGTACGTGTAGCTATTAGGGCTAACTATAACTTAAACGTACCACATCTATATAACCTAGTAAGCTCTGGCCTTAGCGGCAGGGTAGTAAAGCAAGCGTCCTTCCTAAAAGCCTATACTTTAGTATAAGGCTATATAGATTATACCTACTATTATAGCTAGACCTAGTAAACCTTTTAGGGTTATATAAATAGGCAGATAGGCCTATATAGCTAGCTATACCGGCTAGAAGTATATCTATAGGGCAATAAGGGGACTATATACTACAGAGGATCTAACTGCTATAGTCTTTAATACTGTAGTGCCTTTTTTAAATAAGCTAGCAGTACTTAGGCTCTGATACTGCTGGCGGAGAGGGCTCCTGGGGGTATATTAAGTGGCTAAGTTAACTTGAAGCTGCCTCTAGTTCTACGTAAATACTCCTATATTGTATTAAAGGCAGTAAAGAGGGCGCCCAGGGAGGCTAGTCTAGTGGCTAAGCCTACCCTAATCTGCCCTGGGTTCTACGTAATTATTTCTATACTATACTTAAGGCAGCTATAGCCTATCCTTTCTGCTTACTGCAGCTACTTAGACTACTGACCGGGTTAGGAAAGGGATCTGGGGCAAAGTAATTATAGTTCTGTGCCCCTATTAGTAGTACTGGTAATAAAGCCCCCCGGGGGGGGTAGGCTTATATATTATTAGGGCATTTGTATAAGACCTAGCCCTAAAATAAGGTAATAGCCTTAGTATAGCCTTAGTAGGTAAGGTTAAACTAGAGAAAAAAAGGATACTTATTTCTCTTATATTAGCGCCTTAGCCTACTTAATAAGTATTAATAAAGAGCTTTAAAGTAAATATAATAGAATAAGCTCTAGTAGGTTTATATAGTATATAGGGTAATTCCCTAGTATATAGGGTAATTCCTATACTATGCTAAGTAATAGGATGCAGAATATATAAAAAGTTAATAGCTACTTACCTTATATAAATAGTTACTTCCTTCCTTAGAGCCCTAGGGTATAGGGAGAGATTAGGAGCTTACCTAAGTAGGGACTTATATAGATTACCCCTAGTAGTCTTAAGCTAGTATTAGTAACAGAAAATGGGTTAGTTAGCCCTTTCTGTAAAGGGGACTAAAGTAAGATAGTAAGCGCTAACTGTATTACTGCCCTTATTACAGAAAGAAAAAAAGAAAAACTAACTATCAGGGCTTCTATATAGCAGTAGCTATATATTATAGCCTATAGGTTACTTAAGCCTCTTGGAGTACCTCCCCTTTATTTATACTGTCCCTTTCCTATACTTATAACTAAGTAGTTATAGGTAAAACCCCCTTCCCCTTTACCTCCCTTACGCCTCTATATATAACCCTTTAGTTTATAGTTAGTATAGTAAATAAAATGCCTTTTTTTACTCTATTTTAAGGCACTGGTATGTAAATTAGTGTAAGGTTATTATTACTATTTATCCTAGAGGCTTGCTTTTTACTTATTTTATATATAGGTTAGGTAGCTATTAGCTAGCTAGGTAACTTATACTCCCTGTACCTAAGTAGTATAGTAAGACGCTAGCATAGATCTGTACCTAGGCTTGCCCTGGGTCTCAACTTTTAGGTAGCTATTAGGTTAGTAATGCTATGCTAGGCAGTACTGCTTACTCTCTAGTCCTTACCAGAGGATTTGGGTTTATATACTAGCCAGCTTGCAGTATAACTTACCTAGCAGCTGGCCCTCCTAGGCTAGCCTAATACATATTTCTTAGTTATAGATACTAGTATGGTTATTACTACAGGTTAGGCAGGAAGTACTAGTATAACCTGCTAAGCCTAGGTAAGTTAGCTGTCTTCTTTAAGCTAGATCTTAACTTCTAGACTAGAAGGCAAGAGGTTAAATCTTCCTTCTAACCTAAGGCTACTGTCCCTTATACTTTTAAGGTTGTGAGTTTTATGTAGATCTTAGGGAGGTATAGGGTAGGTAAGCTTAGATAGATATATTAGGATTAGATAAAAAGAGATAAGGTTAAAGGGGTAAGGTATAGGGTAGGTAAGGTTAGATATTAATAGAAATATATTTAGAAAAAAGTTAGTTAAAAATTAAAATAAAAAGGTAAAGGCTAAGAAAAAGTAAAATAAATATATTTAAAGGTTAAAAAAATATATATAGTAAAGGATTAAAAAAAAAAAAAAAAAAAGTAAAAAACTAAAAATATAAGGAATAAAAGGTATAGTTTAAGGTTAAGGAGAAAAATAAAGTAAATAGTTAAAGTTAAAGGTTTAAGTAATAGTAAAGAAATAAAATATATAAAATAGTTAAGGGAAAAAGTATATAAAAGAGTTTAAGTAGGAAGAAAGATAAAAGTAATAGTAATAGTAATAGTAATAGTATTAAAAAAAGAAAAAGAAAAGAGGTTAAAATATATAAAGAAATAAAAAGAGAATGTAAAGTAAGTAAATAAAGTAAGTAACTATCCTTAGTAAAAACCTTTTATAAATAGTTTAGCTTTATCTTTTATAGCTAATTTAAAAATATAAAAGTATTATATATTAGTATAAAATTAATATAAAATATAAGTTTTTTATAAACTATTTTAATAAAGATCCTTTAATAAGGAATAAACTTAATAATTTTAAAGAAAATAAAAAGCAGTTTATAATATAATTATACTTAAAAGACATTTTATAAGAAAAGAAAAATTAAAAGTAAAAAAATAAATTAATTAAAATTAATACTAATAAAAAGAATATATATATATATACTTTTTCTAAATTTAATAGGTTAGTAAAAAGCTCTATAAATAGGATAATAATTAGTAAAAAAGTAAAAGATAAATAAATATATAGTAATACCTTTAAAGATTAAATAGTAAGAATTAATATATTCTTATCCTAGACCGGGATTTATAGGTCCTAACCTCGATCCTAGACTAGTATTTACTAGCCTTATAGGTAATAATTCTCCTAAACTAAATATACTGCCTTCTATATAACAGTTTTACTATTTCTTTATCCTTTTATATATACTTATAGTATTAAGTACATAACCTAGACTAATATATAGCCTTTATCTAAACTAAAGTCTAGCACTGGGCTATCTAATTAGAGGCTAGATATATAGGGCTAGGCTAGATCTAAGAAAGGTTTTATATAAGTAAAAGTATTATCTAGCTAATATCCCGGTCTTTAATAGCCTATATTAAATATTTATTTATAGTAAGAGCATTAAGTTAAATACGCAGATCTAATAACTTTTACTAAATTATATTCTATACGATATATAATAGCTAGGGCTAATCTCGGAGAGTCCTTAAGACTATCTTAAGTGTAATTAGAGAATTTCTAGGATTACTTATTACTACTCTCTAGATTACTAGGTTAAGTACCTAGGCCTCCTGAAGAGGGTAAAGCTCTGCAAGGGGGTTAACGGGCTCCCGATCTTTTATAGAATGCTACTAGAATAACTAATATAATAGATTAATATAAAAAGACTTGCTATAATCTAGCAAATAGTAATTAGTAATCCTAGAATCTTACTTATTAGCCCTAATATTATTACTAAACTAAGGTTTATAGCCCTAAGACTAATCCTATACTAAAATTTATAGCCTTAAAACCTATCCTATAACCTTATCCTATAATAAGTTAAGCCTAGTAACCCCTCTTTTCTATACCTTGGCCCTTAATTTGCTTTATAGTAACTTAGTTCTAACAGTACTGCTTAGATTCCTTGCTACCTGTAACTCCAGTAGCAGAACGCTTAGTCATAGCATTAACCCTTTTGTTCTAGGGAAGGCCTTATTTAGCTATAATGTTAATATACTGCTACTTTATAGCTCTTTCGGTATTATACTATATCTTAAGCTATATAATTTTTACTGGAATTTACTATTACTATACTAAGCAGGCTTATACATAACCTAGCTAATTTTAGAGTTTATTAACTTATTCTTATAACTTAATAAGTTTATAATTTACATCTTGTAGTTAGTCTAATATTTCCCCCATCTAACCTTGCAGTGCCTACTTATTACGCTCTGTATTTTATTAAGGAATTATATAATAGCTAAAAAGAGAACCGGGAGAAAGGTAGTTAGAAAAGAGTTATAGATAGTAAGTGCCAGTATAAAAAGGTTATAATATTTATTATTACCTAGGTATAGGTATATTTACTAAGTGAAAGTAAAGAGCTATATAGTTAGCTTAGATTTTTCTATAAGGATAAGTAAATAGATAAGGAAAGAAAGGAACAGGTTTAGAGATAGATAGGTAAAAGGGTAATCTAAGGAAGTATAGAGGCATTAAAAATATATTAAGTTTTTAATAATATAATAAAGTAAGATAATAAGGAACTTATAGCCTAATAGGTCTTAAGTAAACGCTAGTATAATAAGGGTAACTAATAAACTTTAGTTTATATATAAAGTAGTATAAATATATATCTAGTTTTTAATAAAACAATAGAGTAGCTAGCTATATATATATAACCTAGTATATTAATATTATCTTAGAACCTATATAGTAAAGATACCTTATTATTAAGGAGGCGAAGGAGGTAGTAGTAAGGAAAAAGGAGGCTATAGTCCTTAAGGCAGCGGCAACAGCGGTATAGAAAAGCTTATAAGTTTCTCACCCCTAGGCAACCCTTTACTTCTCCCTCTAGTAACTTGCTTTACTATAATTACATAAAATATTATAAAGAACGCAAATACAAGCCACTTAAGCACCTAGAGTATACCTTTAACCTTAATATATAGCAAAACGGCACCTAGCTTTTCCATAGTAAACTACAGTGCATTTCCTATCTAAGTTATAAATACTACACTAATAACAGAAATGGCAACTAATACTACTAAAGCCTTCTCTAGCTAGCCTTATTTAATTAAGCACTAACTCTATACTTTCCTCTTACTAAACTATATATAGATATAAGTAATAAAAAGAATAATATTAATAGTAAAGAGAATACTAGTAAAGGCCTGTAAATAGAAAAAGATACTTCATTATAGCTAAAGGGCGGTCTTAAGGGTATGCATACTAGGTACTAGAGATCCCTTGCCCCCTTAACCTAACTAGGAGGTTAGGGCAGTACTGAGTAACTGTGTAGTTATTAAGTAAAGGGTAGGGATATAATTATAACTATGATTTTTAGATATATATACTCCTGTATTTATTAGCCTTAGACTTTCTAATAGAATAATTTATAGGAATATTAGGTGTAAATAAAGAAGGCCTACTAAAATAACTAATTTAAAGTTCTACTGTGCTTAAGCTATTAATTACTACTAGGAATATACTAGGTAACCCAGGGCTATTAAATATATATCCTATTAGGGATAATACTATATTAGGTTAGTATATATAATAATAAGTATTAAAAAAGAGAAACTATTACTATAGAAAACCAGGCCTATAATAGGGAAGATAAAGATAACTAGTAATTTTATAATCCTAAGCTCTTAAATTACAGGGTTAGTTAATTTTCTATATTATATATATTTATTAGACTTATGCATTAAAGCAAGAACAGACTATATAGATAGTAACAATATAAAAAGGTATTTTAGTTAAGGTGTATAGGGTAGTAAGTTAACTAATAATAACTAAGGAATAAGGGCATTTTTCTTTAGTAGCTATATAAGAGTAGTAAATAAATATTAGACTTAATGGATATATAAGTAGTATCTTTCTTATTACTAGGAATCTTTAAATAACTTTTATATTCTATACTTTAATTTACTATCTATACTACTAAAAGTAATAGACTGTTTTTTTAATAAAGGCGCTTAATACTATCATAACTATATATAACTGCGTAAGTATATTGCTATCTAGCTTTAGATCCTTTGTATTAGTTAAGATAGAAGTATATACCTTTATCTAAGCATATTAACTTTATTTAGTTATAGTACAGGGATTATTAAAGCATTTAGCCTTATAGCTACGCTTCTATTACTTCTAGTCTAGACTCTATATTTACTCAAGCTTTATCTACTTAAAACGTTTAGCCCTTATAAAGGAATACTAGTAGCAAAGGACTAGCCTTACCGCGTCATAGATTATACCTTAGATACACTCTAGTATTATAACCCTAGGCTTTTTCTATATATTAGACAGGCGGTTATGTAATAATATTAGCCTGCTTAATATATTAGGCCAGGACACAAGGGATTAATCTAATATAATGCTATCTACCTAACATTACAATAATATAACCTTATTAGCCAAGGCTAGTTACTAAAAAGAAATAGGCTATATTAGCAGGTTACTAGATATGCCTTGCCAGGCCAGTAAGATAGTCTTTAGTAAACCTAGCCCTAAAGATAAGGTATTTAATTAGGTACTAGCGTTCTATTAGCTCTTACTTTTTAAATTAAAATAAAGCTATTAGTCCTTCTCCTTATCTTTTGCTCTTAACTGCCTAAGCAAGTAACCTCTAGCTTAAGCTATTAGTACTATACTTTGCTTTTACCTTAACTAGTATATCTAGGCTAGGCTAATAGAGGTATGCAGGTAGTTATAAAAGGTTATTAATTTAGATATATAGTAAATCTAGGCTTTAAAGGAATACTTTTATTAGCTAAACCCTAGTAAGAGTTTAGGAATATTAGCCTACTAAAGGTTTATAGTAAGGGTTACGGAACTAATAATCAATATCTAAATAGTAACTAATAGTATAAAGTAAATAAGGCAAAAGTTACCTATACTTACCTAAAACTTATATAATAGCTAACTATAAAGAGGCAAGGCAGGTTTAGTTATATATAACTAGTTATTATAATTTTCTCTTAGTAAAGCTTAAGCCTCTACCTAGTCCTTTATAGGTTAAGGTATTCTAATTATATACTAGCCCTTAGCCTTAATAAAGTCTACTTTAGTTATAGCTAAAGAAAGAAAAGAAAAATAAGATTTAATTTATTCTATCTTAAGACTAATAATCTGTATTAATAATTATATACTTTAACTCTAAGTAATAGCTATATAGTTCTAGAGTCTATATATAGCTATTAGCTCCTTAAAGGACATATCTTCCAGAAGTTGCCTAGTATTAAAGCGATACTCAGGCAAATATAATAGACCTCTTTGCAGTATAAAGAGCACTAGCTATTACTTAATAGGACTAATGTTATATAGTGTACGCTTGATCTTTACCTCCAGAGTGTAATAGGGATCTGGCTGTCTATTCTAGCTATACTATAACTTATTATACTGCCCGCTGCCTTTATAAGAGCCCTTCCAGGATAAAGGAAAAGGCCCTAGACTTTTAACTATAAATTCAATAACTAAAGAGTCTGCTAAGCCATAGAATAGGGGAAAACCAAGGGTTAGCTTGGTAAAGATATATATATAGCTCTATATATTAGAAGCAAAGCTCAGATCTATACTGTAGATACGTTTTAGGGCACAGTAGATAGTAGGCAGCTGGCCTTTATAATCTACAGAGGTACTAGACTTAATAGCCAGGCTAAAGTTAGTAAGGGTTATAGTCTTCTGTACTATAGTATTATATAGGATTATAGGCATAACTAGCTAGCTATCTTTCTATATAGGTCAGTATATAGGTATTATACTGAGGTGTTAGGGTTGGGTTTGTCTATACATCTGAGATAATTGGGTCCCCACTATCACATATGTGATCCAGGCCCCACTTTCACATTCTTCTAAACTTACAGGTAATACAGACCCCAGTCCCTATCGCATATGTGATCGAGTCCCACTCCTGTCAAACATCAGAGTCTCTTCTCGAAGTCTTGATTCGTGTCAATTATAATTCTCATCATCTTCCTCCCCACTTTCATCATCGTCATTGTCCTCGTCACCAGTACTATCTTTGCCGTTTTCATCATGATGTCCGCGGACAATAGACTGTTGGCGGATCAGTGTCGTCTCAGCTTCAGTATTGTCTTCTGTCACGCCATCTAACTCCTCTACAAAACCTCGTGGAGATATACAAACACCGAGCAGTTCTGGAATGGACGTTTTTCGCAAGCTGTGTAGATCGCCGTCTGTAGCCATCTGAACCCCAGGAACTCTTAAGTCCCTGGAAAGATCTTGCATGTTATTGCCAGCAAGGAGGGACTCCAGGACGGGCTGAACGACATGCGCGTATGATGCCTCGCAAATTCCCAGAAGGTCAGGGATCTCGTCTGCAACAGCAAGCGCCATGGTACGGAACTTATCCTCCTTTTTAATGCCATCAGTTGGACGAATCTTATTATAGCACGTAAAGAGGCTCCTAGAGACAAAGACGTAAATACCAGCGCCAAATACGTCTGCCATCACTGCCAGCGGTCGCCAGGCATAAATCTTTTTGGCCAAGGTGCCTTCGGGAATACCGAGCTTCCTGCTGAGATACTTGGCTATTCTCGTTGAAAGAGCCAGCCCCGCGTTGGTGTCTATTCCGTTCTTGACGAGGAAGTCTTCAATGTCTTTATTGGATTCTGTCGCGGCCGGGTTCGACCAGCGATCCCATTCGCGGACGAGGGACACCTTCATGTCGATCAGTCGAATATCGTCGATCGTCAACATGTTGGGGCTGTCATGCTGAACGGCCTGAGCCCAACGTAGGGTGAAGCTAGATAGTGTCGCCTGCCCACCCTGGCGTATCTCGTCTGCCACCCTGCCCGCGTTCCGATCGAGGTCAGCGAGGTGACGCCGCGGGTGGCGGCCATAAAGATAGGTCAGTGCATCAGCGAGCCGTTTCTGACCTCGGTCACCGAATACCTCATGTAGAACGGCGAGACCTATGACGCAGATCTCTTGAGAGGACAACCTGCCTCCAAAGTCCCTTTCCTGTAGCTTCCGAGCAACAGCCAGGGTGTCGAAAGCCTTATATCCCTCCTCGAAATGGTTCCTGAGTCGGTTCTTGGCTTGCAAAGCCTCTACCAGGGTAACTGGCTTGTCATCTCCGCCGAGTCCCTGCTTCGGTGCTCGCGCACCTGTGCCAAGCCGTATCACGATGGGTTCATCATCGGTCTGAGGGACCTGCGTGGGAACAGGGTTTGCAGATGGTCGTGAGGGTATGCCGCTGTCTTCGTTGTCGTCTCCATGATTGTTCAGCACATGCGGCAAGACTTGGGTGGATGCCTGGAAGAGCTGGGTGCCTTTCAAGAGCGTACCTGGAGGAAAGCGTGGCTTCTCTACGCGACGCACGTTATGGCTGTCTGTCTCTGAGTCGCCTTCTTCATCACTGGCTTGAATACAGCGCTTGGCAAGCTCGTAGGCTCGATGCTCCGATATACCCTTCTTAACGAGAGATGCGTGCCACTGGTCGAAAAACTTCTTAAGCTTCCTCTCGTATCTGGAGAGGGTCTCGGGCAGGTCAGTGAGACTCTGCTCATCCGGCGCCTCGGATGGCGGCAATGTATGTTGTGTCAATAAGCCAGCAGTGTCTGTACTTGGGATGGCGTGGGAGGTGGAATCCGGAAGGAAGCTGGATGGCAGACTACTGTGCACATCGGCGTCAGGATCTTGTCCGGAGCGAAGTGTCTTCCGCGAGACAGGCTGGCTTGACTTAGCCCCTGACGCGTCAAGGTCATCGGCAACGAATAAGCCCGTGTCCGAAAACACTGGCGAACCCTTGTCACGTCTGGGAGCCGCGGCGCCTCTGCCGTCCAGTGCGTGGCGGGTGGACGATCCGAGCCTTCCGGGTTGAGATTTGGGTGTGTTTAAAGAGTCTCCGGCGTAGTTGGGCAAGCGGACACGTTTAGTAGTAGGCTCTGCTGTAATGGCAGAGGCTGGAACTATTGTCCTTTTTCTGCCTGTTGGTGGCATATCGCTGGTCTGCCTCTTGATGATTGTGGCTTCTTTCCATGGCCTCCTCCTTCCTCCTGTTGTAGATGAGGGAGGAAAGGGGTTTAAAATGAAGCGATGAGTGTACTCGTAATCTCCCAGAGCTGCCGGGGTACGTTGTGCCGCAGCCCCTGCTCAAACGGTTTCAATTGGTCTCCTTGTCGGAACCAACTGCTTATCACACATGTGATAGCATGCTAGACATCATAAGCGTAAAAGTAAATTACTCCAATTGCATCCAATTTAATAAACAAACTTAATACTACAGTACACGGAACTTTAAAGGGATGTTTAAGGCATCTGTCATTTACGAGTGTCTTTTACTATTAACTACCCTAGACTTAGCGCATTACATCTTTATGGCAAAGCCCAGGGGATATTCTAAACTAGGACAACAGCCATTACTACATGTCAAGAATCCAAATCACCATCTTAATCATGGCTCCAGAGCACCAGAAAGCCAAAGGGACGTCAAGAACGCGATCTAAGTCCAAAGGTCGCAAGGGAAGAGGTGTTTCTTCCTCCCGCTCGTCCGCGTCCGGCTTCCGTGCAACCCGACCTCAAGACACCATCCTGCGATACCTACAGTCAAGTTCGCCTCTACCCTTAGCTTCCGAAAGAAGAACGTCTCCAAGAGAAGCAAGCTCTGGCACGCTGCGTTCGGATTTCTCCTCTGCCACCAGCAACACCGAAGGCCCCGTCGTAGCAGGTACTGCGTTCCCCGAGCCATTATCATCATCATCTGTAAGGCTGAATGTGTCACCATCGATCGATGGGTCCTCCGGCAATGTCAGGTCGCGACGAGGGAGGCATTTGGACGAGCGGCCCTCGTCTAGATCTCCAGTTAGGCAGCACTACGGTGGAAAAGACTACATATCAGGTGCGGTTTGTCAGACACGAACCTTGACATGCTAAAACTAACATGAAGTCAATTTGATCTAGACTCAATAGATGATGGCATGACAGAAATAGCTGCCCCGGACGGCGACATGTCGCTAAATGACCAGTCGCCAGCATTCGGCCCCGATATGCAGATGGATTCAGCCAATGAGGATGACGGGTCATGGCAAATGCGTTCAACACCTCCACGTAGTCATGAGTCTTACCCAGGTCAAATACTCAATCTCTACACAGTACAATCAGCCTGCTGACCATCAGCCCTAGATGACATGATAAACAGGGCAAATGATGAACGACGCGAAAATAGTGTCACCCGAAGCGAGCATCCTCTAAACGAGACACATGACGAAGAGCGAGCAGACCCCATTGCTACGGAACTGCCTACACGCGAGGAAATATATAACTGGGTTGAAGAGGAAGAGTTGGACGAAGGGGAGAAACTGGCTCGGCGTATCGTCTATATCCTCACTGCTGGTCTTGTGTCATGTCCGGCGGATCAACACAAGAACCAGGACGCATCACACCTCGCAACTTGCCGCCGCCATCTACACCTCCGTGAGACGTGGGCTGGGTCCAGCGCCAGAGTCAGTGGGTCGTCCTTCGCTGAGCGAGAGGAACAGTCACGGCAGTTCGGCCTCGACCGGACCGTCCGACCCCTTGATGCTTCAGTCACGGGCCTCCGTCGCGACCAGCTGCCTCCAGCCAGCCGGCTCGAGGCCCAATTTGCGGGTTGGCACGAAGACAAAGAATGGTCAGATGCCGAGGTCTGCCTGCACCAAGACGACGTGCCGCAGCGGAAGCTGGCGCCCGCCGTTCACGACATCGACAGCTTCCTACATGTCACGAAAGACCCGCGCAGCCTGAGAGGGCCGTTGAACATATGCATAACAGCCCAGCCAAGTCTCCTCCTCTCCAAATCCATTCACGTCCGTGTGCCAATACGGGTGGGAGACAAGATCAAGCAGGTCCCGATCTACCAGATCCCGCACACCGTGCTTGCTCACCAAAGGCCACGAACGGTCTACATGTTCTTCCCGCGGCTCTACGACGAGAAGCGCCGGAAGAAGGGCCCAGTACCACTGCGAGAGGAACAGAATCGGCTGTTCTTCGACGGCTTCATCAGGCCAAGCATCGAGAAGATTGGACCGCACTTTGTGCACCACTTGCCTGGAAGCTATGACTCCGTCCAGGCAGCATCGTGCATCGCCAGGGAGTCGTCGGCTCGGCGGCTGTACGCGGGGCAGCCTTTGAGGTGCCATATAGCGAGAAGAACCTCCCCAGGTTATGGAGCGTCATGCAGGAGGCACTCGATCGTGCGGAGCGCGACATGGCAGCTGATGGGCTCCGACCCGGCGACGGCGGGGCCTGCGGGAGACAGAAGATGCCAGTAGGCTGTGGCAGTTTGGCGATGCTATCTTCCTCTGCAGCTATAAGGACACCAAGCTGTGGTATCAATCCTCCGGCAGTAGCATAGCGGGGGTGCTAGGAGACTTCCGCGCCCAATGTGGCGTCGTCAGCCTCGAGCAGGAGCCGGCAGCCAGCATTCGCAGTGGCAACCCTGCTTATGGCAACAACAGTACAGAACCGGCGCCGCAGGGGCAAACCCAGTTTGTCGACGTCGCATCCGAGCTCCTGCCACGAGAAGTGGGCATACCCTTCTGGCTCGGCGGTGCTGCCAGCACAACACCTTGCGTTTCCTCTATGGACAGTCTGGGGAGGCTCTGCTTGGAAGGACAGCCTGCGGGTGGAAGACGAGGCTGAGAATGACTGGGATGACGATGCCGATAGTAGCCAGGAAGATGAGGAAGGGAAGGTGAAAATTATGGCCTTGGAGAAGACGACTGGCAAGCTCCAAGCGGAAGGGAAGGAGGAGGAGCAGGCTGCAGGAGACGGTTGGAAGCCTCCCCGGATCCCGCGCGCCACCACAACAGAGTATCCTGTACACATGCTGCGAGACTCCATCTCCATCACTTCAGAGCCCAGGAGAACTAGTCCTATCTTTAGGCGCGGCGTCTCGTATGTACAATCTACACCGTAGAGGAGGGGAACTTCAACGTGGCCGCCATCTGGGCTTCTCACACCCAACATCTTCAATCTCGCGCACAGCGATGAGGCCTGGGCGGCAGTGGCCCGAACGGGTAACATCAAGGCTAGCCGCCAGGACGCGGAACGGGCACTATCGCAGTCAATCCAGCGCATGGCTAGTAACCTCGAGGACCCGTCACGGGGGTACGGCTGGCGGTGGAGCTGCGCATCAACGACAGCACTCGCGGCTCAGTTGCGGCCGGCAGAGGAGGCCTGGTGGCAACTGATCAAGCGGGCAAACCGGCTGCCTGATGAGCCAGGTGCCGTTGCCGTGACACCGGATCGGAATGCCTTCTACATGCTTCAAGCTGGAGACTTTAACGCGTTTGTACGACAGAACATTGACAAGCATCTGCGGCTCATGGACTACATCATGTCGTACTGGGCGCGAGACCCATCTACGCCGCAGTCAGCTGCATCGCTCTATGCCATCGTGACGCTTGCTCTCCGGCATCTCATCAACCATCAGCCGCACGCACTAGCTAGGATATTGTCTGCGCCGCTTGCGGCCGCTGCCGGGGGCAAGATCGGTCTTGACATGACCCGCTCTAGGGAGCAGCGGGGATTTTCCTTCTTCCCGAAAGACGTAGTGGACTGGCATGAGCTCCGGCTCCACGACTGGGCCACGGACCTGCTTCAGGTGCCACAGCTCGTCATCAAGGCACACTGGCTAGAAGAGGCATCGCTGCGGCAGTCTAGACACCTTATCGACCAGGTAATTAGCCTCGCCATCAGTAAGGACATCCGCACGCGGGTGCAGGCCGAAGATGTGCTTGGGATTCTCTCGCAGCTCCTGATTCGCAGCTATAAGAAAGCGGCGTACCTGGCTCTCTTCCCGGCGAAGGGCAGAAGGAATAGAGTGCCGGACATGGACGTGTTCGAGTTTACCCTGGCTGGCGTCCGTGCTGAGTCCAGAAACGTACAGGGCAGAGACTGCAATCCTCCGGGGAACCACCGTTTCTTCATTAAGCACGTTTCGACCTATTTTGCCTGGGCATGGACCCTCGCCGATAGTGACATTAGCCGTGAACATCTTGAAAGCCAGCATTTCCGCGTGGAGGCTAAGAGGGCCATCAAGGCGTTCGAGCAGCTCAGCCGTAGTCCGTTCATCACGGCACAACGGTTCCTCTGCGTGCTATATTACCGCTTCTGCCAGCAGGTACTCTGTTTCCCCAACCCCGACAAGATTAACGGCGTCATGTCTGTGACTGCCAAGAACGGCAGCCGCACAGTTCTCTGCACACATATCATCAAGCCGTGTATAACCATTCCTGATGATGCCAAGCTGACGGACACCGTTGCAGCCATCGTGTTAAACCAGGATCCGAATACCCATCCACAACAGAACACATATCCGTCTCATATCATCTATTCTATCAAGCAGATCCGTAGATATCTACATTTACCTCTATCTGGAGATGACCTGTGATGGCCGTGGGTGTCGGATAGGAGATAAGGTTACTCTATATGTACGTTAGAAGTAATGAGAGAGTGAATGCAGTGTTATATATCACCACTAGCTTCGTGCGACTGGATATGAACTCGGCCCTTACTTTGGGGTCATGCATTTAGTTTCACATTTAGCTTGTTGTACTAAGGATTCCATCGTTTGTCAAAAAGGGATGCTCTTCAAGGGCTCGAAGGTGTTTATGCAGAGACTGGATAACGAACGACGCCGCGCAACCCCCTATACCTTTGTATGCAGGACAAAAAATCTTAACCTGAAGCCTGCCGGCAAATTCCCCTGAACATGACATGTTAGCAAGGCTTGCAAATAGCTGCATATCTAAAAATAACCGATAATGGCTAAGCATCTATGGGCCTATTCCTCCGTAATAAAAGTACTTAATCCTTACCGATCTAGAGCAGTTGATATGGTTACTAGCCGTATCTCAGCTAGCAGTCATCTATTAATCGTATGTTTTAGTGTAGTATTCCAGATAAGGGTATGCATAGTCCAGGAAACGCGTGCCGCCGCAAAAGCAAGAAAGAACAAGTGGCTGGGCAGAAATGTGGGGCCCTTATCCCATCTCCTGCCACCCAATTTTCCCACATCTTTCAGAAACCCTTTCTTGCACTTAACAGCTGGTAGACGACCTATACATTCCACATAACGCCCTTCTACGCTTTCACTATGGTAGAAAACAACGGCGGTAAGCGCGCCCTTCCATCTTCATTTCTTCCTTCTCAGTCCCTGGAGGAAAGATCTGGAAGTAGGCGGCGTCTTACACCACCCAACACGCAGAGTGAAGGATCGGCCATCGAGTGGTCTTCAAGCCCGCCACGATCGCTACTGAAGCGAGCAAACAAGAAATACGAGGAGTCCACATCAACTCTGAGGGGTCGCGAGGATAATGGCCAAAACCTGGTCACTACCGGCACCCCGAGGCTGTTTCAGTCGGAACCCATCCGCGCCGAACTTACCACAATAATGGAGTATTTTCCATTTGAACAAGATCAGAGTGCTTACACATCTCAACACCCCCTCATTTCTCGCATCCGCAGTCTTGTTCGCGCTCGGAATGTAGGATGTCCCCTTTGCGCTTTCTACGAATGGAGTCCGATTGTGGATACGCATAAGCTCAAACGCTGTTCACATCGCGATGAAGCCAGCGAAGCGCGCCCTTGGCTCGAGATGTTTCGAAAGTATCAAGCGCGTGGTGGTGGACCGGGAGCTCGATGTACCCATTGTCGATTCCCGATCATGCTATGTTTACGAACGGCGTATCGCGAGAAAATGGATTTAAAATATGGTAGTGAAGTAGAGGCGCTAGAAAAGGAGAACATTTTATATGACGAAGTACAGTGCACCTGGGTCAAAACTATACAGCGATTCGTAACATCATGTATCGTATATCACGGAAGGGGGAATGACGGCGGCGTGAGCCAGCTTGGCGGTACAGTGTTACATATGATGGGATGGCAAGATTGGGAGGGCTTGAGAGAAAATGGGCCAGAGCACATCCAAAGATGGTTGGAGGAGATGGATGAGATGAGAGGTTACGATGTCCACGGCTACTCAAATTGTTTTGGTTACTAGCCGAGAGTCCATCTAGCTATTAACTAGAAGCTTTTCTGTCATCCGGGCGAGGTATTGTCTGGATCGACGCTACGATACGGGAGAGAAACGAATGGATTGGTTGATCTCTACAACTGTCTTGTGCTCTAGCCTGCGCTTAAGAATCTGCAACGTATATAGAGCTGTGGCAACGGGGGCTGCTTCCACTAGCCTCTCGCTTGCTCACGCTTCTATTTAGTACTACAATATCGCATTAAAAGAAGCATCACCGACA